>CM012438.1:25131675-25731675 GCA_003999625.1 Oryzias javanicus
CACGGAGATGGACAGTACATGCTTTACGCCAGCACTGGAAGCTTGAAGTGTTTCCAGTGTGGAGACGCCGGCCACAAGCGCAGTGCCTGCCCGCAAAAGTTAACTGCTGAGCGTTCCGAGGGCCCAGGCCCGGAAGCCGCGGAGGAGGGGGTGAGTGAAACGGCAGCAGACACTGTTCCTGGAGACGGGGAGAGCGGTGGGGTTGGCGCCGCAGACGCTGACCCTGAGGAGGGCTGCAGCTCCTCAGCTGCTGCAGGTCTGGAGGAGGAGGACAGCTCAGCCGCTCCTGCTGGTATTCCAGCGTCCACCTTAAGCACCACTCAGGTTGCTGGTGGATCTCAGATTGACTGTGGTACTGATCAGGATTGTGCAGTTGGTAAGGAAGGTGGTGTGACGAGCTTGGTTGTTTCCAAGCAGGTAACAACTGGGGCTGTGGCTGAGGCCGTAGCTGCTTCTCCATCAGATATGGAATGTGAATCAGACTCCGATTGTGTCTCCCTGGCAGATTCTCAAGGTGGCAGTGAGGATTTATACACCCTAGAGGAGATTAATGAATTCCTTGATGACTCATATGGTAAACAAGTTAAAGTGGCTGATTATTTCTCCGATCCTGAGAAATTCATCCGGACCTCAGTGACCCTTCAAAAAATTGTTAATTTTGACGTGTTGGATGAAAAAAAAAGGTTCAGACTAAAGAAACATGTGACAGGTTTACGGAAACAGCTGAAAGCTGCAGCAAAGACAAAAGGTTCTAAACGAGTGAGACTTACAAAATGAAGTGATGAATGTGTGTGGCTGGAAGAGATCACTACTACTGTTTCTTGCACTTTTTTCGGGCCTCCTTTTGCTTATGGATAAGCTCAGGGTGGGTTCTTTGAATATTAATGGTGGGAGGGACAGGGAAAAGAAGACACTCATTTCCAATATGTTTAATGACAAAGATTTAAATATTTTGTTTCTCCAAGAAACGCACAGCGATGTTGGCAATGAGCCAGACTGGGCATCGTGGTGGGATGGACAATATGTCCTATCCCATGGCACAACTCTCTCTGCGGGGGTGGCTGTCCTTTTCTCACCCAAATTGGATTTCAACATTATTTCACACACTGAGGTGGTGCAGGGAAGGGCCTTAGTTGTCCGGGTTGAACTTAATGGTTTTCTTTTTTGCCTTATTAATGTATATGCACCAACTGTAGGTGCGCATAGGACTTCACTCTTTCTCCAACTTCAGAATTATTTAAAGCAACGCGTGCAAAATGACATTATTGTGATGGGAGGGGATTGGAACTGCACATTGGATTTTACGTTGGATAGGACTGGAGTAGAACCTCACCCTCAGTCCTCATCCTCTTTGTCAAAAGTTGTTACCGAACTTTCCTTAGTAGATGTTTGGAGGCTCCATAACCCACAGGCAAGACGATACACATGGGTCAGGGTATCAGGCGGGATGGTTAGTGGGGCGCGTTTAGATAGGTTTTATTTAACGAATGCTTCTAGGAATAGGGTTTCTAAATGCTCTATATATCCTATAGGCTTTAGTGATCACCATTTAATTACTTTTGATTTTATTGTTGAGTCATGTAGAAGGAGGGTGTCATATTGGCACTTTAATACTAAGCTTCTGTTAGATAGAACCTTCTGTGAGAAGTTTGAGTTTTTTTGGGGACTTTGGAGAGGCAGGAAGTCAGACTTTGCTTCTGTTAGTCAGTGGTGGGAGGTGGGAAAGGCTCAAATACGAGTTTTCTGTCAACAGTATTCCAGTCTTTCAACCGTTACTGTTAAGAAAGTCATCTCTGACCTAGAAAAGGATATTTCCAACCTTGAAGCCAGTGGATCATCTCTCTCAGTCTCACGTCATGATGTATTGAGACAAAAAAAGGCTGAGTTGAGTTCATTCCTGCGAGAAAGAGCAAAAGGGGCATTAATCCGGGCCCGTTTCACCAGCATAAGGGACATGGATGCTCCCACAGCTTTCTTTTTCAACTTGGAAAGATCTGTGTCGCAGAGAAAGCAAATAGTCTGCCTCCGTCGTCCGGAGGGGTCCCTCGCCACAGACCCGGTCTCCATGAGGGAACTGGTGGTGAATTTTTACAGCATGCTTTTCCAGAAACAGACATGTGACAGTGACTGTATGGACCAGCTGCTGGACGGACTTCCTCAGCTGAGTGAGGCTGACAGGGATGCACTGGACTCCCCTGTCTCCCTGGAGGAGCTAACAGCGGCGGTGGGACAGATGGCGTTGAGGAAATCTCCAGGGCTGGATGGATTACCGGTGGACTTCTATAAGCACTTTTGGAGGTTACTGGGCCAAGATCTTCATGCAGTATTCCAGGATTGTATTAGGAACGGCATCTTACCTCATTCCTGTCGTCACGCGGTTCTGGCTCTGTTGCCGAAGAAAGGAGACCTGACTTTGTTGGAGAACTGGAGACCTCTGTCTCTCCTTTGTACAGACTACAAGTTACTTTCAAAGGTCCTCTCCAACAGACTTAAAAATGTACTGCATGAAATTGTGCATGAGGATCAGTCTTATTGTGTTTTGGGGCGGACTATAATGGACAACATTTTTCTGGTGCGGGACGTCTTTGACCTTTGTACACTGTGTGATGTGGATGTGGGTATGATTTCTTTAGATCAGGAAAAGGCTTTTGATCGGGTAGATCATAATTTTTTATTTTCTACTTTAAGAGCTTTTGGGTTTGGGGATTTTTTTCTCTCGTTGCTTAGACTGCTGTACAGAGATGCCTTTTGTTTAGTTAAGATAGGTGGAGGGCTTAGTTCTCCTGTTGAAGTGCAGAGGGGGATCAGACAAGGGTGTCCCCTTTCTGGCCTCCTGTACACGCTGGCCATCGAACCGTTCCTGCACAGCCTTCGTTCCAAGCTGGCGGGGTTTGCTCTTCCTGGTCGTGGTCGGAGGCGTGCTATTGTGGCGTCCGCTTATGCTGATGATGTCACCGTTTTTGTTAGCTCACAGAGAGATGTTTCCCTACTGTGTGACTCCTTAGACTTGTTCCAGAAAGCTTCATCGGCCAAAGTTAACTGGGAGAAATGCACCGCTCTTCGGGCAGGTCGGTGGGTGGTTTCCCCCCCCCCACTCTTACCAGGGAACCTGGGTTGGGAAACAGAAGGGTTGAAAGTTCTGGGTGTTTTTGGGTACTGAGGAATTTTGCAAAAAGAATTGGGAGGGGTGTTACGGAAAGAGTGTGTGCCAGACTATCCAAATGAAGCATCTGCTACCTCAGCTTTTCCTTCCGGGGGCGCACTCTCGTTGTCAATAATTTGGTTGCCTCGACACTCTGGCACAGACTGATAGTACTTCCCCCTCCTCCGGGGCTGATCTTGTCAATTCAGAAAACAATCGTGGATTTCTTCTGGTCCGGTCACCACTGGCTGAAATCTGCTGTTCTCTACCTGCCAGTGGGGGAGGGAGGTCAAGGTCTGATTGATATTGCCTCACGGGGCGGCCTTTAGGCTGAGGACAGCCCAGCGACTCCTCTACGGCCCTCGCTTGCCCTGGGTCGACACTGCATGTGTCTTACTGAGGAGGGCTGGTCGTTGTGGCTACGATAAACATTTGTTCCTGCTTCAGCACCAGTATCTGGATCTAACGGGATCATCGGCTTTCTACAAATCTGTACTGCAAGCGTGGCGTCTCTTGGTTTGCAGCAGAGGCACAGCTTCAGCCCCCGGCCTGTGGTTGTTTGAGGAGCCTCTGCTGGGTAGTGGCCTCGTCTCCTCACAGATCCTGTCCTCCACCACTGTGAGGTCAAAGCTGAAGGATGTCGGGTGTGTGAAACTGGACACCTCCTGCGGACTTCCACAGCGGACCTGGCTGCATTGATGGGATGCACTCACATGGACTGTTGGACAGGATTGTGGAGGACCTTCTTCCTTCCCTGCCAGTGAATCATCAGACTTTTGTGAGAGACCCAAAAACGGCTGTTCAGTGGGAGGATGGGATAGCGCTCGGTTTTCCCTCCTTGACAGTCTCCCCGGCGTGTGAAGAGTGGCAGGAGGATCAGAGCAAGTTGTTGTCATGGACCACACCCCCAATTGGGGTTTTGACACACTTTGGGACAAAGACATTGTACCTGGTCTGTGGTAAAGTGCTGAACATGCGCTCCTTGGCGGATGTTAGAGTGTCGGGGTGGACTGAGTTTTTTGGCACGGGGTCTTCCCCGAAGGGCTGTTGGAGGTCCTGTACAACCACCCGTGGAGAAACGGGCGGGTGACCTCCAGTGGAGGATCGTACACGGATCGTAGCTACAAACCGGTATCTGGTGCACCTCGATCCTAGCACGGGGAGGGGTGTCCCTTTTGTTTGGTCAGGGAATCGGTGCAGCATCGTTTGCTGAATGTCAGCGTCTGACTGGTCTCTTTCTTTTCTGCGGGTCTTAGTTGGGGGTTTAGGGGAGTCTTTTTCTTTGGTGGTTTTCATCTATGGCCCCAAATACCAAGTTCAGAAAAAAAACGTTCACACGTTAATAAGTTTTCTGGTGGCTGAGGCAAAGCTGGCTGTGTGGACGTCACGGAAAAACCATATTCAGGGGACCGTTCTGATGATTTTGTTTCTTTTAAACAGCGATTAGCTGTTCGTTTGCAAATTGAATTTAAATATTATAAACTTGTTAATTTGATTGATGACTTTGTTAAAATTTGGGCTGTTAAGAATGTTTTGTGTTCTGTCAGCAGAGACAGTTTGGTGTTGAATTTTTGATTGGTTTGTTGTGCTGTTTTCTTTTTTCTTCTTGTTGGTTTTTTGGTTGTTTGTTTCTTGGTTATTTCTTCTGACTATCTTTCTGCTTCTATGTAAGTGGTTTTGGTAATTTGCAAAGCTACACTGTTCAATAAAGGTACTTTGAAACTCAAACTCTCTCTCTCTCTCTCTCTCTCTCTCTCTCTCTCTCTCCCCCTCTCTCTCTCTCTCTCGCGCGCTCTCTCTCTCTCTCTCTCGCTCTCTCTCTCTCTCTTGCGCTCTCGCTCTCTCTCTCTCTCGCGCTCTCTCTCTCTCTCTCTCTCTCTCTCTCTCGCTCTCTCTCTCTCTCTCTCTCTCGCGCTCTCTCTCTCTCGCACTCTCGCTCTCTCTCTCTCTCGCGCTCTCTCTCGCGCTCTCTCTCTCGCTCTCTCTCTCTCTCTCTCTCGCTCTCTCTCTCTCTCTCTCTCGCGCTCTCTCTCTCTCGCACTCTCGCTCTCTCTCTCTCTCGCGCTCTCTCTCGCGCTCTCTCTCTCGCTCTCTCTCTCGCTCTCTCTCTCTCTCGCGCTCTCTCTCTCTCTCGCGCTCTCGCTCTCTCTCGCTCTCTCTCTCTCGCGCTCTCTCTCTCGCTCTCTCTCTCGCTCTCTCTCTCTCTCGCGCTCTCTCTCTCTCTCGCGCTCTCGCTCTCTCTCGCTCTCTCTCTCTCGCGCTCTCTCTCTCTCTCTCGCGCTCTCTCGCGCTCTCGCTCTCTCTCGCTCTTTCTCTCTCTCGCTCTCTCTCTCTCTCTCTCTCTCGCTCTCTCTCGCTCTCTCTCGCGCTCTCGCTCTCTCTCTCTCTCGCTCTCTCTCGCGCTCTCGCTCTCTCTCTCTCTCGCTCTCTCTCGCGCTCTCGCTCTCTCTCTCTCTCGCTCTTCTCTCTCTCGCTCTCTCTCTCTCTCTCTCTCTCTCTCGCTCTCTCTCGCTCTCTCTCGCGCTCTCGCTCTCTCTCTCTCTCGCTCTCTCTCGCGCTCTCGCTCTCTCTCTCTCTCGCTCTTTCTCTCTCTCTCTCTCTCTCTCTCTCTCTCTCTCTCGCTCTCTCTCGCTCTCTCTCGCGCTCTCGCTCTCTCTCTCTCTCGCTCTTTCTCTCTCTCGCTCTCTCTCGCGCTCTCTCTCTCTCTCGCGCTCTCGCTCTTTCTCTCTCTCGCTCTCTCTCGCGCTCTCTCTCGCGCTCTCGCTCTCTCTCGCTCTTTCTCTCTCTCGCTCTCTCTCTCGCTCTCTCTCGCGCTCTCTCTCGCGCTCTCGCTCTCTCTCGCTCTTTCTCTCTCTCGCTCTCTCTCTCGCGCTCTCTCTCTCTCGCGCTCTCGCTCTTTCTCTCTCTCGCTCTCTCTCGCGCTCTCGCTCTCACTCGCTCTCGCTCTCTCTCGCGCTCGCACTCTCGCTCTCTCTCTCTCTCTCTCTCGCGCTCTCTCTCTCTCTCGCGCTCTCGCTCTCACTCGCGCTCTCTCTCTCTTGCGCTCGCACTCTTGCTCTCTCGCTCTCTCGCTCTCTCTCGCGCTCTCTCTCTCTCTCGCGCTCTCGCTCTCTCTCGCTCTCGCGCTCTCTCTCTCTCTCGCGCTCTCGCTCTCTCTCTCTCTCGCTCTCTCTCGCGCTCTCTCTCTCTCTCGCGCTCTCTCTCGCGCTCTCGCTCTCACTCGCGCTCTCTCTCTCTGCGGCACGCTCTCTCTCTCTCTCTCCTCTCAGAGCGCGCTGCTCCTCACATGCACACGCCCCCCCCAGCTTCGTAACAAGCTGAGATGCAGAAGTTGGAGCACACACTCATCTCACAACAACAAGAAAGTAAATAGATAGGCTGAATCGTAAAAAATCAGAAGGGAGTACTACAAGTGATTGACATGTCCACAGACAAATGAAACTTCAATGAAATTTGGAACCGAAATCCGGCACCGTTTGCAGCCGCATCTTTCGGTTTCGGTAGAACCGCGCAAATCATAACGGTTCCTACTTGGAACCGAACTTCGGTGCCCAACCCTAAGTATTAGTGCCACCAAAAATAAAAAAAAAAGTAATATTACGAGTTTTTTTCTCATAAATTTACCACTTTAAAAGCCGTAAATTTAGCCTATGACTTTTAAAGTCATAAATTTACTACTTTATTCTCATAATTTAGAAGTAACGACTTTTTTCTTGTAAATTTACGAGATTCAAAATCGTAATTTTAAAATATATTTATCTTTATAAAGTGCCCTAATACTCCGTCGTAACAAACAGATCGATGTCATTTTTAGAAGAATCTGGTGTTTTGCTAGCCCCACCCACATTCCTAATATATTCATATCACCTGTCATCGTTTCGTTCAGGTTAATCCATCGATTTACGTTCTAAATGTATTCAATGTTTTGGTAAGAAATGTGTCAGTAACAGGAGAACAGCAGCTTTACAAGCGTCGTTAAAATCTACAACTTCTGATTCCAACATTTTTGATTATCATCCAGGAGATAGAATATGATAGATCTGCATCTTTAGGAGGAGTTTACATCTGCTGGAGGTATGAATGACCAGATGTTACCTGTCTCTTATTTATAACTTGTACAAATTTGACAAATATACTTTAATGGATATAAAATATTGAAAGTTATTTAAGATTTTAATTAATTTATTCTGGAATAATATTCCTGACTTTTTATTGTTTGGTTTTTGAGACTATTTAAGTTTAGCTACTTTTTTCAGTCACATGCCAACCCTTTAGGCTAATTTAGGCTTTTATATTTTTAAGGCTTTTTTGGGGTTTAGCTAATGTTTTAGCTACATGCTAGCTGTTTTGGATAATTTGGGCCTTTTTTTTAGGCTATTTAGAAGTTTAGCTTTTTTTTCAGCTACATGCTAACTGTTTGACTAATCTTGTTTTTTTTTCTAGGCTAATTTAGCATTTAGCTTAAATTTTAGCTAGCCATCAGTGTCTGCAGTTTCATCTATCAGCTTCAGCGTTTATCAATTTCAGCATCTTCAGTGGTCAAATTCAGCTTCCAGCATTCACACTAGCATTATCACAGGTAATGCTATTTATCTAATTGAAAATGTAAGGTTTAAAGTTTTAAACATTCACTTCTAGAGTGTTAAAAAATGTGTGTCCTGTTCCAAAGGTGCGTTTTGGATTTTAGTCCCTTGATTGAGATTGACACCCCTGGTTTAATGTCAAAGGAAAGGAAAACGACAAAAAACAAGATTTTTATCAACGTGAAATAACATATTTTTCCAGATATCTGTGCTCTCATATGATACATTTCTATAAATGAAAATTAATAAAATTAATTTAACTACAAAAACACAGAGAATCCCGGATCAAACCGGATCGCTCAGTGGAAACGAGACTTCCATGTCTACTATCATAGTGTTCTATTTCTATTACTGTTACGTTAATGCATGCAATTATTCACCTTAGGGTTAAAAACAGAAAAAAAAAAAAAAATCATTTTTTTCTAGTTTAAGGTGGAAGTGAAAGAGGAAAAACGATTTCAATGCAAAAAATATCGAGATGAAGACAAACTAATAATTGACGTTATAATTGGGATAAAGCCCTTCATGGTGTCCAGGATCAGTCCAATCATTTCTGATACCTCATATCTTTTATCTATGGATCATAGAAAATCTAAACAAAAGTGTCAGCCGCCTTAAAACCAAACGTTTGCTCAGAGAGTTCCAACTGGATCTTCTCCAGAGAACCGTTTGAGCCGTTTTCAGGCCGCTGCAGGTGAATAATGCAGAATATTCAGAAGCTCTAACTGCATTTGCAGAAGCAAGAATCAATAACTGATCTAATTTGCCCTCAAACAGAAGTTTAACACCTGCAGACCAGAAGATCCACCAAAGCTCCATCGCTCTGTCCTCCGGGGTCTGACAACGGACAACAGAAAGGTAACTGTGTTGGTTTCTGCGCCGCTGGTGGCGCCCGCCGACACTCCCTTCTGGGGATCTGTTCCATCTCCGTCTGATCGGGTTTGAGGTTCGCTCAGAAGTTTGGCGACCCTGGCGACCTGCTGCGTTCCGGTTGAACCTCAGGAACAGACTGGAGGTTCAGGGGGGGTCACCGCGGCCCCTGCAGGCCTCTGCAGGCCCCTGCAGGTACAGGTGCTGGGCGGAGGTGGCAGCAGGTGACATTTACCTGCATATCCCCCCCATCTGTGGAACCTTCAACTCCATCCTGCTGAATGCCACGCGCACATGAAAGCTCCTCCTCTGCACAAACACTGTAGCACAGAGCTGGACCAGAATACGGAGATTTACTTTGATCTACGACCTTTAAAATTCCTTGAGTTTTGATGATTGGAAATGTTGATTATTTTAGTCCGTAAAAAGAGATTTTTACAGTTTCTACAGCAGAAAATTGTGGTTTATTGGGTTGATTTCTTAGCTTAATCAAAACCTGAAAAAAAATAAAACCACAAAATAAAAGCAGATTTGGTTGAATAGTTGTCATTTAAAAAATGTGTTTATTTTGGGTTTTTTTCAGAATGAAATTTGGATTTTGCTCATTTTGACTGATTGATTGATTTTTACATTTGTTATAATTATTTTAATTTTTAAATTTTTAACAGTAGAGCAAACAGATCAGAGTGAAGGCCTGTTCTGTTACACAGATTTGACTTTTACAATATGAGTTATGGGGCTGTGGATCGTTGCTTAGGTGGCGATCCGATACGATTCACGAATCAAGCTCAACGATTCACGAGTTGAACCACGATTCTTACTTTTTAATATAATGTTTATTGCAATGAGAATATTTACTAGATGGAGGAAAATTGAAATTATTTGTATTAATCACCAACATTTATACATTTAATTAAATCAACAAAATTGATTTTAAAAAAACCCAAAAAGATTCAGATAGAAAGAAATGTTGTCATTTTAAACTTTTTTTTTTGTCAACCTTCTGGTTAAGTTCAGCAGTAACATAAACAACATAAAGAGGATAAAAATTTTGGATCATTCAACAACAAAACTTTTTTATCCTCAAAGTTCTTCAATATTTTTCGGTGTGCAACCCATGTGAAAAAAGTATTTTTTCCCTCCGCAGCAGAATCATCTGATTCACGTTGATTCCATCCTCCTTTCAGCAGCGCGAGAGGCTGCGTTTCTTCAGAATAAGATGAAGTTTCGTTAATTGCTTCAACTGTTGAAGAGTTATCATAACCAAAAGAATGTAAACACTGAGATAAAGCTCAGATGTTAAAGCTAATTCATTTTTTCAGAAGTTATGTCAGTGAACAGAACTTCAGTCTCAGTTTTTGAACGGAAAAAAACTCTCGCTAGTTTTACTTTGAAAACCGGAAGTTTCTCCGCAACTAAAAAGTGTTTACTTTCGGTTACTACCGTGGCTCTTTCGGCTTTGTTTTAGTTCGTAAACTTAAAATAATACATTAATCTGAATTCTAGAAGAAAAATACATCATTACCAGATAACATTCTGATCATATTTTACCACAATTTACTATATTTATAAAGATCGCAAATCAGCGATCTTGGACGTCGCGAATATTCGTACTCGGATTTTCGGGAGCAGATCGCGAATACTCGAGCACCCGGATACTCGTTACAGCCCTGATGAGTTATGTATCTCATAACATGCAGTATGCATACATGGTAAACCCCTTTGTTTACATGATTTTTTTGTCATTATTTTTATTATAATGTTTCTTACTGCAGTTTTCAGATTTTTGTGACCTCAACAACACATTTTCAAGTGACCATTACCAATGTAAAGTCTGTGTAAACACATTAAAAAGTATTGCGTTCACGCATGATTATATATATTTTTAATACTTTTTTGAGCTCTTTACATTCGGGTTTAACCTTCCTCTGGTGTTAGCTTTCTGCTGCCATCTGTGGTGTTAGCGGGTCATTTTGGACCCATGTAATAAATCAGCCATAAAATACCCTAAAACAATCTTTTATCATCCAATGTTTTTCTTAACTCTTGTTTAGCTGGTTGGGCTCCC
Source organism: Oryzias javanicus (assembly GCA_003999625.1). Classification (NCBI taxonomy): domain Eukaryota; kingdom Metazoa; phylum Chordata; class Actinopteri; order Beloniformes; family Adrianichthyidae; genus Oryzias; species Oryzias javanicus. Next base: position 25,142,339 of record CM012438.1, read on the forward strand.
TTATCCATGAAAAGATTGGTTTTAATATTCTTTTGTGGCCCCCTGGGCCTTTGTTTTAACAGCATACCCCTCGTTTTCAATGTCTAAAAAATGGTCAAATGAACCTTCAGAGAAGAAGGCAACAAAATAATCAGTTGTTCTGTTACCTGAGTGTAACTGAGAGATATTAAAACACATTTCTTAAATGTTCAACAAAAAAAAAGATTTCAATTTTAATATTATCAAATATAGTAACATCCATGGTGTTTCGGGTCATTTTGGACCCGTATATGTTTACTTCAAAAAAAGGGCAAAAACAAGTCTTTTTTTTCACACAATAGAACTTTAATATTTAACAATATTTAACAATATGAAAAACAGAACAGTCATAAATAATAAAAAATTACAAAGATTTGCAAGGTCAAATAAACAACAACCAATCAAGAAAATCACACCAAAAGAAGTCAAGTACTTGTTCTATAAATACTCTGTGCAAAGAACGTGCCTGTGTGTGGGGGTGGGTTTGTGTGGTGTGTGTTTAGATGCATGTTTTGCAAAAAGTGACACTTTTAGTGTGTTCTTTGCAGATATATTTGTTGCAAGTGAAGCACACTAGGTTTTTCTGTCGATATTGCTAGGGCAGACCTGACACCTCTTTCTTTTTGAGCGAGGTGGTCTCACTGGCATTGTGGCTGTGGATGTGGATGGAGTGCTTGAAGCAGGGCTGGCTGCTGAACGGGGAGGTGATGCTGATGTTCTTCTTGTTGCTGTGGATGTGGATGGCGTGCTTGGTGACCACTGCAGCTGTCTGACCAAGTCTGCAGCAGCTGGGTCTCGGGGCACCCGTTCCCGTTGCTCAATGTGCGGCTTGACAAGGGAATTCCCGAGCTCCTCAAGAAACATTCTCCGCTTGGTATTTTGGGTTGAATTCCACCCTGATGGGAGCAAGCTTGTCAGATTTTGCTCTGGTATCTGGATTGTCAAATCTGAGGACTCTTGAGATCATCTGAAAGGTCTGAAGAGACATTGTTGCCCGGAAAATATTTCTGCCTGTTGATGCATCCCAGAGACTCTCAGTTGCCTCATTGCTGGATCTGTAAACTCCAGCAAGGAGGAGAACACCAATGTAGGCATCCAGGTACGTCTCATCAATGTCTTTCCACGTGTTGCCATGGACTTTTTTTCCTTCAAGGTTTGTCATAGCAATTATGACTTTTTTTAGTGACAATGGCAAAAAAGATCAAAGCACGTCTTGATGTCACTTACTCTTGTCACAGCGAACCTCGTGACCCCAGGGGTCATTTTGATGATGTTTGCAGCAGCTGTCCTTCCATGCACATCAGGAGGAACTGTGCTCCAACGGATGTTGCCACGTTTGGATTGGAATGATTCAGCAGGAGCAGCTTCAGCACCAGTGACCTCCTCTTCAGACTGATCAGTTGTGTCTGTTTCTTCCAATTGGTACTCCACATCATCTTCGTTCTCAGAGGCCTGCTCATCTCCATCGCTAAGATCCTGTGTGTCCTCTGCCTTATTTGCATCAAAAATGTGATCCAAAACTTCATTTACAGTTAATCTTCTCCTCATTGTTGCATCCTGTGAATTGGAAATGTGTACTCTGCAAGTCACCACTTATATACACTCAAATGGCTTGACAAGCCTGGACATGTCTCCCTTTGTTCTCGCGAAAAGGCAAAGAGAAAAGCCCCTAGATGAATCTCAAGTTGTTGGGGAAGAGGCTGTGGTTGATTGTGTGTTTATGATTTCATTTTTGGCCCTTTTTATTGTTTTATGATCAAAAATTTTAACCGGGTCAAAAATGACCCGAACACCACAAAAGTCATTTTTTTCACCAGAGCACTTTAACATTTAGTAAAAAAAAAAAAAAAATTTTATTTTGTTTAAATGGAAGTCCCTGACAAAGTCAAAAAGTTTCAACGCAAAAAACAAATGTATGAAGTACTTTTATGCATCCTAAAACTCAAAACGGGTCCGTAGGGACCCTAACACCATAGGAAGGTTAACCAAATGGACTCAAACCAGTCAGGGACTTGGACATATGGGTGGTGTCCTTTTCAATTCACATAGGTACCAACAATTAGGATATTGATCATAAAAGAAGATATTAATAATTGCAATTTGTGTCTGGCTGGAATTCTACATCAAGTCTATTATTTATCAGAATAGAGCTGTAAAAGAAAAAGATTTGTTAGATTTCCAGCACTTGCACACACCGATCCTCTTCCAACAGCCCATTGAAAACACCTTATGCCAGATGTGTCAAAGTCAAGGCCCGGGGGCCGGATCAGGCCCTCCAGATCATTTTATTTTATTGTAATTGATTGCCCAATGTTATCTAGCTGTTTTGACTGACCTAAGTTTTTTTTTTTTTTTTTTCAGTTTTTCAGACTATTTTAAAGTTTAACCATTTTTTTCAGCTAAATGCTAGCTTTTTTTTGGCTAATTTAGATTTTTTTTTTTTTGTTTTAGACTATTTCAAGTTTTGTTTAACAATTGAGCTAATATTTTAGCCAGATATTAGCTTTAGCGTTTGTAGTTATCAGTTTCAGTATCTTCAGCGGCCATATTCATCTTCCAGCATTCACGTTAGCATTATCACAGGTAATGCGTTATATGTAGTTCATAATTAAGCTAATAAGTTACAGTTTTAAAGCTTGAAAAATATAGTTTTAGAGATAATAGTAATTTAAAAAAATATTTTAAAAAGTTATAACAAATCATTTTTAATGTCAAGGCTTCTGTATACCAGTCTATAATCTTTCAATCTGTACACATTCCTTCTCTACTCACTACATAGTGTACTGTATAAGGCGTTCGCCCTTTTCTAGTGCAGTCTTTATCTACTATTTCAAAATCGAGTGCCCCAGAAATCTCCCAGAAGTCTTTGCAAAAAAAATTGCGTTCATCGATTCTTGCTACTGTAGCAAATATAGACCACAATGCATTGGGGTTGAGAATGTTTACAAGAAAAATATGTTTTAATGTAATTTTTTAACCAACCTTCCACATTTTCATCACCAGAACACAAACAGACGTTGTGAAATGTTCATATTGACTCAGTGACGACACCCATCGTTGAGGCTCCCGCCATTTTTTTCGCAATTTTGGACGTTGCCATGTTGGAGCCAGATGTTGTCAGTTATTGGTCTGAGTCGACCAGTCTCACCAATAAAGAGTGAGCTAATTGAAGGGCCACACCTCTACCACTTAAAAAACACAAAATCTGTCAAACGTTTTGAACGTTGGAGGTGAGGCTCCACCTACTTTTAACAAGCATCTGATTGGTCAGTTTTATCTCAAGATTATTAAAAAAGGCATCAGAGCACAAATGGTTATTCTGACAGAATAATAGCAGTTTATTTCTCTATAGAAATCTATGGGATTTTTGTAGGTACTTCCTGAGGGGAGGGGTCACTCTGTCCAGTTCTCATGTACAGTCAATGACCCTAATTGAGCCAAAATGGTAGAAACTTCGACTAAACGGCGTCCTCCACAGATTTTTCTCTATAGAAATCTATGGGATTTTTGTAGGTACTTCCTGAGGGGAGGGGTCACTCTGTCCAGTTCTCATGTACAGTCAATGACCCTAATTGAGCCCAAAATGGTAGAAACTTTGACTAAACGGCGTCCTCCACAGACTCGTCAGAGCAACGGTCTGTAAAAAACTGGTCTTTCGGGAACTCGGCTCCAAAAATGGAAGTCTGTCGGCCGTTTGGACTTCCTAAAGAGTCTCCCTGTGGGGGCGCCGCCTCCAGACAGGGAGCTCCTCACATAAAGGCGCCACATGGCGAGGGTTGCGCTGCGGCAATAATGGGTTGCGCCTCATTGAGCAGGCTTATTGGATCTTCCACAGAGGTGAGGTAAGTGGTGTGCTAAATTGAATGCAATTCATACTTTTTGGGTGCACGCCCGTTCCTCAGTTACATTACATGTGAGGGAATTATTTCGCTGAAATGCGGCTTCAATCAGCGCGGACGTCTCAGGTGACGCCGCGTAAATCAGGACGAATAATGAAATTCTTCAGATTTGGAGCAAAGTTCCTGTTTGTAGCTGAACGTTTCAATCTCTCTGGAAACAAGTGAAGGCAGAGAGAGCAGACAGCCCCGTAATCATTAGTATATTGGAGTCGGTAAAGCTGGAGCTGTCAACGCTGACAAATCTGTTGTGATTCTACAAGCGGAGGTTTGTAGCTTTGACATGAATTTCAAGCTCGGTTTGTGCGCATCAGAGTCAGAATCACCGCGCTGACTGCAAATGATCCAAACAAGCTTTGAAATGTGTCAACCTTACGTTACGGGCTCAACGAGCCTTTAAGGAGCTGCGGCAAACCCGCGGATGTCAAACGCGCAGCCATTGTGCCGCTCTAGTGTCGCGGAGCACCGCAGAGCGCCGCGGCGCTAGAGCAGCACAATGGCTGCGCGTTTGTCAGCCGCGGCAAACCCGCGGCTGACAAACGCGCAGCCATTGTGCCGCTCTAGTGTCGCGGAGCCCCGCGGAGCCCCGCGGAGCGCCGCGGAGCCAGCCCGCGCGTTGGGGAGAAGAAAGGCTCTTTTGAAGCGCCAGCGTTTCACGCTAAAGGTCAAGGAGCTGCTTTTAATTAACAGACTTATTGCATTTTTAACCCGGGGATGTGCACTTGCATGTCAGCTGCAGTGCAAACAGAAAAAAACACAACAAGTTGTGTATGCGGAGGAAGTGCGGTCCCTCATGCATGCTAATCTGTTGACACTGTGTGCAGATGAGTGCGCGGAATCAGAATGAGGATTTTTGTGGCAGAAGTCTGCAGACAGCCGGGAGTTTTCATTGATTTTTTTATCAGCTGTTTTCAGTGGAGAATTTCAATAAAATAGTTATTTATTGATACTATTTTCATTTAGGGCTGATGTCTTGTTTTAAAGAAGATTTGATATTTTATTCAGTATCTGAATTCCTGACAGAAAATATTTTGAAACAAAAAAAAAGATTCATAATAATAAAAAACAACCTAATTTATGTTATAATATGACAGAGTATTAGGACCACGAAAAACAATTTTTCTCATAAATTTACAGTTTTTACTCTTGTAAATATACAACTTTTAATGCTGTAAATTTACAACTTTAAATATAAATTTACGAGATTTAATCTAACTACTTTTATTCTAGTAAAATTATTACTTTTATTCTCGTAAATTTGTAATTTTTAATCTCTGGATTTTACAACAACATCCCCTAAATTTATTATTTCAATCTTGTAAATGTATGACTTTTAATCCATAAAATTGAATTCTTCTAATCTCATTCATTTTTTGCATTTTGAAATTTACAACTTTACATCTCGTAAACTGTCCTATTTATAAAAAAAAAAAAACAGTTTAAAGCTACCAAAGACGGACTTTACCAAATCTTTTTAAACACAGATTTTTTTTTCCTTTCATTTCTAAAATTACAAATTCTTGAACACCCCCCCCCACACACACAAACACATTTTAAGATTAATTTAACAGGAAAATACCTATCCAACATTCATGATGTATTTCCAACTAAATTCTAGACTTATTTCAGATTTTTTTTTCTTTCTTAATTGAAAATTGCAGCGCTCTTATTCTGAAGGAATTTTCACAACAGTCACAGTTTTTCCAACTGTTTTAATTTTTAAGCCTTTTTTGTGACAGACTAGATCAGGGGTCGGCAACACAGCTGCATGCGGAGGGAAATACAGCGGGACGCCGGGATGTCACAACAAGAAGCATTTTTGTCGTCTGTTTGCATTTTTCGGGTTTGAAAAGAGTGATACTCTCCTCTCACAATGATCTTTGATCACCCATGGCGCCACATGGAAAGGGTCCAATCACGCAGCGCTGTGCCTGTGACCCCGCCCACCTACATAAACACTGCTGCCTTTTATTCTCGAATTATATTAATGCGCAATCGAAAGAAATAAATAAATAAATAAGGGTTTCTGTGGTGAAATGAAAGCGTAATAAGAATAAATAAATAAATAAGGGTTTTGTGGTGAAATGAAGCGTTGCAGATTGATTGATTTTAACGTCATCATTGTCCATCATTCATGTGAATTTGTAAGTATGAGCATTTTAACATTTATCAACAATTAATATCCCTACAATTTCTTTTGTCTGTTTAGAATATTCTTATATTAGATTAAATAAAACACTTCAGTGACAAGCTGTCAGCTATGTAACATTATAAATACGAGCAAATATAAACTAAAAAATATTATCTTCTTTCTATGAGTGATAATTAGTCATGTGAGAAAGTTTAGTTTATGTTTTTTCTTTAACTATTGTGAAATGCAAATATTTTGATTTTGAGTATTTAGTTTTAATTCTAAATAAAGTTTTAAGCATGAATTTGTATTTAGCGAATTATATTTAAAAAAAGTATCAATCATTTTCATAAAATTCTATCTTTTGTTTATTTTTTAAAATAATTCTTTTTGTTTTGCAAGAAATCCGGCATTAGCTTATTAACAGTTAAAAATTCTTCATTTATTCTCTTTCAGATAAATACTAGTGCTTCAGAGATTCACTGCAATGGATCAATTATGTGTTTCCTGCAGTACTGAATTGTTATTTTGGATAGATATCTGGTCAGGCAGTCGCATGGGCAGAGTGCGTTCTTTTACTATGGCACATCGCGGTTTAGTCATAAAGAAGTAGCCACTTATGAAACTGCACTTTGGGAAAGAATTTTCTCTAGAGAACATGGGTCAGTAGTTAAAACCTTTTGAGTTGAATTTTTTAATTGAAAACTATTCAACATCAACATTAAAGCTGATTTGTCTATACATGAGCTGCAAAAAGAAAATGTATCTAAACTCTACATCGACACACACAATTATCGGGCCTCACACGCTAAGAGGACTTCAAGATCCAGTGTCGGTCAACTGGCATATGTCGAATTCTTTTGGCAGGCTCCACAAAAAAGTAATAACAGATCTGGACAGGACAAAAACCCACCGTGACAACGGTCGATGTCTCCGCGGGGCCTCCACGCTGGCTTCGCAGCGGTACACGCCCTCGTCGGCCTTGGTCACCTGATGGATCTGCAGGTTGTTGTTCGGCAAGACTTGAAACCTGCCTTCAAAACACAGACGAGGAGAAGAGGAGAACGTCAGGAGAACGTCAGGAGACTGGAGGGAACCTTCATGCACACCTGAGTCCAGATCAAACTCTGACTATCTCAGAAATGATGTTTCAGATCTCGTTTGATGTTGTTTTAGCAGATCGATGTCGAGATGGCGTGATCTGCTGAGAATACTGTAACAGGATTCATTACGAGACTTAGTGTTATAATTTCACATTATTTATACCTTTATTTTTAAATACAATTATTGACTACAGTTCATTAACAACTGTTTTTTATAACTTCTTTCAGTGAACTAAACCTCAGTTTCTTCTTCTTCGTCTCCAAAGAACACTTGAGAAAATTCAACAAGACTTTACTTTGAAGATTTATTTATTTCCCGTGAAAGTATTTGAATTATTTATCTTATTTTCTTAAAATCCAACATTATTTTTCAGTTTTATTTACATTTGCTTAAGTGCATTTTAACTATAATCTAGTATCTTTAGATCCCTGATCTGACATTTCTGTACTTGTGTTAACGGAGCCGGATTATGAATAATTGAGTACAGTACAGTACAGTGTATAAACAAAACAAATACAATATTTGACACTTTAGGGTGATAATTCAACACATCCCTAATCATCACACAATCATATTTGGTTTAGAACCGTTAAGAACGTTTTGGATGTCCCAAACTCATCTGGTACCGGACGAGTCCAGTACCAGTATCCAAACCCAGCACTGGTACATACGTTTGTCAAATATTTTGTTTTCGGTGATTTCAACTTCTCTCTCTGCTCGGTATGAAGAAACTGGAGCCGAGCCCAGCTGAAGGCTGTGAGGAGCTGAAATAATGCAGACACTTGAAGAAACCGGCTTGAAACACTCAAGCTCTGTCCGCACGTAGCCGGGTATCTGCTAAAACGCATATATTTGTATCCGTTTCGGCCTATCGTCCACACATAACCGAAGATTTAAGTCACTGAAAACGGAGATTTTGGAAAACTCCGTTTTCGCGTCTGCGTGTGGACATGCGTAACCGGAGATCTACGTTTTTAAACGTCACTCTTTGCGACAATTAGTGCATACACGTCATAGATGCGCCGCTGTTTACAATGCTCAGCATGGACCCGAGGAGTGTGTTAAATATTACGCTGGTACAGATGCTTCATACTTACTTTTTTTACAAACACAATTACTGCTTCTTGTCGAGGAACAAAGGAGAATAAGCGCTTTGCAGTCGGCTATTTTACAACAAATATCCCTTCCTCCTGCTCGGAGATTTTCACTGACTTTTAGGAAAACACTGCCAACTACTGTTCTGGCATGCTCATTACATCGCCCAGCACCGCAAGTATGCGGGGACATGTGGAAGGAATTATTTTGAAAACGATCACGTGTGGACGCAACCGTTTTTATAAAACGGAGGTCGGCAGATATGCGTTTGTAGAAATACCCGGCTACGTGTGGACATGGCCTTAGTCCAGGGGTGGGCAATTGTTTTGACTCGTGGGCCACAAAGGGTTCTAAAATTTGGCATAAGGGCCGGACAAGGAGCAGATGGAAGGAGAGATTGGGTAATCAACCTCATAAACTAAAAAGATAAAATGGAATTTAGAGAAAAACATGCTTTAATTTAGATTCAAATTCACATATATTCATTTAAAAACAGAAAATTTGGGAGTTTTAATTTCTAAATTTTGATTTTTGTTCTCTTTTGGGTGATCCAATGGATTGATGTTCTTCAGAGGAAAATGTGAACTCAAAGAAATGCTGCATTTATGTGGTGTAGGAATAATCTGAAAAATCACCATCTGACTCAGAAAGGGACACACACGAACGTCAGAGAAACAACACCATTCATGGAAGAAACCAGAGATACAATGAAAATAAAACAATAATTAGGATTTTTGATTCAATGGATTTTAATTTGGAGGGCCACATTAAGTAGCTTAAGGGGCCGCATGTGGCCCCCGGGCCGTAGTGTGCCCACCCCTGCCTTAGTCTGACATTAGAGGTAGTAAAATCCGGTCAGTCGCTGTCCTCTCCCCCAAACCCGTCAGAGCTACAGATCTGAATGTAGGGAACTCCTCCCACAGACAGAAAAGACGAGTCTCTGTCCGTTTCTTTAGCAAGTATCGTGAACGAACCTCTAAAGCGTTTAGCCTCCCTGGAGCGTTTATCAAACTCCATGCACGTTTCACGGTGCAGGACAGTCTCTCTACTCAGATACACTTCTGGAACTTCTTCTCAGCTCTGGTGAAACCTCTTCTCCGCTCGTGGGAGTATTCTTACGCTCCAAAAACTAGCTCCGCCCCCTCGTGGAGGACTCCTGCGCCCCCGTGTGAAAAAAACCCTGAAAATAACCAAAACTAAAAATGAAATAAAGACTGTTTTATTTATCAATTTTAAAACTTCTATCATTATAGACCATACAAATAATTTTAGATGTTTCCATTTAGAAAAATAATCCAAAATGATACAAACAGACAAAGAAGATTTTAATTAATTTCTCTTTTTGTCTTTTTTCCACACCATGAATGAACTTTTTTTTAGAAAATTAATTGAAACAGTCATTATGCTTTTGCTTCACTTTTTCTTTTAAAAAACTGAGAAATCAAAAACGATTTGTTTAACTACAGTAGGGCTGCCACGATTAGTCGACTAATCGACTATTAAAATAATCGACAACTAATTTAATAGTCGATTAGTCGTTACTTTATATTGTATGAAGTCAGATTGTAGTAAAGTTGAAAGTTATAATAGCATTCTGCTAGCTTTTTGGCATATTTTGGCATTTATTAGGGTTTTTTAGGCTATTTTGGAGTTTAGCTAATATTTCAGCAGCATGCTAGCTATTTTGGCTAACTTTAGCTTTTTTACGTTTTTTAGGCAACTTTTGAGTTTAACTTATATTTCAGCTATATGCTAGCTGTTTTGGCTAATATAGTATTTTTCCATTTTTTAAGGCTAATTTGGAGTTTAGCTAATATTTCAGCAGAATGCTAGCTATTTAGGCTAACTTTGGCTCTTTTTATTTTTTGGCTAATTTGGCATTTAACTAATATTTTAGCTGGTTATCAACTTCTGCATCTTTACATGCACTTTGGCCATGAACAGATTAGTCGACTAATCGGAAAAAATAATCGGTGATTAGTCGACTATTAAAATAATTGTTTGTGGCAGCCCTAGATGACAGTAGTTTAGAGGGAGAGGAGGGTTCAGGAGTGTAGAGGAGCGGCTGTGGAGACTGTCCTGAACCCTGGAGCCTTTCTGTCATGCGTGGAGTTTGATTCTCGCTCAGGGCGGACTTATGAACCCCATAAATCTGTCTCTTGTCTTTCTCGCAGTAGAAACGTCACGTCAAAAAACGGGGAGTTGGGGACACCCCAAATGTCAAAAAGTCTTATATCTGATGATTTGAGAATGAGTTGGATAATTACTTTACATATATTAATAAAGATCATAAATCAACAATCTCAGATGTTACAAATAGTTGTTCTGATCTTTTATGTAAGTATCAAACATATCTGACCAGAATGTCGTGTTCTATAGAACAACCCACGTACATAACTGATGTTTTTGGGCTGCAGTACTCCTCACTACACACTTTCTACACTTTCCTCAGACAGCCTTGAACATTTGTACACTTTTATCTCTTCTTTAAACTCTCAAAGTTCAAACCTTCCTGGAAAATGAGTCCAGTTTCAGAGACTGAAACCTAAAATCAAAGATTTATTTGGAAACTGAGAATATTTTCTACCGCAGATACGGAGACAGGACGTAGATCGACAGCCAATCAGGACACAGAGAGCATACGTAACTGGACAAAAGAAGTTCCAGGGAGGTGATTAAAGTGGATCTATGCTTGCACGTTTCAGAACTGAAGGTTTGAATTTCAATTAGCAGGATTCCGAGTGACTCCGGTCTAATCAGTGCACAGCCACGCGTTTGTTCTGAAAGGACCGAGAGGAAGCTGCGCAGAGGAGCTGTAAATCAAGGAGGAGGGCCGATAAAATGAGCCGCATGGTGCAGGGACAGGGACTCTCTCTCCGCCGAGTGCTTCCCTGTCTTTTCTCTGCAAATTAAGTCGACTATCCTCCTGATATTTAATACTATTAAAGCTGAAAAGAGTGAGATTACCAGAGAGAGCTCCATAAATGGTATAAAACAGCCTTTGCACAGAGGGAATGGAAGGTGATTGACAATGAAAGTGGAATTCTTGTTGAGAGGATTTGATGCTGAATATAAAAGCAGCCATTTGTTGGGTGTGTTTTTCTCTCTTTTCCTGAGAGGCTGGTTTGTCTTCTCGTCTCGGGGGAGGCAGCGCTTCCCAATGTCACCATAATCCATCCTCTCGATGGCTTGTTAGCGTGCTTTCTGTCCAAATTAGGTGCCTCCTCCAGAGCTGATGGGGTTTCTATTCATAGATTTTTTGTCTTATTGTGAATCCTAACAAAAGCAGGAAAAATGCTTCCTGAAGAACGGCTCATGAAAGAGAGCAGCACTGCAGCATCCGTCCTCCAATAAACCAAACTCGGAGATCTTCTCTGTTAACTCCTACCGCGGTTGGAAAACCATGGAACAATCAGCGCTAATTACAACAAGTTGTGAGTTGATATTTTTACTGCTGTTATGCAAAAGATCCCAAAGGTTCCTCACAACACGGGACATCCCCTGGCATTTCACTCTCATTTATAAGTCATGAGTTAAAACATTTGTGCTAACACTATATACTACAGTGCTAACATGCTGCTAACACGTGCTAAACACTGTGCTAATATTGCTGCTAACACTGTGCTAACACTGTGCTAACATTGTGTTAACAATGTGCTAACACTGTGCTAACATCTGTGCTAACACTGTGCTAATATTGTGCTAACACTGTGCTAACAATGTGCTAGCACTGTGCTAACATTGTGCTAACACTGTGCTAACATTGTGCTAACACTGTGCTAACACTGTGCTAATATTGTGCTAACACTGTGCTAACATTGTGCTAACAATGTGCTAACACTGTGCTAACATTGTGCTAACACTGTGCTAATATTGTGTTAACATTGTGCTAACATTGTGCTAACCACTGTGCTAACATTGTGTTAACAATGTGCTAACACTGTGCTTACATTGTGCTAACACTGTGCTAATATTGTGTTAACATTGTGCTAACAATGTGCTAACACTGTGCTAACACTGTGCTAACATTGTGCTAACACTGGGCTAATATTGTGTTAACATTGTGCTAACATTGTGCTAACACTGGGCTAATATTGTGTTAACATTATGCTAACACTGTGCTAATGTAGAGTACCTTAAATGTATTGAAGTCTTTATGTAATACTATACTAGCACTTTACACTTTACTTTACATAAAGCAACATGAGGTAATAGTGTAATATAACGTAGCAGAACCTAAAGTAACATAAAGCAGAGAAATATGGCTATAGTTCATTATGCAACACTGAAAAGCTCAAATAATATAACCTAAAGTAATGCTAACTGGCTTTAAGCCGTTATACCACATTTCTTTATACACTCTAATAATAAACGTGAATCCACCATGTTTTATTAATTTAAAGCAAATCATGTATTGAAATATCATTTATAAATATTGAATTGTCAATTAAAAAATGCATTGTCATTTGAATTATGACATCATAAACCCATGAAAATGAATTGATTTTGTGTTTATTCACTATTTTATTTTTAAATTTGTTACATTGAATTGTAAATTACAAAATGAATGATTATGTTAAAAGCCTGAATTGAACATTGAATTGCAAATTGAAAAGTACATATTCAAACTGCATGATGAATCTGCTAATTGAATTGTTGGGCTGCCACGATTGGTCAATTAGTCGACATCCATTTTGGTGGTAGAAACTTTGTTTTTTGTTAGTTTTTTCCTGGTTTTGATCTCAACACTACGGTGCGTGCTTTCTAATGCCTTGCCTGCCATTCTCTTTTTCACCCATGCGCAGTAGATGTAGATGTCACAGGTTAAGCTGGGATTATCAACAACAATACAACAACAACAGAGCTGGAAAGTGTGGGAAACATCAGAGAAATACAAGAAGAAGAAGAATGTAATTTCTGTAAGACAACTTGTGTTCCATGATTTCACTATGGTGATGCGTGAAGATGAAGCTGTGACCAAGTTTGATCACGTTGATCAGAGAGCTAGCGCTAACACAGCTAGCTCTGCCGCTGCAGTTTTCCAGGTTCAAATGGACGGTGTGCAGCAGTTATTGATGCATGTTTGGAGATAAACCAGAAGATCTGCAGCAGATCCGTGCAGCAGATCTGTTTCATAGAGGGCGGTGCAGCTTGTGAATTTACGCAGGAAAGCAACCGCTCGTCCGAGGCTTCATTCATATCCTGCGACACGATCATGTCGTTCGGTTCAAAGAGCGGATTATGAAACATTCACCATATATTTAACATCAGACAGAGAGACTGTGTGTCGGTATTAGGGCTGCCACAAACGATTATTTTAATAGTCGACTAATCACCGATTATTTTTTCCGATTAGTCGACTAATCTGTTCATGGCCAAAGTGGATGTAAAGATGCTGAAGTTGATAACCAGCTAAAATATTAGTTAAATGCCAAATTAGCCAAAAAATAAAAAGAGCCAAAGTTAGCCTAAATAGCTAGCATGCTTCTGAAATATTAGCTAAACTCCAAATTAGCCTTAAAAAAATGGAAAAATACTATATTAGCCAAAACAGCTAGCGTATAGCTGAAATATAAGCTAAACTCAAAAGTTGCCTAAAAAACGTAAAAAAGCTAAAGTTAGCCGAAATAGCTAGCATGCTGCTGAAATATTAGCTAAACTCCAAAATAGCCTAAAAAACCTTAATAAATGCCAAAATATTCCAAAAAGCTAGCAGAATGCTATTATAACTTTCAACTTTACTACAATCTGACTTCATACAATATAAAGTAACGATTAATCGACTATTAAATTAGTCGTCGATTATTTTAATAGTCGATTAGTCATCGATTAGTCGTGGCAGTCCTACTGTCATCTTTATTTGTTTAGCATAAACACTTCAAGTTTAAAGCTAATTATGGTTGAGATGTTTTGCATCCAGTCGCTCCACGAACCGATTAGTCGACTAATCGAAAAAAATAATCAAAGATTAGTCGACTATTGAAATAATCGTTTGTGGCAGCTCTAATGAATTGTCAATTGAATAATACTTTAATATATGACTTTAAAAAACGTCCATACACAGGAGTAGATTGTTATGGATCTAAGTATGTGTCAGTTTCATTCATAAAATGTTCCTGAAAGTATGAGAGCTGGAGGCGACAGCTGCAGAGTTTGCTGTGATCTGCTGTTAGCAGCTCCGCAGATCACAGAAGAATTCTGGGTAAAAGGTGGAACTCAGAAGACTTCCTTCATGGAGCTTCTCTTCACCTGCACAACCAGAGCTTCTCCAAACGTTCACTTACTGTGGTACTGCTCGGTGATTTCTCGGTCCTGGCGGTACCACACCACCACGGGGACGGGGGAGCTGATGACATCACACACCACCTCCGCCGTTTCACCGTGGCGGAACTCCTGCGGGGACTCCACGTCCCGAAAAGTCAGCCTCTCTGTAATTCAAACAGAAGGGAGGTTTAGAGGCTTTTCTCTCCATTTGAAGATCAGAGAGGAGAAACCGCTGAGCTTTCACTGTAAACCACAAATGTGTTAAGGCTGAAAAAAAGACTTCTTTAGCTTCAGATTTCTCTCCGCAGTGCATCTATCAGACCGGGGGGGTCAAACCGTTCAAGGGAGCAAAATCCAAAACACACCTCAGGTCCCGGGACGAACAGGATAAACATTTATTGAACACTCTAAAACGACATTTATAAAACTTTAAAAACATTACTTTTTAACATAATTATGAACTAGATATATAGCATGAAGATGCTAAAGCTGATAGCCAGCTAATATAGTAGCTAAATGTCAAATTAGCCTAAAAAGCTGAAAAATAAAAGAATTAGGGTAGCTAAAACAGCTAGCATGACTAAACTTTAAAGATCCCCTACCATGAAAATTCTACTTTTTGAGGTTTTAAATGCATTTTACTGTTCATTCTTCACTATAAAGAACCTCAAAGTCGTATTTTGATCTGTTCATGCATTTAAGAGTAATCCCCCTAAAACCTGCTCTGTCTGCAGCAGCCCCTCCCATACCCATGAAAACGAGCGGTTGGAAACATGCTGACGTAAGATCGATGCCAACAGCTCCCTCCAGGAGGAGTCTGTGCTGCAAGCTCCGCCCCCAGACGACAACGAACACACTTCCATTTTCTCCGCGGAGCTGCGGCAGGAGAAAGTTCTCCCCAGAATCTTTATCCTGGCAGGAGATAACTACCTTCTAGGGCGGCCACGATTAGTCGACTAATCGACGACTAATCGACTATTAAAATAATCGACAACTAATTTAATAGTCGATTAGTCGTTACTTTATATTGTATGAAGTCAGATTGTAGTAAAGTTGAAAGTTATAATAGCATTCTGCTAGCTTTTTGGAATATTTTGGCATTTATTAAGGTTTTTTAGGCTATTTTGGAGTTTAGCTAATATTTCAGAAGCATGCTAGCTATTTCGGCTAACTTTAGCTTTTTACGTTTTTTTTAGGCAACTTTTGAGTTTAACTTATATTTCAGCTATATGCTAGCTGTTTTGGCTAATATAGGATTTTTCCGTTTTTTAAGGCTAATGTGGAGTTTAGCTAATATTTCAGCAGCATGCTAGCTATTTAGGCTAACTTTGGCTCTTTTTATTTTTTGGCTAATTTGGCATTTAACTAATATTTTAGCTGGTTATCAACTTCAGCATCTTTACATCCAGTTTGGCCATGAACAGATTAGTCGACTAATCAGAAAAAATAATCGGTGATTAGTCGACTATTAAAATAATCGTTTGTGGCAGCCCTACTACCTTCTGTACCAGAACCACTATCTGACCCGTCTTTCAAGGTGGTCTCGGTTCGTTTCGAATCGGACTGAACTTCTGTTCTCTCTGAGATTCCTCAGTCTGAAGTTGAACCGAGAGCGGAACAACTGAACCAACACAGCCACCGTACCCGACAGTCATGTGATGTAAACACGGTAGAAATTAGGTGATCGGTGAGACAAATGTAGAGCATTAATGTCATGTTATCCAATAGGAAATAATTGTTCCAACTGTTTTCTTGTTTATTTTAACACTGAAAAACGTAGAACTCTCTTCTCTGTGTCTCCTACGCGGCGCCGGCTGCTGCTGTGAAAGTTCTGTTGTAATTTCAACAGAATTCTCTGATATAAACAAACATAAAACCACAACGATGAGACACAGAAACTCATTAAAATGTGGATGAATTCATGCTCAATAAAACAACTTTTAACATGATCCACATTGATTCTACAGACGTGTTCTTTAGCGTGTTCCTGTATCTCCAGTAACCGTCATGCAGGATTCAGTAAAAGTCTTGAATCTGATCTTCATACAGACGATCAAAATCCATCAGAGAAATACAAAGTTTGAAAAAGAGAAAAATCCAGACTAGATTCTGCAGACATCAATCTTTAGTCATGTGGTTTGTTTACAAGTTTGTTCAGGCTGGGGAGGCGGGCTCAAGGATGATGTCATTAAATGGGCGGGGCCGACAAGGAGTGAAAGGCGGAGCCTCAGAAATCGAGTCGTTTTACTTCCTGGTATTAAAACAATCCACAAAAATGACTCAAATTTCATAAATAATTTGTTTTTTAGTGTTCCCAATGTGATATATGATCATATATGGATGTAGTTTACTCTGAAAGGATGAAGGAAATCATGGTAGGACCTCTTTAGAAAAGCCTAAAAAACTGAAGAAGACTAAATAAGCCAAATCTTTGACCAGTCAATGTCTCTGGACGCACATACAGGTTAGGTGGTTAAAATTGCTTCTTTCATCTAAGGTCCATCTCCAAACTAAAGCCCATTCTGTCTAAATCTGATCTCAAGCTGGTCATCCATACTTTTATTTCCTCTCGTTTAGATTATTGTAACTCGCTTTTTATCGGTCTTAACAAATCTGCTATCGCCCGTCTCCAACTTGTCCAAAATGCGGCTGCGAGGCTTTTAACTGGAACCAACAGAAGGGAACACATCACCCCGGTTTTATTCTCACTACTGTACATTGGCTACCGCTCAAATTTAGAATTGATTTTAAAATCTTAGTTTTAACTTTTAAAGCGCTAAAACTTCAGGCTCCCAAATATATTTGTGATCTGATAACACCTTACACCTCTTACCGTTCTCTTTGGTCTTCAGATCAAAATTTGCTCAAAGTCCCTGTAACAAAATTTCAAACCCGTGGAGACCTGTCGTCTCAAGCTGTAGCCCCCAGACTCTGGAATTCCCTTCCATTAACCCTCCGTATGGCTGAATCGGTTGGTTCTTTTAAAAAGCTTCTTAAACATTTCTATTTAGACAGGCGTTGTTTTTTAGTGTTCCTAATGTAATATATGATCATATATGGATGTAGTTTACTCTGAAAGGATGAAGGAAATCATGGTAGGACCTCTTTAGAAAAGCCTAAAAAACTGAAGAAGACTAAATGAGCCAAAACACCTAGCGTGTAAATATTAGCCTAACTCCAAAGCAGCTAGCATGTAGCTGAAATATCAGCTAAAATCTTCGTAGAAAGTAAAACCTTAGTAAATGTAAAAATAGTCCTAAAGCTAGCAGAATGTCAATTTTCAAAACTTAAAAACTGTAACTTTTTAAAATAATTATGAATAATAAAAATACAGGAATATTATTCCAGAATAAATCAACTTAAACTTTAAATAACTTTCAATATTTTACTCTCCGTAAAAATATATTTTGCCAAAATTATTCAAATTAGAAATAATCGCAAGATAACCATTAATAACAATAACACAAAATGATCTGGAGGGCCGGATCCGGCCCCCGGGCCTTGACTTGGATCTTGAAGGCAGAGGTTTGGTTTAACTGGACAAATAAATGGATGTTTAACAAAACTGAATCAAACAAATAAATGTGTGATTGGATGTGTGAACCGAGCCTCCTGTCGGGGAAGTCACCAAACACTTCCACAAACACTTCCTAGAACATTTTGGGTGAGGGTTCGGCGCGTCTGCTCTCCTCTCAAAAGCATAAAAGAAACTTTTTCATGATATTTCTGATGATCATCAAGCAGCCAGAGTCGAGATCCAAGTCTGCACTGAAATAAATGGAGCTAAATGTGATGTGTTTGTAAATAATATAGAGATTAACAAGAAAAGGGTTGAAGTTATTTCAAGATTTAGAGATATTTAGTTCATTTTGAGGTGTTACTATGATAAACATGTAGGTTACGCACACACAGGATGTTAAATAATTAAATAAAAATGTATAGAGCAGATGAAATATACATGAACGCCATAAATGTCAATTTAATTAAAAGGTAAATGACATTCGAGCTGCAGCACCAAAGAAATATAACTTATAGAAATTGAAATAAATAAACACAAAAACAGTCAAGCAAAAATGTATTTGAACAGCTGAGAAAATACGTGTTAATATTTGCTAGGGCTGCCACGATTAGTCGACTAATCGACTATTAAAATAGTCGATGACTAATTTAATAGTCGATTAGTCGTTACTTTATATTAAATAGAGTCAGAATGTGGAAAAGTTGAAAATAATAATGTATTCTGCTAGTTTTTTGGACTGTTTTTGCATATATTAAGGTTTTTTTTAGGCTATTTTGAAGGTTTAGCTAATATTTCAGCTACATGCTAGCTATTTAGGGTAATTTTGTATTTTTTTCAGTTTTTTAGGCTAATTTGGAGTTTAGTTAATATTTCAGCTGCATGCTATCTAGTTAAGCTAATTTAGTATTTTTTTCAGTTATAGCTAAGCTAATTATTGTTTAAGATGTGCGCTTTACATCCACTTTGGGCACGATCCGATTAGTCGACTAATCGTAAAAAATAATCGGTGATTAGTCGACTATTAAAATAATCGTATGTGGCAGCTCTAATATTTGCTAAGGTGGACGTTGTTTGTGTTTCCAGATGGAGGGATTCTGGCCCACTCCTCCTCACAGATCTCCTCTAGAGCAGTCAAGGTTCGGGACTGTCTTTTGAGCTCCCCTTTCTATTGGATTTATGTCTAGAGATCAACAAAGTTCCATCAGGTCTGGACATGTGCTGGTTAAAGCAGGGAAATGATTTCAAACCACCATATTTTTGTTTTACAGTTTTTTTTAACCGCAGGTGATCTTTTGTTAATGAAAATTAATCGTCTTTTTTTTATTCTTAACCTCTGCTGACATTACAAATCAGCTTTATCATTCCTCCAAAATGCACACACGTCTGATAACTACAGTCGTTGTCAGAGTGGTTTATTATTAGAAATGCTTTAAAACTCTTATTTTATGTCGTGTTGCTGTTGAGAATGATTGCAGCCGAATCTTATTTGCAGGAGGATGTATTTTATTTTGAAAGGACCTGTTATGTGCTCCTGTCAAGAGTAATGTCACAGAAATTATTGACAAAGTAAATGCTATACTTTAATGGCCACAAAAAACATAAATAAAGAGTATTTTTCTAAACGACAACATAAGACTTTTGGTTCATAAAAACTGGATCAAATGGTTCTTTCAGAGCTAAAGGTTCCAGATCCATGTTGGTAGTTGGTATTGGCTGTGGATCAGTGCTTAGGTGGCGATCCGATACGATTCACGAATCGATCCGCGATTCTTACTTTTTAATATTATGTTTATTCCTATGTGAATATTTACTAGGAAAATTGAAATCATTTGTATTGAATCACCAACATTTATATCTTTATTTAGAACAGTAGATCGGAATCAACAAAACTGATTTTAAAAAAAAACCCAAAAAGATTCAGATAGAAAGAAATTTTGTTTTTCATTTTTAAACTTTTTTTTGTCAGCCTTCTGGTTAAGTTCAGCAGTAACATAAACGACATAAAGAGGATAAAAATTACTGCAGTTTTTGTATCATTTAACAATAAAACCTAAGAATGTTCCCCACAATTTTTTAATCCTCAAAGTTCTTCAATATTTTTCGGTAGCCCGTGTTAAAAAAAAAAAAAATGTTTCCGCAGCAGAATCATCTGATTCACGTTGATTACATCCGCCTTTCAGCAGCGCGACGCTGCGTTTCTTCAAAATAAGATGAAGTTTCGTTAATTGCGTCAACAATTGAAGAGTTATCATAACCAAAAGAATGTAAACACTGGAGCTAAAGCTCAGATGTTAAAGCTGATTCATGTTTTCAAAAGTTATATCAGTGAACAGAACTTCAGTCTCAGTTTTTGAACGGAAAAAAGTCTCATTAGTTTTACTTTGAAAACCGGAAGCATCACCGTCACGACTATATTTGTTTACTTCCTGTTACTACCGCGGCTCTTTTGGCCCTGCTTTAGTTCGTAAATTTAAAATCCTACATTAATCTGCATTCCAGAGGGAAAATACATCGTTCCCAGATAATATTTTGATCATATTTTACTCAAATTTACCATGTTTATAAAGATCACAAACCAGCAATCTTGGATGTCGCGAATCTTCATACTCGAAATTTCGGGAGCAGATCGCGAGTACTCGAGCACCCAGATACTCGTTACAGCCCTAGTAGTTGGAGTCTTCCTGATTGTTTGGGGTGGACAGGTGTGTTTATGCAGGTGACCGCCTTAAACAAGTGCTTTCAGGTGAGAAGGTGGACAAACGCAGGAGTGTCGAAGTCCATCACACCAGGGCCAAAATCCAAAAAACACCTCATGTCGCGGGACAAACAAAATAAACATTTATTCAACACTCTAAAACTACATTTTTAAACCTGTAACTTTATAACACAATTATGAACTAGATATATAGCATTACCTGCTATAATGCTAGTGTGAATGCTGGAAGATGAATGTGGGCGCTAAAGATGCTAATGCCGATAGCTGAAGATGCTAGTAATGATAGCTAAAAAAACTTCAGCTTAAAAACAGTGAATATCAACACTGAAGCTGATAGGCGGCTAAAGTTATTAACTAAATGGTAAATTAGCCCAGAAAACAAACAAACAAACAAAACTTAGGTTAGCCAAAACAGCTAGCATATAGCTGAAAAAAATAGCAACATTTCAAAAATAGTATTAAAGAAAAAAAAACAAATAATCTTAGGCTGTGTCTGAATTCCCCCTAATCACTATATAATACGTTTGCCTTATTCTAGTGCTGTCTGAATCTACTAATTCCAAATAAAGTGCACTCGAAATTTCCCAGAAGTCTTTGTGAAAAACTAGCATACATCAATGGTCACTAGATTAGCGGACATAGACCACAATGCATTGCGGTCGAATGATTTTGAACAAAAAACGTGTTTAAATGCAATATTTGAATAAATCATCCACATTTTCTCCTTCAGAACACAGCGGAGTCATAAATAAACGCCGTGAAATGTTTATTTTTATTCGATTTATCAATTCGTTGAATGACGTAATATCTGGTTTTTGGAAAAACAAAAGTAAAGTAGTGAGCGTCATGTCTGAATTATCTTTAAAATCTTGCGCTCTATATAGTTTTTTAGTGATCAGTGATTAGGGGAGAGGATTCAGACACAGCTTTAGTAGAATAGTCCAAAAAGCTACAAAAATGCGAATTTATTAAACTTTAAAACTGTAATGTTTTAACATGATGAGTAATTTTTGATGTGGAATTTTTGTTCAAAACTTCACAGTCTAAATCAAAACCCCACTGGGAACATTTAAAGAAAATTGTTGTAGTGGGACTTTAATTTCAAAAAGTAACTATTCACTTGATAGTTTCTTGTTTTTTTAAGCATTTTTGCAGTGAAACAATCTTTAGAGATATGGATAAAAACATGGAATTGAACTCAGAAACTTCAACAAACTCCGGCTAATTTCCATGCTGCAGTGCAGGAGGATGAAAGCAGGAGTGAACCTGTCTGATTTATGAGCGCAGCCGCTAAAAACCCAGAATAAACGGGCTGAATGACTCCACCGCCTTTTCCTGCTAAATTAAAGGGAATCACGGGAGGCCTTTGATTCAGTCGCTGCTCTCCCGCTGAGCCACTTCACACGGCGAGCGTGTTTTTATTTTGGCGGATAAACGCTTCAGGTTGGACGCCGGACTCCTGAAGAGGCAGCACGCCGTCTCCCTCTGTTCTCGTCCCAGGAACGGTCCCTCCGTGACCGACGTCAACATCAAACCCAGAAACAGACGTTCAGCCCGTCTGCTGGAGTCGGTTTTCTCCACCTCTGTAGCTTTATTTTATTTAAAACAGGGGTCCACAAACTAAGCCCCGCCTCCACATTTGGCCCAGCCCACCACACACTATCAGAAACGCTGATCGAGAACCGTATAGAACGTAACTTTTTGTTCCACCCTTCTGCAGGCAGAACTATGACAGGAGAGGATAAAATATTTATTGTTTTTTTTCACTTTTTCTTGATTTTTTATTATTATTTGTTTTCCGTTCTATTCTGTGGACGTTGATAACTCTTCAGCTCTTTCAGTTATTAAAATATTCAGCTTTTTCTATGTTAGCTTTACTACTTTTTGGGGAGTTACCACAGATTTCTAGGCTATTTTGCAGTTAAGCTAATAATTCAGCTACACGCTAGCCTTTTTGGCTAAATTAGACATTTTACCAGTTTTTTAAGGCAAATTTGGCATTTAGCTTATATTTCAGCTACATGCTAGCCGTCGTGACTTATCAAGTCTTTTCAGTTTTTTTAGGTTGATTTGGAATGAAAGCAAATATTTCAGCTACTTGTTAGCGGTTTCGGCTAATTTAGGCTTTTTCAGTTTTTTTAGGCTTATTTGAAGCTTTGCTTATATTTCAGCTACATGCTAGCTGTTTTGGCTAGTTTAGGATTATTTCAGTTATTTAAGATAATATGGAGTTTAGCTACCATTCAAGCTCGATGCTAGCTGTTTTGGCTAAATTAGACATTTTACCAGTTTTTAAGGCTAATTTGGCATTTAGCTTATATTTCAGCAACATGCTAACCTTTGTGACTCATCAAGTCTTTTCAGTTTTTTAGGGTTGATTTGGAGTGAAAGCAAATATTTCAGCTACATGTTTTGGCTTTGGCTAATTTAGGCTTTTTCAGTTTTTTCAGGCTAATTTGAAGCTTTGCTAATATTTCAGCTACATGCTAGTCGTTGTTTGGTTAATTTAGACATTTGATCATTTTAATTTAATGCTATTAATGACCCGATGTTATCTGGCGCTCATTTCTATATTTTCTGTATAATTTTGACAAAATATATTTTTATGGAGAGTAAAATGTTGAAAGTTATTTAAGGTTTAAGTTACTTTTTTCTAGAATAAAACTCCTGTCTTTTTATTACTTACAAATATGTTAAAAAGTTAAGGTTTGAAAGTTTTTAAAAATTAGCATTATGCTAGCTTTTTGGACTATTTTGGTATTAACTAAGATTTTTCTTTTTAGTCTATATTTGATATTTTAGGCACATGCTAGCTGTTTTGGCTAATTTAGGCTTTTTTCAGCTTTTTTTGGACTAATTTGGAGTTTAGCTCATATTTTAGCCATATGCTAGCTGTTTTGGCTAAATTAGACATTTTATCGTTTTTTTTGTCTAATTTTTCATTTTGCTAATATTTTCTCTAGCTATCAGCTTTAACATTTTAATCATTTCAGGAATCAGTTTCAGCATCTTCATCTATCAGCACTAGCATCTTCAGCGACCACATTCAGCTCACAGCATTATCACAGGTAATGCTATATATCTTGTCTTTAAAATGTAGTAGTATTACTTTTTTCTGTGAAGTTTACAGAAATTAAAGATTTTAAATCTGGTTATGTGTGTCTTTCTGGAAAACTGTAGATATCTACATTTAGGCTGTATTTGTTAGACTTTTTCTGTTAGCCTACAACCCGACCCCCCGATAGAGAAGAAAACTTGGATGAAAAACTTTGGGGACCCTTATTCAAAGGCCTGCTTGTGTTCTGTGAATTCCCACTCTCTGAGCTTGTAATACTATTTGCCGTCAGCTGTTTGCTTGGCTCGTCTCCGTTTCCCGCTCCTGCGGTCGCTCTCCACCAGAGAGCCGCTGGGGGAAATCTGGTCTCTGGGGTAACACTCTGCTGCACACTTGACACCAGCAAATTGAGAACAGAGTCGGCGCCGCAGTTTGTGCCGCGGATGCACACTAACGCTCCGCGTCTCACATGAACCAATTTCCACGGGTCTCTCTCCGGCACAATGGCGAGGACGACTGGAGCGCCGTGCGTGGATGTCATGGGCTATGATCCCTTTACAAATCTAGCCTTAATGGAAAGTTGGGGCGTTTTTTTTTCAGAGACAACAACAGTGTGATCATGTTGGAGAATCTTGGTGATGTTTGTGTTGAATCTGGACGTCGTGTCATAAAACCAACCGGGACTTTGATTTTGTATCGGCTGAAACCAACAAATGTGTCCCTGAGAACGCGACCGCAGGGTAACACACCTGCCGCCTCACCAGACTCATGGGAAAATCCAAGTTGACCCGCTGGTGTTGCTGCAGCTTTTCCTCCTTTAAATGACCTTAAAAGTCCCTAATTAACATTTAGAAAGGGTAGATCTAGAAACTGAAAAGTTTCCTGGAGAGCTGAACTTCTGGATGTGGTTGTGAAGTCAGTCGTGTTAACAAGCTATAATGTGCTAAATGCTAACGTAGCATCTGAGAAATGCACGGACACTCGACTTTGTTAAATATTAAATGTAACCAAACAAATATGACGCGTTTCTGTTTCAGCAAAGACGTCGAGAGTGGAATCTGACTGACTGACTGCATGTCTGTCTTCCATCTTCATGCTGCTCGTGTAACCCTCACTGCAGACCCGGAGTGAGCGGCAGGTGTCGTCATGGAAACAATGGTTTAAGAAAGCTGGTTATGTGTGCGATGAACGGAGGGAGGGGAGGAGGTCTAACGCTGGACGGTGGGAGGATGAGAAGCTGCAGCACAGAAGACTTCCTGTGTGTCAGTGTGTGTGTGTGTTATTATGTGAAGGGGTGTACTTGTATGAGTGAGTGTGTATCTACATCTGTGTGTTGTGTATGGTTGTGTTTAAATCCCTACATTTGAGATCAAACTGTGATAGTTTGGTGTAAAATCTGGGATCATGAAGGTAAACTAGAACTTTCTAAATGTACCACCCAAATGTTTTAGATTGATTGTTTCTGGTTTTAGCAGCATTATTGATCCTCAAATGACCAAAAAATGTAATCAAAAATGCTTTTAATGATGTGTTTTCTAACATCTACAACATTTTTTTAAACAGAAATAATAAATATGAATGGAAACATAAAAAAAAAACTTTTTTTTCTGGTTTCACTCGTTACAGGATAAACCGAGTGCCTTGCTCAAGGACACGCTGTTGGGACTCGTAGTAGGAACGACCTCATTCCCTTCGTATCCGGGTCTAACCTGTGGACAGGAGGGATCTTCAGGGAAAAGCTTACGGTAAATTTCCAGCACCACCGAGGCCTCGGCCGTGTGTCCGCCGGCCTCGGTGGCCTGGCAGCGGTAGATGCCGGCGTCCTCGATGATGGCGTTGTAGATGACCAGCTTGGAGCGGGACGACTCTGTGTGGAGCATCATGCGTTTGGACGCCACGATGCGCTCGCCCTGGGGGTTGAACCACTCCAGCCTCACCGGCTCACCGATGGCTGGAACAGAAACAGAAGCATGTTCACCACAACCAGGAAGTGCTGCACCTTCAAAATAAAATACAGCTGTATGGAATCACACCGTTGCTCATCAAAAATGATTAAAAACTAAGATTGTGATTCAACAACAGTAACAACTCCTTTTCAACATCAAATATTATTTTGTTGTAACTGAACTGAGTTTTTAGTTTGGATGATTTAACAGGAAAACACATTTTTATGGTTATCTTGCAATTATTTTTAATTTGAATAATTTTGGCAAAATACATTTTTTTGGAGAGTAAAATATTGAAAGTTATTTAAGGTTTAAGTTGATTTATTCTGGAATAATGTTCCTGCCTTTTTATGATTCATAATTATGTTAAAAAGTTAAAGTTTTAAATTTTCAAAGGCTTTAAAAATGGGCATTCTGATCGTTTTTTTGGACTATTTTGGCATTTACTAAGATTTGTTTATGTCATTTTTGAAGTTTAGCTAATATTTCAGCTTCATGCTAGCTGTTTTCTCTAATTTAGGTTTTTTTTTTAAAGTTTTTTAGGCTTTTCTGGAGTTTGGTTAATATTTACATGCTTGCTGGTCTGGGTAATTCAGGCTTTTTTTCATTTTTTAAAGCTATTTTATAGTTTTGCTACTTTTTAAGCTACATGCTAACTGTTTTTGCTAATTTGGGATTTTTTGGTTTTAGGCTGTTTTGGAGTTTAGCAAATACTTAAACTACGTGATTTACACTTTTTTAAAAGTTTTTTAAGCTATTTTGGTTAACATTAGTTAACATTTCAGCTGTATGCTATCTGTTTTGGCTAATTTAGGCTTTTTTTTGTTTGTTTTTTTAGGCTTATTTGGAGTTTAAATAATATTTTAAGTACATGCTAGCTGTTTTGGTTAATTTAGGTTTTCTACAAGTTATTTTTGGCTATTTTTTAGCTAGGCTAATATTTACACGCTAGTACATATGCCTAATTTGGTCTTTCTTCTTTTTTTAGGCTATTTCGAAGTGCTGCCATTTTTTTCAGCTACATGCTAGCTAGCTAAGTTTTTTGCTTGTTTGTTTTTTTAGGATAATTTAGCATTTAGCTTATATTTTAGCTGGCTATCAGCTTGAGTGTTTTCAGCTATCAATTTCAGCATCTTCAACTACACTAGCATCTTCAGTAGCTAAATTCAGCTTCCAGCATTCACACTAGCATTAATGCTAATGCTAATGGTAATGCTATATTTCTAGTTTATGATTATGTTAAAAAGTTGTGGTTTCAAAGTTTTAAAATTGTAGTTTTAGAGTGTTCAATACATGTCGATCCTGTTAAGCCGTGACCTACGGTGTGTTTTGGATTCTTGCCCCTTGTGTGATTGAGTTTGAGACCCCTGCCCTAAGGGGAGGGGTCATTTTTGGCGAACACATTTCACATACCTAGACGTCTAGACTGTGTCTGGGTCCCCTGTTTTTCCCTGAAACCTCATTTAAGTGACTGACTGATTACATGGAATGGTTGTCGGTGAAAGTTCTCTCAGAGGTTCAAACATTAAAACCTCCTGATTGTGGAGGCTGATGGAAGCATCTGGAAGCAGCAGGCGACTGCCGTCTGCGCATACACAGCTGCAGCCTTAAACAAAGGGAACTGGGAATCGGGGGCTTGTCCGGTTGCCTAGAGACTTGCTCCGGAGGAGACCTCTGCTGCGCTAAAGTCAAATTATTGAAAACAGCAGTAACCAGAAGCATAAACAGGCGGGAAGCTTTAACCGCCTCTTTGTTGCTGCTAACTTGAAAAAGCGTGCCCTTGAGCAAAGCTTTTAACCTGAGCTCCCAGGTGGAGCCGTGAGATGAATAGCAGCACAGGCTGTTGGACAGCGGCGCCTTCTGATCATGCGGCGGCTTTCAGAAGACGCGTTTCACGTGGGCACGGCGTTGATAAGAGGCCTTCAGGCGTCTCCCCTACGCGCCGGCGTCACAATGTTATCTCCTCGGCGCATTGTGGCTGGGCTGACAGCTCGGGCTGTCGTCGGCGGGAGCTAACGCAGCTAGCGCGGTGACAGGCCGCGCGGCGCGCAGATGATCGGAGGAGACAGCGCTGCGCTGCGAGCTGGCCTGCTTTTCACGCTCAGCCCAGCCTCTCTTTGTGCTTCCAGATCTGCGTGAAAGGCTGCTTTTAAAATCTGCATAAGCTCCGGCTTTATGAAAATTCCTCCAAAAGAAAGGAGTCACCTTGCCTTTTCAGAGGTTGAATTGTGGGAGAGAAGCCGAGGGCGAGCAAACTGTCATCTTAGTTTGGAAGAGGAACGCCGGATTAAGACCAGCTCCTTTTAATCAGTCATACCTTTACCTTTTAAGGTTTCTCCATGAACTCAAACCCATCTGTTTACCCCCCCATGTCTTGACTGTGGAATAGCCTCCCCAAGGACCTGAGAGCTGCTACATCCGTGGAGATCTTTAAAAACAAATTAAAAACCTACCTTTTTAGTAAAGCTTTTAATGATTCACTTTGAACTTTTAGGGTTTATTATTGTTTTAATATTTTGTTATTTCAATGATGATGCTAGTTTTGTCGCAAGTTTTTCATATGATGTCTTGATTTTATATGTTTTTATGCTGTTTTTGTCTTGATGAGGTGGATATTTCTGATCTATTTTGCTGAAATATGTTTTCTTTTAACTTGTAAGGCACTTTGGGCTGTACAGAAGTACATGAAAAGCGCTCAACAAATAAAGTTTGATTGATTGATTGATTGATTGACTGATGCCCCGCCCATTTTAGGTGTCCTCTGATATGCATTTGTTTGTTTGTTTGTTTATCTGCAGATGTGAATGTGGTTTTAAGGGATGTAATATCCACACCTTCATCCTTACTTTCCCTTACATCAGGGGTATTCAACTCCAGGCCTCGAGGGCCGCATTCCTGCAGGTTTTCCAACATACCCGGATCTGGCATGCTCCAATTGGTTGGACACACCTGAACCAGGTAATCAGTCATGAGTAGAGTTTGGATATCTGGAAATTATGCAGACACTGTGGCCCTCGAGGCCTGGAGTTGAATACCCCTGCCTTACATGTTGTATCAATGTTGGCTACAATCTGTGACCTGCAGCACGCCCATAGCTAAAAAAATTGCAGTAATATCGTTGCTCTACAGCGGGGGTTTCAAACTCAATCACATAAGGGGACAAAATCCAAAACACATCATGTTGCAGGATGAACAGGATAAACATTTGCTGAAAATTCCAATGCAAAAATGTTTAAAATCATAACTTTTTAACATAATTATGAACTAGATATATAGTGCTGGAAATGCTGGAAGATGAAGAGGCTGAAGCTGATAGTCTGCTAAAATGTTAGCTAAATGCCAAATTAGTAAAAACAGCTAGCATGTTGCTAAAATATTAGCCAAACTTTAAAACAGTGTAAGCCGGGGGTCACCAACGTGGGGCACCAGGTAGCCCTCAAGGCCCCCACATGGTGACCCTAAGGGTCTTCTAAAATTAACTCACTTGTGAGCTGCATCTAAAATTAAATTCTCTTGCTATTTTTTTTATTTTATTACACTTGCATTTAAATAGATTTAAAATGTCTTAAAAATATGTTGATGATACATGAACTTTAGACCTTTAAGTGACCTCTGACCTCCTCCAGTTCAAAGATCATTCACTTTGTTAAAAAAATTCCTCCTTAGTTCAAAATGTGACAAGATTTGTTTAAAAATGTGTAAAATGAACATTACATAATTGATAAACTTGGTACAACAGAGTGAAAATGGGACATTTTTACCATGAAATGTAAGAGATCGTCTGAAAATGTAACAATTACTGAGATGAATAACGTTCTGAATATTGATTTTTGTTTCCTAGCTTGTTGTCGTTGTTGATCATTATGGTGAGAAATCAGTTTCTTCACATAGAGGAGGATCATTTTTCATTAATATTAATGTTTAACTAAATAAAATTTGTTATTTCAAAATGGTAGCCCTTTGTATAGCTAAGTACCCATGAAGCAGCTCTCAGGTTCAAAAAGGTCGGTGACCCCTGGTCTAAACAAATCTTAGTAAATGCCAAAATAGTCCAAAAAGCTATTAGAAAGTCAATTTTTAAAACTTAAAAACTAACTTTTTACCATAATTAGATAGATAGATAGATAGATAGATAGATAGATAGATAGATAGATAGATAGATAGATAGATAGATAGATAGATAGATAGATAGATAGATAGATAGATAGATAGATAGATAGATAGATAGATAGAATCTTTAATAATCCCTTAGGAAATTTAAATTGGTCATCTGCTGACACTCATAAAAACCGTACACACATAAAAACACAATAAAACAATAGGAGTCATTGGGTTAAAAAATTCAAAGAATAAAAGATAAATTGTCAATGGATTAAATAGATTAAAAATTAATGGATTAAAATAATTAAAAGCTTCTAAGATTCTTCTAATTATGAATGATAAACAGGCAGGAATATTATTCCAGAATAAATCAACTTAAACCTTAAATAACTTCCAATATTTTACTCTCCATAAAAATATTTTTCCTTAAAATTTTACAGGTTAAAATTAGAGCAAGACAAAATCGGGTCTTTAATAAAAATAACATAAAATGATCTGGAGGGCCGGATAGAATTACCAGGAGGGCCGGATCCGGCCCCCGGGCCTTGACTTGACACATGTGTACTACAGGTTCAACAAGTGCTCTATGACATTAATCTCTCATGTGGAGACAGCCCACATCCACCCATAAAGGGGAGTTAAGTTTTTGTCACAGAGGGTGTATCTGGCAAGAATAAACTGCATCCACTGCTACTTAACAAAGAGACTGCTGACATAAATCTTAGTCAAAAATAACAAAATGTTATTTGGGATCTTGTTGTTTATAGCAAAAGAAATAAGCTAAATAGGAAAATAAAAGTTTTTTGGGGGTGGGAGGCAAAGTATTATTTCATAAATACAGCAACATAGGAAACATAGCCTTCACGTCTCCAGAGTCAGTGTAAAGTATTGTTTGTACCTCTGCCTGCATTACTGAGCGTTTCTATCTGGACCTGATCTTCTGGTTCTGACCCTGCTTTGACTCTGATTGCCTGCCGCCTGCCCTGACCCTCACCTGGACCTGACATCTCTACCCTCGTGTTGGAACATCCCATGCTTATGCCGCTCCCCTCTGGCAGGAGGCTGGGGTCCATCGCGACGGGGGCCTCTCGCCTCGCCACAGGCACAGTTTTTTTTTTTTTTTTTTTTTTTTTTTTTCCCATCTGCTGTTAGCCTTGTTGATAAGTCCCGGAGCCTTCCATCGCTTCTCCCTGCCCCCATCTGACTGTCACATTGGACAGATTTTTGTTTTATGTATTTTATTTATTTATTTATTATTTATTATTTGGTGTGTGTATTTGTATATATTTGTGTATATGTATATGAATTTAAATGACATTAATAATATTAATTGTATTTTACATAACAATAATAATAATATAAATATATAGGTATATATGTGCGTGTGTGTGTCTATATATATATATATATTTATATATTTGTAATATCCCTTCTGTCTGTTCTTCCTTAATATTTTGCTGTTTCTATTTATTCCTGAATGCACCATCATCACCAAGACAAATTCCTGGTATATGTTCAATTGTACTTGGCAATAAAGTTAATTCTGATTCTGATTCTGATTCTGACCTCTGCCTGTCTGACCCTGATTTAGCTTTAAGGACTTTTAGCTGTGCAGAGTTCCTGTCTGAACTAATAGACCTGCCGCGAGTGGAACCAGCTTTCTGCCCGTTTGGGACACAAAGCATCGCCTAAAATAAAACAACCTGGATTTATAGAAGTCTTTAGGAATCTCCAGGTCATGTGAGTTCTGTGGAGATGTCAGTGAAGTCAACAGAGAAAACTGATGTCCTGAACAGGTAAATAGTCAGAGTACATTTCCTGACTTTTCGCTCCACTTTCACAGAACGGTTCCTCTCCTGGAACCTCAGGGGAACCACGGGGAAAAGTGGGACACAACGGGTCAGTTATTTTGAAACCCTTTCTAACTTTGATAAAGAGCGTCGTCCTAACCAGTTTGGTGGAAAGCCGCCAAAAAAACCTCCGGATGAGGAAACCAAACGCCGGCCGGCGCCGGAGCCTTGTTAGTAATTAGCCTCGAATCTCGGGGGAGGCGGGAAGCCGGGGAGCAGGAACATCTGCGCAGGAGGGAGTCTCACCGGCCAGGATGTCCAAATTAACCGTCTTTCTCTTTTCATCTCGTCCGCGGGAGGAAACGCTCGGAGGGACGACCGCCGCGACCTTCACGCCGCTTCCATCAGAAAGGCGGTCAAAACAAAAGCAGCTGGATCTCGTCGCAGCCTCCGTTTCCCGCTTCAGCCAACACTCGTTCTGGATTTCTGCCACTTCACCCACAAGGGGAGGTTAAACACACACCTAAGCACCCGTTTACCCGCCTCCTCGTTTGTCACGCCACCGGCGCCGGGGTCGCGCCGCCACGCGGGAAACTCTGCGCCGCTCGTGTTTCCGAATCAACTCTAATTGCACATTTTGAAAACAGAACACAACTACTCCTGAATCAGGTTTGTTTGCCGTGATTGCCCGCGTTTCGAGGGGGAGGCTTCTGGTGACAGGGTTGCCATGGCGACCGCAGGCACTGTGTTTCGCTTAATACAGGGGTCCCGAGGTTTGAAATAGCGGAAATAATAAAGCAAAATCCCCCAGTTTTTGAAATATTGTCTGTGATTTCCGATGGTTGAAACATTGAAATGAGCTGGTATTTTACACACTGTTCAAGGGCTTGTTTGAACAGACTTTCAAGCATCCACATGGCTGGGGGGGGGGGGTATTTTCTTTGGGGGAAGTTATCGTTTCATCTACCTTTGCCACAGCTCCTCTGTAAATCAGAGAAATTGCCGTCCGCATTAAATATTCTAGCAGGACTGCACTCTTAATTAGTCATTAAGATGAAACATGACTCAGAGCCTCATATTTTACCTTTGAAGATCCAATTTAATATTTCTGCTGCATCCTCACAGTTGTGGCCTCATTGAAATGAATGAGAGAGCGGCATGACGACTATTAGTCACACGAGAGGTGAGAAGGAGGAAAGATGAAGCCCGCAGGAAGCAATTCGCTTTTTCTAATTTTAGAAAAAAGAAAAAAAAATATTGGATCGTAGAAATAATAAGTCATAAAATGAATGTTACCTGTCAATAATGAGGGTCAAAAGTGGCGTGTGCATTGTATTTACACATGCACGAATCAACATTACAACAGCCTGAAACTAATTACACACAAAAATATTTAAAATATATGCATGAATCACCTCTTACGCACACACCGTGAGACTCTTTTCATGTCCATGAGAGATGCGTTCAAGGACTACCAGAATGCTCGTTCACCATCGTTCTCTCGTCAGCCCTTTTAAACTTCGATTGTGAAAAATATTCGTTAAACTTGATATTTTCCCACTTTCTTAAAAAGACATTCCTGATAATTAATATAAAAAATCAAAACAAGTGTTTTTAAAACACGCTAGCGTCACGGCTAGCGTGGCGTTGGCGTTGCGGGAGCGGACTAGCTACAGCCGATGGCTAACACTAGCTGCGTTTCCATTACACTTTTGCGCAAAACTTTATCGAAATTTCTAGAATTTCGATAAAACACTGTTTTGAAAAAACAGCGTTTCCATTAAACCATGATTATGCGAAAAATTCAAAGTAATTCCCGCGATGAGTCATTAAAAAAAACATGTCGACGGATATAAAGACTATTTTGATGTGCAGTAGATTCATTCACATTTCTGCCACGGCGCTAGCTCTCATCCTTCCATTCAGAGAAGACGTCTACGTCTGATCCGAGCCTTGGAGCGGCAGGCTCCTTATACGTGGGAGCGACGTAGAGTCAAACATTTTTGTTGAAGAATTCACCGAAGAGCTGTGGATTCAGCATTTTCAACTTTTGATGAGCTGTGCGATGCTGTGGGACCTCTCGTGGCGCCCGCTGTGCGGTGCCCAAGGCAGCCAGTTGCTGTGAAAAAGCGCATCGCCATCGCCATCTACATCGTCATATCCGGTTAATGGTCACGTGACTCGTTTGTTTCGAAAAAAGTGTTTCCATCACAGTTTTTCGAAAAACTACTGTTTCGATACGGCCCAAATACCACCTCCTCTAAGCGCAAAAACTTTATTTCGAAAAAGGCGAGTTTTTTTTCGAAATTGTGGTGTTTCCATTAGGAGAATTTCATATCGAAATTCCGTTTTTCGAAATTTCAGAGTTAATGGAAACGCGACTACAGGCTGCTGCTCACAGGCTCTGTTGATCCAGGAAGCCAAACCCTCGTTCTCCAGTCGTTTCAGAACACTTCTCTGTCTGCGTGGGAAACCGGCAAGTTCAGCAGAAATTTTGAAAATATACGGATGTACTTCTCATTCCCTCGCGTTGTTTCCGGTTTAAGTCGTGATTAGCCCCAACTTCACTAAAAGAGCTGCAGATCAGCTGCGGCGTCCGTCAAAATTTGAACCAAACGAAACAGATTCGCAGGTCCGCAGACGCAGGACGTGAACGCCTGCAGTGGAAGTCCCGCTCGCACTTTTAAAGTTACGTAAAGACTGCGGCGAACGCATCGGAGCTGTAACGTTAGCGGTGTAAACCTGAGGTTATCCCTTTAAAAGTAAGAATTTTTCCAGAAAAGAGGCTCCAACACGAGGCTCCGTCCCGAGTTCTGGTCACCAGCCACGATGCCGGAACCTCTAAACTCGCAGATCCAAGTGGTCGGTGCCGCCTGTGGCTGCATTTTCTGTATGCGGAAGCAAATCGGTTGCACCGCTCTCCCGCATGCGCGAACCACACGTCACTTCCGCTAAAGCATTTTACGGTCTTTGGACGGTAACAACAATAATAACCCCGTAGGATGTTAATATAGCTCACAAAATGTTTTTCTCATAGTGAAAACATTCACTTATTGTTGAATAAACGAAAGAAAAAAGACACGTTAGGGATAAAGACCTTACAATCTTAAAGTGGCTACAACGGACTACAAATGTTTTCTTCTTCTGCAGTTTTACATGACGGCAGTTTCCTCCCCAAGCTAAGAGGAAACAGCGCCACTTCAAAACACTTTATTTTATCCAGTAATCCAAATTCGTTTTTAACGGTAACTCGGTGGCTTTTTTTCCACACAGTAATCCAGTCAGGAGAAGCTCTCGGGTGTTCAGAAAAACATAAATTCTTGTGATGAAGACGTTTTACTGTTTGGAAATGACTCCGTCGTATAGTGGGCGAAGAGCGGAAGTGATGTATGGTTCACGCATGCGGGAGAGCGGTGCAACCGATTTGCTTCCGCATACAGAAAATGCAGCCACAGCTGCCTGTAATCGCCGCGTTTGGTGTGTGTTTACTTTATAAACGCCAGCTGAGAGCGGGGGAGGCTCTGGTCTGATCCTCCCGCGGACAAACGGCGGCAGAACGCGGGACAACACATGTGTCAAAGTCAAGGCCCGGGGGCCGGATCCGGCCCTCCAGGTGATTATATCCGGCCCTCCAGACTTTTTTATTTTATTGTTATTAATGGCCCAATGTTATCTTGCGCTTATTTCTAACTTGTATAGTTTTGACAAAAGATATTTTTATGGAGAGTAAAATATAGAAAGTTATTTAAGGTTTAAGTTGATTTATTCTGGAATAATATTCCTGCCTTTTTATTATTCATGGTTATGTTAAAAAGTTACGTTTTAAAGTTTTAAAAATTGGCATTCCACCACCTTTTTGGACTATTTTGGCATTTACTAAGATTTTTTGGCTGTTTTGGTGTTTAGCTAAAAATTCAGCTACATGCTAGCTGTTCTGGCTAATTTAGGCTTTTTTGTTTAAGTTTTTTTTGTCCATTTTGGTGTTTAGCTAATATTTTCTATATTAGAGCTAATTAGAGCTATTTGAAATTTTTTTTTTGGCTGTTTTGGAGTTAGGCTAATATTTACACGCTAGCTGTTTTGGCTAAACTGCAGGCTATCAGCTTCAGTGTTTTTAGCTATCAATTTTAGCATCTTCAGCTATCAGCGCTAACATTTTCAGCTGCCAAATTCAGCTTACGCATTCACACTAGCATTACCGCAGGCAATGCTATATCTCTAGTCCATAATTATATTTAAAAGTTACGGTTTTAAAAATTTAGTTTTAATATTCAATAAATGTTCATGCTTTTCGGCCCGCGACTTAAGGTGTGTTTTGGATTCTGGCCCCTTGTGCGATTGCGTTTGACACCCCTGCTCTACAACTACATTTTGAAAACTTTCAAAACTGTAACTTTTTAACATAATTATGAACTAGAGATATATCATTACCTGTGATAATGCTAGTGTGAATGCTGGAAGATGAATTTGTCTTCTGAAGATGCTGAAGCTAATAGCCAGCTAAATTATTAGCTAAATTCCAAATTATCTTAAAAACTAAAAAAAAACCTTAAGTTAACCATAACAGCTAGCATGTTACGGAAACATTAGCTAAACTCCAAAATGCCATAAAAAATCTTAGTAAATGGAAAAATAGTCACAAATCTAGCAGAATGCCATTTTTAAAGCTTTAAAACTGTAACTTTTTAACATTATTGTGAATAATAAAATACAGGAATATAATTCCAGAATGAATCAACTTAAACCTTAAATAACTTTCAATATTTTACTCTCCATGAAAATACATTTTGTCAAGAAGCCCTTGAAAAAACAACACCAGTCAAATAAAAGTCTACCTGAGAACAATAACAACAACCATTACAGACTTTTTTTGGCTTCTTTAATAAAAATAAACACATAAATGTAAAATAAAACTGTTTTTAACTGTTAAGCACAAAGACAAAGTGCTAAAAGTGTGAAGCTAAAACTGATTTTGATACAAGATATCTGTCCATGCTGCTGGATTTAATCTAAAGATTTAGATGAAGATAATTTATTGATTGACAAGCACTTCTATTGAAAGAAATCACTTTTTTTAACATTTGAATGTTATTTTTTTTCAACACAATTTCGGAAAAAATCTGAAAACTCCGTCTCTTCCATATTTTAAATTTAAATGATTTGAAATCAACCAGATTACTTCAAAAAGTAAAAAAATATATATATATTTTTAAAACCTAAACCAGCTATTAACTCATTTGAGTAGAAAAGCAGCTTCAAACCATGATACTACCACCACCAACAAAGACAGTTTTGTTCTTTTCTTTTTAATCCGGATGTAAAAATCATCTTCTTTCACATTATTTCTCCAAAAATGTTAAGGATTGTTTTTGTCTCTTTTCATCTGGAGATAAATCATGAACTTTGACCTTCACTTCCTAAGAAGTTTTCCATCTTCTTCTAGAAATGACAGCGTCAAGCTGAGTTCCTCTGACAGATTTCAACTTCAAATCCTTTTTAGTCTGAAATCAGTTTTTTTTTTAAATATATTTTGCATAACATCTATTAACTTTTATGAGTTTAATCTAAGCAAAGTGATCTAAACGTTTCATTTTTACCTGGATTTCTTGGATTTATTTGTTTTTTATTTGTTTCTTCCTGCTTCACACTGAGACTGCAGTGATCTGCAGCTAAAAGAATATTTATAAAAACGCCTCCATACCTGTGCAGATGAAGAACTTGGACTCTCCAACACTTAACTCCACTTTTTTCAAGGATATGGAGACTTGAAGGGCAGCTGTAAAAGACAGAAACACAGAGTCAGCTTGTAAATTCCTCCAAATGAACGTTTTATTTTGCTAAGCAGACATTGTCTCATCGTGTTCATCTTCATCTATGCCTGTATGGAGCTAAAATGAGGACAATATTATTTAAAACCCAAATAGAACAAATTGAAAACAATATTGGTTTTTGTTTGGTAAAATGTCAAAAACCTTTTGCTTTTAACTTCAGCATTTTAAGTTTGAAATATTCTTTTTTTAGGTTTCAAAACTCAAATTTTGAATTAGAACTTTTTTTTCCAGTTTCAATTCTTTTTTTATGTTTTTGAATCTGAAAATTTCTGTTTTAAGATTTATGGCCCCGTTGAGGTGCATTGGGGCGGGGCTAAAACAACATTTTAAGGACGTTTTTGATGCCCGTATGTAACAACAAGATGGCGCTTTGAACGACATTTTATACACAATAAAAACCTGCTTTTTACACTCGTTTCAGACAACTTCAGACTATGAGAGTACAGACTGAACAGTCATTTTCTGACCATCATTATTACAGTTCTCAGTGAACGCACCGGAACTGAAGTTACCACCCTCTTCAATTTTGATTGGTCCTACATGTAAGCCCCGCCCCAATGCGCCTCAAAGGGGCCAAAAGTTTTTAAACTGAAATTTTAAGATTCCAAATTGAAAAAAGACAGTTTAAAGTGAAAAAAAGTTTTGAAACAAAAATGTTCAGATTTGAAAACAAGAAAAAGAGAGTTAACATTGAAAAAAAGATTTGAAACATACATTTTCAGATTTTAAAATAAAATGATAATTGAAAATGAAAAAAGATTTGAAACTGAAATTTTAAGATTCAAAATTGAAAAAAGACAGTTTATCGTCAAAAAAGTTTTGAAACAAAAAATATTCAGATATGAAAACAAAAAAAAGTTTAAATTAAAAAAAGATTTGAAACTGAAATTTTCAGATTTTAAAATAAAATGATAATTGAAAATGAAAAAAGATTTGAAACTGAAATTTTAAGATTCAAAATTGAAAAAAGACAGTTTATCGTCAAAAAAGTTTTGAAACAAAAATATTCAGATATGAAAACAAAAAAAAGTTGAAATTAAAAAAAGATTTGAAACTGAAATTTTCAGATTTGAAAACAAAAAAAAAAGTTGAAAATGAAAAAATATTTGAAACTAAATTTTTGGATTTTAATTAAAAAAAAAAAGAGTTGAAAGTTAATAAAAGTTTTGAAAATGAAAGTAAGATTTGAATTTGGAAAAAAAAAGTTTTGAAATTGAAATTTTGAGTTGTAAAACCTAAAAAACAGAACATTGGAAGCTGAATATATTTTTATTTGAGAATAGCCAAAAGTTTTAGACGTTTTACATTGTCTTGGCCAAACACCAATATTTTTTTCATTGGTTTTGTTTGGGTTTGGGGCCTTAATTTAGCTCCATACACCCGCAGCTGGAACGCCGTTTGCAGAGATCGCATCAAAGTTCAAACGGAGCAGAAATACAGATCAGTCAGTCAAGCTGGAGAAAGTCTCCTCCTGCTCAGGTCAAGCTCCGCCCCCTCTCTGTCAGTGAAAGGAGTCGCCATCAGAAAGAGCAAAAGAACAAAAGGACGGAGAGGAGAGGAGAGGAGAGAGTGTGCAGACGTCTAATCTGATGAGTAATTATTGGCATCTGAGTGGGAGTGGGGGGTTTGGGGGGTTTGGGGGGTTTGGGGGGTTTGGGGAGTTTGGGGGCCGCGGTGCTGCTGCTGACTGAAGCTGGATTTCTGATGAGCCTGTCATATCTGAGCTCGTCACCCGCCGGAGCTGTCGCTCTCGTTAGGATCAGCATCCAGCCGCGCACACGCCGCGCGCACGCCGCGCGCACGCCGCGCACACGCCGCGCACACGCCGCGCACACGCCGCGCACACGCGGACACGTTCCCGTTGGTTTGCTTTACAGCACTGGGATCTCCGGGAGGAAATGATGAAATCATTATCTGCGGCTTCTCTGGGGACGGCCCTAAAACGGCGTGGCCCTCCCTCCAACCGCCTCCCACAGCGGCCTGTAGATGGCGGTAGAGGGGCACTTGTCCAGGGAGGGGGCGGGTGATGGTCAGCAGATGGGATGCATGGAGGACGGCGTGGCGGGCCTGTGTGCGCAGCAGTGATGTTTTCCCGCGTCAGCATATGCAGCACATCACTGACGCATCGACGGAGCGCTCTGTGTCTGACAGAACCTCATTCATTCAAATGTAAAGATACACGCTAGCATCACGTGTTAGAGCAGCTTAAGGTGTTTTCTCAACATCTTCAACAAATACACTGGAACACACTGGAGGAGTCCATGAAGATCAGAACCAGATAAAGAAGATCATTTAGGATTTGGTTTTTAAAGGTTGTTTTGAAGTTTAGATAATATTTCAGCTTCATTTTGGCTTTTTTGGCTAGTTTAGGCTTTTTATTATTTATTTTAATTTTTTTTTGTTTTTTAAGATTTTGGACGTTTGGCTATTTTCTTCAGCTAAATGCTAGCTTTTTTTGCTAACCTAATATTTTTTTTTGTTTTTTAGGCTGTTTTGGAGTTTAGCTAATATTTCACCTACATGCTAGCTGTTTTGCTTATTTAGGATTTTCAAAAGTTTTTTAGGCTGTTTTGGTGTTAGGCTAATATTTACAGGCTGGCTATTTTGGCTAATTTAGGCTTTTTCAGTTCTTAATGATATTTGGAATTTTGGCTGTTTTTTCGGCTACATGAAAACTGTTTTGGCTAACCTTAGTTGTTTTTTAGGCTAATTTGGAGTTTAGCTAATATTTCAGCAACATTTTATTTTCTTTGGCTAATTTAGGCTATTTTTGACAAATATTTTAGGCTGTTTTGGAGTTAGGCTAGTATTTACTTGCTTGGTGTTTTGGTTATTTTAGGCTTTTTTCAGTTTTTTAGGCAAATTTGAAATTTGGCTATTTTTTTCTTCCATATGTCAGCTGTTTTGGCAAACCTAATTTTTTTACTAATTTTGCATGTAGCTTATATTTTAGCTGGCTATCAGCTTCAGCATTTTCAGCTATCAGCTTCAGCGTTTTTAGCTATCAATTTCATTATCTTCAGCTAGCAGCATAATTTTATTGAAAAGTTTTAGAGAGTTCAATAAATGTTTATCCTGTTCGGCCCACGACTTAAGGTGTGTTTTGGATTTTGGCCCCGTATGTGATTGAGTTTGACACCTCTGCTTTAAATAAATCACAAATCAGCCATATTGAATCTCTCGCCAACTTTACAGAACTTGCGAGACTTCACAACATCTCAGGTAGGTGTACTCACAAATGACAGTGACACCTAGTGGTCAGAATGATACAGCAGAGTTTGAAAACAATCATTGGAACTTTACAGAATGTGAGACTTTTGAACGTGGAACCCCAAAACGCTCATTTAAGCTCGTTTACAAACCTTTCCTTGGAAATAGTGACTTGAACATCCATTTCTAAGGCAGCTAGCAGCATTAGTGCTTTAAAAATGATAAAGCAACTTTTGACTGAGTGCTGTGTTCCTCTCAACATCCGCAAACACAACCAGAATTTAGTCATATCTAAAGAAAAAATTAAATACGGTACTAAGATATACAATTATGATCTTCATTTTTTCATGCATCATCAGAAAAAGTGTTAAAAACAGTATTTCAATGGACCGGGTCTTTAACACCCGAGACGCTTCATCACTAAATCTTTAACGCGCTGTAACTTTTCAACCGTTAATTCCAGTCGATTCAGAATAATCGACTGGAAATAACGGTTGAAAAGTTAGAGTAAATCAAAGAACATAAACACTGGTGTTAAAGGGCTAAAGAAGCGCCTGAAGACCAGGAAAGACCCGGAATAACCTCTAACAAACGCTCACAAATGAATGCAAATGCTGCTCTTGGGTTGATTAATCATGTCTGTTTAACCCGCCGCCCTTCCACGCTACCTGCTTCTACTTCACGGCAAAACTCCAATCAGAGCTTCAAGTAGTTTAATGGTTTTCAATTATTAATTGATCCCCGAGTCTTCTGGTGCGGGTGATTGATTGCGTAATAAGTTGCTGACAAAACATGGCAGGAGGAAGAAAAATGGCCGGAGTCGGGTCCGCGTTGCCCAAAGCATCCGCATGCATCGTGTAATTAAGTTGTGGGTTCGTTTAGACCCGAACGCACATCGGCCGAGTGAGTTGTAAGAGTCGCTGTGCGAGGGTTTATTTGTTCCTCGCCGTCTGGCCTGCAGGGGACACACAGACACGCTCATTAGATGCGTTTCCAGCCACAAACTGTTTGGATGTGTACAAGCAGCTTATTATAGAGCTTATGTCGATACGTTATGAGCCGGGTAGCAATTATCAGCTTCAGTTATTAGCTCCTTTAGGAAACATTGAGAGTAAGCAAAAAAAAAAAAAAAAAAGGAAACAAACAAACAAAACTATTGATTAAGTGTCAGAGATGGTGGATGACCAGATGTCAACTTTCATGAGGCATAAATATTCCAGCCGCTGTGATGGAAAGTCAAAGAAACGAAGGACATTCACCACATTATTTAAACTTTTATAGTATTTATACTTCATTTTTATAACCAATAAATACATTTCTAAATGTGGCTAATTAGCTAAAAATCTATTTTGTGTTAATGCTTAGTTATGCTAATGATTCAAAAATGTCCTACAATTACTTTAGTTAGCAATAAAATGATAAAACTGATAAGAAAATCACTGTTTTATAGTTATTCTGTGACATTGTTTAAGTGTTTATGGTTAAAACTAATATTAGCATCAAAGAAAACCACAATGCTTAAAGGTTAGCAAGCTAGCTAAAACTACCAGAAATGATTCAAGTGTTTTCCTATAATTATTTTTGTTAGAAATAAGATTATATGACAGATAAAAATAACTTTTAATGGTTATTTTAAGACATTATTTAAGTGTTTCTAGTTAAAAGCAATAATAGCAAAAACAGTCGCTACTTTTAGTAGAGTTTAAGGTAAGCTAACGTTAGCAGACTGAACAACAAAATTCCTAGTTTACGAACATTTCAACATGTTTTTGATAATTCTCTTGTTTGTGATTTGTTTTCTGGAGTTCAAGTTATTCAAGTAAAATCTGATTTTTTCGTGTATCCAACTTCAAGCGTTAGGGGTGTGGCCTTCCAACAAGCTCGGCCAGAGTGGTTGCCATAGAAACGTTGACTCGGAGCAACACTGCTTACTGTCAACTTCTCGCTCCAACATGGCGGCGTCAGTATCAGGGAAAAATATGGTTGCGACTGAAATGACTTTATTTGGTTGAAGTCGGAATAAACCATTTTCTAGGGGTGGACGTCACAGTAACTCAGTCCAGTTCTCGAATACAGTCAATTAATTTTCAAAATCCATCAAATCTTTAAAAAAAAGCTTTTGTTTTTAACAAATTACCTTAATTTCAAGATTGTGATTTAAATTATCTGATTTTAAATATTTAAGTTACTTAAAACTCAACAGTATAAATTACTATAGCATAGAATGGTAAACTAAGCAGTAAACAGAGTAAAGTTTATATTTTATTACTTTATAAAAAATATAAAAAATGCAAGGAAGATGTAAAAAATATGACTGGACATTACTTGTGGTGTCCCACAGGGTACAATACTGGGACCTGATTTTTTTTTTTTTATTATTATTTAATGTATTCAACATATTTATTTATTTATACATGTTCCCCAACAGGCAAAAATCCATTAATAAGTGAACTGACAGATGAAAATCCCCAAAAACTAAAGAATTTTCATGCACACAAATATTAGTTTGAGAAAAACCCAAAAGTTGTTTTTATCTAATTATATTATTGAAATCAGCTCTTTTTTTTTTTTTTTTTTTGCTACTTAAAACTAAAAAGTATGAAGCTCCTTTTTCTCCCAGCTGTAATCAGAAATAAACTGCATCTATTTTTCATTCCTGCTTCTTTGTTTTCCTGTTGTTTCATCTGCTGGTTCCTAAACCTGCCTCTGTCAGCAAATATTCTTAGAAGTAGGTCTGACTAATGAATCACAATTTAGGCTAGAAATTACATTTTTTGTAAGAAATGCTGACTTCTAGCCTTTAATAAGCGCTGCTGAAAGAGAGGAATACAAATGAGACTCTGCACTACTTTCTGGTTCTTTGCTCTGTATCGTAATTGTGATGAAAACACGATCGGCGTACATCCTTGTCCTTTATTAACTGAAGGCCAAGTTAATAACAAACAGTGAGAGCTTTGCATCTAAAGACCAGTTTAATGGCAGAGACCGAAACTGACCTAAAATACTCCAAGAATCCATTAACAGCAGAGAGACCGAGGCTTCATAAAAGCGTATAAGTGACTATAAATCCATCTAACAGTGTTGAAATGTTCATTTGACTCTTAAAACCTTCAACACACACATTCTCAGAGTTAAGTTGGTGTGACTAAACGCCTCAACATGCCAATGCTTTTAGCCGCAGCCGTAATCAAAGCGTTTGATTGGCAGCGAGTAAAGCGTCCAATAAACACACAGGAAGAGAATAATGCAATCCCATAATCCTGTATTCCATAAAAAGCTCCATTAAAGCCACAGTCACATCCAACACAGCCGACAGAAAGTGCCTTTTGTGTTTGCACATGTAAGAGAGTGGGACGGTGTGTGTGTGAGAGATCTCTGTGTTCATGAGTGCGTGGGCGGGGGGAGGTTGCATGTAAATGTTTTATCGTGTGTGTAAATGTTTTAAGCACACAGGAGCACCTAGGCCTGCAGGCCAAAAATGCTCTTCTTTAATTGTGTTTGATTTTCTGGAGGAATTAAAGAGAATTATTCCCCCCCCCGAACCACAAAGAGCGAGCGAAAACAGAAGAGAGCGTAAGATAAAATACTAATTACTGCGTTTTGTATTCAGCAGAACCTGAGCGGCATTTTTTTTTTCTCCCCCTCAAAGATGTCAACCGAGGCAGAAAACTTTCCCGAAACACGTTTCTGCTTCAAAAACACACAGCAGTCAGCATCCCTTCAAGCTCCAACAGTCTTTCACTCGGCGTGCGGCGTCTCCTCACGTCTGCTTTACATATGAAAGTCAGATTCTTGCTTGAAGAACATCGTCTTTATGGACAGAACCTCCTCAGAGTTTGACTGATGGGATTTGGTAGGAAAACTATCCGGTTCGGCTGCAACTGTAAACGTTTCTAAACTGTATTTTCCACCAAATATTTAGTAAAAGAAAATGAAATAAAAATGGCAGAACTGAAGAAAGCTGGAGTGAGTGCAACATCATCCACAGAAA
This sequence comes from Oryzias javanicus, assembly GCA_003999625.1. Classification (NCBI taxonomy): domain Eukaryota; kingdom Metazoa; phylum Chordata; class Actinopteri; order Beloniformes; family Adrianichthyidae; genus Oryzias; species Oryzias javanicus. The sequence continues at coordinate 25,187,007 of CM012438.1, forward strand.
ATGGTTTATTTTTGGCTGAAAATAAGTAAATTCAGTCGCTGGCATGTTGGAGCCAGAGTCAACGTTTCTATGTAAGCCCCTCCCACCAGTCAGGACTGTTGGATGGCCACACCCCTATCACTTGAGAGTGGGCTACACCAAATCTGTCAAACGTTCTAAAGGTTAGCTCCACCTTCTTTTATGGAGGCATCTGATTGGTCAGTGTTACGTCCTGCTGGACCTTTTTCCATCCAGTCCTTCCAACTCACCTGGCAGGTGTGACCTATGTGCCTACATTTGACACCTGCTGGCTATTTAAGACAGAGGAGGCCACGCCGAGGCAGAAGGGGAGCAGAGCAGCAGGATGAGGAGCTGGTTGGGTTAAAGTCGGTGTGGTGCTGGTATGTTTTGGTTTCTTTTACCTTCTTTGTCCTCAGCAGTCTTAGACTGCTGGGTTTTGTTATTTTAGTTTGGGGGTTGGACCTTGGTAGTCTTGGACTGCTGGGTTTTGTTATTTTAGTTTAGGGGTTGGACCGTTGTAGTCTTGGACTGCTGGGTTTTGATATTTTAGTTTAGGGTTGGACCGTGGTAGTCTTGGACTGCTGGGTTTTGTTATTTTAGTTTGGGGGTTGGACCTTGGTAGTCTTGGACTGCTGGGTTTTGTTATTTTAGTTTAGGGTTGGACCGTTGTAGTCTTGGACTGCTGGGTTTTGATATTTTAGTTTAGGGTTGGACCGTTGTAGTCTTGGACTGCTGGGTTTTGTTATTTTAGTTTGGGGGTTGGACCGTGGTAGTCTTGGACTGCTGGGTTTTGTTATTTTAGTTTGGGGGTTGGACCATGGTAGTCTTGGACTGCTGGGTTTTGTTATTTAGTTTATGGTTGGACCGTGGTAGTCTTAGACTGCTGGGTTTTAGTTCAAACTGTGCTTATTTTTTCTTACTAGTGTCCAGTTTTTGGTTTCTTGGTTCTTAGTTTCCCCCCTATACTTGAGCCAGGTCTGCCCATTGAGGAAGTAACTGGCCATAAATTGACAGATGTAGGCACTTCCTGTTTAGAATGAAAAGAGGGAGGGGTCACTCAATCCAGTTCTCATATCCAGTCAATGTTGTTGACATGAGCATCAACTGTTAGAATCGCTTTTAGGTGCAAAAAAATGAATACAATTAATAATTTTCAGTATTTTCAAGAGTACATTTGTGACTTTGGCCGTTATTCTCTTTTACTATCCAATACACGATTTCAACCTTTAACACCTGAGCTGCCGTCGGTGACAGCAGCATAACAAACGCTTTTTCAACTGATTGAATTCTGTTTACTAATAATTCTGAATCTGAAAAAAGCATTTTGTCTGTCGATATGCAACATTTTACCAAAACCAAATCTTTCAATGACCAAAGAAGCTTTTCTCTATCAATATAACATAGTATTGGGTATCAGCAGAAATCAGTGGCGTTTTCCCAATTTGCAAAAATTAAAATATATTGGTGCAACTCTATTTTTCTGTGTCACAACCAGCTGATTGATGTGACGACTGAGGTGTTGCATATCAGGGCAAAGCTACTTTTCTCAACTTCATGAATCCGTTGGAATTAGTTTCATAAAAGGTTGAAGAGTTATATAAATTGAAAGCACATTGACACCGCAGCTCCACTGTCAAAGAACTTAAGGCACAAAAGGAAGGAGGTTTTAAATATTTTTTTATAAGAGCTTCCAGATGTTTGTCCATGAACTTTTAGGAGAAAATGAAGAATGATTCACGACATTCAAAATAAAAAGCTTTCGCTAAGAGAAGAGAATGAAATGTATGACCACAAAAGCATGTAGAAATTAGAATGTGGGCATTATGAGGATCTGTCAAACGGGTTCTGCAATCTGCTTCTGAAAGCCCACATGTGTTTTCTTCTATTCGTCCCTGAAAACAGCAGGCGTGCTTTCACGCTGGCAAACAGAGGCTCCTCTCAGCCGAGCGTGGCCAATCGTGCCGACGTACAGTATCTGTCCACGTGGACCATCTCAGCCTTAATCCACCTCCCCGCCATTATCTTCCCGCTCTCCGTATCTCTGCTCACCTGCCGTGTCTGTGATGGACCCCCCCGGGCACGAGGGCACATTAATGCAAACCCACAGATGCTTGTGTTCAGACAGATGTGGAATCTTCTGGTAATTAGCATGAAGAGGCGACTCGATCTTATCCAGCAGGTGGCTAAGATGGCATGTTTGCTCATTTCTCCACACAGCTCTCGCTGTCCCCACGTCCTTTGGAGACAAAGAGCACTTCTATGTACTCGACAAGCTGCCTTCATTACATCGGCTGTCATTAAACAAAGACAAGAGCTCATTCTAGAAAAGGACTAGCGGCACATTTAAAGCTTCATTTTTGCATTAAGGAATGGAAAAATCCAGCTAACACACTGGATTATAATCCAGAGAGAGTTGAGATTCACCCCCGCAGGAGTAAAGCACATCAAAAACACAATTCTATCTAATGAAGTAACACCATTCCAGTAATGTGCTCCCTGAACCAACAGGTCTTAACCCTGTAACCTCACGGTTCTCCCAGTGACAACAAAACAAAACACACTCTTGGAACCGTGGTTACTCTTCAACTGAACACATTTAAAATGTAGCTTTACGTCATTTTACAACAGTGTTAGAAAACGTTATCTTAAGTTGCGTGAATAAAGTGTTAAAAGATGGCATTTTTCTCTCCTCTACGTTAGTAAAGTGTTACTGAAGCAAAAAGTGTAACTGAAGAGGACCTAAACCGACTCTTCTCTGTTTATGCTAAAGCTGCTTATCTTAAAGCGATAGTAACATGTAAAGTATTACTTAAGTTTAAAATGTTAGTAAAGTGTAATTTGTTACTAAAGTTTAACATAATAGTTACATATAAAGTGCCAAAAAATATATAAAGTGATAGTAAAAGTATAAAGGGTTTGTAAAGTGGAAAGTGATACTGAAGTATAACATGTTACTAAAGTACAAAGTGCTAATAAAGTATAATGTGTAAGTAAAATGTTACCAAAGTTTAAAGTGTTACGTAAGTGTACAATATAAAGTGTTACTAAAGTATAACGTGTAAGTTAAAAGTTAAGGATTACGTGTTAGTAAAGTATAAAGTGTTGCTAAAATGTTACCGTATTTTCTGGACTATAGAGCGCACCTGTATATAGGCCGCACCTGCTCAATAAAAAAAAAAAATAAAGTAAGAAAAGAAATACAAGCCGCACCGGGCTATAAGATGCATATATCTATGTCAAAAAATTAGATATTTACTGTATGTACAGAATGATTTTGTACAATTAATATACCTGTCGCCTTCAGCGTCTCACCATAGATTCATTGATGCTAGCTTGCGTGCAGCAGCGCGGTTTCCCTCCTACATAGCAGCTCGATGGCCTTCAACTTAAACATTGCATCATACAAACTTCTGGTGGTTTCCATAATGAAGGGACCAGGATTTGAAAATAATTACCAGTTAGTCATTTGTCTTGCATGTTTTATCTGCTAGAGAAAAAGTAGGGTGGGCTAATCTTATTTGAATTAATTTTTTTTTCTGTCTTATTTTTTTTTCTAATTCCGGTTAGAGCGCCCCTAGTGGTGGAAGAAAATCAATTCAATAGCCGCACCTTTGTATAAGCCGCACGGTTCAAAACCTAGGAAAAAAGTAGAGGCTTATAGTCCAGAAAATACGGTGATACAGTATTTCTAAAGTATAACTATTAAGAAAAATGTTACCAAAGTGTAAAGTGTTACTAAAGTTATTGTAAAGTGTAAAATATTAGTAAAATATAAAGTGTTACTAAAGTATTAAGTGTTACAAAAGTATTGTGCTATTAAAGTGTTTATTAGTATAAAATATTAGGAAAGTATAAAGTTTTACCAAAGTGTAAAGTGTTGCTTAAGTGTTTATAGAGTGTAAAATATTAGTAAAATATAATGTATTATTAAAGTATAACGTGTTACTAAAGTCTAATGTATAACTAAAGTTTATCGTGTCAGTTAAGTATTACGTGTTAGTATAGCATTATGTGTTAGTAAAGTAAAAAATGCCACTAAAGTATGACGTGTTAATGAAGTATAAAGTGTTACAAAAGTATAGTGCTACTAAAGTGTTTTTATAAGTATAAAATATTAGTAAAGTATAAAGTGTTACGAAAGTATAACGTGTATGTAAAGTGTTATGAAAGTGTAAAGTGTTACCAAAGTTTTTGTAAAGTGTAAAATATTAGTAAAGTATAAAGTGTTACAGAAGTATAATGTTTATGTAAAGTGTTACAAAACTATAGTGCTACTAAAGTGTTTATAAGTATAAAATAGTATAAAGTGTTACAAAAGTATAACATGTATGTAAAGTGTTACTAAACTGTATAGTGTTACCAAATTCTAAAGTGTTAATAAAGTTTTTGTGAAGTGTTACAAAAGTATAACATGTGTGTAAAGTGTTTATAAACTGTTTAGTGTTACCAAATTCTAAAGTGTTAATAAAGTTTTTGTAAAGTGTAAAATATTAGTAAAGTATGAAGTGTTACAAAAGTATAATGTGTATGTAAAGTGTTACGAACGTTTTTGTAAAGTCTAAAATATCAATATAATACAAAGTATCACTAAAGTATAATGTGTTAGTGAAATATACGTATACAGTATAGTGTTACAAAACTACAAAGTGTGAGCAAAGTTTATATCGTGTTAGTAAAGTTTTGCATTACGGTACCGAGTCAGTCTTCTCTGCTTCAGGTCAGTCGAGTGTTTCAGCCTCTTTTTCCCTTAGAATCTGTTAAGAGTTCTGGTTCTGGAACCGCAGCATTACAGTGGGAGAATAAAAAGAACAAATTATCTATTTACTCTTTTTCAACAATCAGCTAACATTGCAGCTGTAACTCGGCCCCTCCCACACTAGCTAAATCCTGCGTGTCTCCCGCGGTTACCTGGTTTAGCGTAACCACACTTTTTATCCACAGAAGATCAGAAAGACACTTTAAAACAACCTCCAAGTCTGGAAATTCAGATGTATTTAAGTGGAATGGGATGTTGGAGCGCTGGAGAGGTGATCCGATCACTGACACCACATGTTCAAACGCAAAACAGGAGAAACCGCGGAGCTGCAATTATGTCAATGCGGACGCCGAGTCGGGCTTGGAAAGTAATCCCCCTCGAGGACCTGTTAGTCCAGAAATAAATGACTCCAGACAATTGAAGCTGAATGGGAGGGCAGATGAGGAGGAGAGCGGAGCTGCAAGTGTCAGTGCAATCATCAGCCATGATGGAAGTGAAGGGAGTAAACAGACGCCGCGCCACCTCGCCGCACCACCTCGCCGCATCAATTGCGGCCGTGCAATCAGGGCTGGTGGACGTGGAAGGTGATAGAATGAGCGCAGACGGCTTTCTAAATGAAATCTAGAGGTGAGTGCGCACAAATATTCAGCCCATCTGACAGGCCCGCCTCCATGTTTTCTCATAAACTTTGTCATTTTGTGGTCAAACCCAGATTTTTGTTTTGTGTATAACTTCACGCTCTGAAGTACAAGATCTCATTTTCTGTGTTCACATTCACGAAAACAAGAGTTGGAAATAAGATAATGTCTTCCTGCTCGGCTGGTTTTCATCCAGAAGCGTTGACCATAGACAAAGTCTTTTCCCGCTTTTATCGGGCGCGCCGCATTTCTCTGTCTAATCTTTCAGACCAGGGGTGTCAAACTCAATCACACAAGGGGCCAGAATCCAAAAAACACCTTAGTTCGCGGGCCGAACAGGATAAAAATTTATTGAATATTAAAACTAAATTTTTAAAACTTTAAAACCGTAACTTTTAAATATAATTATGAACTAGATATATAGCATTGTAATGCTAGCGTGAATGCGTAAGCTGAATTTGGCAGCTGAAAATGTTGGTGCTGATAACTGAAGATGCGAAAATTGATAGCTACAAACACTAAAGCTGATAGCCTGCTAAAATATTAGCTAAATGCCAAATTAGCCTAAAAAACTAAAAAAAAAAACAGTTTAGCCAAAACAGCTAGCGTGTAAATATTAGCCTAACTCCAAAACAGCCGAAAAAATATTTCAAAAAGCTTTAATTACCCAGAACATATAGAAAATATTAGCTAAACACCAAAATGGACAAAAAAACTTAAACAAAAAAGCCTAAATTAGCCAGAACAGCTAGCATGTAGCTGAATTTTTAGCTAAACACCAAAACAGCCAAAAAATCTTAGTAAATGCCAAAATAGTCCAAAAAGGTGATGGAATGCCAATTTTTAAAACTTTAAAACGTAACTTTTTAACATAACCATGAATAATAAAAAGGCAGGAATATTATTCCAGAATAAATCAACTTAAACCTTAAATAACTTTCTATATTTTTCTCTCCATAAAAATGTCTTTTGTCAAAACTATACAAGTTAGAAATAAGCACAAGATAACATTGGGCCATTAATAACAATAAAATAAAATGATCTGGAGGGCCGGATATAATTACCTGGAGGGCCGGATCCGGCCCCCGGGCCTTGACTTTGACACATGTGTTTCAGACGTATGCTTCTTCTCCCTCTGCAGCTGCAGATTTGCCGTCCCTTCATTTTATCCCGTTTCTTTCACCTGTTTGCAGTTTGAAGGTTCATACCTGACCAGGAATTTTCCCCCGAGGAATTAAGACGATTTTATCTATAGGAACATTAGGTAGATAAGTCTAATCCTAGAAGCACAAAATTATATAAACAAATAGAGAAAAGAGCGATAACGTAAGGAATGTAATTGGAACGTCAAGACAGCGATGAAGATCACAGAAGGTGATCAGAGCAAAGCGTCTTCGGTTTGGCCCAATAGAGAAACGCACACCTCTTTCCCGTTTCATTAGAAGATTAAACACGCAATTATGGGATGTTCACAGCTGAAGTCCCAAAACGTTAGCTGAGGATCAGATACTGATATTCAACAAGCTACACAAGAGAGGAGGAAGAAAATGCCATCTACATCTATATGCACTTACAGTCATAAGTCTCCTACGGTGGCCCTGAATTTCAAATCCCATCAACAAATGCCAAAACAGATGCAAAATCACTATAAATATATATATAAAAAAAGCAAAACTGAAAATAACAAACATTACATTTAAGAAATCACAAAAAAATGAAACAAACTGTAATGTTAAAAAATCAAAAACGACAAGAAACCGGAATGTAGGAAGTATGATACGGATCACATCACCTCATGACAAATTACCTTTGGTTGAAATGAAGGACAAACATCATCATCCAATCATTTCTGTGGCTGAATTCCCACCCAACTGCTAAAAACCTGCATAGTGCAAGACTAAAGTCTAGATTTTAACGTTTATTTGTGACTCTTCTGATACTGAAAATTCATATATTAAAAAAAAACTACATTTAAACACATTTTTTCCCGCAAAAATTGTTTAACCGCAATGCCTTGTGGTCTATATTTACTAATGCAGTGAGTGTCAATGCACACTGGTTTTTTGCAAAGACTTCTGGGAAATTTTGAGTTTGGAATAGTAGATTCGGACAGCACTAGAAAAGATATATATGATATATACGAGTAGGGACGGAATCCAGACAGAGACCCACGGTCCCTAACTTTACTGGTTTCTACTTGTGTTCATTTTTTAAGATTTCGTTTTGATTTCTGGAAATTATTTCTTTTCTGAAAGGATTTTATTTTTCATTTTTTCATCTTTTTTGGAATTCTAAAACATAACATTGTTATTGTTTTTTGATGCGATAAGGACTTCAGAGCCACCGTAGTCCCCGACCTCATGGCCCAAAGACTCGTACCAGCCCACGAGTCACTTGGCACCGACCCACAGACTAAAGAAAAAGATAATAATTTATCAAATAACTTACATCATCTCTATTTTGTTTAATCAGATCCTGTTCTCCACGTCTGTCTGTGACTAAGGTGTTGAGGTGTTTCACACAGTGTGAAACTCGTATGAAGACGTGTGTGTTCTCTGAGTTATAGAACTGCTGCTGTCATGTATATTCAACTGGAGACTCTCTGTTTGGAGGGCTAAATGAACGGAAGAATTCGGATGGCGCCTCACTATTCGCCTCGCCTTGGTCACATGTCTTCTTAAAATGGCCGCTCGGACCCCTGAGTTAAAAGCCCAAATTCATTACCAAGCAAACGATTTAGAAAAGCTTCTTTATGCAGAGAAGAACTAAAGAAACTTCAAAATAAAAGAAGTAAAAATTGAAGTTATTCCCACACACTGAGCTCTCCACAGCAACCAACTTGATGTTAAACTGATCAAAGCTGCAATCTATGATTAATTATTAAGTTTTTAGAAAAAAAAATGGTTAGTAACTGGTGTGCACCAGAGAGTGACTGAAAAAAAATGTCTTTGTAAAAATTAAAAGAATTTTTTTTTTTAAATTCTAAAAAAAAAGTACTGACTGGTGTACACCAGTCACTAACCATTTTTTTTCTAAAAATTGAAATTAAAAAATGTATATATATTATATATCTGTTGCTATCAGGCAGTAACAACATTTTTTTAAACTTATTTCTTCTTTTTAGGAAAAAAAAAGAAAAAACAAAGCATTTTTTTTCTTCAACTTTTTTTTACTTCAATTATTTTCTTTCGTGTCCCTTTAGGGGTTCCGTATCTTGGGGAGTAATACACACAATCAATGGTTTTAAAAACACCAAACCGTTTGGCCGAGCAGGCGGTTAACGGGTTAAAGACCCTTCGTGACGTTCCCTTCGTTCATCTCAGAAGTCGGCGGGTGTGCGTCCCACGCTGGAAGCTGACGCTCTGGTTGGATTGTTGTGGTTTATTGATGTGCGGCTGCAGCTCCTCGTTTTCAGAGCAGATACAAACCGCTCGTGTCAATAACGTTCTGCAGATTTTCTAATGACGATGTCTGAGAATCTCCCGGTTTCCTCCGAGTCGGCGCGGATCTGAGACGGGCCTCCTGCCTCTGAGGGAGGGGGTGACTCCGGGAGAGACTGGGTAATAAATCCTTCAGGCTTTGAAGGCGGGATCTTGTTTTCTGCTTAGGAAAGTCGTGGGCTGAAGGCGGTGAAGGTCCAGCAGACAGACGAGCGCCGGGACCAAACTCATCAGCCAGAACAGCCGCCGTGTCGAAACAAAATGAGCCCAAAACTGCCCCTATTTCACCACCTTTGTGGTTTAATGGCAGCCGTGGCATGTGTGGAAGTGAGAAGAACCCAATGCAAATAGAGGATGAGTGTCAGGACGAGTCAGAGCAGCCCTTACAGCAGGAATGAGGCTGAGCTGCTGTCAGCCGCACAGAGGGAGCGTGGGCGCTCAGCTGTCTGCCATCATTTTGCTCTCCAGTCAGGATCCCCGCTCCGCCCGATCCGTGTCAAAGCAGTCCAGCCGTTCTCCTCCACCTGCTGTGAGGCTGGAATTATGCCCTTATTAAGCATCTTTACCCTCTGAGCCCAAAGCTGACAGCAGGGTCTGAACTGGGCTCTTAACAGACGCACAGCTTCTGTCAGATTCCACACTGGATTGGTTGAGAAAAATTTAACTTCAATTAAAGTTGAGAGTGGCATTGTGGAGCTGCGACCCACCCTCACTGACCCCCACACTCTACACACATTAAAACGTAGAAAATTCCCAGATTCTCTGCCAAATTCGCGAAAAATAGCTTTTTTTCAAAATGGCCGCTGCCTCGTGGTTTTGTTGCCATGGCAACCATTTGGTTTTATTGTCGCCTTGGTGTGACGAGTAAGTCTACGTCATTTGAAGAAGAATTGGTTGAGGTACATTTTTGGATTTCCTTGGCAACAGCTGTTTTTGAAGAACCACGCCCACATTCCTGATATGTTCACATCAAATGTTATGTTGTTTTGTTCAAGGATTCCATTTTCACAATATTCAGGTCAACTGAAATCTCCAGGAGGAGTTTGAAAAAAAAAGGAAAATGGATTTCTTTAAAAAAATCAAGATGGCGGCTTCTTCTGGAGGTCAACACAACTTTAGCTGTGGCTATATTCTTCACCTGGTGGAGTGTTCTCGGAAATATCTCTTAAACAATTTTTTCCTCTCTCACATCGTTCATAAATGAAAAAAAAAAAAATCATAAAACTAAAACGAAACAAAAAAAGTTTTGTTAGTTGATTTAGAAGATCTAATGAGATTTTCGTTGCTGTTCCATTTTTGGACGATTTCTCCCCCATCTGTTTTTGGACGGGGGAATTCTCTTTGTCCAAAATTCTATTTCATCTGGTACGAGGTGTGTTGACATTTTGGTGAGTTTTTGAGTATCTACTGGGCCTGATACTGAAGACAGAAATAAAAAAAACACAATGCAATTACATTGTGGTCCTTGAAATCTCTGACAGCAGAGCTCCGATAGTTTTGGGATAAAAACACAAAAAAGGAGAAATAATTGTTTGACTGTAACCTGGATTTGAATTGATGGTAGAAAACAGTTTTTGGTTTAATCCTGAATGAGGCAGTATTTGTTTCTGTATGTCCTGAGAAGCTAACGAAAGACCAGGCCAATCCTGCACAGCTTTTGTTAGCTAAAGTAGCAAACACTTGATTGTTATCATATCTAACGGCTCAACATGTGAACACAATGTAAAGTTGGAGTGATTGATGCTAACAGTGTTTTCTGTTAGCATTTCTGTTTGCGATTGATGCTAACAGTGTTTTCTGTTAGCAGATCTATCTGCGATTGATGCTAACAGTGTTTTCTGTAAGCATTTCTGTTTGCGATTGATGCTAACAGTGTTTTCTGTTAGCATTTCTGTTTGCGATTGATGCTAACAGTGTTTTCTGTTAGCAGATCTATCTGTGATTGATGCTAACAGTGTTTTCTGTTAGCATTTCTGTTTGCGATTGATGCTAACAGTGTTTTCTGTTAGCAGATCTATCTGCGATTGATGCTAACAGTGTTTTCTGTTAGCATTTCTGTTTGCGATTAATGCTAACAGTGTTTTCTGTTAGCATTTCTGTTTGCGATTGATGCTAACAGTGTTTTTTGTTAGCAGATCTATCTGTAATTGATGCTAACAGTGTTTTCTGTTAGCAGATCTATCTGCGATTGATGCTAACAGTGTTTTCTGTAAGCATTTCTGTTTGCGATTGATGCTAACAGTGTTTTCTGTTAGCAGATCTATCTGCGATTGATGCTAACAGTGTTTTCTGTTAGCATTTCTGTTTGCGATTAATGCTAACAGTGTTTCTGTTAGCATTTCTGTTTGCGATTGATGCTAACAGTGTTTTTTGTTAGCAGATCTATCTGTAATTGATGCTAACAGTGTTTTCTGTTAGCAGATCTATCTGCGATTGATGCTAACAGTGTTTTCTGTAAGCATTTCTGTTTGCGATTGATGCTAACAGTGTTTTCTGTTAGCATTTCTGTTTGCGATTGATGCTAACAGTGTTTTCTGTTAGCAGATCTATCTGTGATTGATGCTAACAGTGTTTTCTGTTAGCATTTCTGTTTGCGATTGATGCTAACAGTGTTTTCTGTTAGCAGATCTATCTGCGATTGATGCTAACAGTGTTTTCTGTTAGCATTTCTGTTTGCGATTAATGCTAACAGTGTTTTCTGTTAGCATTTCTGTTTGCGATTGATGCTAACAGTGTTTTTTGTTAGCAGATCTATCTGTAATTGATGCTAACAGTGTTTTCTGTTAGCAGATCTATCTGTAATTGATGCTAACAGTGTTTTCTGTTAGCATTTCTGTTTGCGATTGATGCTAACAGTGTTTTCTGTTAGCAGATCTATCTGCGATTGATGCTAACAGTGTTTCCTGTTAGCATTTCTGTTTGCGATTAATGCTAACAGTGTTTTCTGTAAGCAGATCTATCTGCGATTGATGCTAACAGTGTTTTCTGTTAGCATTTCTGTTTGCGATTGATGCTAACAGTGTTTTCTGTTAGCATTTCTGTTTGCGATTGATGCTAACAGTGTTTTCTGTTAGCAAATCTATCTGTAATTGATGCTAACAGTGTTTTCTGTTAGCATTTCTGTTTGCGATTGATGCTAACACTGTTTTCTGTTAGCAGATCTATCTGTGATTCATCCTAACACTGTTTTTTGTTAGCATTTCTGTTTGCGATTGATGCTAACAGTGTTTTAGCCATTTTGTCTCTGATTGACACAAACAGTTTTAGTGAAACCCTCTTCTGCTGGCAAACAATCACAAAGCCGAACTAGGGGAAAACAAAATCATGTGTCCATGATATTGTTCAGGGACAGAGCCAAATGTGGCTGTGGGCCGGATCTGGCCCGCGGGCCGTAGTTTGGGGACCCCTGATGTGAAGCAGTAACTGATGGAAAAGGTTTCCCGGAGACGTTTAACAGACAGAAAAAGGTGTACCTGGTTAAAGCCGAGCAGTAAAACTATAAACCTGATGGCGCTCCGTGGAGCAGGGACGGCCTTGGAGATAAGGCGGCGGTTTGTGTGGGAGGACGCTCACAGGAGGCCCTCAGGGGCCAAACTCCTTAACAGCAGCTCATTAGCCCGTCTGCAGAGAGCCTCTGTGCACTGCGTGAATAATCACATGGGGGATGATTAAGAGCTTTTGTGGAGGAACATACAAGTAAAGCGACCTTAAGAGTCGCAGAGCCTTCACACACTCTCTTCCTTTCAAGCAGCGATCACCACAAAGCATGCTGGTCCTGACTCTCAGCTGCTCTTCCACATGACGACGCCCCTTCCCTTCAACAGAAATCCCTTCATTTCTTCTGTTTATTTCAACACCAAATGTGTCACATTCTCTTTGAATGGTAACCCGGCGTTAGCCGAACACAAAGAAAGCGTCTGTGATTCAGCTGCTTTCTGGTAAAAGATACGCTCAATTTAGCTTTCAGCCCGGAGCTGCTCCCTGTTCTTAAAAACACGGCTGTTATTTAGTCCCAGCGGGCCAGACTCGCTTTGACAACATGCAATTCAGCCAGTCACATCCCCGAAACAGTCAAAATGCAGCCTCTGTTTGAATGTTTTCAGACATTTTAGCGCTCGTTACTGACTTCATCTGCTTTAGTGCAGGTTTCTACATCTAAAATGTTTGTTTTCAGGTTAAAGTCTTCATGTCAAAATAAGGGTATTATGATTACTATGTTTATTACGGAGCCCCTAAAGGGACATCGACAAAAAAAAAAACAATTTCTATCTCGTGGCCACGACTTACGGATATGATACGCAGTTGCAGCCCATTCAAAACAACAGGAGCGGCTTTTAGGTTTCGTTTTGATCACGTGGTCGGATGTTTAGGTTTCTCCGGATCACGTGACTGATCACGTGACTTTTGAGTTTCTGCTGATTTCTGTCTGACAGCCGGCTAACAATATGGCGGTAGATCCACTACTTTTTTGGTGTAAAATCTAATCTCTAATCTTTATTTTGATAATATTTCTAGCGAGAAATGTACCCGTTACTATCACGACATGCATTTATTTTGGACATACAGTTCGTAGTTTGTCTGTTTTGCTTGACTTTTCGGGATCAAAAATCGTAAAACAGCAACGTCTGGGGTGCACGGAACAATCACGGAACCGGGCGATCAGCAGGATTTGGGACCCGACCCGCATCGGTACCGGGTCAAGGTTAGGGTTAGGGTAGGTTCGGAGAAACCGCCCGGAACCTTTTTAAATGACTTCTGTAAAGCTAGAATGTGTTCAGTCTGATCACTTCCGGTCCAGGAGACGGTCAAACGTGATCCCGAAACGAGGATTATCAAACATAAAATAATGTTTCTTTAATTTCTGCCTCATAAACAAACACAAATGTCGGTTATTTTAAGTGACAATAACGAAGGATGCTTTCAGACAAAATGAAGAAAGATAAACACATAAAGTCACGTGATCCGGAGAAACCTAAACATCCGACCACGTGATCAAAACGAAACCTAAAAGCCGCTCCTGTTGTTTTGAATGGGCTGCAACTGCGTATCATATCCGTAAGTCGTGGCCACGAGATAGTAAGTCGTGGCCACGAGATAGTAAGTCGTGGCCACGAGATAGTAAGTCGTGGCCACGAGATAGTAAGTCGTGGCCGCGAGATAGTAAGTCGTGGCCGCGAGATAGTAAGTCGTGGCCACGAGATAGTAAGTCGTGGCCACGAGTTAGTAAGTCGTGGCCGCGAGATAGTAAGTCGTGGCCGCGAGTTAGTAAGTCGTGGCCACGAGATAGTAAGTCGTGGCCACGAGATAGTAAGTCGTGGCCACGAGATAGTAAGTCGTGGCCACGAGATAGTAAGTCGTGGCCACGAGTTAGAAATTGTTTTTTTTTTTTTTTTTCGATGTCCCTTTAGGGGCTCCAGTATGTTGTGGCCACGAGTTAGAATTTTTTTTATTTTTTTTTACTTTAATTTTTTTTTTTAACTTTATTATAATTAAAAATGTCGTTTTCTATGACAAAATTTGTGGAGTTCCTCAGAAATTCACCTCTGACCGTTGACCTGGAGCAAACCCCGCCCCCCTTTCCCCTCACCATTTCTGAGAGCTCTCTGTTTGACCATAAAGAAATCCTCAAATGTTATTAGAAGATCAACTGTCTTTATATATATGTTAAAAACACAACTGTAAAGCACGAGGGAGGGAGTATCATGGTTTGGGGATGTTTGCAGGTACGTTACCTTTGTGCGCTTAAATTAAATTTACACTGTTGAAAGTCAGCTGAGAAAATGAAAATGGAGCAGAAACTTCCAGAGGAAGGAAATTGACGTAAAAGAGGAAAAACAAGAATTCTGTTTATATGAAAAAAACAAAACAAAAGTCGTTTTTTCTCTATTTTAAACTGAGAAAAGAGAGTGTTCTTGGATTTTGGCCCCTTGTGAGATTGATTTTGACACCCACAGAATCGGAAGGTCAAAGGTCAGCGGGCCTGCTAATTGGAGGGCTCCGCCCCCTCAGGATTCAGAGCCCTCCACTCTTTTTTTTTTTTTTTTTTTTGTTGTTTTTTCTCAAGCTTTATTGAAAACAAACAGATTTACAGAAAAATAAGACAAATGCATCTAAAACAAAGCAATGACAATAATAATAATAATAATATTCCAACATAGAAAAATTAAAACAGGGGAAATATGAGTAAAATGTAAAGTGTATAACTTACAATGCAAGGAATGTAAGGAATGAAAAAAATACACAAGAGAAAATAATTCATTCTTCAAGTATTGAGGCACAAAGTTCAACAGTATGGAATGCTTTGGTGGTTTGGATCATTTTGATGGTGCTATAAAATTGATATAGCTCAGCTATACAACCAAAAAAATTAGGGGAAGTTTTTCTGATTCTGCATTTATGTAAATAAAATTTAGTAAGAAATAATAATAGTAAATTGACAATATTCTCTATTTTTTTATTATCAAAACTAAAAGAAGTAATAGAGCCCTCCACTCATCTGCTCGGTGAGCTGATCTTCGATGTCACGCTCTCTGTTTCTGAATGAGTTTTAATCCCCATGATCTGAACCGACATTCGACTAAACTGGGACGTTTGCGTGTTTACCATCGGTAATAAATCAGAGTTAATCCAGCAGGATGGCAGCGCCGTGTAAATAGAGGATGTATGCCGATTCCACGCCGCGTCCCAACGCCTGGCGCTGAATGGAACGCCGTTCTTCCAACAAAGAGCAGAGAGATAAAAGACGTCCTCGTCTCTGTCATCCTGCTCTCTGATCTGTGGATCACTCATTCCCAGCTTGTATTATTCACTTTCCCAGCTTCTGGGATTCCTCCCACTCCAGCACTTCGGTGCTTCCATCCCTCCTCTTTCATTCGACTCAAGTCTCCTTTCATCTCCGCCGCTCCGGCCTCGGGTGGTGGTGGGGGGGCGGGGCTCCGGAGCCGGCGGCCGCCGATGCCGGGGCCGATAGCGCTCGGAACGCTCTCTTCTCTGATCCCCGCTGCAATTTCCTCGCCGCCGTCAGAGGTGGCGGTTTGGAAGAAAAAGCGCCGCTCACCTTTTCAATCCATGTGAGGATTTAAAGGGTCACCAAACACTAAACCAACTTTTCTTTTGTCTGCTGACCTCTATAAAAGAGGCTTTACAAGTCCTGCCTGTTGTTTGTTGCCACACTTTTGACAAATTCACATAAACTTGTTTACTTCAGTCTAAAACCGTCTGTGTGCCCCTACAGGTGGAAACGAGGTATTACAGTTTAATTTTCCCAGAAGTTTCACGTCATCATGCTCTGCTGCTCCGGTATAAAAGCTCCGCCCATTTTTGACTCTGTAACATCTGTAACGTTTAGCTTGGCTTGTAGGCGTGTACCCTTCACAAATCTACTGGCTTGCACAACTTTGAAACTTTGAACTTTCCACGGTACCACCCTCCATTTTGAAGACCCAGGGTACGCTAATTACAGCTATCCTAACTGTCAATCATAGATCCGACTCCACTAGCTCCGCCCCCTTGTTGGTATTTTTTAAATCTGGGCCGAGAATGGAGTCAGCCTCCAACCGTCCTGTTTGGTTACCCTTTAAGGCTCGGCTTCACGTTCACACCAGGACAGGACACGTTTATCCCACAGTGTTCACACCGGACCATCACGACCAATACTAGCCCCAAATGTTCACATCTATGGGTCTTCCTAAAAAACCTGCTGGGTTAAGCTTTAGTCACGCTAACTTGTATAATTTTAAGAAAATGTATTTTTATGGAGAGTTTAAAAGGTTTAAGTTGATTTATTCGGGAATAATATTCCAGCTTTTTTATCATCAATAATTATGTTAATTAGTTACAGTTTTAATTTTTTTTAAATTGACATTCTGCTAACTTTTTGGACTATTTAGGCCTCTTCTTTTAGGTTTTCTAGGTAAGATTTTTTTAGACTTTTTTTGGAGTTTAGCTAAAATTTCAGCAACATATTAACTATTTTGGGCTAATTTAGGCTTTTTTTCATTTTTTAGGCTTTTTTGAAGTTTAGCTATGTTTTTTCAGCCACACGCTAGCTTGTTTTAGCTAACATAAGTTTTTTTTGGGCTACTTTGGCCTTAAGCTATTGTTTTAGCTAGCTTCAGAGTTTTTAGCATCCATTTCAGCATCTTCAGCGACCAAATTCAGTTTACAGCATTCACACTAGCGTTATTGCAGGTAATGCTATATATCTAGTTCATATTTATGTTCAAAAGTTACCGTTTAAAGTTTAAAAAAATTTCGTTTTAGAGTGTCCACTAAATGTTTCTCCTGTTCGGCCACCTCTGCTGTGTTTTGGATTTTGTCCCGTTGTGTGATTGAGTTTGACACCCCTGACCTAAAGTAACCATCCGTGGTCTAAAACAGTTTTTTTGCTGATCCTTTCTTCTTCGTCTTGTAAAAACTTTAATGCTATAGCACGATCGCCACCTAGTGGCCAAACCAAAACGCCCTCCAGGAGAAGCAGAACAATTGTTGGAGACTCTCCGTTTGAGAATCCATGTGTGACTTCATGATAGTAACAAATAAAATAATACATTTTACAGAGTGTGAACTGTATCAGATTCATATGAAGATCTTCAAAACATGTTAACGTATTTCTGAACAAATGCGTCTACAAGCATCCGGAGCATAAAGTTTATGAACATATTTCTGACGTGTAAATCGCAGCAAACGGCTTTAACATTTCTGAAAAATCTGTTTTTTTTTAGAAACCGACTTCTAACCAGCCACGAACCGAACGCTTGTTGATGCCCCGCGACCTGAGAGACACCAGTGGTTTCCAAAGATGGCTCCACCTGGTCAGGACGTCCCGGTGAGGAGCATCCTTGGATATGCAACACAATTGTTTTATGGGAGACGCCGTGGCCGCAGGGTACAGCGGGCTGCCTGTGCAGCAGTTAACGGGGCAGAAAGCTCCGTGTCGTGAACCTTTATTGGGAACTGATGAATGGATGCATTAGATAATGGATTATTTACAGCAACTACAAGAAATGCTTATGTGACTGTAGCCACCCCGAGAAGAGGATAAATCAGATCAATAGACACTTGTATATTGAACATAGCAGCAGTGTACAGTACATTTTTAAAAAGCCCTCAGTTAGCATCTATCGATTTGCTCCTTTATTTATTCAAAAGTTGTTTTTCTGAGGATGCGAAGCCTCTCTGCAGAAGAGATTGACCACGCCAACGAGCGGCGTGGCACCCTGAAAGGCCACGACCGACCCGTCGGAGGACAACAAACACTAATCATCTCGCTTTCAGGCGGTTCTGGAAATATTGACCTTGATTGCGGCAACAGATTCCAGCTGGTTGCCACGGGAGACGAGCGTCTCCTGCGGCGCCGGCTGAAGGTCAAGTCATTATCTGACATGAACTGTATTCATAAACAAACAGACGGAGTGAAAGTCAGGCAGCAGAAGGCGGCGAGGAACGGCGAGGGGCTTTCCGCTGACGTGCGCAGTAATTAGGACGCCGTTTCACGGGTTAATTAATAGGCTGTCATGATGCTGTGTGCGATGGCGCCGAACGCGATGCTGCGGTAAGCATATTACCGAGGAATCCGTCAGTCTGGCCTCGCTGACGGATGATAGCGGCGCTCTGCACGGCGCTCAATAACAGCTGTCAGGAGCGTGCGGGCGCCACATGCAAACACGCAGGTTCATGTTTACGAGGGCGGAGCTCTGGAGGTTTGTTTTCACGTCCACGCCGCCTGCATCATCTGTTCTGACAGCTTTTCACTGGAAGCTGCTGCTGCGTTCTTGATTTGCTTTTCTGCACTGTTCCTCGATGGATCCCTGCACGTCCTCTCACATCGCAACCTTTCATTCCTATGTTATCATAAAGTGGGCGTGGCCTCCTCTGAAGGTAAATGTGTTGATTAACACAGATCTGAGGTGCACGTCCTCCTTTCACAAAGCAGTTAAGTCCAAAAACTTGCATTAAAAGATTTAAAAAAACATCCAGAAAGAAGAATGTTTCTATTGTGCTCAAGTCTGCCCCCTGCTGGTCGGTTGTTCTCTACAGACAAAAATAACAACTTTAGTGAAATTACCCTAAAAACAAGAAAAGGAAAAAAAGAAACAATACATTTATGTATTTATGTAAAATACATTAAAGAAGAAAAAAATATATTTATGAAAATAAAGTGAAAAAAGTCGGGATTTTACAAGACTAAAAGCTATAAATTTATGACAAAAAAGATGTAATCTTTCAAAAAATAAGTTGTAAATACGTAAGGAAAAAGTTGTTGTTTAAGAGAAAAAAGTCGTAATCGTACAAGAATAAAGTCTTAAATCTGAGAGACAATGTTGTTGTTTTACAATAATAACGTTGTAAATTTATGACAAGAAAGTTTCCTAAAAGGTAGGGCTGGGCGATAAAACGATAATTATTGATATCGCGATGGAACATTTTTTCAATAGAAGAATGAGTCTATCGCGATAGACTTTTATTTTGAAGGGTCCGCAGGGTCTCCTATTTGACGAGTAAAAGTTAGAGATTTAGTCTCCACAGGGCGAGTAAGTGTTTGTATCTAATTATTGTGTTTCTTAGCTCTCATTTCGGTCATTTTTTGGACTCCACTCCGCGTCCTTCGTCTGCATGAAAGGTAAACAAACGAGCCGACTTCTACCAGCAACCCCCGCTGCAGCTGCAGACCTCGCGCCCCGCGGGTTGTATTACAATCAATTCTCTGTCCACGCCGAATGCATTTGGGGTCCAGTTAATTTACTGTACACTGTATTAGTTTTAACAAGCGTCAGATTTGATGCTTGTTTATCAGAAAGTCTGTTGCTGAGTGTAGAAGAAGCTTCCGTCAAAACTTTTCTGGAACTCTTCGTGAAGAACGCGGATACCGAGAGATTGATTTATGTTGAAGAGCTGAATAAAAACATCGGTACACATCTCCGTGTCGGAGTTCAGGAGACCTTCCAGTGAGGAGCGGCCGCTGTCGCACTCCTGCACCCAGCTGAGAAGAGCCAACGGGGGAATGTAGAGCTATGGCAAGCCGTTAGGGTCAAAATTAACCAGAAAAAACGCGGGTATGGCAGTGCGTCACCTGGACATGTGCTATGGTTAATAATACTTATTTGACATATTTAAATGTTGCCACAGTTAGTTTCAATACAACAATTAATACCAAAAATCAGTTTTTGCAGACTTGTCTCCAGACATGTACATGAAATCAGAAAATACATGTTTTGTTAATGTTCAAAGTTCAAAATGTGTGAGTTAATGCTTTAAGTACTTTTTTTAAAACATATATTTTTAACTTTTTGAAAAAATAAATTTTAGGCTTTTATCTTCTTTTTTCTTGTTGTTTTTTTACTTGTTACTGATCTGAAAAATGATCCGAACCGTGACCTTAAAGCCATGACACGATCCAAGCCGTGGGTTTTGTGATCCGTTACACCTCTACTAAATACAACAAAAATAATTTGTAGTATATTAATACATTTTTATTATGTGAACCCTGAAAACATTAGAATTTATTTGTAGACTTAATGCTTTGTTTTTTTAATGGAACTGAAGAAACTGTTTAGTAGTCTAATATAAATAAATATAGTCAAATATAGTTATTTGGTTTATATCGTTATCGCACAATATGTAAAAAGCTATATCGTGATATAAAAAATCCCATATCGCCCAGCCCTACTAAAAGGTCATAAAATTATGAGAATTCTTGTAGGATTCTTGTAATCTTACAACAATAAAGTTGTAAATTTGCACAAAAAGTTGTTGTTTTACAATAATAAAGTTATAAAATTATGAGAAAGAAGTCGTACCTTTAGCAGACTAAAAGTTATCTAATTATGAGGAAAGAAGATGTATATTTGTGAGAAAAGTGTTAATTTCACTAAAATGTCATTTTACCAGTTTTATCTCATAAATTTAGTAGTATCATACAGAGTTCCCTCCTTTATTGTAAGAATACATTTCCTAAAAATAGAAAAGAAATAGTCACCTTTATTTTTTATGAATATAGATGTTTTAAGGTTGTTAAATCCCTCATGAACATTTAATCAAATCTTTTAGTCCAGCTTTAGACAATAAAACCAAAGATCTTATCCTAATTAAAGGTTTGGAAAGCATTCTGTACAGGAGACACGACAGGGAGGAGGTTGATTGACAAGTTCAGCAGCCAATCAGGATGCAGAACACACACAAAAACCCATGGAAAAGTGCAGTGGAGATATCTGAGAGCGCAAAAGGTAAACCTGGTTTGATTTGGATTTGAGTTTGTTCTTCTCTTTCCTCAGCATCAGACACAACACAAGCACAGCAATAGACCTTTTTCACACTTCCGCATTTTAAACCGGAAGTCGCGTTACAATACTTCCGGTTGTCGTAGCGGTAGTGGTTGTAAGTGGAGAGAAATGGCACAGTCCCAAAACAAAAGTTTTTGTAGTGTTCCCGGTTGCTCGTGTGGTGCTCAGAAACAGCCCTACCTTTCATTTCATTCTTTTCCAACTGATCCGGACACAAGACAACGTTGGATCCAGGCAATTAGACGGGATGAAGGTCCTAACTTCCGAATAAGGAAAGGCAGCACGTACGTCTGTAGCAGACACTTCGTTGCAGAGGATTTCATTGAAGGATCAGCAGTTGGCCGTCTGAAAAGTGGAGTTGTCTCTAGCCTCTTTGCCTGGAATAACTTCACTCCAGCACTTAAAAGGGAGTCTCCCTTGGAAAGGGCTAATAAAAGGCAACTTGTACCTTCCCAGCCGGAAAGCAGCATTGAAGCTAAGTCTGCTAAAAAGGATCACGATTACGTCGCCCACCCACCCACAGGTAATTTTTTTTTACATGCATATGATTGAAGTACAGAATGAATAGTTTTGCATGTCAGCTTACATTTTTTATTCATTTTATTATTCAAATACTCGCTCCATTTTCCATTCAACCAGCGCTAACCGGAAGTGAGACAACGCGACGAGTGACTAGTTCCGGTTTTTGTGAAAAAGGTCTATAAACTCAATCATGTCTCCAAATACTGACAGAAATCAGAAATCTCTATCAAAACTCTCTCTTTGTTACTAAATATGTCTTCTTTTAAAGAAATGTTGGAATTTTGTATTAATTATGCTCTTTTTTTACATATTGGAGAATGTTAGGAATGTTTGTCCTGATGCCATATTAAAGCTAAATCTAGTCGATATCTTCTCATCCGTTTCTGTTTTCCAGCATGTTTGAAGGGAGCCTCTTAGTGGGCGCTAAAGAGCAGCCTGCCGCCGCAGGTCGCTGACCCCTGAGTCAGCAGGTTAAAGACGGTTAAAGGCAGTTAAAGACGGTTAAAGATGGTTAAAGACGGTTAAAGGCAGTTAAAGACGGTTAAAGATGGTTAAAGACGGTTAAAGGCGGTTAAAGACGGTTAAAGGCGGTTAAAGGCGGTTAAAGGCGGTTAAAGACGGTTAAATGCGGTTAAAGGCGGTTAAAGGCGGTTAAAGACGGTTAAAGGCGGTTAAAGACGGTTAAAGACGGTTAAAGACGGTTAAAGGCGGTTAAAGACGGTTAAAGGCGGTTAAAGACGGTTAAAGATGGTTAAAGACGGTTAAAGGCGGTTAAAGATGGTTAAAGGCGGTTAAAGACGGTTAAAGATGGTTAAAGGCGGTTAAAGGCGGTTAAAGACGGTTAAAGACGGTTAAAGACGGTTAAAGACGGTTCCGTTCTGCAGGAACGACTTGGAAAAGAATCACGGATGTAACTGGAGGGTTAGAATTAGCTTGTTTGTCATTCAACGGTGGAAAACTGATGATCCATCCTGCAGATGAATCCATGTTCTCCTGTTTGCAAATGAAGGAAAGCATCCAAACTTCGTCTCCGTTTTTCAGACACAAAGTCAGATTTTTTATGGAGCGGGAGCCGAGCCTTGTCAGCTTTCTAAATCACCGGGTGTTAGATCTGCTCGTAAAACAGCCCCCGTGATTCTGGTCTCATCTCATTCAAGTTAATGACACACTCTCCCGCCGTAGATCAGGCTCCGCCTGATGCTGCTCGGAGGTTTAAAGTGCGATGGCTTCCCGCCGCGGTTCTCCGTTCACGCAGGAAGCCGCACCACCTCCGCCTCCACTTCCTTTCAGGTATTTCTGCTGATGGACGGCGGCGTGAAAAGAGGGACAGCACGGCGGGAAATAGGAGGAGGCTGTGACGAGGCGTCAGCCGGCAGAGCGCTAAGTGTTCCCCCACGGTTTCTAAGTCGTCCAATCGCTGCTCGCAGGAGAGCAGTGACAGCTGACTGGCTTTAAAGAACCGGCGTGCCGCGGCGACGTCAAACGCCGTCAAACCTCCAGACCTCCAGACTCTTGGTGCTTCAAGAGGAAAAACTATCCGAAGTATCCGAACTCGCTGGTTTTTAATCCAAAAAACACTTTAACTAACCAAAAAGCTTCTCAAAGTCCAACTTCGATCTGTCTTTAAAGCATTTGTGATCTTTTATTAGCCGTTAGCATATTATCCGCACTACAAAAAACACATAAAAGTCTTACTTTAAAAAAAAAAAAAGATGATCCTTTGTGACAAAGTAGTTGTATTTACTTTTCACTTTTGGTTTGTACTTTTAGAAACCTCAAGCAGGTACAACAGACTCCACATGTTAAAACTGTTTATTGATTTTTTTTGATGACTCACCTCTTCCTGATGCCCAGGTGTCAAAATGGTGGCCAAAGCAAGACTTCCTGTTTAAGGGTGGGGCACAGGAAGTGAGGCGGATTGAATTGTTTGCTTACTTTTTGAAATTATTTGCTTACTGAACTGATTTATGATTTGGGTTGTATATTTATTTATGTCTGGTTTTGTTTACAGGACTCTAAATGTATAGTTTGCAAGACATTTCTGTGTTTTGTCTGTTTCTTTTTTTTTCTGTTTGATTGGTTAAGGTGACTTTCTTCCTGGGTGTGGCCAGCCAATTAGCTGGGCTCTATAAAATGAAGGAAGCTCAGTGTGGAAGGAGGCTGGCTGATGGAAGGAGCTTGTGTGAGCTGTGCAGTTGTAAATAAATTTGGTTCCTGAACTTTAAAGAAGTGTGCCTCCTGTTTCAATCAGGCCACTCCAGTCACATCACATTGTGACATCCTTATAATCCGGAATACCATAAATATGATGAATTCTGGTTGTTTGAACTGATATTGAAGCAATTTTCAAATATGGATCTTTTTTCAATAAGTCGCAAAAAAAGATTGGGTTTTACCATGAATACGCTAACATGGCTAACGTGCAGCTACGGACTTTGGGGTTTTTATGTGTAACTAACACAAATAGGAGTTGTTGTAGTCGCAGGAATGTTTGTTTTAGTGCTATCAGTTGTTTTTTTACTTGTCGATTTGGAGTTACAGGGCTTTTTTTTTTTTTGCTTTTTTCCAGTTCCGGGTCACAAGCACACGTGTGTTTCAAACTTTCTCCAGCTTCTACAACTTTAGGTGATTATAATCTTGAAATATTACAGAATTAGTAATATTAGTAGTAATATAAAAGGAGTAATTCTGCAGTAGAGAGAGCTAACGAAGAAGAAAAACTAAGACTTATCTGAAGTTTCCGAGCTGAAGAAGGCATTCAAAGACCTACAAGCTAAGTTAGCTCCCCTGCTAGCATTTTGAAGCTAAACTAGCTGCTCTCACAGAAATCAAACAGGAAAGAGAAAAGAATGAAGGAGAGATACCTCCTGGAGAGAAGAGTGGACGACGTAGAACAACAAGAAAGAATGAATAACATCGCTCTCACTGGATTTCCTCCAGAGCTAGGCCTCAGGCAGCTAATGCTAGCACAGAAGCTAGTGGAGCAGCCGGAGACCTAACTCGGCGTATTCCTCACGTCTAAAAGAATTTCCTTGGATAATAACTCCATTGACACCTGCTACCTTCTTCCAAGAATAAGTGAGTCGGACAAACCAGCCATCCTTCTGAGGTTTGAGGATCAAAAGACCCGAACCTGAAGGGTACAGCGGTTTATCTGAACCGCTGGCTAAGCATGGGAGAATGCTGATGAAGCACAAGGAGATAACAAGCAGATGGAAATCAAATTCCAGCAAATACTTTTCTAATAAAAATGATCTACACATTATTTAAATTTGCATTTCCTGATTTATTTTAATGATTTTTCTATTAAAAAAGGGAAAAAATTCATATATCCTCACATGATACTTGTGTAACATAATGACTCTGTAAATAATCTGCATACATGTATGATGTTTGAAACTCGATTTATATGAATGATTTCTTTATTTATTGAAAAATAATCTGCCTTTTTTGTCAGAATTTTGATAATAGATATGCATATACGACGGATATATGGATGTACACTTATGATGATTGATTGTATTGAACAGTAAGTTACTTTTTTTCTTTCTGTTTTAATCTAAAAATACGCTAACGCAGCTAATGCTTTCATGTGGCTAACATGTAGCTTTGTTTTTTTTTGTGTTACTAACGAGGTTGTGAGTTAGCATAGTCACAGTAACGTTTGTTTTAGCGCCATCAGTCGGCTGTTTATGTGTTGCAATCGAGGTTGAGAGTTTTAGGTGTTACGAATCCGCTAATGCGGCTAACGTGTAGCATCGGCTCCCCCTCACTGCTCAGAGCTCTCTGTTCCCACTCTTTCCTACAGCCATTTCAAACCCAAAGCTAACAAAAATGGTGAGTAATAACAGAGCTGTCCAGTCGAACGGTTTAGATCCAGATTCCAGCTCAGATCTATTATGATCAGTATTTTTTCATCACAAAAAATGGAATAAAGAAATCCTCAGAAATGCAGTTTTCATCCTAGTTGTCTTCATATGTGTCCCCATCATCAGAAAATGTCACAAAACACCAAAACCACATTTTTTTTTATCAGGTATCAAACACAATATGGGAGAAACATGATCTAATTCTGGACGACCACAAAGGAGAGAGACAGAGTTTGATTCAACAAAACCACAATTAGATTGAATCTGTTTAAGGAAACTCAAGAAGACGGGTCGGTCATCGAGTGGGAATTTCTGTGAACTGTTGACGTACATCATCATCATCACTGACTGCTCGGAAAACCTGAGGAAAGATGAAGATTCTCTAGAACCAGAGAATAATAAACTAGAAGGGTTTCCCCGACATAATCAGAAATGCATGGCAGGAAAGTGGTGGTAGGTTCATGGTGGGGTTTGAATTGAATATTTTTTCATAAACAATTTAAAAAAATCTCACCAAAATCTAAAATAACTGTGAAAACAGTGAGATAAAAGAAAGTTATAGTTTAGAATTACAAATACAAACTTAGTGAAGTTAATGAATCAAAATGTTCATTTGATTCATTCATGATTCAATAGAAAAAAAACCTGTCAAATATTGATTTTAAACAAGTTTAACCTAGTTATGAAAAACAGTTTCAACATGATGAGTGAATTAAACTGAAATAAGGAGAAACTTCTGATAAAAAGTCAGAAAAATCATTACAAGTTATTTATTTTACCAAACAAAATCAAATAAATTTTTCAACAAATTTGATGAGTTCACATAAAAAGGAGTTTGAATAGAAGAAAAATCTTTAAAAAGTTGTAAATGTTTATGATTGTAAAAGCAGGAGTGATCCATTAATAACAAACCCATAGGGGTAAAGTTTGGTCCCCCTCTCATCTCACGCCAGAATGAAGACGGAAGCTCTGGATAAACAGCACAATGAGACGCGTCAAAGGCCCCGCCCCGCCATCATTCACAGAGGGTTCCCTGCTGGCTCTGGAGGAGATGAAAACGCCTCTCCGGTGGCTGCGCTCGGCGTTTTGTTGCCCCTGTTGTTGGTTTTGTCGCCGCTGATAATCATGTTTGTTGTTGAAGCTCCTCGGTTGGGGCGGGGGGCACAAAGCAGGCTCCCACAGCTGTGCCGCAGTGGTTTGGTGGTAATGAGCATCCGGGGTGTCTGAGCTGGAGAGGAGGGGGTGAGTGGGGGGGGACACGACGACTCCTGGAATGAGACGCAGCATCCAGGCCTGAGAGGATCCGTAGTAACATTTGGAAACACAGAAGTGTTAGGATTCTGAGCTTTAGTTTGGGTTTTCTTTTGCTAATTAATTAATTAATTCATTATTTTTTTGTTAATTGTGTTTTTGGACAGGTTCTGTCTCATGTACTTCACTCCAGGTTCATATTAATCATCTTCCACATCTGTTTTTATTTCTGTTATTTGTCCAATAAGTGTCTGGTTTTCAGTTTTTCATTTGTTTGGGCATCTGGGATCTGCCCTTCTGGGAGGGGTACTGTCATGATTCAGTGGTTTAGTTTGGAACCATTACTGTTTTCTGGTTTTGGGTTGATGTTCCTCCAGGTCTCCTCAACTTTTATGTTGTGTTTGGGAATCTGGGATCTGCCCTTTTGGGAGGGGTACTGTCATGATTTAGCAGTTTAGTTTAGATCTGTAATTGTTTTCTGGTTTTGGGTTGTTGTTCCTCCAACAATACTTTTTTTTTAAATCTTAGACCACATTATGCAATGTCAAGATAGGTTTTCCTACAGCCCTATTTTAGTGAAACTATGCCACATCCATGCTTCTGCTCTTGAAGGGAATTGCCGGAGGCATCTTACTTCAAGTCTCCTGTTCCTGTGGAGGGGTTCTCCATACCTCCCCTCACTGCTGCTGGCCTGGAGGAACCAAAACTGTTTTCTGGTTTTGTGTTGTCCTTCCTCCAGGTCTCATCAACTCTTATGCTGTGTTTGGGCATCTGGGATCTGCACTTTTGGGAGGGGTACTGTCAGGATTTGTTCCTCTGAGTTGTCTCCTGTACTTCACTCCAGGTTCATGTTAATCATCATCCACATCTGTTTTTATTTCTGCTCTTTGTCCAATAAGTGTCTGGTTTTCAGTTCTTCGTGTTCTGGTTTGTGTATCTCTTGTTGCTCCATGGTTTTTGTCATGTTTCATTTGTTTTTTCCGTCCTCCAGGTCACCTCAACCGTTGTGTCTGGGCATCTGGGATCTGCACTTTTGGGCATCTGGGATCTGCACTTTTGGGAGGGGTACTGTCAGGATTCATTGGTTTAGTCTGGATTTGAAGTGTTTCTAGTCATGCTGTGAGAGTACATCACCACAGGTTCATGTTCATAATCACCCACAGTTGTTTTTTGTCATTTGTCTGGTTTCCAGGTCTTCATTGTCAGGTCATCTGCTCCGGTTTGTCAGTTTATAGAATAAATGTTTTAATGTCTACCATGAAGCCTGGTTTCCTGCTCATTGGGTCCTCCACCACCAGTTCCTGACGAGAACGGCGTCCGATTCCACGAGTGTTTGCGAGGGTTCCAGGGGAGTTCCAGGTTTCGGGTCCGTCTCACCTCTGTGTGTTAATGAGCTGCTGGTTCTCTATATCTATCAAAGGCGCAGCCTCTTCAATAATTCACCGTGAGCTCACTCCTTCCATCATTGTTGTCGGGATCCTTTTTCCCCTTCAGTCGTCGTCTTCTTCTGCTGTGAGAGAACTGTCTCCATGCAGCCTGGAGGTGTACTTACCAGCAGCACAGGCTTGCTAGCATAAGTAGCAGCCTGCGCTCGCTGAGCGTAACGCCCCTGATCCCCGGCTGTGGAGCGTGACTCTTTGACATGTCAAATCCTCGTATTTAGTGACGGGAAGGCGTGGGCTCCTGCGGGCCGGCGCCGGAGCCACGAATACACGAGAGGGGAACCCGGCTTTCCATCATATCCATGATCTGTCATTCCAACACAGCCCTCTTCATCCCACCTCCCCTGTTTCTCTCATCCCTCTTTTCTCCTCTCAACACCCTCTTTTTTTTGTGTTTCCATAGAAACGTTCATTCCCCTTTCATTGCTGCTCCCTTCCCCGCTGGATAGACTTCTGGAAAAGTGTTATTCCTTCAAAACACGAGAAGCAGCTGCTCGCAATTTCAAATGTCTCTCAGAAACACAGCAGTCAAACACGTCGAGGCGAAGCAGAGCCGAGAACCACGCGCTAAGCAGCTTATTATGGGATGTCAACTAAAGATTTGCTGTTTGTTTGTTCTGATCAAACATAGATTATTTTGCAGATTTCTTTCAAATTCAAACCATGACAGAAATGGTAAACTCTTCTGAAGTTAGTGCTTTCAGATTCAGAAATGAATGAGAATCGGATCCATTTTCAAAATAAAATAGTGAATTTAAGCTCCAGAATTTGGTAAAGACAATAACAGTAAGTATTCATCTGGGATGCCTCCTGTGGGTCTTGGAGTTACACTGCTGTTAGTGAAAATGCAATAAAACTAAATCTGTTCTTAAATTTGTTTGTGCTTTAGGGATAAAAGTTTTAATAAAACATTAGAAGAAAACATGATCAATATTTTTTGGAACTAATACTGTATTCTGAGTATAAGTTGCAGGGTTTTTTTTTCTCAGTTTGGCCGACTTATGTATATTTTGTTTTCCTTAATATGCATCTTCTGGCTGTCTCATACTCAGGAGCAAATTAAAGTCTGAAAAATGCAAAAGATATTTGAAAATATCTGGAAGTTTTACTTGGTTGAAGATCCCAAATACTTTATGCTTAAAAATGTTTTTTCTAAGTATTTCTTAATCCAAATCATCGTGAATCAGGAGTAGACGGAGATACAGGTGAGGTTGTGAGGGGCTGTAAGCTAACAGGGAAGAGTGTAAACAGAGAGCTCTCAGCAATGAGGAGGGGAAGCACGGCTGTTCCTCACTAGGGCTGGAAATCACTGGGTACTTCACGATACGATACGCGATACATGGCTCACGATATCGATAATATCGCGATACTGCGATAATTGGTAAAATTATTATTTGTAAAATTCAATGTTGACAATAGTAAACATGATCATCAGCGCCACAGAATTACTGTTAGCAACAGAACAAAAATTAAATAATTCAAATTGGTGACAGCTATCTACCTCCAAAGGAACGTCACACCAAAGGATGAGGAATATAACGTTTTACAGCCTCTGTCAAGTGTTATTTACTTTTTTTTGTGTACTTTTCTCACATTTGAAAAGGACTGAGCATTCAAAATTAAAGGCTGATTTACTCAGACTGACACTTGAGATTATTTCTCCAATTTTTATTTATTTTCTATTTGGTCAGTCAGCAGTTAACAACCTTAAAACACTCATAATAATGACAATAAATATTTAAAAATTCGAATTCTATTATAAATTAGCAATAAACAACTTTTACAACAACTTAACTAGCAACGTCCTTATTTTACGATGAATTCATGTACTTTATTTTAATTACATTTTTTTTAAGTTCACACATTAAATCTGCATTTTTTTTTTTTTAAATTTAAGAATGACTTTAAATTAACATCAGCAAAAAGTTATTACGTTCATTTGAAAACCTTACACCATAAATTTAACAAAGTTACACCGTACACCAGCAGGGTAAATATCAGTGCATGAAAGCGAAAATTCCGACGGTACCTGAAGTACACACAAACAGCTACGAAGCACGCGCCTCGTTCAAACAGGAAATAGACGATGGCGGTCATTCTAGCGCTCAGACAAACTCACTTCTTACCGGCTGACTCTTCTACAGATGGATGATAATTGAGAACAGGTAGACATGATTTATACACGCGATACCGAGCCAGAATCCTGCCGGTGTTTTTTCCTGGATGAGGTCCGTGCGTCTGGAAAAAATGTCCGACGCAGCGCGACTAGCTGCACAATAGATCCGCCCCGTGAATCAGACGCAACAGCCTCTTCAAATGAAAATATAATATCGATACTTGGTGAGAACACATCGAGAATCAACCGCAGGACTAAATATCGCGATATATCGCAATATCGATATTTTGGCACACCCCTTTTCCTCACTATCTGTCCCGCCAAAACTAAGAGTGAATTCTGAGGATCCTCTGCAGAAAACTTCCATACTATATTTAGGTTGATTCATAATCGATGATAAAAGTGAAACCACTGGAATCAGAAGAGGGAGACTTGAATGTCTAGAAAGATCGTTTTTATCACATTTTCAGCATTTTATCCTTTTTCTTCAGTTTCCTTTAGAAATCCCTCAAAAGCTAAACTGAAAACATTTTCCGTTACGTAACTTCTCTCAGAACCAGCTTTGACGTTCAGAAGCGTCTCAGCTGAGAGGAGTGCACACACGCGGAGGCTCTCATTCATTAGCAAATTCTTATTTACAATCATGCCCTTTACCCAAAAAGGCCAGCGCTGACAAGGAAAGCTAATGGATGAGGAGGAGGAGGATGTGTTTTCAGGCCAAAATGGAATCAGGAATCTAGTTTGTATGTATGGAAGAGGATCGAGGCTTTGATGGAAAACTTTAACCGTGAGGGAAAACTTCGCGGAAGTACGGACACACGTTTGGACTCGGCCAGTTTAACATAAATCCTTTGATGCAAACGATCAACCAACCAGCAATAAACAGGAGCCAGTTAGTTTGTTTGTCAAAAACACTCAAATATTTTCACATTTTTAAAACTTTTCAACTGTAACTTTTTAACATAATTATGAACTTGATATATAAATGCGGAATGCAGTAAACGGAATTTGGCTGCTGCAGATGCTAGTGCTGATAGCTGAAATTGAGCGCTAAAAAGACTGAAGCTAATAGCTGAAAACGATTAAGTTGATAGCAGCTAAAATATTAGCTAAATGCCAAATCAGCAAAAAAAAAAAAAAAAACATGTTAGCATAAAGAGCTATCACGAAGCTGAAATATTAGCTAAACACAAAATGGAATAAAAGAACTAAAAAAGGAATGATTTAGCCACTACAGCTAGCATGCAAATGTTAGCCTTACTCCAAAACAGACTAAAAAATGAAAAAAGTCTAAATTAAACAAAACGGCTATAAACTCCAAAATAGCCTAAAAAAATCTTAGTAAATTCCAAAATAGTCCAAAAATATAGCAGAATTCCATTTTTTTAAACTTTAAAACCATTAATTTTTAACATATGAATAATAAAAATCCAGGAATATTATTCCAGAATAAATCAACTTAAACCTTAAATAATTTTCAATGTTTTACTCTCCATAAAATAAATGATTGCAAGATAACATTGGGCTGTTAATAACTGATTATTTACATTTAGTGTTGGTGTTTATGCATTACCTCAATCCTAAACTGTTTACACAGTCAACGAAAACCAACAGATTCTGATGCAGAATTCTCAAAGAGTTGTGTACGGGCAAAAAAATATATATATACTTTTTCATTACTGTGTTATTATTGTAACTTTTCTACGATTAAGAAAATTAGCTTACAGAGGCCCTACCATGAGTAAACTACATCCATATATATGATCATATATTACATTGGGAACACTAAAAAACAAATTATTTATGAAATATGAGTTATTTTTGTGGACCGTTTAAATACCCGGAAATAAAACGACTCGATTTCTGAGGCTCCGCCTTTCGCTCCTTGTCGGTCCGGCCCATTTCATGACGTCATCCTTGAACCCGCCTCCCCAGCGTTAACAAAATTTGTAAACAAAACCACATGACTAAAGATGGATGCGCAGAATCTAGTCTGGATTTTTTTTTTTTTTTTTTTTCTGATAGATTTTGATCGCATTTAAAACCTCAAAAAGTAGAATTTTCATGGTAGGGTCTCTTTAAACAAACTGATTCTGACATGGAAAAATGTGGTTCTGGGCCAAAACGCAACCCTTAACGGTAATGTGTTTACCATAATGCAACACTTTACAACTGTAAAGAAATAAAGTGAATTATTCGTCCTCCAGGTCACCTCAACCGTTGTGTTTGGGCATCTGGGATCTGCACTTTTGGGAGGGGTACTGTCAGGATTCATTGGTTTAGTCTGGATTTGAAGTGTTTCTAGTCATGCTCTGAGTGTACATCACCACAGGTTCATGTTCATAATCACCCACAGCGAATGGAAATTTAACAATTACAAAGACGTTTGAAGAATTGTGGGAGTTTAAAGATTGTGTTATTTTGCTGTCACCTGCGACAGCGTCGATGTTAAAACACTACATATTTTTGAAGCTATGGAAAACACTCATACTAGGAAAAAAAAGTTCTAGTTACTGATGACTGTTACAATCCAGCTCAGATCAAACTGATCCGATGAAGCCAAAGAATCAAAGCGGCGTCTGTAAAATGATCTATCAGTGACAGATGACAGAAGAACTTTAGAAGAACTCAGCGGGAAGTCGAGCGACTCTTCAAACTGATGTCAGGGAGGAAACGATCTAAAGCTGGCGTGTCAACATTCATGATGAAGTTTAACACGCACAGGCGTTAGTGATCGCATTACAACAGCGTCCACGGGGAAAATCCAAAAGGTCAGAGAAACAAGTGACGGTCGGATGCTAAACTGTTGCCTCCAGTGTGTTTTTGAGGATCTGTTAGCTTAAAAAGCTACCAAAAACACAGACAAAAAGGGTGTGTCTTCAGTCTGAGGCCCCTCCTCCATATATGGCCTCGCCCCCCGAATACTACCAAAAACCCAGATCAGGACCCTCATTTTTAGTATTTTTCTTCCGTATTTTTTTTTTTTTTTTGGACGTCCATAGCTCTTCATTCAGCTCTTTTAATGCTCGATTTTTCAAAACCTTTAGCAGTTGCAAAGCATTTTTAAGTTATTTTCGAGTTTAGCTGACATTTCTGCCACATGCTAGCTGTTTAACTGAATTAGGCTTTTTTCAATTTTTAGGCTAATTTGGAGCTTAGCTAGTATTTTAGCTTTATGCTAGTTGTTTTGGCAAAATTACACACTTCACCAGTTTTTCCGGCTAATTCAGCATTTAGCTTACATTTCCGCTACATGCTAGCTGTTTTGGCTAATTTAGTCCCAAGTTAGCATTTAGCTGATATTTCTGCCACATGCTAGCTGTTTAACTAAATTAGGCTTTTGTTAATTTTTAGGCTAATTTGGAGCTTAGCTAGTATTTTAGCTTTATGCTAGTTATTTTGGCAAAATCACACACTTCACCAGTTTTTCAGGCTAATTCAGCATTTAGCTTACATTTCTGCTACATGCTAGCTGTTTAACTAAATTAGGCTTTTTTTCAATTGTTAGGATAATTTGGAGTTTAGCTAGTATTTTAGCTTTATGCTAATTGTTTTGGCAAAATTACACACTTCACCAGTTTTTCAGGCTAATTCAGCATTTAGCTTATTTCCGCTACATGCTAGCTGTTTTGGCTAATTTAGTTTTTTTCAGTTTTACAGGCTAATTTGGAGTTTAACTAATGCTTTAGCCTTGTGCAAGCTGTTTCTGCTGCTAGTTTTTTTTTGTTTTTTTGTTTTTTTTTTGCCCAAGTTAGCATTTAGCTGATATTT
Source organism: Oryzias javanicus (assembly GCA_003999625.1). NCBI lineage: Eukaryota > Metazoa > Chordata > Actinopteri > Beloniformes > Adrianichthyidae > Oryzias > Oryzias javanicus. The sequence goes on from CM012438.1 coordinate 25,221,093, forward strand.
CTGCCACATGCTAGCTGTTTAACTAAATTAGGCTTTTGTTAATTTTTAGGCTAATTTGGAGCTTAGCTAGTATTTTAGCTTTATGCTAGTTATTTTGGCAAAATCACACACCAGTTTTTCAGGCTAATTCAGCATTTAGCTTACATTTCCGCTACATGCTAGCTGTTTTGGCTAATTTAGTTTTTTTCAGTTTTACAGGCTAATTTGGAGTTTAACTAATGCTTTAGCCTTGTGCAAGCTGTTTCTGCTGCTAGTTTTTTTTTTTTTTTTTTTGCCCAAGTTAGCATTTAGCTGATATTTCTGCCACATGCTAGCTGTTTAACTAAATTAGGCTTCTTTTCAATTTTTAGGCTAATTTGGAGCTTAGCTAGTATTTTAGCTTTATGCTAGTTATTTTGGCAAAATCACACACTTCACCAGTTTTTCAGGCTAATTCAGCATTTAGCTTACATTTCCGCTACATGCTAGCTGTTTTGGCTAATTTAGTTTTTTTCAGTTTTACAGGCTAATTTGGAGTTTAACTAATGCTTTAGCCTTGTGCAAGCTGTTTCTGCTGCTAGTTTTTTTTTTTTTTTTTTTTGCCCAAGTTAGCATTTAGCTGATATTTCTGCCACATGCTAGCTGTTTAACTAAATTAGGCTTTTGTTAATTTTTAGGCTAATTTGGAGCTTAGCTTGTATTTTAGCTTTATGCTAGTTATTTTGGCAAAATCACACACTTCACCAGTTTTTCAGGCTAATTCAGCATTTAGCTTACATTTCCGCTACATGCTAGCTGTTTTGGCTAAGTTAGATCTGTTCAGTTTTATAAACTAATTTGGAGTTTAGCTAATGCTTTAGCCTTGTGCAAGCTGTTTCTGCTGCTAGTTTTTTTTTTTGTTTTTTTTTTGCCCAAGTTAGCATTTAGCTGATATTTCTGCCACATGCTAGCTGTTTAACTAAATTAGGCTTTTGTTAATTTTTAGGCTAATTTGGAGCTTAGCTAGTATTTTAGCTTTATGCTAGTTATTTTGGCAAAATCACACACTTCACCAGTTTTTCAGGCTAATTCAGCATTTAGCTTACATTTCCGCTACATGCTAGTTTTTTTGGCTAATTTAGATCTTTTCAGTTTTATAGGCTAATTTGGAGTTTAACTAATGCTTTAGCCTTGTGCAAGCTTTTTCTGCTGCTAGTTTTTTTTTTTTTGGCTAACTTAGCATTTAGCTGATATTTCAGCTAGATGCTATCTGTTTTGGCTAATTTGGAAGTTTTTTCTGTTTTTTTTTAAGAATAATTTTTCATTTCACTAATATGTTAGCTAGCTATCAGCTTCAGCTTTTTTAGCTAAACTAGCATCAGCCATTTCAGCTATTAACATTTTCAGCTTTTAGCTTCAGTGTTTATAGTTATCAATATTAGCCTCTTTAGCTATCAGCGCTAGCATCTTCAGTGGACATATTCAGCTTACAGCATTCACACTAGCTTTATCGGAGATAATACTATATATATATAGCTTTTAAAGTGTTTTATTATGTTTTTTCTGTGAAGATTACAGAAATTGTTATTTAAAATTTGGCTGTGTGGCTTTCTGGGAAACCATAAATGTTTGCTGTGATTGTTACACTTTTTCAAACCGATCCCATCAGAGAAGAAAACAGTTATGTGGCCCTCATAAGAAAAACTCTGGTCTACAGAGAAGTTTCAAGGCGGCTTGTTGTGGATTATTCGCTTAAATGACACTTGTCAAAACACAAGCCTGCTGGCAGCACAGAGCTGCAATTTAACCAGGTTATTAAAGCTTTCATCCATTTCACTTCTGTTTATTCTAAATGGATAACAGCCAAAAAGACGGATTTCCATTTTATTCTAATTCACTGGCTCATTCCGACGCACTCATTTTCTCTGACGCTTCTCATTCCACAACATCCATCTGCATCAAGCGCTTCTCTTTCATCCTCTGTTAGTTTAATTTCATCTCGCTCTCCGAGGACCGCCGCAAACAGGGGGGCTGCGTTTGAGTCGCAGCGCCGTAAATATTTGCAGCAAAATAGAGAGTAATGGGGAAACATCCACGTAAATTAATGGCAAAATTAATTACCGCCTGCAGAACGGGTTACTCTGCAGGATCTCTGCAGGATGCAACCAAGGAAGCACACATTTAAACGGGTTTGGTCGGTTCTGTAAACCCGCTTTGGTCCAAACCAGGGATTGATGGGAAATTTCTCCGCACCAAGAGTTCCACCCACAATTGAGATACAAATTTCTGATGATCTCCCGCTAATCTACAGAAACTGTCCTAGAAAACGAAAGTTTTTCCAAGTTAACAAGTCAAGAGATGATTGAGGACTTTCAAAAAAACTGATTTCATTGCAGTTGTTAGTAAATTAAAGTAATGTTTTGGTTCTATGTGCTCACATTAGCTTATCTTAAACGTCACTAAAAGTAGCACCTATCTTAGCTAATGCTAACATTAGTTTTAATTTAAAAACATTTAAAATTATGTCAAAATATAAACAATTTATTTTTATCTGCTAAATATCTGTATTTTTAAGTAAAATATAGGTTAAAAGTTAATTAAAAAAAACATTTTCTAATGTTTTAGCTAGCATGCTAACACATTAGCATCATAGATTTCTTTGCAAATGCAAACTTTAGTTTTAATTTACAAACATATCATTTATTCAAAAACAATGAGAACAGTAAGATTTTTTACTTTTGAATGATTTTTATTGCTACCTAAAATATTTATAGGATAAAATGTGCTATGTGTGAATTTCCACTTTAACCTAAACCCAATTAGAAATCAATTTTTAATAATTATTTGTGACTTGATGATGAAAATGTTAATGGTTTGTGGAAAATCAAATTTAAATCCTTCTTTATTTTTTTATATTGTTTAAAAACAATGCATTGTGGTCTATATTGGCTAATCTATTTAGCATCGATGTAAACTGTTTTTTTGCAAAGACGTTTAGGAAATTTCTAAAGCACTAGAAAATGGTAAAAACAATATATAGTGAGTATAAAAGGAATTCAAACACAACCCAGTTATTTTAGCCACCACGCTAACACATTAGCATCATAAGGTTTATTTGCTAATCCAAACATTTGTTTTAATTAAAAAAAAATGTGTCAAAAAATAGTAAATCACTTTTATATAATTGTATTGCAAATTAAATTATTTATAAGGTAAAATTTAAATAAATTCCATTTGGTTTGAGTCAGCAGGGTAACACATTAGCATCATAGCGTTCTTTGCTAATTCAAACATTATTTTTAATTTAAAAAAACATAAATAATATATAAAAAATAGTAGAAACAATGTGATTTTTTTGTTTTATGTAATTGTATTGCAAACTAAAATATTTATAAGATAAAATTTGAATAAATTCCAGTTGTTTTATCCAGCATGCTAACACATTAGCATCATAGCGTTCTTTGCTTATGCAAAAGTCAGTTTTAAAATTTTGTCAAAAAGTACCCATAAAAATGTTATTATTATCTGTTGTATCATTTTATTTCTCACTAAAGCATTTATTGAACAACAATAGAATAAGTCTCAGTTTTTTTAGCTAGCATGCTGACACATTAGCATCGTAGCTTTCTTTGCCAATGCTAACCTTAGCTCAATATAGTTCGGAACGCCATAGGGGGAGGGGTCACTCAGTTCACATACATTCAATGGTTGAAATTCAGCAACAGCTGCTGATTAATGTAGGTTGACTTATATGTTGATTTACTGTCTGGGTTCAATTATCACAACAATCCAGGCAACCAATCAACAATTAACCTTTAAAAAAAATATTAAGTCAACAATTTGTTCAATTTCTGTCTTTGATGACTCTCATCCTTGACTTTAACAGAATTTGCTTCCAACAACAGGGTTCAGGATTCCCAAAAACCTTGTTAAATCGGTCATTTTACACCTCAACCCATAGTCCTGCGGTGGCGCCTCAGCAGCGGTCTGCAGAGGCGTTCCTAACCTCCGTGAGACGACAGCTAATGTTAGCTTCCACCTGGAATGTTTAAAGCGGTGGTATCGATCGCCCCACACCAGCACTGCGCTTCCCTCCACACATCTCCGACTCGTCTTTAGGAATTCCCTCTGCAGCGCCTCAAACTCCACCTCCCGCGGCACCGACCCCGCACGCCCGGCGACCTCGCCTCTCATTACGCTCTGGGTTCCTCGGCGGCGCTCTGAGCTCCTTCATTACGGGAACTCGCCGGGCTCCCCGGAGACCCCCGCAGGGCTCGTTACCCATAGCACTGAGCGACGCGACGCAGAGACTACCTGCAGAGGGGCGGTAGACGAGCTGGGGCAGGAATTCATAAGGACCCTCTGTCACCCCCGAAACGATAGAGAAACTGAACAGATTGATGGGAAATTTTCTTTTCTACTGCAAGCTAGAAGAGAACAGCAGGAAGGAGATCTGCGGGGCGGACACGTCCCTCATGACCCGACATCTCAGTCTCTGATCTTCCCGGATTTGATGTTCGGATGGAGTAAAGATCCGAGGTAAACATGAAGGTGGGGATGTAGCTGCTTGTCTCAGGTAAACTCTCAGCACAGAACCATCAGTCTTCCTCTTTGTCTTTGATGCAATCAACAGAAAACCAATACTCTCACGTTATCTCCTACACTTTGAATATTCTTCCCCAGACTCCTCCTCTTCATCATCTCCTCAGCATCTTACATGAGTTCAGAACAGACCACAGATTCCTGATCTTCTCGCTCTTCAGGATTCATCTCCTCATTGACAGCAGATCTATGTTTCTTGTTTGAACCATGGGTCTTGCTCATTCACCAAGATCTACGCCACTCCCAGGAACAATCACTCAGAACCAATAGCTACACAGCCCGCCGTTCTCGTTACCCAATCATAACTTTGACTTTAATGTTATCTCACTACATTCCGGACTACGGATGGGCAACTCAACTGGATATCTGGAAACCATGCAGACCTCGAGGCCTGGAGGTGCCCATCCCGGTTCTAGACAGTTCTGGGTACTCTGGCTTTTAATGGAATTGCCCTTGGGGGACTCATAAAGTTGTTCTATCTATCTATTGGTCTACAAGGCCTTACATGGTATTGTTCCTTCATTTTTTATCAGATTTACTTTTAGTTTATGACCCTCCCAGAACCCTCAGGTCCTCAGGTGCAGGTCTGCTTGTGGTCCCAAAAGTTAGAACTAAAACCCACGGTGAGGCCACATTTAAGCACCGTGGACCTCGCCTGTGGAACAGCCTGCCTGAGGATGTGAAGAAAAAGCTTAAAACTCATCTTTTTAGTATAGCTTTTACCTAGTTTTTACATGCCCACATGTTTTTATTTTGATTTTATGTATGCATGTATATATTACGGTGGCCGGGAAGTGCAAAACAATAATACATTTACCCAAACACATTTACAAGTTGACCGAAACACATTTACATTTTGACCGAAACACATTTACATTTTGACCGAAACACATTAACATTTCGACCGAAACACATTTACATTTCGACCAAAACACATTTACAAGTTGACCGAAACACATTTACATTTCGACCAAAACACATTTACATTTCGACCGAAACACATTTACATTTCGACCGAAACACATTTACATTTCGACCGAACATCTTCGCTTGTTATTCTGTCGGCTATATTGATTCCGAATCCGAAACTATTGTTTCCGCGGTCTTTTCCTCCCAGAATTCACCTCTGCACCCTTACTTCCGGGTCATGTCGGAGGTGAACCTCATAGACGCTATATTATCTACTGGACGTCATAGAAAATGAATGGCATACAGGAGCGGGGGTTGTCCATCAAATATACAGACTATGGGCAAACTTGTAAATGTGTTTCGGTCGAAATGTTAATGTGTTTCGGTCGAAATGTAAATGTGTTTCGGTCGAAATGTTAATGTGTTTCGGTCGAAATGTTAATGTGTTTCGGTCGAAATGTTAATGTGTTTCGGTCGAAATGTTAATGTGTTTCGGTCGAAATGTAAATGTGTTTCGATCGAAATGTAAATGTGTTTCGGTCGAAATGTAAATGTGTTTCGATCGAAATGTAAATGTGTTTCGGTCGAAATGTTAATGTGTTTCGGTCGAAATGTAAATGTGTTTCGATCGAAATGTAAATGTGTTTCGGTCGAAATGTAAATGTGTTTCGGTCGAAATGTAAATGTGTTTCGGTCGAAATGTAAATGTGTTTCGGTCGAAATGTAAATGTGTTTCGGTCGAAATGTAAATGTGTTTCGGTCGAAATGTAAATGTGTTTCGATCGAAATGTAAATGTGTTTCGGTCGAAATTTAAATGTGTTTCGGTCAACTTGTAAATGTGTTTGGGTAAATGTATTATTGTTTTGCACTTCCCGGCCACCGTAATATATACATTTTTTTTTTTAAATTTATTTCTGTGTACTTACGGGACGTGTACGTTGCTGGGTTTTTTAAGGTGTTTTAATGTTTTAATGTATACTTATTTTGTTTTATCTTACTTGTTTTACTGTTATGTTACTGTGGAAAGCACTTTGAGATGCTTGGAAGTAGGAGAAGTGCTATATAAATAAAGTTGAATTTGAATTTGAATCTGTCTATCTTTAAGAGGGTTCATTTTGTTAAAGAAACTCAGTAAAGTCAGGAAACGTTAACTTTCCTCCTCCGTTCATGGATCAATAACGAGCTGAGAGCCGTCTGTGACGAGGCGCGAGTGTGACTGGGGCGGCGCCGCGATCTGGGCCGACCCCTCTCGGGTCGTGTCTCCATCAGACATTCACCGGGTCTGTTGTCGTGTTCTATCGGAGTTGTTAAGCCTGCAGGAGAGCTCCTGGTTGTGTTCACTGCTGTGTTTGTGCCACTGAAGCCGGGCTTTGACCCGGGGACAAAGGAAAGCATGTCTCTGTTTAAGGCGGCCCCCCCCCCTTCAGCGCCGGCCTTGAATGTGTCCTCTAGCTGAGAGCGACTGGAGGGCCTTTTGCAGCAGTGACTGTGCAGCACAGTGGCCTTTATGAAGTTATAAGAAGAGCGAGCGGCACGCACGGACACACAAACAGGCCGCTCGCCCCCTTCACCCCAATTTCTGTCACCGGACTGCCTCTCTGTGCAGAATCTCTCCCATCGATCTGCCCGGCCCCACTACAGTAAATGTACTATTCACAATCTGTCTCCTCGCCGCTCATTTCCATTTGAGCCGTTGGCCGGCGATGCTGGAGCCGGGCCCGGAGGCTGACGCTCATGGGGAGTGACTCTATTGTCTGACGCTTTATTTATTCTCCTCCGGGTCAGGAGGACGGGATGCTGCAGTGCAGGATGGTATCTGCATGAATTCTGCTAACACACCGCTACATCTGTATTCTCAGAAAGACTCGGGGTCTTCAGGCGCTCATGAAGAGATGGGGTGGAATCGGAATGACATCTCCAGCCGTCTCAGATGTTGGAGGAAAATCTTTTTTCAAATGAAACTTAAGTAAAACCAAACTCTGCCGATTACCTCAAACTCATCCAGGAATGGAGACATGAACACCTGTCGTTCTACATGCAGTTTCTGAGAAACACTAACATTTTTATGAAGTTTGAGGCGACTTCATTGGAAGACGTTCAAACCAACAAGCTGAAAATCTTTAGTCTGACATTCAATGCTGTTCAATCACACAAGGACACAAAACAATAACAGGATAAACATTTATTCAACACTCTAAAACTACATTTTTAAAACTTAAAACCATAACTTTTTTATATAATTATGAACTAGATATATAGCATTACCTGTGATGGTGTGAATGCTGGAAGCTGAATATGTTAGTGCTGATAGCTGAAAACGATGAAGCTAATAGCCAACTAAAATATTAGCTAAATGCCAAATTAGCCTAAAAGTAAAAAAAAAAAAAAAAAAAACAGTTTGGGTTAGCATGTAGCTGAAAAAATAGCAACAGTTTAAAATGGCTGAAAAATCTGAAAAAGCCAAAATTAGGGAAAACAGCTGCGTGTGAAATGAACCTGATTCCAAAACAGCCTAAAGAAAAAAATCTTATATTAGCTAAAACAACTAGTTGAAATATTAGCTAAACTAAATAAATTAGCCTAAAATTATTTTTAAAAAAAGGCTAAATTAGCCAAAACAGCTAGCATGTAGCTTAAAAAAAGCAAAACTTTAAAATGGCTGAAAAATCAGAAAAAGCCAAAATTAGCCAAAACAGCTGCGTGTGAATATGAACCTGATTCCAAAACAGCCTAAAGAAAAAAATCCTATAGTAGCTAAAACAACTAGCATGTAGCTGAAATATTAGCTAAACTAAATAAATTAACCTAAAATTATTTTTAAAAAAAGGCTAAATTAGCCAAAACAGCTAGCATGTAGCTGAAATATTAGCTAAACTAAATAAAGTAGCCTAAAATTATTTTAAAAAAAAGGCTAAATTAACCAAAACAGCTAGCATGTAGCTGAAAAAAATAGCAAAACTTTAAAATAGCTGAAAAATCTGAAAAAGCCAAAATTAGTCAAAACAGCTGCATGTGAATATGAACCTGATTCCAAAACAGCCTAAAGAAAAAAAATCCTATATTAGCTAAAACAACTAGCATGTAGCTGAAATATTAGCTAAACTAAATAAATTAGCCTAAAATTATTTAAAAAAAAGTTAAATTAGCCAAAACAGCTAGCATGTAGTTGAAATATTAGCTAAACTAAATAAATTAGCCTAAAATTGTTTTAAAAAAAAAGGCTAAATTACCCAAAACAGCTAGCATGTAGCTTAAAAAAAGCAAAACTAAAATGGCTGAAAAATCTGAAAAAGCCAAAATTAGTCAAAACAGCTGCGTGTGAATATGAACTTGATTCCAAAACAGCCTAAAGAAAAAAATCCTATAGTAGCCAAAACAACTAGCATGTAGCTGAAATATTAGCTAAACTAAATAAATTAGCCTAAAATTATTTTTAAAAAAGGCTAAATTAGCCAAAACAGCTAGCATGTAGCTGAAATATTAGCTAAACTAAATAAATTAGCCTAAAATTATTTTTAAAAAAGGCTAAATTAGCCAAAACAGCTAGCATGTAGCTGAAATATTAGCTAAACTAAATAAATTAGCCTAAAATTATTTAAAAAAAAGTTAAATTAGCCAAAACAGCTAGCATGTAGTTGAAATATTAGCTAAACTAAATAAATTAGCCTAAAATTGTTTTAAAAAAAAAAGGCTAAATTACCCAAAACAGCTAGCATGTAGCTTAAAAAAAGCAAAACTTTAAAATGGCTGAAAAATCTGAAAAAGCCAAAATTAGTCAAAACAGCTGCGTGTGAATATGAACTTGATTCCAAAACAGCCTAAAGAAAAAAATCCTATAGTAGCCAAAACAACTAGCATGTAGCTGAAATATTAGCTAAACTAAATAAATTAGCCTAAAATTATTTTTTAAAAAAAGGCTAAATTAGCCAAAACAGCTAGCATGTAGCTGAAATATTAGCTAAACTAAATAAATTAGCCTAAAATTATTTTTAAAAAAGGCTAAATTAGCCAAAACAGCTAGCATGTAGCTGAAATATTAGCTAAACTAAATAAAGTAGCCTAAAATTATTTAAAAAAAAGGCTAAATTAACCAAAACAGCTAGCATGTAGCTGAAAAAAATAGCAAAACTTTTAAAATAGCTGAAAAATCTGAAAAAGCCAGCCAAAATTAGTCAAAACAGCTGCGTGTGAATATGAACCTGATTCCAAAACAGCCTAAAGAAAAAAAATCTTATATTAGCTAAAACAACTAGCATGTAGCTGAAATATTAGCTAAACTTAATAAATTAGCCTAAAATTATTTTTAAAAAAAGGCTAAATTAGCCAAAACAGCTAGCATGTAGCTGAAATATTAGCTAAACTAAATAAATTAGCCTAAAATTATTTTTAAAAAAAGGCTAAATTAGCCAAAACAGCTAGCATGTAGCTGAAATATTAACTAAACTAAATAAATTAGCTAAAATTATTTTTTAAAAAAAAGGCTAATTAGCCAAAACACTAGCATGTAGCTGAAATATTAGCTAAACTAAATAAATTAGCCTAAAATTATTTTTAAAAAAAAGGCTTAAATTAGCCAAAACAGCTAGCATGTAGCTGAAATATTAGAACTAAAGCTAAATAAATTAGCCTAAAATTATTTTTAAAAAAACAGCTAAATTAGCCCAAAAACACTAGCATGTAGCTATAAAAATTAGCTAAACTAAATAAATCTAGCCAAAATATTTTTAAAAAGCGGCTAAATTAGCCAAAAAAAAGCCAACTCTAGCATTAGCTAAATATAAAAGCCTAAAAAATAGCCAAAAAAGCATGTAGCTGAAAAAAAATAAAAAAAAAGCTCTTAAAAAGCCAAAAACAGCTAGCATGGTAGCTGAAATATTAGCTAAACTCCAAGCAAATTATCTTAGTAAATTAGCCAAAATAGCTCAAAAAAGCTAAAAGCCAGAATGTACATTTTTAAAACTTAAACTTTTAAACAACAAATAGAATAATAAAAATGCAGGAATATTATTCCAGAATAAATCAACTTAACCTTACAATAAGACTTTTAAACCCTCCATAAACATCTAGTATGCATTCAAAAAAGCCCGGAATGTCTCGACCAGTTGACACGTGATCTGTAACTTCATGTCCTCCATAGTGGATTCGGCGCCGACCTTGACAGGTTCGACTCATTTTCACCTTCAACATGTGTTCAAGTGTTTATCCCACACGTGGTACATTAACAATTACACCCAACTCCTAATTATAAAGCCGAGTTTAAACACAACACGGATAATTATGGGTCTGATGGAACAAACAGTGATTAGAGTCCATCGGTAGAACAATGACTCCATAATTTCAGTAAAGATCTTTAAATACAAACATAAAAACATGAAAAAGTGAATGTTATAGATGTATATTTGAAGTAAAAATACATTTTTTTTATGAAGAGGACATTGGTTTCTATGGAAACGGATGAACAGCCAAGCAGCTATGATCTAAATGTTGTTGATCATCAAAACTTCACCTTAGATTAGTGCTATTAACAAACGTAGGTGATACGACTGGATCTGCTCTATGAAGACCCAGCATCAATGATAGCCCCGCCTCCTGCTGGTTTCTTATTGTATTTTGCTTTTTACATTTTGATTTTTGGAATTTACTTTGGTTTTCTAAAACATTTCACTTGTATTTTATTTCATTAAAATTATCTTTGGGATTCGTGACATGTTTTTGCGTTGAATAATTTGTTGGTGTGATTTGCCCTTCAGGGCCACCGTACTTGTTGCTTAAAGAAGTTTCTATCTGGAAGTCGATGTTTCAGAAGTAAAAATCAATCAAACATATGAATAAAAGAGTGAATAAGAAATATAAAATGGAGACAAAGTGGGAGACCATGGCTGACATTCATCTCTGGTTCTTATACGTTTAGAGTTAAAACAGCTGAAAGCATTTATAAAACACACCTCATGCTGTCGGAGTGACGGCTCGGCCTTTCAGCTGCTGATGGAGGGAAATTTAAATTCTACTTTTTGAGGTTTTAAATGCATTTTACTGTTCATTTCTCACTATAAAGAACCTGAAAACGGTATTTTGATCCATTCATGCATTTAAGAACCGGCGCTGTCTGCAGCAGCCCCTCCCACACCCATGAAAACGAGTGGTTGGAAACGTGCTGATGTAACACTGTTGCCAACAGCTCCCTCCAGGAAGAGTCTGCTCTGACAGCTCCGCCCCCAGACTAACACAACACCCAATTTCTCCGCAGAACTAGCGGTGATCAGCAAAACACTTTCATTTCAGATGCAGAGTATACTCTGACAAGTAAGTCTGACAAGGTTCTGTATTATCTAATAACGGCCATTTAACTACAAAGCTGGCTAAATATTTTGCTTTTATTAATAACATTTTTTTTTTTACATAAAAAAATAATTTGTAATTTCAGCTGACAAGATTTTATCGTAAAATTAACATTAAGAAAACAAGTGAGTTAATGTGATTTTTACAGAATAAATTTGTATTTTATCACATTTTTCTTGTAACTTTTACAGGGAGAAATATTTCCATTTATTTAATTCAACTTTATTTTATACATTTTTATTATGTTCATTTTGGGGTAAAACAGTGATTTTTCTTCAAGTAAAAGCATTTTTTTCTAAAGTAAAATATTGACCGTGCAATGGTTTTAAAATGTAAAATCAACAACAAAAAAATGTTGCACCGTAAAAAAAAAAAAAAAAAAAATTACTGTAATTTTACGGTACCATTCTGGCAACCACAGCTGGCAGCGTTTTACCGTAAAAACAACATTTTTTTTTTACAGTGTACCGTATATCTCCCTCCTCCTAAACATTAACTCCTCCCAAACAGACTGTAAAGAGGGTGGGGCTGGTGAATGTGACAGTCGTCGTGTTAGGAGTTCCACATGGTTCCATCCTGGGAGCTCTGCTGGTTCACCTCCGTCAGCATCAGACCACACTCCAATGATGTTTCTAACTAACTTGGCTCCACATCAGACGATTATAATCGATCTGCTCTCTGAACATTTGTACGGAGCCCCTAAAGGGACATCGAACAAAAAAAAAAAATAATAATAAAGTTAAAAAAAAGATTAAAGTAAAAAAAAAAAAAAAAAATTCTAACTCGTGGCCACGACATACTGGAGCCCCTAAAGGGACATCGAAAAAAAAACAAACAATTTCTAACTCGTGGCCACGACTTACTATCTCGTGGCCACGACTTACTATCTCGTGGCCACGACTTACTATCTCGTGGCCACGAGATAGTAAGTCGTGGCCACGACTTACTATTTCGTGGCCACGACTTACTATCTCGGGGCCACGACTTACTATCTCGTGGCCACGACTTACTATCTCGTGGCCACGACTTACTATTTCGTGGCCACGACTTACTATCTCAGGGCCACGACTTACTATTTCGTGGCCACGACTTACTATCTCGGGGCCACGACTTACTATTTCGTGGCCACGACTTACTATCTCGGGGACGACTTACTATTTCGTGCCACGACTTACTATCTCGGGGCCACGACTTACTATCTCGTGGCCACGACTTACTATCTCGTGGCCACGACTTACTAACTCGTGGCCAAGACTTACTATCTCGTGGCCACGACTTACGGATATGATACGCAGTTGCAGCCCATTCAAAACAACAGGAGCGGCTTTTAGGTTTCGTTTTGATCACGTGGTCGGATGTTTAGGTTTCTCCGGATCACGTGACTTTATGTGTTTATCTTTCTTCATTTTGTCTGAAAGCATCCCTCGTTATCGTCACTTAAAATAACCGACAATTGTGTTTGTTTATGAGAAATTCAGTTTGTTTGTTTATGAGAAATTAAAGAAACATTATTGATGCTTGATACTCTTCGTTTCGGGATCACGTTTGACCGTCTCCTGGACCGGAAGTGGTCAGACTGAACACATTCTAGCTTTACAGAAGTCATTCGGGGCCCGATTTAAAAAGGTTCCGGGCGGTTTCTCCGAACTTACACTAACCCTAACCTTGACCGGTACCGTACGATGCGGTCGGGTCCCAATCCTGCTGATCGCCCGGTTCCGTGATTGTTCGTGCACCCCAGACGTTGCTGTTTTACGATTTTTGAGCCCGAAAAGTCAAGCAAAACAGACAAACTACGAACTGTATGTCCAAAATAAATGCATGTCGTGATAGTAACGGGTACAATTCTCGCTAGAAATATTACCAAAATAAAGATTAGCAACTGCGTATCATATCCGTAAGTCGTGGCCACGAGATAGTAAGTCGTGGCCACGAGATAGTAAGTCGTGGCCCCGAGATAGTAAGTCGTGGCCACGAGATAGTAAGTCGTGGCCACGAGATAGTAAGTCGTGGCCACGAGATAGTAAGCCGTGGCCACGAGATAGTAAGTCGTGGCCACGAGTTAGCAAGTCGTGGCCACGAGATAGTAAGTCGTGGCCACGAGTTAGCAAGTCGTGGCCACGAGATAGTAAGTCGTGGCCACGAGATAGTAAGTCGAGTTAGAAATTGTTTTTTTTTTTTTTCGATGTCCCTTTAGGGGCTCCAGTATATCTTGGCGACGAGTTAGAATTTTTTTTTTTTTTTTTTTACTTTAATTTTTTTTTTAACTTTATTATTATTTTATACATTTGGACTCCTAAATCTGCAAACAATTATGAGATGGAAATTCTTGTGTTTTTAGAAACCATAAAGGAAAAACTGAAGTTATTTAGGAGTTTCTTTCTACAAGAGCAGACGTAAAGGGAGGTCCAATTTTAGTTGAGTAACTGACCAAAGTTTCATCTCCTGCAGGCTGGCCTTCCCACCGTCTGCTTGTCAGAACACTGGATCCAGAGTTCTGACTGGAACCAGGAGAACACTCTAATGAAAGTGTAAAAACCTTCAGCATCACCACATTTAAAATTCAGCTTGGTGGACTTCAAAAACCATGAAACTCCCATCGCCGTGCTTCACTGTTAGGATTCATAGTTTTGCCTTTTTTTTGTTGTTTATTTGTACATTTAGGAAAATGTGAACACGAATGTTGGATTTTCTGTGTTGAAAACCTTAAATGATGTTTAGAAATATGACCAATAACAGTCCAAATCTTTGTAGTGATCAGTAATTTCCTCTTTAAAGCTCCGACTTTTGTCAGAACTCAAAGGCTGTTAGAAAACTGACCTCAGAGTTCACATCAATAAACGACTGAAGGAGAAATCAACACAAAGTATCAGTACTTAATCTTTAGAATTAAAGAAAAAAAATCTGACTTTATTAAAGATGTGATCAATTCAGGAGTTCCACATAAACACGAGGATTCTCAGAAAGAAAACAATCAGCTTTAGTTCTAGATCCTCAGACTGCATCATTCCAAAGTAAAGCTGGAACGAGCCGATCCTGCAGATCCCTGCGGAGCCGGCCGACTCATAAATCACAGCCCGGTGACCGCAGCCGCTGACCCCCCCACAACAGACACACAGGGGGTGTCACTAAACAGAGAGAGGTCTTCTCTGCATTTAAGTCCTGACTTTGAGCTTCAACAAGCCTCATTAATCCAGGAAAGCGACTTTAATCACACAAACTTCACAGACGGTTTTCCCAAAATGACTCTTTTTATCTGATAAAAACCTGCAGGATTCCCTGCAAACACTCATAACTACCCAGTACTGCAGGATTCATGAAGGTTAGATCCGGATTCTGTTGCTGTCATGTTAAAATGGTGCAGGAAGTGGATTTTATTCAGAAAATATAATATAAAAAAATTTTAAGTATAAGTTGTTAAAACGAAAAGAGAATAAAAGAAAATATTTTTGGTTAAAAAGTAAAAACTAGTTTTAGACAATACAAATAATCAGAGAAAAACTCAAATTTTCTATTTGAAAAACTTGTTTTAAACTTAAAATAAAACCAAGTCAGTTCATTGTGTAACCACTAGCTCAGTAAGTTAGTCTATGTTCATTTTTTAAAATAAAATGACCCAAAATCAACGTACAAAACAAACTTTAGTAAAATCTTAAGTGTTTTCTGGTAAAAGCTATAAGAGGTTACATTTTATTTAGAAAAAAAAAAAGTTTATTCAATTAGATACCAAAACTTCCCCCAAAAAGGGGAGTGGCCCAAAAAGAAATTTTGGTCAACAATAAAAATCTATTTTAGGGAAAGCAAAAAAGAACTTGCTTAAAAAATGTAAAACATAAAATTAAACCAAATTAATCTACTCTGTTTGTAGTCACGTAAGTTATTTTACTTCTATGTAAAACGAGACAAACACAACGTGAAGAACAGAAAGCTGGTTAAAATCTTATGTGTTTGGGGTCAAATGTCACCACGTTAAAACTCCTGTGGGAAGTGAAACTTTATCAAACATTTATTTTTCTTTTAGAAATCTAAATTTACCCAAAGAGGCTGGAAAAAATATATTAATAATGTACATAATGTTCTTGGTTAATTGTAAAAACTTGAAGAAATAAAAAAATGTCTTGTTTAAAAAATGCTCTGAAACTTAATATGAAGCCAAATCAGTTCACCATTCAGCCACTAGGTGGTGATCTTTTTCACTTTTATGTTTTAATACTTGAATTCAACATAAAACATTTTTTAGTGTTTGTGGTAAAATTCAGCTTCTTCATTCTAATTCCTTCATTAGACTTCAAAACCTCCCCCAAAAGGGGGCGTGGCTTTTGACCCACATGTTCCTCAGGCTCTGACACAGCTTATGTTCTGATCAGGTTCTTGACGAACTCTGGCTTTATCTTCATCACCACCGAAGATTACAAGCTAACGAACCGTCTGGTGACCTTCAGTCCATCCGTCTGTGGTGATTGACGGGATGGATTTGAAGAGGATCGAGAACATCGTCATCACTGCTGGTTCCGATGGCGTGGGATGGCCGGGGCGCCGCTCCACGTGGAGCGCCATGCTGCTTTGCTCCGGGGACGCATTACCATTTAGAGTGGGGGGAACGATCCAGCAGAGCCGGCCAAAGATGGGGCTCGCGTGGGGGCCGCTCACTCCCCAGCCTCCGCCCGCTGTTGCCCTCCGTCCCGGTGACAGCAAACCATTAGCTGCGGGACGATCCATCATGAGGGCTCTGCTGCTCCAGACAGGAAATTCATCTCCTCCATCTCTGTCTGCAGGGTCTGGCGGCACAAGAGTCCGCACCTGATCCGTCCTAACCGAAACCGCCACAGATCACAGGTGTTCAACGACACGCGCAGAGATAAAGAACGCTCCAGACTAACTCGGAAACGAGACTCTAAAGGCAAAGACGCGACCAGGAAGTCGTGAAACTTCAGATGGTTTGAAGGGAAAGTTTGTCACCTTCACAGCAGTGGCTCCTCTGAACCAGGAGGTCCCACACTACGGCCCGCGGGCCGGATGCAGACCACCTCCAAATTTGAACAATATCAGAGATGTTTGATTTTTATTATTTCCTACAATCTGGCTTTGAGATTGTTTGCTAACACTGCTAGCAAACTAGTGTTTACCGGAGAAAACACTGATAGCATCAGTCGTAGACAGAAATGCTAACAGAAAATACTGCTAGCATCAATCACAGACAGAGCTGCTAACAGAGAACACTGTTAGCATCAATCGTATACAGAACGGCTTAAAGAAAACACTGTTAGCATAAATTATAGACAAGAATGCTAAAAGAAAACCTTGTTAGCATCAATCGCGTACAGAACGGCTAACCAGAAACACTGTTAGCATCAACTGCTGACAGAAATGCTAATAGAAAACACTGTTAGCATCAATAACAGACAGAACGGCTAACCAGAAACACTGTTAGCATCAATTGTAGACGGAAATGCTAATAGAAAACACTGTTAGCATCAATAACAGACAGAACGGCTAACCAGAAACACTGTTAGCATCCATTGTAGACGGAAATGCTAATAGAAAACACTGTTAGCATCAATAACAGACAGAACGGCTAACCAGAAACACTGTTAGCATCAATTGTAGACGGAAATGCTAATAGAAAAAACTGTTAGCATCAATAACAGACAGAACGGCTAACCAGAAACACTGTTAGCATCAATTGTAGACGGAAATGCTAATAGAAAACACTGTTAGCTTCAATAACAGACAGAACGGCTAACCAGAAACACTGTTAGCATCAATTGTAGACGGAAATGCTAATAGAAAACACTGTTAGCATCAATAACAGACAGAACGGCTAACCAGAAACACTGTTAGCATCAACTGCTGACAGAACTGCTAACATAAAACACTGCTAGCATCAATCGTAGACAAAACAGAAAACACAGAAGTTCGCTGGACAGCGTTGCATGCTTATGAGCTCCGCTTTATCTAGCTAGTGAGTTCCTTCGTAGCATGATAGCAAACTCCTTAGTAGCAGGTTTGCGGAGCTTGCTAGCTCGATACAGCGGAATTCACCCGCTCAATATAACGGAGCTCTCTACAACGACTCTCGCTAGCATGCTGCAGTGGAGCTCAATAGCTCTCTACAGCAGAGTTTGCTAGCAGGCTGAGCAGCTTGCTAGCGCATTGAGCTAACCCACTTAAGTTAATCTGGATAAACACAGGTGGGGCCACCACACAGACTCGGGGCCCACTGTTCCACTCGGCCTCGCTTCACATGCAGGTCTTTTAAAGGTGGACGGGTCAATTCCAGCTGGAAGAGTCCGTTCTGATCTCCAACAGGAACAGAGACGTTCCCTTCACCTCCTCGCTCGGCGCCTTCAGGTGCAGCCGGCGCGAGGAGCCGAGGCCCCGCCCGCACCTGTCCACGCGTCCTCCTTATCGGGGGCCGGCAGCGGAGGCCCGTCACGCCTCTCCGAGCCGCCAGGAGAGCGCCATTATCACCAGCACGCCACGCTGCCCGAGCCCCTATCTGCTCTCCACACGGCTCCTCTTTATGTGAGGGGGGGGGGTCTGTGTGGAGGGTGTGCGGGGGGGTGCTGGCTTCAGAGGAGGGTTCTCGATACGGAGATCAATGTGGACTCTGGAATGGGGGGGGGTCAAAGATCCGTTCCTCCTTTAGATCACTTCCTGTCCACAAAGTGTGTCTAAATCAAAGATTCTCCTTTCAAAATAAGAGCTCCAAAATCTGAAAATGTGATGTTATTGTTATAAAACCACTGTATGTGTGTTTGTGACCTTCAAACAACTTCCCAGATGGAAACACAGACCGGTTTCAGTGAAACAATCCCATCAGTTTCCTCTCTTTACGTAATGAGTCAGAGACAGAAACGGCGGCTCTGACGGAGCGCCGGCGTGAAATCCCATCATTCCCGTGTTCCCATCACGCTCCCGTCTTCAGGCGAGGAGATAATTAAAAGCAGAGCTCGCTGCAGAACACGGATGTTGTACAAACAAAAAAAGAAGCTGAGATAACCGGGGTCCAGATTGAGGTTTGTTTACAATCAGCAGCAGAACTTTTAGGCGGTCTGTGGTTGTTCTTACGGCGCTCCGTTCAGATTCTCAGACTTCCACTGATGAAATGAGCCTCATTTCTGATATTCAGGTCAGTACAAATAGATTTCTCTTTCTAAAAATAATGTTAGTTTTTTAAATAAAGTTGTAAAAATGATTTAAAATGTCAGAATGATAATTAAAATAGTTGATGACCAATTTATTGATCAATTAGTCTTTTTTTAATTTTTGTTTCTTTTTTTAATCTTAAAGCGTTAAGCGGTAAGCCGTTTCTTTAACACACATGCACAGTCGTGCTAATCAGTGATGATGTCACGGGAAGTTCCATAACAACACGCCAACGGAGCAGAACTACAGCGATGCAGGAACACCTGAAGAGGAAACATGTTGAGGATGAAGAGGGATCATCATCCAGCTAAGCTAAGCTAAGCTAACATAAAGACAAACGTGTTAGCTAAATGTTTTCTCTCAAAGTTTTGTTTTAATATCAGAAGCAAATAAAGGAATGAAACTGTATGATTCATTAAAGGATTAAAGGTTTCATAAACTATTGTCTTGTCTTTATTTGTAGTTTGCATGTCAAAGTCGAGGCCCAGGGGCCGGATCCGGCCCTCCAGATCATTTTATTTATAATGTTATCTTGAACTTATTTCTAACTTTCATCATTTTGACAAAATATATTTTTATGGAGAGTAAAATATTGAAAGTTATTTAAGGTTTAAGTTGATTTATTCTGGAATAATATTCCTGCCTTTTATTATTCATAATTATGCTAAAAAGTTACAGTTTTAAAGACTAAAAACTTAGCATTCTCCTAGCTTTTTGGACTGTTTTGGCATTTACTAAGATTTTTTCAGGCTATTTCAGAGTTCAGCTAATATTTCAGCTACATGCTAGCTGTTTTGGCTAATTTAGGCTATTTTTTTTTAAGTTTTTTAGGCTATTTTGAAGTTTAGCAATTGTTTAGCAACATGCTAGCTGTTTTGACTAACCTCAATTTTTTTGTTTTAAGGCTAATTTGTCATTTAGCTAATATTTTAGCTGTTTATCAGCTTCAGCCTTTTAGCTATCAGCTTCAGCGTTTTCAGCTATCATCATTAGCATCTTCAGCAGCCAAATTCATTTTACAACATTCACACTAGCATTAATGCAGGAAATACTATATATCTAGTTCATTATTGTGTTAAAAAGTTAAGGTTTTAAAAATGTTAAGTTAGTCTTTCATAGCAGGGCGGAGCCTGAGCATCAAGCCACTCCCCTCTCCCAGACGTTTTGTTTCCCTTACCAGCTAAAGCGCGGGTTTGTCACCGTTAAGCTAATCTCTGTGACGGCTGTGAAGTGGGACAGGAATCACTTCCTCTTCCTCCTTTCTTGTTTGTTTGTTTGTTTTCCACCCTGTTGTTTATTCATTGCATTAACTTTACATAAACTCCTCATTTTGCTCCTCGTCACTGCAGGAGTTGATATTCGCGGCATAACTCTCTGGTGTTCTGAGCCGTTCGGAGTGTTGATGGTAGGGCTGCCACGATTAGTCGACTAATCGATGACTAATCGACTATTAAAATAGTCGACAATTAAGGGTTTTCAGGCTATTTTGGAGTTTAGCTAATATTTTAGCTTCATGCTAGCTATTTTGGCTAATTTAGGCTTTTTCAGTTTTTTAGGCTAATTTGGAATTAAGATAATATTTCAGCTACATATTAGCTCTTTTGGCTAATTTAGGATTTTTTCAGTTTTGTAGGCAAATTTGGAGTTTAGCTAATATTTCATTTACATGTTAGCTAGCTAATTCTAAATGTTTACAGTTTTTAGGCTAATTTGGAGTTTTTCTATTATTCCAGCTACATGCTACCTATTTTGGCTAATTTGGAATTTTTACAGTTTTTTAGGCTAATTTGGAGTTTAGCTAATATTTCACTATTTTGGCCAATTTGGGATTTTTTTTTTTACAGTTTTTTTAGGCTAATTTGGAGTTTAGCTAATATTTCAGCTATATGCTAGCGATTTTGGCTAATTTGGAATTTTTGCAGTTTTTTAGGGCTAATTTGGAGTTTAGCTAATATTTCACTATTTTAGCTAATTTGGGATTTTTTTTACAGTTTTTTTAGGCTAATTTGGAGTTTAGCTAATATTTCACTATTTTGGCCAATTTGGTTTTTTTTTTTACAGTTTTTTTAGGCTAATTTGGAGTTTAGCTAATATTTCAGGTATATGCTAGCGATTTTGGCTAATTTGGGATTTTTACAGTTTTTTAGGCTAATTTGGAGTTTAGCTAATATTTCACTATTTTAGCCAATTTGGGATTTTTTTTTACAGTTTTTTAGGCTAATTTGGAGTTTAGCTAATATTTCAGCTATATGCTAGGGATTTTGGCTAATTTGGAATTTTTGCAGTTTTTTTAGGGCTAATTTGGAGTTTAGCTAATATTTCACTATTTTAGCTAATTTGGGATTTTTTTTTTTCAGTTTTTTAGGCTAATTTGGAGTTTAGCTAATATTTCAGCTATATGTTAGCTATTTTGGCTAATTTGAGATTTTTACAGTTTTTAGGGCTAATTTGGAGTTTAGCTAATATTTCACTATTTTAGCTAATTTGGGATTTTTTTTACAGTTTTTTTAGGCTAATTTGGAGTTTAGCTAATATTTCAGCTATATGCTAGCGATTTTGGCTAATTTGGAATTTTTGCAGTTTTTTAGGGCTAATTTGGAGTTTAGCTAATATTTCACTATTTTAGCTAATTTGGGATTTTTTTTTACAGTTTTTTAGGCTAATTTGGAGTTTAGCTAATATTTCAGCTATATGTTAGCTATTTTGGCTAATTTGGGATTTTTACAGTTTTTTAGGCTAATTTGGAGTTTTGGTATCTCTTCAGCTACATGCTAGCTATTTTGGCTAATTTGGAATTTTTACAGTTTTTTTGGGCTAATTTGGAGTTTAGCTAATATTTCAGCTATATGCTAGCGATTTTGGCTAATTTGGAATTTTTCCAGTTTTTTAGGGCTAATTTTGAGTTTAGCTAATATTTCACTATTTTAGCTAATTTGGGATTTTTTTTTACAGTTTTTTAGGCTAATTTGGAGTTTAGCTAATATTTCAGCTATATGTTAGCTATTTTGGCTAATTTGGGATTTTTACAGTTTTTTTAGGCTAATTTGGAGTTTTGCTATGTCTTCAGCTACATAATAGCTATTTTGGCTAATTTTGAATTTTTACAGTTTTTTAGGCTAATTTGGAGTTTAGCTAATATTTTAGCTATATGCTAGCGATTTTGGCTAATTTGGAATTTTTGCAGTTTTTTAGGGCTAATTTTGAGTTTAGCTAATATTTCACTATTTTAGCTAATTTGGGATTTTTTTTTACAGTTTTTTAGGCTAATTTGGAGTTTAGCTAATATTTCAGCTATATGTTAGCTATTTTGGCTAATTTGGGATTTTTACAGTTTTTTAGGCTAATTTTGAGTTTTGCTATGTCTTCAGCTATATGCTAGCGATTTTAGAGATCTAGAATGTTTGCTTTAGATGACAGCAGCAGCAACACTCACACCCTCACTGTGTAAAGACCAAACTCCTCCACACACACCACACACGACTCCATCCCTCCTCCCGCCGCCGAGCTGCAGGCACTTCTGCTTCTCCTCAACTCACCGCACACTTCTTTTCATTTCCAAACACCCCCTCGGGGCAAATCTCCACCTCCTCCTCCTCCTCCTCCTCGCGCTGGACAACTCTGCAGCCGGATGTTGAAGATCTTTTAATCAGCCCGTTTCCTCAAAGATCTCCTTCATGAAACGGAGCAGCTCTGCAGGAAAGTGTAGAACCTGAAGAGTCTGACAGCTTCAGCTACACAAACGTTGAAGACTTCTGGATTATTTTGAAAAACTTTGAATTTTTTCCTTTAATTTAAAGTCATTTTAGGTCAGAAACATAAAGAAGTAGCTGGGAAGTCAAAATGATTGAAAAGAAATGCTAGAAATGAAACCCTGCTATCAAAAGCATCAAACTAAAGTCAAGGAACAAAAATATTCATTGTATTTAGCCATGCTAAAGCTAGCTTAGCTTCTGTTTGGGGAAGTGGGATTCAGGCGTGGTTCCTCTTCCCACTTCGGAAGCGGAAGAGATTCCGGATTCCAGGTGGATCGTCTGTGGACCACACCCCCACCTGTCCCCCAGCCCCGTCTGGATGAACTCTATTCAAATACTGATAGTGTTAGATAAGCTAATTCTTCTCTCCTTCATGTGACATCCCAGAGCTTTCTTCTTTTATTCCTGAATTGGAACAGAGATAAGTCGTTTTATTTAGTCTGTTAGTTTAGCGACTAGCTATTGATTATATTTTATGAGCAACCTTGAGCTTCAAATGGACGTTGCTTTGGGAAATCACTGAACTCAGCTTGTGGCAAAGAAGTCGTGATCCAAAACTTGAGGAACAATAAAAGAGATATGGTTGAACAGATGTTCTGGGGAAGAACTGTTCTCCGGCCGAACAAAACATCCTTTAACGGTTTTAGCGTGAACGTGTTAAACAGAAACACCAGATCATGAACGTTTATTCTGAAGAACAGCATCAACGGTTGAAGGGTTACAGTAAAGTAATGATAATTTACAGAAGGTCAAGCATGAAGCTAAACTGCAATGAATCCTCATAACCTACGAACACGGATCCTCACACACGGATACAGAACTCCTCATGGAATCCCCGGATGCTGGAGCTGCTGCCGCATCTCCTTCATGCCTCCTTTGTTATCTGAGCGGCTCGCTGATAAAATGGAATATTTAGCAGCTCCGCAGAAGCTAAACGGTTGGAAGTCTCCTCCTTATCGGAGCAGAAAAGTGGTTTAACAGGGCGATAGCTGCAGCTCAATTCACCCCGGAAAGTTTTTTTTACTCTCTTTTCTTCAAGACGGTTGGAATCCAACCTCCTGAACGGTTTCAGACCTGTGACTCCGGCTGAGAGGACGGAGGTCTGTCACGGGCGCCGGAGAAGGAAGTCCACCTGACAGCCGGGACGTGAGAGGAAGAGAAAATGTTCTTCTGACGGCTGAGGATTAGAGACGCAGCAGCTGCAGGTGGAGGTCTGAGAGGAGTCGTGGGTCTGAGCATGCTCAGGACGCCGCTGAAACCGTTCATAACACCTCGTTTAAGCTTTAGAGGGAATACAGGAAAAGTGGGACGGATCCAGATACTCGGGTATTCGCGATCTGCTTCCGAAATTACGAGTACGAATATCCGCGACGTCAAAGATCGCTAATTCGCGATCTTCATAAATATTAGGGCTGCCACAAACGATTATTTTAATAGTCGACTAATCACCGATTATTTTTTCCGATTAGTCGACTAATCTGTTCATGGCCAAAGTGGATGTAAAGATGCTGAAGTTGATAACCAGCTAAAATATTGGTTAAATGCCAAATTTACCAAAAAATAAAAAGAGCCAAAGTTAGCCTAAATAGCTAGCATGCTGCTGAAATATTAGCTAAATTCCAAATTAGCCTTAAAAAAACGGAAAAATCCTATATTAGCCAAAACAGCTATCATATAGCTGAAATATAAGCTAAACTCAAAAATTGCCTAAAAAAACTTAAAAAAGCTTAAGTTAACCAAAATAACTAGCATGCTGCTGAAATATTTTGCTAAACTCCAAATTAGCCTTAAAAAACGGAAAATCCTATATTAGCCAAACAGCTAGCATATAGCTGAAATATAAGCTAAACTCAAAATTGCCTAAAAAAACTTAAAAAAGCTTAAGTTAACCAAAATAGCTAGCATGCTGCTGAAATATTAGCTAAATTCCACATTAGCCTTAAAAAAATGGAAAATCCTATATTAGCCAAAACAGCTAGCATATAGCTGAAATATAAGCTAAACTCAAAAATTGCTTAAAAAAACTTAAAAAAGCTTAAGTTAACCAAAATAGCTAGCATGCTGCTGAAATATTAGCTAAATTCCACATTAGCCTTAAAAAAATGGAAAAATCCTATATTAGCCAAAACAGCTAGCATATAGCTGAAATATAAGCTAAACTCAAAAATTGCCTAAACAAACTTAAAAAGCTTAAGTTAACCAAAATAGCTAGCATGCTGCTGAAATATTAGCTAAATTCCACATTAGCCTTAAAAAAATGGAAAAATCCTATATTAGCCAAAACAGCTAGCATATAGCTGAAATATAAGTTAAACGAAAAAGTTCCCTAAAAAACGTAAAAAAGCTAAAGTTAGCCGAAATAGCTAGCATGCTGCTGAAATATTAGCTAAACTCCAAAATAGCCTAAAAAACCTTAATAAATGCCAAAATATTCCAAAAAGCTAGCAGAATGCTATTATAACTTTCAACTTTACTACAATCTGACTTCATACAATATAAAGTAACGACTAATCGACTATTAAATTAGTTGTCGATTATTTTAATAGTCGATTAGTCGTTGATTAGTCGACTAATCGTGGCAGCCCTAATAAATATAGTTAATTGTCGTAAAATATTATCAAAATATGATCTGAGGACGATGTATTTTTCCTCTGGAATGCAGATTAATGTTGGATTTTAAGCTTACGAACTTAAACAAAGCCGAAAGAGCCACGGTGCCGCCACTGGAAGTAAACGTCTTCGTGAAGGTGAACTTCCGGTTTTCAAAGTAAAACTAGCGAGAGCATTTTTTCGTTCAGAAACCGAGACTGAAGTTCCGTTCTCTGAAAAAATGTCTGAAAAAAATAATTAGCTTTATCTCCAGTGTTTACATTCTTTTGGTTAAGGTAACTCTTCAACAGTTGACGCAATTAACGAAACTCCATCTTATTCTGAAGAAACTCAGCCTCGCGCTGCTGAAAGGAGGATGTGAATCAACGTGAATCACCTGATTCTGCCGCGGAAAAAAATACTTTTTTCTTTGGGGCTCTGCACCGATATGTAAAGCTTGGAAGGTAAAATGTTAACGAACTTTGAGGATAGAAAACTGTGGAGAGAATTTTCAGGTTTTGCTTTTAAATGATCCAAAACATCAGTGATTTTTGTCATTTTTATGTTACTTGATGTAACCAGAAGATTGACAAAAAAAAAAAAAAGTTAAAATTACAAACAGCATTTCTTTCTATCTGAATCTTTGTGGGGTTTTTTCATCAGTTTTGTTGATTCTGATCATCTGTTCTAAATAAAGGTATAAATAATGACTAATAAACAAATAATTTAAATTTTTATCCATCCAGTAAGTAGACACTCACGTAGCAATCGTGAATCGTTGAGCTTGATTCGCGAATCGAATCAGATCGTCACGGACCTATCAACGCCACCATGACATCACAGCACCAACCGGCCAACCAATCGGACCTTCCTCCCGTCCATACACTGTTCTGCTCCGACTCTTTCTCTCAGAACATCTCCAGAACAACAACCTGAACCAAAAACGGGTCTTCTACCACGCCGTCTGTGGACCAACACGAGACTTTGACAAACAGGAAACAGAAACGCGGCTTCCTGTATCAATAATTCCCGTCTAAAAGAATTTAAAAAAAAGACTGAGAGCCGACAGAAGAAAAGCTTTGTTTCATTGCATGTTTGGCGCCGTGTTTCCCAGAAAAGCGGTTCCAAGTCACTGAACAGAACCAGAACTGGAACATAAAACACACCGGGGATATTACGGTCCAAAAATGACGATAAACGTTCAAATGTAGCAAACTCTAACTCAATCTGATCGAGCAAAGAAAGCAGCAAACATCAGCTTCATCAATTTATATTTAAGAAAATTATAATAGTTTCTATTAAGCCTGCTGCTTAAAATATCTAAGATGAAACCAAAGAAATAAAACTAATTTTATATTAATAATTGACATCTGGAGTTCATATATACGGTGGCCGGGAAGTGCAAAACAATAATACATTTACCGAAACACATTTACAAGTTGACCGAAACACATTTACAAGTTTCGGTCGAAATGTAAATGTGTTTCGGTCGAAATGTAAATGTGTTTCGGTCGAAATGTAAATGTGTTTTGGTCGAAATGTTAATGTGTTTCGGTCGAAATGTAAATGTGTTTCGGTCGAAATGTAAATGTGTTTCGGTCAACTTGTAAATGTGTTTCGGTCGAAATGTAAATGTGTTTTGGTCGAAATGTTAATGTGTTTTGGTCGAAATGTTAATGTGTTTCGGTCGAAATGTAAATGTGTTTCGGTCAAAATGTAAATGTGTTTTGGTCGAAATGTAAATGTGTTTTGGTCGAAATGTTAATGTGTTTCGGTCGAAATGTAAATGTGTTTCGGTCAAAATGTAAATGTGTTTTGGTCGAAATGTTAATGTCTTTCGGTCAAAATGTAAATGTGTTTCGGTCAACTTGTAAATGTGTTTCGGTCGAAATGTAAATGTGTTTCGGTCGAAATGTAAATGTGTTTTGGTCGAAATGTTAATGTGTTTCGGTCGAAATGTAAATGTGTTTTGGTCGAAATGTAAATGTGTTTTGGTCGAAATGTTAATGTGTTTCGGTCGAAATGTAAATGTGTTTTGGTCGAAATGTTAATGTGTTTCGGTCGAAATGTAAATGTGTTTTGGTCGAAATGTAAATGTGTTTTGGTCGAAATGTTAATGTGTTTCGGTCAAAATGTAAATGTGTTTTGGTCGAAATGTAAATGTGTTTCGGTCGAAATGTAAATGTGTTTCGGTCGAAATGTAAATGTGTTTTGGTCGAAATGTAAATGTCTTTCGGTCAAAATGTAAATGTGTTTCAGTCAACTTGTAAATGTGTTTTGGTCGAAATGTTAATGTGTTTCGGTCGAAATGTAAATGTGTTTCGGTCGAAATGTAAATGTGTTTTGGTCGAAATGTAAATGTGTTTCGGTCGAAATGTAAATGTGTTTCGGTCGAAATGTTAATGTGTTTTGGTCGAAATGTAAATGTCTTTCGGTCAAAATGTAAATGTGTTTCAGTCAACTTGTAAATGTGTTTGGGTAAATGTTTTATTGTTTTGCACTTCCCGGCCACCGTAAATATATGATGTCTATGACGGTTTGCAAAACCAAATGTGATCTAGAGAAAAATATAAAACAGTGATCACTAAAATCAATGTTTTGACAGGATTATTTTCCACATAATTTGTGCTTCTGATCTTTAAAACGAAGTTTGATCAACAACTGGGATAATTAGCCGCTACTTAAATGTTTCAGTGACAGCAGAGTTTAGTTTTAGCTTCAAAAACAGTTGTTTTTGTTTTGACGTTTGCTTCAACGGTTTCTGACAGACAGTTACGACGAGGAAATATAGAACAATTGACTTTTTCAGAAAGACAAAACTTTCTTTTGGTGGAGTTTTCTGACACTTTTAACTGTAATATAAGACCTTTTTATTTGGATTTTCCCTTTGATAATTTACATAACTTTAAAATATTCAGGTAATAACGCGCAAAAATACACGAAAACTACCCGTTCCTGATATTTCGTAGGTAAATCTATGAGTCCGTGCATATAAAGCATCCGGACTGACGATCGGCTGATCTCCTCAGATCTCCTCACATCAGTGAATCTGTGAAAACTCGTCCTTCCAGCCGTGAAAACGTCAAACAGCATTAATGTACTCCTCCAAACAGCTAAAGTTGGAGAATTATCGGAGCATCTTGAGCGCTCAGATTCTCCGATAGCGATCTGGTAAACCCGCTTAATTAAATTGTGTCAACTCGACTCGGAGCGCTTTCATGCGGCGTGCTGTTGAAAATGGATTAGGGCTGACCATGATGAATCCTCCCGGCGGCGGCCTAAGTTCGCGGCGGGACGGCGTTGGGGGAGCGGGGCAGAGTCTCTGATTAATCTGCCCCGCTGAAGTGTTAATTAAATCTTTCCAATTGGAGGCTGCGATCTAACCTGGAAGTGTCGGCGCCTTCCTGCATATCAAGCGCCGCAGACCCGCGAACGCTCGTCCTATTGGCCGATGGGCGGACTCTTATAGTAGAGAGAAACCTCATCATCGGTTCCTTTAAACTCTTAGGAATAATAAAAAGAAGAATTAAACTCACCCTGTCACCGCGATCAGAGCCTCCACATGAAAAAACACTTTTCCTCAAAATTGGGGCTTTTCTCTTGGTTTATCTCCATAGCAACCTTTTCATGTGTTGGTCTCCTGGATGTGACGAAGTCATCGATATCACTTTTAGAAAAATCGACAAAAGTAAATTTTTGGATTTCCTTAGC
Source organism: Oryzias javanicus (assembly GCA_003999625.1). NCBI lineage: Eukaryota > Metazoa > Chordata > Actinopteri > Beloniformes > Adrianichthyidae > Oryzias > Oryzias javanicus. Next base: position 25,250,103 of record CM012438.1, read on the forward strand.
AACCGAGGTTTTCTGTTAGCCACGCCCACATTCCTAGTATGTTCATATTGTATGTTATATCCTTTTGTTCAGCTTGAGTCAATGATTCATGTTTGACGTTTTTCCAATATTCCTGTGAAAGTTGCGCGAGCAGCAGGCGAACGCCACTCTGGCGAGCTCGCCACACTAATCCTGTTAAAAATCTTTAAAAAAAGAACATTTTCTCCCAAGTAGGTTTCCAGTGATGCTCGAAGAGTTAGGAGGCGGGAAATCTAAATTTCTGGGAGGAGTTTGCATTTATAGAAGGTATTAAAGGTGATTTTTTAAATTCAAGATGGCCGCCAACATCAATGGAAGTTTGGTTGTAATCAAAGCTCAATCAAGATCGACAATATTGTCCAAAAATGTTCCAGTTACTAAAGAATGGCAGCAAAGTTGTAGGTCATGGGGCCATCCCATAATAATTTAAAACTTCCCTTGAAATATCCCAGATGTATTTTTAATTTAATTGTTGAACTTTTTATGTCTTAGTATTAGGGCCACTTTATAACAAAAAAAATATTTTAAAATTACGACTTTAAATCTCGTGAATTTACGAGAAAAAAGTCGTAACTGCTAAATTATGAGAATAAAGTCATACACTTATGACTTTAAAAGTATTAGGTTAAATTTACAATTTTTAAAGTCGTAAATTTACAAGAAAAAAACGTGTAAATCAAATAAAGAAACATCTGAAATATTTTAAACATTCAGTTTACCTGATGAAATCTAAGACGTTTTTCACAGTTTGGTCGGTCTGCTTCAGCTCACCGCATAAATTCGCTGGACTATAGGCTCCCCTCAACTTTGATAAAGTTACGAGAAAAAAGTCGTATATCTACAAGATTAAAACTCATAATTTTACAAGATTAAAAGTCGTTAAAATACGAGAAAATAACTCGTAATATTACTTTTTTTTTTTTTTTGGTGGCCCTAATACTCTGTCGTAATGTTTTATCTTCATAAAAGATTTTCATTCCTTTTTTGAATGGTTTCTCCCTCTGTGATGTCATCATTTTTGGGGGCGGGGTCTATCTGGATGTACATATACAGGTTTTTGGTGAGTTTTTGATTGAATTGTTGCTCAAGACTTCCCAAAACTATCTGGTCCTCCAGTCCAGGACCGAACAGAAAACACGTCTCTGAGCGGCGCAGCCACTTGTCTCTGGGGTAAACACGCTTAGCACGCGTGTTGAATCTCAACGAAGAGGATTTGCATGAATGAAAAGTCATTTTTGTGAAACCTCAAACACAAACGAACGCCTTCAACCGGCTGGCACGAGTCGATAAGAGCACGTCTGTGTTTCAGAGTTCTTGCATTTGAACTGTTCAAAGATCAGAAAGTCGTCCAGAAACGAAATCGACCGCGGACGCCGGCGTTCAAAAACCCCACTGCTTTTGAACGCCTCTCTGCGTTGTCATTGGTGGAAAAACAAACTTGAAGGTTTTGATTTTTTGCAGCAGGAGCAGAGAAGACGCTAACCTCAGGGAACAACAGAAACTCGCTTCACTCCAGCTTAAGTAGTGCTGCCTTATTATGGGATGGATTTTGTCAATCAAATCTTTCTTTCTTTCATTCTTAGAAACGACTGCACACAAAACACACCATGTTTTATTTACTGTGTGCAAACACAGACATTCCTCTGTCTGTTTTTCTCATCATAAATAAAGAAAACGAAATATTGATTTACATCTCCACGACTTTCAGAATTCCTCCCATCCAGCCTCTCTGAGATCCTGAATCTTACAGATCTGGCAGAGTTATCGACTGCAGCAGCCAGACCGATGTGGATGTGCGTTATTTGCGGTTGCGCGCGCATGTAAACGCGGCCAAAGCTTGATTACATCTCACATAAGCCGCCGCACAAACAGAGCAGTCCCATTGTGAGATATTGTACATCTTGCAGATTCCTGCTGACAGCTTTATGTGACGCAGAAGCAGAAGAGCCTGCAGGTGAGGAAACTCATTTCTGCTCTGTGCATATTTACTCCATGCATTCATGTTTGCAATAAGTCATGTTTGATGCATTCATTCAGGAGGAAAGCTTTTTGTTCTCATTATTGAACAATTATTGAAGAAGGGCTTCATCTAAACTGCATTTGTCTCAGTAATGACGTCTTATTTTTACATTTTTGAAACAACAGACGGCGTTCGCTTCCACTGTCATTCTGTCAGGAGCTCCCATTAAAACGCGCTCATCCATCCATCCATTATTCATCTGAGGTTCAACGCCGTCTGTGGCGCTCGGTCGCTATCGCTGACACTAAAGATACAAATCTTTGAAATTAAATTGAAGAAACACTTCTGGGTTTTATGAAAAACAAAAGTCAGGAATGTGACTTTCAGCCACACTTCTGAAGGATTTAAGCACCAAAAAGATTAAATTTGAAGTGAGTAGAAATAGATTTGTTACGCCAAGATCACATCAGAGCAGTTAGACACACTCAGTTTGATTGGATGAGAAATCCCATAGCTTTTGTTGGGTGTACTTCGACAGATCCCACCTGGATTCTGCTGCTTAACGTGATTTTTTTTTAATTATTTAATTATTTTCTACCTTTATTAAACAAGCCAATATTTTTTAACATTGAAAGAGCAATGTTAAGCCAATAGGTGATCTCTTTCATGAGTCACATGACATCAAAGGAGTTTTTACTAACACCAAGAAATCTTTTAAAGCAAAACTGGATAAAGGATGACCCAAAAATGAGTTTATGAGAAAATTTTAATTCATATTAAATTTGATTGGCTGGAAATTCCCATTTAACATTTCAGGTTTTGTTTGGTGTGCTTCGACAGATCAAAGGGGCGGAGCTTCCACCTGGATCCTGCTGCTTAACGTGAACGTTTTTTTAATCAAGAAAAAAAAAAATAATTATTTGACATCTTTATTTGATGATCCTGTATTTGTTTGAATAAAAAAAGACTACCAACAAATCCAATAGGAGATCGGTTCTATAAGTCACATGTCATCAAAGGCCTTTTGGAAAAAATCACAAAAATCTTCAAGAAGCAAAACTGGAGGAACAATGACCCATAGATGAGTTAGTGAAACAATTTTTATTCAGATTAAATTTGATTGGGTGGAGACTCTTTTTTAATTTAGCAGCTTTTGTTTGGTGTACTTCGACAGATCAAAGGCTGGATCCTCCACTTGGATCTTGCTGCTTAACGTGATTTTTTTAAACAAGAAAAAAAAATTAATTATTTTCTACCTTTATTAAATAAGCCCATATTTTTTAACATTGAAAGAGACGACAAAACCACCAGCAAAGCCAATAGGTGATCTCTTTCATGAGTCACATGACATCAAAGGAGTTTTTACAAACACCAAGAAATCTTTAAAAGCAAAACTGGATAAAGGATGACCAAAAAATGAGTTTATGAGACAATTTTAATTCATATTAAATTTGATTGGATGGAAATTCCCATTTAATTTATCAGGTTTTGTTTGGTGTGCTTCGACAGATCAAAGGGCGGAGCTTCCACCTGGATCGTGCTGCTTAACGTGAACGTTTTTTTATCAAGAAAAAACAGCTCAATTATTTGACATCTTTATTTGATGATCCTGTATTTGTTTGAATAGAAAAAGACAACAAAACTACCAACAAATCCAATAGGAAATCGGTTGTATGAGTCACATGTCATCAAAGGCCTTTTGAAAAAAATCACAAAAACCTTCAAGAGGCAAAACAGGACGATCAATGACCCATGGATGAGTTAGCAAAACAATTTTTATTCAGATTAAATTTGATTGGATGGAGACTCCTTTTTAATTTAGCAGCTTTTGTTTGGTGTACTTCGACAGATCAAAGGCTGGAGCCTCCACTTGGATCTTGCTGCTTAACTTAAATTTTTTTAAACAGTGGAATCAGATCAATTATTTCTCACCGTTATTTAATGATCCTTTAAATTAAAAGAGACGGAAAATCAACAAAGCCAATAATGGGGTGGTTCCGTCAATAAGTCACATGACATCAAAGGAAGAATTAACAAAAACATTTGAAAGGAAAACTGGAGAAACATCAATCCAAAATTCAGTTTTTAGGCCGACTAAATTTGATTGAAAGGAAAATTCCATTTAATTTAGCAGTTTTAAACTGGTGTACTTCGACAGATCACAGAGTGAAACTTGCACCTGAAGGCTCTCCGTAGCATTTTCTGAAGGAAGAACTGATAACAGTTCTCAGCCACGTGTTGAGTTATTTGTAGTTTTTTGGATTTTTTTGTTAATTAATGTTTATTTAAACAGGCAAGCAAACTATTTACCACCTTAATGTAATTAGTCTTAATTAAAATGATACATAATGAAGACTATCTACACAGAAAATGATGGGTAATCCCTTTGATGTGTCACATGACATCAAAGGACCAATTGATGACGACGTTACAAAAACCTTTGTAAGCAAAACAGGAAGTAACAAAAAAATGAAACTATTTTGGAAGTATTTGAATCCGTGCAGCTGTGTTAGCATCATCCACAGACTCAGAGGTGGAGATGTTGTTTCTGGTTCCACTTTGACTCGGACCAAAAAGGTTCAGGATTCTGTGAGCAGCGACTGGATGGTGATCTAAAACGGCTTTGAACAGCTGGTTTCTGTAATGTTCTATTCTCTTTTATGTTCTAGAAGAATGTCTTTCTTCTCTCTAAAATATCATATTCTCTGTCTTTAAACGTCTGATTCTATGAGTGGTGAACGAAACTACAAAACAAAAGATTCTTGTGAGTCCAATGAACCAAAAACATGCTGAGTGTGCAAGATTATGACTCAAACGTTTGACCTTTCTGTATCTGGGTGTCAGAACATCTTAAATAGAAGTCTTTTTTTAGGAAAACGACATTAAAGTTTGACTGAGCGACTCCCACTCCAGCGTGAAAGCTTGATCCGATTTGATCCGACGATTGTTTATCGACGCGTCCCGGAGCCACTTCAGCATCAACACCGTCATTAACGGGAGCATTCCCTTTATTATGTTCATTTAAGGACGATTACTATGTTCTCTGAAGATGAAAGCCGCTCTTCTGGTCCCATTCTGACTGCAGCGTCGAGTCATCGTTTTACCGGGAATTTACTTTAACCAGCAGATGAAAGAAAACCACCATCCATGTTTGTTTTCATCCTGTATGTGTGAGCTAAAGAGAAATAGGTAAAAGAATGTTTGCTTTAAATCACTGACAGAACTTAATAGCTTTGAGGAATTTCTTTGTCGTTGGTGTTTGGTGGGTTGTAGAAGACACTCCAACGTGTAACACTTTAGGTCAAACAGGTTAAACATTTATTAAAACACTCTAAAACTACATTTTTAAAACTCTCAAACTGTAACTTTTTAACATAATTATGAACTGATATATAGCATTACCTGCGATAAAGCTGGTGTGGATGATGTAAGATGAATTTGGCCAAAAGGCAGGAATATTATTCCAGAATAAATCAACTTAAACCTTACTTTTAATATTTTACTCTCCATAGAAATATATTTTGTCAAAATTATACAAGTTTAAAATCAGTGCAAGATAACATCGGGTCATTAATAACAATAAAATAAAATGATCTGGAGGGCCAGATCCGGCCCCCGGGCCTTGACTTTGACACACGTATGAAAAAAGCGTGTTCAGCGTGTTCAAGGCCAGTGTGATTGTAGCATCAGGGTAACTACAGGTCAAGATCCAGGTGTATCACTCTAATCCTCAAATTAATCCCACTGTAACTCAGTCTTTCTGTAATGACTTTAATTAAGTCATAAAAATAGCGTTTGTTTCAAGTAAACCCTGCTTTACATCTCGTTTTGGATAATTAGTCAGAGTGAGACGTCTGTCATTTCAGTTAAGTTTCGGTTTTAAATTTGCATCAGAGTGAGCGCTCTCACCATGCAGTCTTACGATCAATCGAGAACATTTTCACGGGAGAGGCGGCCATCTTTGTGCTGAGTCGGCTCTGTGCGCGCGACTGTTGGGATTCTGCCGTCTTTGTACGTAAAATATATACAGTTAATGTTCTTAGGATGTGGTTTGACTGTGTTTTGTGTACTTTTAATGTTGTTTACAAGTGTTGTTTTAACAATAGGCCCGTCCGTGAACCCCTTTATTCTGTTTTATTTCAGTTACAAAAAAGTATTTTTTAAGAAGAAGAGACATTAAAGAAGCTACTCTGATTCACTTGGGAGTTCTTGTATTTGTTCTCTGGCTGTCCAGCAGCATGAAGTCCCGTGTCGTGAGGACAGAACACTTTCATTTGGAGCTTTTCATTCTTTCAAAATCTCAAATGAAAGGTTTTAAAGGTTCTTGTTGTGTCCTCACTAGGGCTGCCACGATTAGTCGACTAATCGACGACTAATCGACTATTAAAATAGTCGACAACTAATTTAATAGTCGATAAATCGTTACTTTATATTGTATGAAGTCAGAGTGTAGTAAAGTTAAAAGTTATAATATCATTCTGCAGCTTTTTGGAATATTTTGGCATTTAATAAGTTTCTTTGGCCTTTTATGAGTTTAGCTAATATTTTAATCTACATGCTAGCTGTTTTGGCTAACTTAAGGTTTCTTTTTTTAGTTTTTTAAGCTATTTTTAAGTTTAACTAATATTTCAGCGACATAGCTATTTTGGTTAATTTAGGATTTTTCTGGGTTTTTTTAGGCTAATTTTGATTTTAGCTAATATTTCAGCAGTATGCTAGCTATTTTGGTTAACTTTGGCTCTTTTTAATTTTTAGGCTAATTTGGCATTTAATTAATATTTCAGCTGGTTATCAACTTCAGCGTCTTTACATCCAGTTTGCGCATGACCCGATTAGTCGACTAATCGGAAAAAATAATCGGTGATTAGTCGACTATTAAAATAATCGTTTGTGGCAGCCCTAGTCCTCACAGTTCATCCCTGCTTTCCATCATCATCACAACTCCTTCAGATTCATCGATCAGTCAGATCCTTGAGCAGAACAATCCCATCATGCACTGGTGAGGACGGTTGTGTTCCTCAGATCTGACTCATCATTTGCTGGTGGCGTTCTCGGTTGTCCTGGTTGTGGACACTCCTCCGTGTGCGATGTCTAAAGCGTGAGAGGCGGAGTCGGCGGTAAAACCACGCTCAAGAGCCTCGTGGTCGGGAAGCTGGACTCGTGTGGTCCGGGAGAAACAACCAAAGATGATGTCAAAGGATTTAGTATGTTAGTCTCAGCACATCCTGAAGACGGAACAGCTGGATCTTGAATGGCGAAGCGTGGAGGACAACCAGGACGTCACGGAATAATAACGTCTCTTTGCCTCGTCCAGAACTTGACTTCTGGACTGCAGGCTGATTAAAAGCAGGATGGAGTGATATTTCATCACTTTACCTTCCATCCTCATCACCTCGGAGGATCAAGGCGTGACGTGTTTAGTGAAGGGATGCAAATAAAGATGAATCCGACTGTGGTTGGAGGAAACAGGAAGTGAGGGAGTCGCTCTCCGACTTTCATCCTATTCTGTTTATGCAGAACTGAACAAGTCAAGTTCTTATGGAGGAAGACCAGAGAGGAGGTTCATGGAATGAAGAAATGAGGGTGGCTGGTGTTAGAGGAGAAGATGATGAAGAAAGGAATTAGATGGAGGAAGATGATTGGCTGAGGAGACCCTGAAGGGAAAAGTCCAAAGGAAAAGAAGAAGACGAAGAAGAATTCTAATTTAATCCAAAAACTTTTACTTTACTTTAGGGCTGCAACGATTAGTCGACTAATCGATGACTAATCGACTATTAAAATAGTCGACAACTAATTTAATAGTCGATTAGTCGTTACTTTATAATATATGGAGTCAGGCTGTAGTGAAGTTGAAAGTTATAATGACATTCTGCTAGCTTTTTAGACTATTTTGGCATTTATTAAGGGTTTTCAGGCTATTTTGGAGTTTAGCTAATATTTTAGCTTCATGCTAGCTATTTTGGCTAATTTAGGCTTTTTACAGTTTAGGCTATTTGGAGTTTAGCTAATATTTCACTATTTTAGCTAATTTGGATTTTTACAGTTTTTTAAGCTAATTTGGAATTTAGCTATATTTCCGCTGCTATTTGTTAGCTATTTAGCTAATATTGGGATTTTACAGTTTTTAGGCTAATTTGGGAGTTTACTAATTTATTTCAGTTTTTAGCTAGCATTGCAAGCTATTTTGGCTTAATTTAGGCTAATTTGTTTAGCTAGTTCATTTTAGCGCTAATTTTGAGTTTAGCTGATATTTTCAGCATATGCTAGCGATTTTGGCTAATTTTGGAATTTTTAAAGTTTTTTAGGGCTAATTTGGAGTTTAGCTAATATTTCACTATGTATAGCTAATTTGGGATTTTTTTACAGTTTTTTAAGCTAATTTGGAGTTTAGCTAATATATTTCAGCTATATGTTAGCCTATTTTGGCCTGAATTTGAGATTTTTACATTTTTAGGCTAATTTGGAGTTTGCTTATGCTTCAGCTACATGCTAGCTATTTTGGCTAATTTTGGAAATTTTTACAGTTTTTTAGACTAATTTGGAGTTTAGCTAATATTTTTCATTTACATGTTAGCTAGCTAATTCTAAATGTTTACAGTTTTTTAGGCTAATTTGAGTGTTTCTATTATTCAGCTACTTGCTACCTATTTTGTTCTAATTTTGAATTTTTTACAGGTTTTTTAGGGCTAATAATTTGGAGTTTAGCTAATATTTCACACTATTTTAAGCTAATTTGGGATTTTTTTTTTTACAGTTTTTTAGGGCTAATTTGGAGTTTAAGCTAATATTTCAGCTAATATGTTAGCTATTTTGGCTTAATTGGGATTTTTACAGTTTTTTAGGCTAATTTGGAGTTTTGCTATGTCTTCAGCTACATGCTAGCTATTTTGGCTAATTTGGAATTTTTACAGTTTTTTAGACTTAATTTGAGTTTAGGCTAATATTTCAGCTATATGCTACGATTTTAGCTTATTTAGGATTTTTTTGTTTTAAAGCTAATCATATTTCAGATTTTCTTTACATCCACTTTGTCCATGATCCGATTAGTCGACTAATCGGAAAAATTAATCGATGATTAGTCGACTATTAAAATAATCGTTTGTGGCAGCCCGACTTTACTTACATGAAACCACAATTGTTGGACTAATTCACTTTGTAGGTGTCTTCTTTGCTCCAAGTTGAGTTTTTTGGCTTATAATTTTCTTTTTTTTAAAAAAGTGTTTTTTCAAGATGTTTCGTGGTGTTCTTGTGAATTTCTCAAACATTTCTTTAATTTTTTTTTTTTCAAGCCAATTTCTTATGAAAGAGAAAGGACTATGTATGCTTTCAACATCTGATAAAGCAAAAAAATAAATAAAACTTCCTGGAGAAACACTGAAAAAAAGATTTTAAAAAATCACAAGAAAAATGTTTGAAGAACCAAGAAAAACTTTTTTAAAAAAGAAAAAAAATTATTATGAAAAACGCACAAAATTTCATTCAAAGAGATAGAAAAAATTTAATGAAAATTACCAGACTTTCCTTTTTTAAATTGAATGCAATAAGAGTCTAAATAAAATCTTGCTTTATAAAAATATTTAAAATAATTATTTTATTGGAAAAACACAAAAAACTAATAATTTAAGGTGATTTCACCTTTCTGAAATCAATACATTTCCATTCTATTTCATCATATTTTTATATTATTTTATTTTAATGTATTCTATTCAATGTATTCTATTCAATCTGATCTGTTCTAGTCACCTCCAATGTATTCAATTCTACTCAAATCAAATTCCCTCTAATCTTTTGCATTTTATTCTATTCTAATCTAATCTACTCCTTTCTATTCTATTTAAATTTATTCAATTTTAATTTGCTCTGTTCTATTCTAATGTACTTTCTTCTATTCTATATGAGTTTATTTAATTCTATCAAAATTAACTCTATTATATAAATTTTTAGATTTTATTCTTATTAATTATATTCAAGTGGTTTCAATTCTATTCTATTCTATTCTATTCTATTCTATTCTAAAACATGTTTCTACTGGTTAACTTTCCCTAGTGAAAACCCTCATAAAGGATAGTAAAGTCGGTTTATTCCGCTCCAGGTTTTTGCATGAAATCTGTTTTTTTTTTTTTGACATTTCTGAACCTCGTTCATAGAAATCCATCAGTTCTAGATGTTCTCCATCTCTCTGAGAAGCAGCGTCCGCCCCAGCAGAGGTCTCTGGACCTCGACCGGCTCCTCCAGAGGAGGTGTCCCCAGACGTCAGAGGGTAATTGCATCTGGACACGGGCCGGTCAGAGTCTCCGGACCCTTTCACTGAACCCGGTGAACCCGGTGACACCGAGCCGACCCGCCGCTCTTTGTGAAGTCTAAATGTTACCACATTCAATTTGTCCCGCAGACTTGAAGAGTCTGAGGAGCCGACCGAGCTTCCCCCTCAGAGAGAAGCACTTCCATCAGGTGAGGAGTTTACCTGTTCATTAAAATCATCAAAAGTGGTCATGTGACTATGGCCAAACCCTCGGCGGATCAGTAATCAAGCTTTTGGTTGAATGTTTCCGCCGGCGAGCGGAGATCCTCGCCGTCAGCCTGACAGGTGATAGAGATAATCCTCCAGATCGCACACGCCTCCACTCCTGCAGACGGAGCAGACCAACGCGTCCACATAAAAACAGGGGACCGCTGTCATCCCGGCCCGGCTCGCTCCCGCCGCTCTCCCTCCCCTCACCTGCAATTAGCCGGCGAGTCGCTCCATTTGTTTGAGCTAATTTCAGGGAAAGGCGTCGCGGTTATGCAACCCAGGATTTCTGCCCAGGACTAATGAAATCTCATGCCAGTTGGAATCGGTCACGTGTGTTGCCATGGAGACGGCGAGACTGCCAGAGATCTGTCCTTTTGTTTCAAAGCAACCTTCAGACACAGTTTCTTCTCCGGGCCTAAAAAAAAGGAAAAACCTTCTTTTTGCTTGGGTTGCGGCTCAGTCCGGCAGACACTAACGCATCTGTTTAACCAGCATTCCTTGTTGCACGGCAACATGAGATAAGAGGCCGCATTGATTTTGAAAACCCACGGCCGGATTGATTGGACACAAACGACGAGGACACTTGTGCGGAAGCAGCTCGCTCTCCTCCCGCGCTAACAGATGCGCGCCGGCGCCGCTGTTCATCAGGCGTGACCGCGCTGGGAACGCTGCAGGCGCATCCGTCCTGAGCCGCACCACCGCTTCAAGGCGGACGGATCGATGGCGGTCAGCCCATGGCCCCCTGCACGCCTCACAGAGAGGTCACCGCCGCCCATCAGGAAAGACCCGGACGGATTCATCCACGTCTGAGAAAGTCTGACACAAAGAGAAGATCTATTGACCTAAATCTGTGAAAGAAGTGAAACGGTAGCACATATACTTCAGTCGGAAAGAGGCTGGATGGATTTCTCCATGTCTGACAGACTTCTGCCAACAGGGAGAAAGACAAACATCTCAACTTAAACTGGCTGATAGGATGAGTTCAGAGGGTTGCTACGGCATTTCAAGAGGGACAAAAATAGTAATCAGACGTAGAAAAACAGATTTCACTTTTTTCCTTCTTTATCCACAAACAAACAAAAGTTTGAGAGAAACACGACCCGAGAAAAGGGGTCAGGTTACTCCCACAAATCATCCTTCCTGCTACAGTTTTTCACAATCACTGAGACACTTCTAGAGATCAGCTGATCCATGACTCTTTTACCAAAACATTACACAACACATTCTCACAACACACAAAAAGTGAACTCGAAGAGAGGAAAAACTCAAACTCTGCTCCAACACAACAGTCACATCAACACCCAACCCAATCGAACCGAAGACACTAGACCGAATGTAGGAGCAGCTCTGGGACAACTGAGCAGCTTCTCAAACATGGACTGAACAAGGGTGGTCAGACCAAGACCCAGATCCTGACTAAGACCTGGACCTGCACCAAGACCCAGATCCTGACTAAGACCTGGACCTGCACCAAAACCTAGATCCTGACTAAGACCTGGACCTGCACCAAGACCCAGATCCTGACTAAGACCTGGACCTACACCAAGACCCAGATCCTGACTAAGACCTGGACCTGCGCCAAAACCCAGATCCTGACTAAGACCTGGACCTACACCAAGACCCAGATCCTGACTAAGACCTGGACCTACACCAAGACCCAGATCCTGACTAAGACCTGGACCTACACCAAGACCCAGATCCTGACTAAGACCTGGACCTGCGCGAAGAACCAAACCCATACCAATACGCAGACCCGCACCAAGATCTAGAACCACAACAAATTCTGAACCTGCACCAAAACCCGAACCCATACCAATACCCAGGACCACAACAAAATTTGGACCTTCACCAAGACCTGCACCTACAAAAACACCTAGACCTGCACCAAGATAAAGAACCACTCCCAGACCTATTACAACAAAACCCAAACCAGTATTAGGTTTCAGACCCACACTAATACAGAGACTACTGTCAAGACTCGAATCCTCACCAAGACCTAAATGAGAACCAAACCCACACCAGGACTCATAATAATGGTTCTTGACCAGGAGTTAGTTGATGGATTGACCATGAATGTAGCGGATCATAGGTCCACCCATCATTGATTCATTCGAGCAGTTTCTGTTGTTTTCTGGGTCAACATCAGTTTTTACTACAGTCTCTTCAACACCAATCATTAGTCTGTATTTTTTTTCTTTCTCCTTTACCAAACTGAAGACATTTTTTTATGCTTGGCATTAGAAGACCTACGAGAATTTGTGTGTAGTCTCTTTTCTAAAATTGAAACCAAACTGAAAGGTGTTTCCTTAAGCAGGACAGAGAAAAAAAAAATCCCATAATATGATGCTGTTGCTCTGCCTGGATGTGAGGAAGGCAAATGAGAGCAAATGAATTGCTGCTCGCTTAATTAACACAAAATCCTTTTGTCTCCGGGCTCTGACCGGGCCAATTTGTGGGTGTTCAGCTGAAAATGTGGGGAAATGATTAATTAGGGCGGCCAAAATGGAAATGTGTGCAAGGAAGAGTCAACTTCTGACCCCCGGAAGGGAAAGCAAAGGTTCCCGCGCTTCAGCGGCGAAGAATAGTGTCCGACTTTAGGGGCAAAGGGGGGAAAGGATTGATAGTGTACTCACTTTTTAAATGACTGAGACCAAAGGCCAGGCCGGAACAGCTCTAATTACACTCTGGAAATTGCAGTCATTGTGCAGTAAATAAAAGAGGCAACAAGGTCAGACAACGGCGATGTGTGCGTGTGGAGCCCGCAGAGCGGGGATGCTGTACGTTAGCGTACAGGATATGATGCAAACAAAAAGAGGCGATCAGAGGAGCGTCACGGCGCTCCGTGGGAGATGAGAAACGCCAGCGAATAGACTCGTCCCGTTTGGAGCTCGTTGACGGTCTATTTACTGCATGTCAAATGCCTGAAGGCCCTTTGATTTCCCCTTGATGGGATGCTTGGTCGGGAAGTGGATGTTAGAGAAGTTTGACAGATGCGAAAGGAAGATTGATGCGGCTTCAAAGCCGCTTTGGAAGCTGTTTATTGGAGGGAGACATACCGAGAGCTAATTCAGACAACTTTGAAGTTGTAAGCCCAGGTAAATGCTGTGTGTGTGTGTGTGTGTGTGTGTGTGCTGGGGAGGGAATAAGGACCTAATTATGAGGCCATTTGAAGGATAAGGTCAAACGATATTTCTGCTTTATTGGAAAAGAAGTCTGTTGAACAAATTCTGATCCAAGTATCGGGCTGAACGCCGCCGGCGGTTTCCTTCACACTTTGCTGCACCATCACAGTGTTGTTGGTGTGGAAGCCATTTTCATGTTTGGTTCTGGGTGTGTTTAGTTCAGACTCCAAATATCAAAGTCTGAAATGTTGCAGAACTTTAAAGTAAAAAACAGAACAAATATGTGCCAGTTGTTGAGTCTAATTTCTATGATTTTCTGGATCAATAAAAGCAGCAAACCAAAGTATGTATATATATTTTTAAATAATAGTGATACAAAGTAAACTAGTTCAATTTTTACTTAAGTATTTATTCTATTTTAAGAAAAATAAACATTTCAGAGCTCCTAAAGTATCCGACTCAATCGTAAATCCAAAACACATCTTAAGTCTCTGACTGAACAAGATAAACATTCAAACACTCTAAAACGACATTTTTAAAACTTTAAATCATTACTTTTTAACATAATCATGAACTAGATATATACCATTACCTGCGATAATACTACTGTGAATGCTGGAAACTGAATTTGGCCGCTGAAGATGCTGAAATTGATAGTTAAAAATGCTGAAGCTGATGGCCAGTTGAAGCATTAGCTAAATGCTAAGTTAGCAGGGAAGAAAAATAGCTGCTAAACCAGCCATCATTTAGCTGCAATATTAGCTAAAATCCAAAATGGAAAAAAAACTGAAAAAAACCTTAATTAGCCAAAACAGCTAACATGTAGCTAAATATTAGCAAAACTCCAATATAGCCTAATAGAAAAAGCCTAAATTAACCAAAACAGCTAACATGTAGCTGCAATATTAGCTAGAATCCAAAATGAAAAAAAAAACTGAAAAAAACTTTAATTAGCCAAAACAGCTAACATGTAGCTGAAGTATTAGCTAAGGTCCAGTATAGTATAAAAAAAATGAGAAAAACCAAAAAGTAGCCAAAACATTTTGCTGAAATATTACCTGTAGCTTAAAAAATGGGAAAAAGCCTAAATTAGCCCAAACTGCTAGCATGTAGCAGAAATATTTACTAAACTTCAAAACAGCCTAAAAGAATCTATAATCTTGTCTGAGAAACGGCGCGAATCCTTCAGTAAGAGCTCGTATTGTCAAACATTCAAAGCACCGAATCTTTCCTTTACAGCAATTTCCCAGATTACCTCCTGAGATTGATGGTTTTTATCCGGCTAAAAGAGCCGGGAGCGGCGAGCAGATCTATTTACCGAGGGAGCGTTCGGACAAGCTGTTCCCTCACTGGCCGGCCGGACAACAATGGCTGGTCTAATCGCTCCAGTTTGTCTCCGTTAAGGACAACACCTTCCCCGCGCAGAGACGCTTTTCTGCCCGTCGCCGTGTTCACAGAAAAACACTCTCGTCCGTCTCCTGTTGGGACTTTCTTTGTGTTTCCGTCTGTACACAGTCTCCATGTCAACGTTTCTCTAATCCCTGAACCACGAGCGAGTCAAAACTGGAAAACTATTATTTCCTTCATTACAGGAAAGTCACGGAGCATGACGGTTGATGACTCCACAACCACTTTACTTTACAGTTTGTATTTATCTTCATCCAAATATTGTTTATTCCAGAGAAACTCCATTAGAAAAGTATTTTTAGACTAATGGTTTGTGGTTTGTTGTCTTCAAAAATGAACTTTTTTCCAATTTAAGGAAACTTTTACTGGTAAGAACTAATAGAAAACAGAATGATAGGTCATTTTTTTGGTAAAAATTCAACATAAAAACCAAATCAATGTCACTTTTTGTTCCCCAAGGATGGAAAAAAAAATGAAAGAGCAGCACTAACAAATGCAAATCAAAAATAATTACACCCAGAGGGATTTGTCCAGACGTTGTCATGAGCGGAGATTGATCCTAATCAGCTTCAGTTCATGTTTCTATGGCAACCCACCAATCAGGAGAGAGCTTGTTGGAAGGCCACACCCCCAACCCCTACACAAAGTCTGTCAATCAAACGTTCTGAGGGTTGGAAGTCAGCAGGCTCCACCCCCTTTTTTAATGGTTAAAACCATATTGAATTTCTTGATTTATTTTAGTCAATGTCATTTTCTGTTCCTAAAGGACAAAAATATTTTTTAAAAACCTAAATAAATAAACACAAAAGATAAAAGAACATTTGTAACCCACAAAATGAGGAATTTTCTTAAAATAATTACACCCAGAGGGATTGGTCCAGATGTTGTCATTAACTGTGATTGATCCTAATCGGGTTCAGTCTATGTTTCTATGGCAACCACTCACCCACCAATCAGGAGGGAGCTTGTTAGAAGGGCCACTCCTTCACAAAATCTGTCAATCAAACGTTCTGAAGGTTGAAAGCCAGCAGGCTCCGCCCCCTTTCTTAGTAGCTAAAAACAGATTTTCAGTTTCAGTAAAATGTCAATATAAAAAAACATTTCTATGTCATTTTCTTTTCCCCAATGATAAAAAGTACCAAAAAACTAAAGATAAAAGAAGAGAAGTAACCCATAAAAAGAAGGAATTTTCCTAAAATAATTGCACCCTGAGGGATTTAAAATCTTTGGGAAAAGTCTTTTCCCAACACGAATCCTCAAAGCTGTTTTGCACAACAACATTAACTGGTCAAATGTTTATTCTAAATGCTGTTTTCTACCCCAAAGCTGTGGCATAAATTCCAAACACAAAGTTCTCAGGTGGCTGCGTCTATTTATGCATTTCCAGTTTCCAAGTCAGTGATCTGGAATAATGCACATCAAAGATAGAAATGTAAAATAAGATCAAAGTTTAGCAACACAACAAGTAACCCTGGGTGAAAGAGGGAGTTCTGATAATAGAAGATGGCCACAGATCCGCTCTATAGGTGCCTGATGGTGACATTAAGCACACGGGGATCTTTGATCATAATACACTATTGATTGGTGCTCAGAAAGCTCCGCTAAGAGCCCACTGTGGCTCTATAGCTGCATGTGTGGAAACAGAGTTTGACATTTCCAGGCTGCAACAGAACAACTGCTGGATGCACACTAATTGACAGACAACACAGTCATTCCTCCTCCCTCCCTCCCCCAGCCGGCAGCGTTTCAGGCCCACTGCTTTAGTGCAAGGTGGGTGAAAAGTAGGACGCAGGCGACGTGACAGGCAGAGGAGACAAACCAATTACATGTTTCACCAGCGCACGCGGCTCCCTGAAGAAGCAGCCGCTAAAAGTCAACGGATCCCTGTTGTTTGAGGGAAAGTCTGCTGGGAATCGGAATCCGACCCAAATATCGATGATGAAATACGACCGTAGTTAAGTCGTGAAGAGAGACGACATCGGACGGATTCAAGTATGAAATCTGAGAAACCTGACGGTGTTTTAAACCTTAGTCCAGAGGTGTAAGGCTCAATCACACAGGGGGCCAAAATCCAAAACGCACCTCAGGTCACGGGACGGGCAGGAGAAATATTTATTGAACTCTCTAAAAATATATTTTTAAAACTTTAAAAACATCTTTTAAACATACACCGAACCTCGGGACATGGCCGGTACCAGTACCCTAACCTGGTCTGCGTCCGGCACTGACCCATTACCAGTACCCGGTTAAAGTTAGGGTTAGGATACCGGTGTGGTTCATGTCCTGGTGTAGATTCAGGTCCTGAAGTTGAGGGACCCCTGATTTAATTCCCAAGACGTTACAAACAGGATGAGTGGGGGACACCCAAAACGTCGACTGACGTCCTTAACCAAACGTCAATATGTGACGAGTTTGGAATGAGAATGTGTGGCAATACCTTACCAGTGCAAGATAACAAAACTATAAAATAATCTGGAGGGTCGGATAGAACTACCGGCTCCTCTTTGACTTTGACACATATTCCTTAGTTCTAACTGTCCTGACGGGTGGATGTGGCCTGTGGGCGAAAAAATCAGACGTCCTGCACGAAATATCAACATCGAAGTGAAAATGTTCATGTAAATTTACAAAATGACTGCGTGGGACACCCACTTAGCCAGTTTATCTCTGATTGTCTCCGTCGAGCTGGAATTATGACTCGATGGAACTCTGGGCTAACATCCTAAAGTTTCCTGCAACGTCATCAACTCTAAGTGTAACTACTGGGAGCTTCACGTGTCTAACTTCCGAGGAGCTGATGAACAGAGTCTTCGGTTCCTCGATTGATGTGAAGGCGCTGGGATGCTAGCTAAGTTAGCCTTACTAGCGCAGCTAGTGCTTCAAGTAACGACCTGTCTGGCCAGCAAGTCTGAGATCAGTTCACACAGCTTTCAGTATCCTCACTAAATGAGGCAGGATCCCCACTAAACATATGACACGAGGGGCAGGAAAGAGGGCTGAAAGTAGAGGAGGTAGAAGCCATTATGCTACGATGATCAATGGTTTACGCTCACCAGAAATGGCGTCCACCTAAGTCATGTCCGTCTGGTGTACCAAGCCTCGCTCATGCAGGCTCAAGGTGGCATCACTATCAAAAAGTCCTCAACTCCAAGTCAATGTTACCTGAGTCAACATTCACACACAATCAGTTCTTGTACTACTGGAGCAAGCATGTCCAAAGTCTGTCCCATGAACCAAATGGGTCCGTGTTCAAATTTCTCCCCACCCAAAGGCTTGTGTCATACAATTAGTAATATGTGTCCCCCGTTACCTTCTAAGAACTGTGTGAACGATTTCTTGTGATTAGCTAAACCGCACTACAAACGTGTAGCTACTTGACCTCTGGAGCACTTAAGGGTCAAACGAGAGAAACAGATGTATTGGTGTCTGTGACCACAACCAAGTAGATAGCTCTTTATATTATTTTCCTGTTCACGTGATTTAAATTACGACATTTGAAGCTAGCGTTTACTCGTGGATAATGTATAGCATTTTCCAAGATTTACTGCTGATGAAACTTTTGTTTTTCCAAGAAAGACCATTCATTTGTTTATTTCTGCTCTATTAATTCATAATTCACTGTAATTTAGGTAAAAAATGCGTTTAAAAGTATTTCTGTTTAACACCGGGATGTCAAACATATTTTGGTTCAACCCGCGGGCCGGACCAGTAACATCATAGAAAAACCGCCTATGGTCAAGTTATCTGTAGCTTTGTTCTTCTGTTGTTTTTTATAGCAACTTCGTAGCGGTGAGGCTAGCAGAGAACCAAACTGCATCTTACCCAGAAGTAGCACGTCCTTGCAAAGAAATGCTGGTGATTTCTTAATCTCTTGTTATGCCAAAATGTATCTTTCTTTCCTTCCCCTAGTGGCGGAATTGAGCATTGAGGTCATCTCTTTAAATAACCATAATGCCTGGTTCACACTCGACGGGAAAGCGTAGCAGGAAGGAGGCCACTTCATTTGTGACACTTGTTAACCGATATTGTGGTTCACACCAGACGCATCGCTTCCGCGTCGCTTCCGCGCCGCTTCCGCGCCGCTTCCGCTTCCGCGTTGCTTCCGCGCCGCTTCCGCGTTGCTTCCGCGCCGCTTCCGCGTTGCTTCCGCGTCTCTTCCGCGTTGCTTCTGCTTCCGCGTCGCTTCCGCGCCGCTTCCGCGTCTCTTACGCGCCGCTTCCGCGTTGCTTCTGCTTCCGCGTCGCTTACGCGCCGCTTCCACTTCCGCGTCCAGTGGAAACCCACTGGAATGTGCTAGAGACTTGTTTTTAATTTTTCAATATTCTTAGATTTTTTTTCTTCATGACTGGAGCCTTATGCTTAACACTCCAATGAAAAAAAGAAGAAAGAAAGAAGAAACGTTTCCCATTGCAATTAACCAGTTCACTCCAATGTAATGGTGTTATTTTTGTGCATTCAAGAATGAACAAAAATCGCTAAATGACGATGTTGGTGTGTTTCCTCCACCTGCAGTTGGAAGAGGCTATTGTGACATGTTGCAGTGGTGCTGACACTGTAAATCTTTGTGTCAGACTTTTTCTTTCTCAGCTCTATTCCGATATAAGAAAGACTTGGAGTCAAAGAATTCCACACAAACCACAATTATTCCTTTCTCCTTCATGGTCGATTTTCAAAAAAAGGGCCACTATCAAATCCAAGTTAATTATTGGTCAAAATTCAACTGGTTGAACTTTCAACGCATATTTTGGATGTAGGGCCTGAAAACGGTCATAGAAACACACGTGTTTTTACATAGACTTTTCATTGAAAGTGCTCGCTTGAACATTTGCTAATTGTAGCTTAAGGGTTCAAAGAATGCTAGCTGAATGGTTGGCCCTCAAACACCTTAAATCTGGTCCTTTTTGGAAACACTTAGACATCCCTGGACTAGAGAATGGAGTAAGGAAATCCTTCAGGATACTTTTCTCTGTGCGTTCTACTATCATGACGTCTCTTAAGGCGGTCGTACGAGCCTCAGGGGAACTTTAGACGCTGCTGCTCCTCACTATGACCCTCCACCGATACAGAATGTACAGGTCCACTCCCCCACATCACTGAAGCTTCAGGAATTCAGAAACTGGATCTAATTCCCAGCTGATTAAACTGAGGTGTGATTCCTGGAGACGTCTGCTGCGGAGATGGAGGTTTTCCACGGAGAATTTGCTTCTTTGATCTCCCTGATCCAGTGTAAGCATTCCAGGTCTCCCTAAGCTGCTGTGCATTAGCGGATCAGCTCGGACCGCCTTCATCTACTTTCAGCTCATCACTCAATATGTTGATGGAAACAAAACCCTAAAGGTGTCAGTCAGAAACACGCTAGAGGTTTGCATTGCAGGTTCTGTTCATCTGAAACCGTTTTTTAGCATTGATAATCAAAATATTTGATCTAATCTACATACAGGTGCTTTCTTAAGAAATTACCAGATTATTAAGGTTTGTTTGGTGAAAACCATTAATCGTGGGATATTTGGGTTTAGATTGCTGAGCCAGGAGTCTCAACAACATTGCCCAGATAATCCATGGAGAGCTGATCCGACCTCTGGGAAGCTCTCCAGACATTCCCAAGCCAGCCTGTCTGGCACGGCGTTTCCTGCTGTTGCCCTCAACCCCTCACCAGAGGGGCTTTTGGTTGGCATTCTCACCAGATGGCCCAGACGCCATCCCTCCCGTCTTTACCTGAAGGCTAGGAAGAGAGTTTCATCCCCCATACGTCGGTATCCGGCGCGTCCAGAATGAGCCTCTTTGACTCACATTGAACCGTCACTCTGGGTTGATCGGGTCAAAACTAAAAGAAGACGGATTCATGAAATGTTTGAAACCAGCAGAGCAGGAGCAAGAATCTGGGACGGGAAATGGAAAAGATAAACGTCGAGAGATCTTCAGGAACTTTGAGGTCGTTTGTTCCCAAACAGCTGCAGCAAAGATGGATGCTGGTCCCAAACCCAGAGGAAGACGTAAAAACGTAACGTTGATCATATTTGATCACAGAGCTCTGGAATTACCTCCGTTGACAAAAAACTTTATTTAAAAAAGCAACCATAACAGTTTTGGGTTTTCACTATTTTATTGTTTTTTGCTAATGTTGTGCAGTTTTTTGCCCTTATTTGAAGCTTATCGATCTCACTGAAACTTAATGCAGTTCTGGAGACTGTAACATTTTTAATATTTAATAATAGGTGTTAAAATTCTAACAAAGTTTTAATTGTCAAATTTGAAAAAGGTTAAAGTTATGTCCGTCTTGATGGAGTGATTTTTGTGCCACCATATTTCAAGCTAAAGTCACAGTTTTGAGATCAAAACATTCTAAGTTGCAAACAAAATGTTAAGTGGTGAGAAAAAAAATCCCAATTTGCAAATAAAAATGTAAAATATTTGCTTTCAAGAAATTTTTTCTTTGCTAACAGCGCCGACAGAAAGTCCAAAGTTCGCCTCAGTCCCCAAGCACGGTAACCCGAGGCAGAGACGCCTGATTGGATAGAATCTAGACCAATCAGCACGCTGTTTGTGGGGGAACAAACTGAGAGAAAATGTTGAGCACAAAACCAAAGATAGGGCAAAAGCGAGAGGAGGCACTACTCATCTAAAAACCTTTGTGCTCCAATCGCAAAAATATTTTTTTAACAAAAAAAAAAAATTGGAAACGCAAAAGGATAGCTTTTGAAAGCAAATATTAAATATTTTTTTTTTGCAAATTATGACTTTTTTTCTTTCAATCTTAATATTTTGTTTGCAACTTAAAACATTTTTATCTCACATTTGTGACTTTTTCTTGCAATATGATATCACAAACATCACTCAATATGTCTTCCCTCCATTTAGATTGCATTAAAAACGTAAATATTTTAAACAATTTGTTTTAAATGTGAATAAATAAAATGTACTTTAGGTGTTAAAGGACGAAGCGACATCCAACACCACCGTGAGCTTCATGGTTTTCATTTTATCCTCCTAAAAGTGTGTCATTTCCATTGTTTAATTATCATTATCATTCCCCAAAATGGGCAATAAAACCAACTAAAGACAATCAAACTGTTGATTTTTTACATCTGAGTTCATAATTCCACATTTCTGTATCTGCTAATGACCTCAACAGCTCTGGAAACGCAGTTTCCTTCAAAATAAAAGCCTCATCAGCTTTAGAGTCGTGCATCAAACGAGCCCGCTCAATCAGTCGAGTCAGATGACCAACAAGAAATATGCGGTTGTCCCTCAGCGCCGCAGCCTCACCAGTCACTGATTGCAAAGACGAAAATCCATCTGAAAACTTGCTTATACCATGTTTTGGGGAAATGGGAGACCCTAAAGCAAGCCATTTGCAATTTGAAGTTAATGGACTAGAACTTGTAAAAGTGCTGGCGTGCACATTCAAATAACTTTATCACACACGGGCTGAGGGTTCTGCTGTTATTTGTGAAGACGGCACGTTCCCACGATCTGCTTCCTTTTTTCTTCAGGATGAAATGGTTTCAATCCCATCTTAGCGGAGCCAGATAAGGAGTTTCAGTCAATTACTTCTACTAACTTCTGAAACGACTCAGGTCGTCTCCATAGACATTTTGTGCCAAAATACACAATCACAAATTTTAGTCGATAAGCGTACCAAAGCCTTATAAATTCATACTAGCCTACAGCAGGGGTTCCCAAACTCTTTCTTTTGAGGGCCACAAAACTGTTTTATTCTCTGATGGGGGGCGGGTCGGTTTGTAGGCTAGCAGAAAAAGTGTAACAGTCACAAGCTAAACGTAAACATTTATAGTTTTTCAGAAAGTCCCACATAGCCAACTTTTAAATGATTCATTTCTGTAATCTAGACAGAAAAAAAATCACACTAAAACACTTTAAAACTAGATATATAGCATTACCTGCAATAGATTAATGGCTGAAGATGCTTTAATTGATTGCTCAAAACACTGAAGCGAATAGTCAGCTAAAATATTAGCAAAGTGCAAAATTAGCCATAGACCCAAAAATAATCTAAATTATCCAAAACAGTTAGCATAAAGCTAAAATACTAAATAAACTTTAAAATAACTTGAAAAACTGAAAAAAGACTGAATCAGCCATAATAGCTAGCATGTAGCTGGAGTTTAAGCTAAATGTCAAATTAGCTAAAAAACTAACAAAATTCTAAATTAGCCAAAACAGCTAACATAAAGCTAAAATAGTAGCTACACTTTAAAATAACTTAAAAAACTGAAAAAAGACTGAATCAGCCATAATAGCTTGCATGTAGCTGAAGTTTTAGCTAAATGTCAAATTTGCCGAAAAACTAAGAAAAATCTAAATTAGCCAAAAGAGCTAGCATAAAGCTAAAATACTAGCTAAACTTTAAAATAACTTAAAAAAACTGAAAAAAGACTGAATCAGCCATAAGAGCTAGCATGTAGCTGGAGTTTTAGCTAAATGTCAAATTAGCCGAAAAACTAACAAAATTCTAAATTAGCAAAAACAGCTAGCATAAAGCTAAAATACTAGCTAAACTTTAAAATAACTTAAAGAAACTGAAAAAAGACTGAATCAGCCATAAGAGCTAGCATGTAGCTGAAGTTTAAGCTAAATGTCAAATTAGCCAAAAAAAACCAGCTAGCATAAAGCTAAAATACTAGCTAAACTTTAAAATAACTTAAAAAACTGAAAAAAGACTGAATCAGCCATAATAGCTAGCATGTAGCTGGAGTTTTAGTTGAATGTCAAATTAGCCGAAAAACTAAGAAAAATCTAAATTGGCCAAAACAGCTAGCATAAAGCTAAAATATTAGCTAAACTTCAAAATAACTTAAAAAACTGAAAAAAGATTGAATCAGCCATAATAGCTAGCATGTAGCTGGAGCTTTAGCTAAATGTCAAATTAGCCGAAAAACTAAGAAAAATCTAAATTAGCCAAAACAGCTAGCATAAAGCTAAAATATTAGCTAAACTTTAAAATAACTTAAAAAACTGAAAAAAGACTGAATCAGCCATAAGAGCTAGCATGTAGCTGGAGTTTAAGCTAAATGTCAAATTAGCCGAAAAACTAATAAAATTCTAAATTAGCCAAAACAGCTAGCATAAAGCCAAAATACTAGCTAAACTTTAAAATAACTTAAAAAAACTTAAAAAAGACTGAATCAGCCATAAGAGCTAGCATGTAGCTGGAGTTTTAGCTAAATGTCAAATTAGCCGAAAAACTAACAAAATTCTAAATTAGCAAAAACAGCTAGCATAAAGCTAAAATACTAGCTAAACTTTAAAATAACTTAAAAAACTGAAAAAAGACTGAATCAGCCATAAGAGCTAGCATGTAGCTGAAGTTTAAGCTAAATGTCAAATTAGCCAAAAAAAAAACAGCTAGCATAAAGCTAAAATACTAGCTAAACTTTAAAATAACTTAAAAAACTGAAAAAAGACTGAATCAGCCATAATAGCTGGCATGTAGCTGGAGTTTAAGCTAAATGTCAAATTAGCCGAAAAACAAAAAAAAATCTAAATTAGCCAAAACAGCTAGCATTAAACTAAAATATTAGCTAAACTTTAAAATAACTTAAAAAACTGAAAAAAGACCGAATCAGCCATAATAGCTAGCATGTAGCTGGAGTTTTAGCTAAATGTCAAATGAGCCGAAAAACTAAGAAAAATCTAAATTAGCCAAAACAGCTAGCATAAAGCTAAAATATTAGCTAAACTTCAAAATAACTTAAAAACTGAAAAAAGATTGAATCAGCCATAATAGCTTGCATGTAGCTGAAGTTTTAGCTAAATGTCAAATTAGCTGAAAAACTAAAAAAAAACCTAAATTAGCCAAAACATCTAGCATAAAGTTAAAATACTAGCTAAACTTTAAAATAACTTAAAAAACTGAAAAAAGACTAAATCAGCCATGAGAGCTAGCATGTAGCTGAAGTTTAAGCTAAATGTCAAATTAGCTGAAAAACTAAAAAAAAACCTAAATTAGCCAAAACATCTAGCATAAAGTTAAAATACTAGCTAAACTTCAAAATGGCCTAAAAAACACAGAAAATAGCCTAAATCAGGGGTGTCAAACTCCAGTCCTCGAGGGCCGGCCTCCTGCTGGTTTTTAAGAAATCCCACCTCATCTGTTGCTGATTACCTGGATCAGGTGTGTTTAGCCAATGAAGAGCTTCCATAGAAAGGGTAGTTAGAAAACATGTAGGACACCGGCCCTCGAGGACTGGATCTTGACACCTCTGGCCTAAATCATCCAACACAGCTAGCATAAACCTATAATATTATCCAAAGTCCAAACTAGCCCAAAAAACTGAAAAAAAAAAATGTCTAATTTAATTAAAACAGTTTGGGGGGCCGAGTCAAATATGAAGGAGGGCCGGTTCCGGCCCGCGGGCCGTACTTTGGGAACCCCTGACCTACAGGAAGGTGTCCAGAGTTCAAAGAGACCCGTTACAGCAGAACCGGGACGTACGCTCCAACATCTCTGCTACCGAGAAATATGGGAGGAAAGGAACAAGCCAAGGAAGGACAATAGCTGGTAATCCTGTTAGAGGATTACACGAGGAGGAGCCTTCGACTTAACAGTTGTTCATGAACCCCCAACTCTCTGTCAGACAAACAAGCCTGGAGTCCCTTCACCTGAAAATGACCCAAATCCACACAAAGAAGTCAGAGTTGACGAGGAAATGGTAACCTGGATGTAAGACGACACGTGAACAAGTCTGAGCCTGCAGGCTACCAGGGTCACTTCATTCAGAAATGACTCTATCTGAAAGTTTGGGTCGTCCTGCGATGGTTCAGGAGCGGCAGACGCCTTACATCCAGTCTTAAGTGAGAGAAACTGTTTCTGAATCCTGAACTCCACCTCCGATGGTCCGTCACCCGCCGGAGATGTTCTGATTGTGTCACAGCCCAGAGCGGAGCAGGATTGTAAATACAGGACTGAGTGAGTCATTTACCCTCACTGAGGTTCTTAATATGATAAGTGGGTAGTTAATAATTCATCTAAGAGCAGCTTAACAAGCTCCCATCACTGCAGACAGAGTCCTACGCTTTTGATTTCCTTTAAGGTGACTCATCTTCTATACGTAAAATCGTTCCTTTTCATCTCACCGGAATCGTCTTTTGTTATTTTTCTGCCTCTCTTGCTCCTGTTTGATGTTTCACGAAGACAAACAGCGTCGAGAGAAAACAACACCAAAGCAAATCAAGCCTGTGCTCGTCTGAGCTTTATAGATATATATATATAAAGCTCCACCAGAAGCCGCACAAACGCTACACAAACTTTCCACAAAGTGGGAATCAGACAGCCAGCTAGCGGGTAAATGTTTGCCTGTCTTACCTGTTGATGCAGAAGAAGCGAAGACGTGGGATTGGTCGCAGGTGGAGCATGTGAGGAGAGAAGAGAGAGCAGAGGAACGCACGTTAGTGACTTCAGGTTGATGGATTCAAAGAAAAGAGGAATAAAGTCCAGCATGTGGTAAACGGATCTTCTACTGTCCTTTAACGTCCTCTACAGGCACAGCTCCATTCATTCAGTCATATCCTGATGGTAGCTCACTACCAAATACTGACACCAACATCTAAACACCAGGAGCGATGTGGGTGACACCTTGACACCAGGCAGGAACTGAAACTATGACCATCCAATCAGAGAGTGACCGCTCTACCTCTACACCATGGGTGCCCAAAGTGGAGCCCGCGGGACAAATCTGGCCCACCAAAGATTGTCTTTTGGCCCGCCAAGTGGTGGAGTGTTCAGTTAAAACCCTTGTTGCCCACAACACATTTGCACAAGCGCTCCTTGAATTACGGTAATCCCTGAACGGTTTGCTCTATTTTTAAAATTCCAACAGTTTCTGAAAGCTGAGACACTGCACTTTTAATGTTTTGGGTGTCCCCACCTCGTCGTTTGTTGACCTGCAGTCATTAAATCAGGAGTCTGGTTGTTTCATTGGACGAGGTACCGGACGCCAACCAAACATCGGGACACGGCCAGTTACCCTAAGCCAGTACTCTAACCCTATCCCATTCTAGTACCGAGTTAAAGTTAGGGTTAGGGTACCGGTGATGTCCACGTCTTGGTACCAGTTTGCACTCCAGAGGTAGGAGAGCCTTGATTTAATTAGAACACCTAAAATGTCAAACGGTGTCTTTTACAATATATGTTTTACACAAACTTATATCAGGAAATTTGTCTATCATATTTGAACAGAAAACTCATATATTTGCTGCTTTTTTTTACCAAGAAATGTTCAAAACCCAAACAAAAATGGTAATCACAGAAAATAACATGTCTAAAAAATAACATTTGATTCTTAATTGTAAAATTATATTAATCTCATTGAATTTATGCATTTTTTAGCTATATTTTGCTGATAGGACTCAGCCACACCCGCCTCCCCTGACTGCACGCCACTGACAATGGTACGTTCCATTTCTATGCTGTCCTTTGAGGTGAGGAACTGCAAGACACACCCCTGTCTATGTTTCTCTCTAGGAACATTCCACTTCACCCGTACGGGTCAACTTCTGACACAGGTCCATGTGACTAAAGCCTCTAGCTTTCCAAACACTTCACTGTAGTAGAAAAAGGTTCTAAAGCCAGAGAGGGAAAACCAGCACATTCTCACTCCCAAGTCGTTTGGTTAAGGACTCTTCTTGATGTTTTGAGTGTCTCCAAATCGTCGTTTTTTGATGTCTAATCTCCAGGTCACAAACCAGAACCAGTCCAGTACCACAATCCATATCACAGGTCCATACCCAAACCCCGTACTGGTACCCTAACCCTAATCTGACAGCATACCAGATGCAAAGCAGCACCAGGTTAAGGTTATGGTACCGGTACTGGATTACCGTACGAGTTCTGGATGTATCTCAAGAACCGGTGCGCGTCCGGTACCGGGTCCCGAGGGTTGCAGACCCTTGATTTTACAAACAAAAGTGACAAGTTGGAGGGGTCCTCAACAAAACGTCAGTATGTGACGACTTAGGAGTGAAAATGTGTTGGAAAAACCAGAGAGGGACTGGGTCAAAGTGACCCTAAAGAGGGAAAAAACCTTTTGGTTTGTGGTTTTCTTCACATTAAATTCTATTCCTTCAAAAACATCAGAGCTTTTAAAATGACACCAAATCAAAGTTGTTCTAAAAACCTTAAAACACAGACTGACAGCGATGGCGGCGTCTTGATGAACGTGAGTTTTCACGCCGTGTCATTTGAGAAAATGGTAGGTTTGGGGTCCCGGGGGACGGGCGCTCTTTCATTGAAGGTGTCAAACATACTTTTTCAGACGGGCTTGTTTTCTGGAAGTTCACGTCTCAGCCTTTCAGCGTCTCCGTCTAATAGGAGCTTTGTCACTGCTAGCAAATCAAACAGGAAGTGGAATTACAGCTTTGGACGTGGATGACAGACAAACACAAAAGACGACGACGGTTTTTGTTTATTTACCAAAAGACGTCGTGGTTTTACAAAGTGTGTCATTAATGCTCAACACTTTTAAAGCAATACCTGATAAAATAGGGATTTTTATCTGAGAAAAGGAGGTTGAGATAACTGAACCCAAACAGGAAAGCAAACCCTCACGTCAGGAGGATGAGGCATCCTTCCACTTCTGATGTAGAAGAATGTAAGCCGCACTTGCAGGAGTGGCGTGAACCAGCTTTACATCGGGCTTATCTGACCTTCACGCACTCGCTCTAGTCCGAGTCCTCTGACTTTCCAGTCGCTCGCGTCAGAACCTCGCCGACACCTTAAACGGAGTCAGACATTGTTCACTTCCTCAGGATACATTCAGCTGTCATCAGATCCAAACCAGAGCTGACACGATTAGTCAACTAATCAACTTTCAAAATAGTCAACAGCTAATTTAATTGTCGATTTTTGTCGTTACTTTATATTCTATGGAGTCAGAGTGTAGTAAAGCTGAAAGTTATAATGGGATTCTGCTAGTTTGTTGGACTATTTGACATTTATTAAGGTTTTTTAGGCTATTTTGGAGTTAAGCTAATATTTCAGCCAGTGAGTTATATATATCACTAGCATGCTAGCTTGCTGTGTACAAAAAGTTGGATGCCATATTGGACTGGGAGGCATTGCCAGCATTGCCGCTCCCGCCGGGTGAATTTATCCAGTGGCGTCTTGTCGTGACCGGTTCAAGCGGGCCCCACCTGGACCTCGCCGTGAATGGAGCGCTCACTGAACACTCTCTCCCGTCTGCGGGACCATCGGGTCGGGCTGCACTGCTTCAGTCCACTCAGACCATGTCGCTCTGATCCGGGCGCGGACCGGCCCAGATGACGGGCGCTGGCGGTCTATGGGGAGGTCATCAACCCACCGATCCGTTTCTAAACACAGACCGAAGTGTCTAACAGTTTGTGTAAATCTCAGTCTGTGTAGATTTGGATAAAATCACAACCATCCATCAGGTATGACCGTGTCTGATTGTTTTAGACCATTCCAATATGGCGTCGCGTGTCATCTCTAGTGATATATTTAACTCATGGATGCTAGCTGTTTCTGCTAATTTAGGATTTTTTCAGTTCTTTAGGCCTTTTTGGAGTTAAGCTAATCCTTCAGCTACATGCTAGCTGTTTTGGCTAGTTTAGGCTTTTTTACGTTTTTTAGGTTAATCTGGCATTTAGCTAATATTTTAGCTGGCCATCAACTTCAGCATTTTAAGATATCAACACTAGCATCTTCAGCTTACAGCATTCACATTAGCATTCTTGCAGGTAATGCTTTTTATCTAGTTTTTAGTTTAAAGCTAATGATGTAGGACAGGAGCGTCAAACTCGATCGCACAGGGGGCCAAAGTCCAAAACACACCTAAGGTCGCGGGCCGAACAGGATAAACATTTACTGAACCTCTAAAACTCCAATTTTAAAACTTCAAAACCATAACTTTTAGCATAATTATGAACTAGATACGTAGCATCACCTACGGTAATGCTCGTGTGAATGCTGTGAGCTGGATTTGGCCGCTGAAGATGATAGTGCTGATGGCTGAAGATGCTAATGCTGATAGCTAGCTAAAATATTAGCTAAATGCCAAATTAGCCTACAAAACAAAAAAACTTAGGCTAGCCAAAACAGCTAGCATGTTGCTGAAAAATCATTAAACTTCAAAATAGCCTAAAACTAAAAAAAAGCCAAAATTAGCCAAAACAGCTAGCGTGTAAATATTAGCCTAACTCCAAAATAGCCTAAAAAATCTTAGTAAATGCCAAAACAGTGCATAAAGCTCTAGAGCAGAATATCAATGTTTAAACTGTAACTTTTAACATAATTATGAATAATAAAAATGCAGGAATATTATTCTAGAATAAATCTACTTAAACCTTTAACACATTTCAATATTTTACCCTCGATAAAAATATATTTTGTCAAAATTATACAAGTTAAAAATAAGCACAAGATAACATCGGGCCATTAATAACAATAAAATAAGATGATCTGGAGGGCCAGACACAATCACCCGGAGGGCCGGATCGGGCCCCCGGGCCTTGACTTTGACACATGTGATGTAGGAGATGTGTGTTTACATCCAGTTGATCCGATTTGTCGACTAATCTGAGAAATTTAATTGGTGATTAGTCGACTCTTCAAATATAGTTTGCGGCAGCATTAATCCAAACCACAGTTACCAATCTGAGTTATTATTTTTCCATCATAATTAGCCTGTTAATTTATAACCAAAGTGATGCTATATGTCAGCAGCAGGCTGGTGGCAGGAACACGAGTCTTCATGACTTTCTCTTTGTTTCCTCCTTGTCGTGCTCAGAGTTTGGGCGGTTAACGTGACATTTGCTGCAAACATTCATCTCCAGAACGACAGAGTGAGGCGACTATTGGGGAAACTGTAAAGGACTGAAGCCAACCATTCTCTCTGCACATTAGGAACGCCCACAGACACGCCTCCCTTTGAATATTATGCCTGCTGTCAGTAAATAAGCCCTGGATGCAGGTAGACAGAGGTGTTCAGGTTTATTCAGCACAATGGTGAGCTCTGAAGGCTGCAACGCCCACATGCAATCCTGCCACTAAGGCTCCTGTCACTGTTGGTAGCCCTTAAGATGCTGAACTGCAGCCTGCTGACAGAGAGGGGAATATGGTGGCGTGATCCGGTTGTGGTTATTGACAGCAAAGATGATAGCAGCTAATGAGAAAGCAGTACGCTGATGTTTGAAGACACCAAGGACCATAAAACTTTCACATTTGACTAAAAGGTGGAGTTTGCTTTAAAGGACGAGTCGTGTTCTGATGGTTTCTGATGGCTAACTATGTGTTCATGATGTGTTCACTTATAGGCAGATGTAAATCGTTAGCGTGTTAGCCGTGATTCTAACGTCTGTGCTGTTACGTCTGCAGCAACTTTTGATACAAGTCAAGAATTAATCCAAAAACTGGAACACTAAAGCTGATAGACAGATACATTTTTAGCCAAATGTCCAAATAAACTCAAAGAAGCAACTCAAGTTAGCCAAAACAGCTAGCATGTAGCGAAGGAAGGGGGAGGAGAAAAGTCTTCAACCTCCGTACGCTACATGAAGCTAAGCTAACTGTCAAACATAGATCCAAGCCACACCTCCACCACTCAGTCTACCTCCGCTAGCCCCGCCCCCTTTTTGGCGGGTTTCAAATGTGGGCTGAGAATGGAGTCACCCTCCAACTGCCCTGTTTGGTTACCCTTTAACCAACGAAATGTGATGACCAAAGTTCTAATAATTTTTTTTTTTTTAGCAATTTTGTTGGAAATGTCTGGCTTTGTTTTGAAATGACATTTGTGTTTTATTTTTTAATAAAGCAAATGGTTAAGCATTTTCTACCTCTCGCTAACGACCACCTGGGAGTTTTACCACCTGCATACCTTCTGCTTGGTCAAATTTTTTAAATGTATTCTCACTCCATAAAGAAAATACTTGCAGTAGTTTCAGCAACGTTAAAGCTAAAACTTCTGTTATAGGGTTAAAAATAATCGCTAGAAACATTATGCATGTAGACCAGGGGTCTCAAACTCAATTCAGCCGGGGGCCGCTGGGGGCGGAGTCTGGGTGAGGCCGGGCCGCATCAGGATTTCCACAAGAAAATCGCTGATAAAACATTCTAATGTTCTCAAATATCTTTATTTTTAACACGAAATAATGAATGAATGAATTAATTAATTTTAAAAAATGAATCAGAAAATCAATCATTAATAATTAAAATAATAACAATGACCATACAGCAGACACAGATGACTGCAGAAACCACATATTGACTGACTGACTAGAGCAGTGTTTCACAAATGGTGGGGCGCGCCCCCCTGGAGGGAATGCAAATAAAAACATGTTTACTTTAATGATGGATATTGTGCATAATCCTACATAATAAATTAAATATAGCAAAAACAACCTAAAACTCAATTTACAGTGAACCAATGCGAAAGAACTGAATCTCTGAGAAATGACAGAATTCCATCACTTGTTTATACTTTGTCTGGAAGTTTTGGAAGTATTCTAAAAAAAAAGAAAGAGAACAATTAATAAAACTGATTATTTAGAAGTTTTTATTATTATTCTTTAATGATAATAAAAGTATGATATTTTGATGAGATATACGTTTAACTTGAGCAAATAACTGATACTAAGAGAAAATACCTGAGAAACACTAGACAAGAGAAAAATATTTTTATTCAGTTTCAAACGTCTGTATTTACAGAACCTCCTTCATTTCTGATTGAGAGCAGCGTTCACTGAAAGCTCAATGCAAACGCCGCACACCAGAATTCCTGGCCTCCGCGTCTGGAGCGCGCGTTACTACGCAAGTTTTTAAATCTGGTCTCAAGCTCTACGCACAGATCGTGCACGCACTGAGCGCGCACTGAGTCTTCAACCCCCACGCACAGTCGCAGCAGCGCTAATTTTTTTTTTTTTTTATTTTTTATTTCAAACACAAACACAAAATGAAAATAAAATAAGAATTTGAAAATTACAAATATAAGAATTTAAAAGTACAAAATACTAAATAAACGTAAGAATCTAAAAATACAAATATAAGAAATTGGAAAAAAAAAAAAAAATATACAAGTGAAGCAAACATTGTGCTTGAAACGGAGTGGGTAGAAGAAAATTCTTTTTTTGGTCCCACCCCTTTCTACGACATTTTTTTTTTACCTGGTCTATTTACAGTTTTAATGAACGGTAAAAACACCATAGAAGAAGAATCTCTCTGCTGCTGCGTGCGTGACCGCGCTGCTCCGGTGTGATACCACCTGCTGAGCGTGCGTTCATAAACCCGCGCAGACATGCGGCCGGTGTGGAAGCACCTTTGAAGATTCTGCTCGCTCCGCGGCATCACTCACGCACGCGGAAGAAGTCAGTCTCTCTCGCGAGGACTTTTTCTGATCGTGGAGGAGGAAAAAGCGCTCGCGAGGGTCTGATTTGTCCGCGCGGAATATTTGATGCGTGCGCGGAATTGTCGCGCGCGGTGTCAGGAACACGCTTTTTGACAAGCTGCAGGCTGTGTATCACGTGTTGTCACGTGACGAAAGAGGAGCGGGGTCCGCGAATCACATTCAGTGAGAAAGATCTTCACAGCTTCATGGCTCCTCCTCCTCCCAGCTGACTGGAGGAATGAATTAAAGAGTGAGGAGGCTCGGACAGCCCGCTGATGTCCCGCCCTCCAGAACCATATACCTTACCGTGATTGGTTCGTTCAACTCTGCACACAACAACTGTCATTCATATCAGGCTTGCGGGCCGCACTAACAGTAATCTTTCATATGAGGGCCGGGGCCGCAAATTATCATCCCGCGGGCCGCAGATTGCCCGCGGGCCGCGAGTTTGAGACCCCTGATGTAGACACTTAAAATGTGTTATAAGTATTTGCATCACATGTATATAGGGGGCGCTATTTTGGAAAAAAAAGATTTCTGAATATTTCTATGTAGTATTTTTCAGACAAAGGTTTCCAAAAACTTCCCTAAACACACAAAAGCAACTAAAACATCCCTTTAATCAATCTGTTTGAGACTGCTAAAATAACCGGTTGCTATGGAAACTTATTGAATTAGATTCAGATGTAGATACAAAGTTTTTTTTTTTTTTTTTACAAATTAGCATTAACTTCCAGGTGTTAGATGCTAACTAGCATTAGCAGCTAACTAGCAATGCTAAAGCTGCAAAACATTTCTTTTTCTACAATCAAAACCAAACATTTTCATACGTGGACTGAGTCATTTATGTGTAATTTGCAGGTGTTAACGGGGTAACTGGGTCAAACTGAGCATGCTCAGCACTTTTTTGATGCATCCCCATCACACTCCGCCTGCTCCGCCCCTCCTCAGCGCGCTCCAGAGCAGGTGGCTGCGCCGCGGCCTCCCATCCCAAACAACCAGTGACATTTCCTCGGCACAGACCTGCCATTTAAACTCATGGATTTATTGACGTGTTTGTTTTTTTTTTTCCGGGCTCTTTAACAGACTATCAGCGGGTGTGATCCTCATTTCAATCCTGCTATCCCATCTGATCTGTACGATGGCGCGGGAGCGGGAGCGGCATCAGCATGCAGAGGGGACGCCGCCTGCGCCGCCGCATGCATATGGAAGTGCTGCTCGGGCCGCTGCAGCTGCAGCTTATTGATGTTTGAAAGCCACAGCCCCATAATTACAGCATGTTTTGATTATCTCTGAAGTCGTAATGGAAGTTGCATTTTAAAGAAGAGGCCAGCTTGAATAGTAATGGCCTCCGTCTAATGGCTTCTGCAGAGAACACAGTCCATTAATTAGTTGCCTTGCTTTGTAACGGAAAGTGAAAGATCAGGGGGTCTGAACACGAGCGGCGTTCAGCCAATCGGCTTTCGGCAGCCTTTTACTTTCTGTTTTTAAGCTCTTAAATACGATTGGACGACAGTACGTGTCACCTGGAAATGCCCTAACAAGACAACACGCAAAACATCCTCCTTCAGCGCCGCCGCGCCTGGTTCTGCTCCCTGCTGTCGGGGTTTATTTGGATCCGGCTGCCACGACGGCGCTCAGGAAGCCTTCAGATTACAGGCGGCGGCGGCGGCGGCGGCGACAGTGGCGGCAGCTGGTATTTTTAAAGCTGTTCCCACCTGGATGTGATGAAGCATTTCTTCCAGTTGTAGCCAGCAGCATTTTTTTGTTTGAAACTAAAGTTTAACGACAGCTCAATTAACTATTTATTTTTCTTTCAGCATCACAGAACTCTCTGGAAAACCGGACGCTTGTGCGCCAACATAACCATTTACTAATAGACCTGTTACCAACTCAACTTGATGGTCATGTCTTTAGATTGCAAACATGTCAGGGGGCAGAAGTGTTGCCCCTTTGCATCGTGGGTAGTGCACTGAAAACTATAGATTTGACCAATTTGCACCTTCGTATCTTCAAATTACCCCAACTTGTAGGGCGGTTAAGTTGGGAGTTATTGGCTCTCTATTGGCCCTCCGTCCCGTTAGCGTCTGTCCAGTCATGACAGTATGAGTACAACCGGATCCTTTCTTTTAAATAACTGGTAACACCTTTTACTGATGTGTATTATTTGAAGAAGTCCTCCATTCATGTAAGTTTTCTTTCCTTTAAAGTTTCAAGAAGATTAAGCTAGTTTGTTTGTTAAGATTACCTAAACTAATCTAGTGCGTCATCATATTACAGCAACATGTGTCAAAGTTGAGGCCCGGGGGCCGGATCCGGCCCTCCAGATCAGTTTATTTTATTATTAATGACTCATTTCTAACTTATATAATTTGAACAAAATATGTAAAATATTGAAAGTTATTTAAGGTTTAAGTTGATTTATTCTGGAATAAGATTCCTGACTTTTTGTTATTAATAATTAGGTTAAAATGTTACAATTTTTAAGTTTTAAAAATCAGCATTATTCTAGTTTTTTTTTATTATTTTAACATTTACTAAGATTTTATAGGATATTTTTTCTAGACTGTTTGGGGAGTTTAGCTAATAGCCGTTTTGGCTAATGTAGGCTTTTCTTTTTAAGTTTTTTAAGTATTTTTTTTTAAAGTAGGCTAATATTTACACGCCGACTGTTTTCCCTAATTTAGGATTTTTCTTTTTTTTTGGCTATTTTGAAGTTTAGCTATTATTTTCAGATACATGCAGAGTTTCGGCCAGATTTATTTTTTGTTGTTTGTTTTTTAGGCTAATTTACCATTTAGCTAATATTTTAGCTGAAAATTAGCTTCAGTGATTTCAGCTTGAGGGTTTTTTCAGCTTTTTTAACTATCATTTTCAGCCATCATCACTAGCATCAAAACACCTTGTTGAATCTCTGCCACCAGGAATTAAGATCTCCTAAACAAATGCCTTCTATATTTTATATTTTTATTGGAAATACGTTGAATACTTTCCTTGTTCCCAACCGATAAGTCATTTGTTGAGTGTAGCAGTGAAAACGGCGGCAGCTGCCTTCCCCTCCATGTTGGGAGAATCTAAAGTACCTGTACTGACAGAAAAAATTCCCATCAGCTTTGCTGAAAGAACCTAAAATGTTTCCACAAAAGCTGGGCCCTCTGTTCTTCTGGAGGCTGTTTAACATAATGGGTCATTTTCTCTGTCACAGTGAGAAAAGCTGATAACTCTGCAGCACTGAGAGGTATTTGAAGGTTAAAGGAGACTGGCAGTGATGTACTTCTCTGGCCCGTAGAAAGGACAAGTGGTCCCTGGAGTCCTGCATTGTTCTGCTTTAATAAGTTGAGCTTGGACTGACAGGCAAAGGCTCTATGAAGGGAATTAGGATATTTTTGGAGAAGTACAAAAAAAAAAATCAAAGCTTTAAGTTCAGGAGCAGCTGAATAATTGATGTGGGAGGGGAAATTAAACAAAAGGCAGGAGGGACAAACAAGAGAGCAGGAGAAAGGTTGAAGGCAAAAGGCGAGGCGGAGATAATATTAGAAACAGGTCAGTAAACAGCGGCGCCGTCTTCACCTTCCCTTCCTGGCCTTTTCCCACAGGCTGTCAAACCTCACCAGCGAGGACCTTTGTCTTCCCCTTCCTGCTTTGTTTTCACCTCCCTGTCCATCATACTATTCTCTTTTTCTCATTTCCTCTGATCCTCTGATATCTGGGTTTTTTTCTGTTTGTCTTTTTTTCTCCTCCATCAAATGTAGTCAGTTAATAACCTTTTCTCTTCTCCTCTCTTCAGTTTTGTCCTAAAGATAGAATCCATTTTTGTCCTGTTTATGTTCAGTAAATCTCTAAAAACAATAGTGTCATCAGAAGATGTTGATTTTTGTAGATCAGTTGAGTTTTTGTGACATGACTTAGACCAGGAGTGTCAAAATCAATCACTCAAGAGGCTAAAATCCAAAACACGCTTTAGGTCGCGAGTCGAATAGGATAAAAATGTATTAAACATTCTAAAACTGCATTTTTAAAACTGTAACTTTTGAACATAAACATGAACTGGACATATAACATTACCTGCTATTAGGGCTGCCACAAATGATTGTTTTAATAGTCGACTAATCACCGATTATTTTTTCCGATTAGTCGACTAATCGGGTCATGCACAAACTGGATGTAAAACACACATCTTAATCATTATTAGCTTTAAACAAACTAAAAACTAAATATATCCACACAAGCATTATCTGCGAGAATGCTTGTGTGAATGCTGTAAGCTGAATTTTGAAGCTGAAGCGAGTGACGATAGCGAAGATGCTGAAATTGATAGCTAAAAACACTAAAGCTGATAGCCACTAAAATATTAGCTAAATGCCAAATTAGCCTAAAAAAAGAATTAAAAGCCTCAGCTAGCCAAAACTGCTAGTATGTAGCTGACATGTTAACTTAACTCCAAAATAGCCTTAAAAAACTGAAAGAAATCCTAAATTTTTCCAAAATAGCTAGCATGTAGCTTAAATATTAACTAAATTCCAAAACACCCTAAAAACTTTTTTTTCAAAAAGTTTAAGTTAGCCAAAACAGCTAGCTTGTCGCTGCAATATTAGCTAAACTCCAAATTAGCCTAAAAAATAATTTAAAAGCCTCAGCTAGCCAAAACTGCTAGCATGTAGCTGACATATGAACTTAACTAAAAACTGAAAAAAAATCCAAAATTTTCCAAAATAGCTAGCATATAGCTTAAATATTAGCTAATCTCCAAAACAACCTAAAAAAACCTTTTTTTTTAAAAAAAAGCTTAAGTTAGTCAAAACTGCTAACATCTAGCTGAAATAATAGCTGAACACCAAGTTAGCCTAAAAAACTGAAAAA
This sequence comes from Oryzias javanicus, assembly GCA_003999625.1. Lineage (NCBI taxonomy): Eukaryota > Metazoa > Chordata > Actinopteri > Beloniformes > Adrianichthyidae > Oryzias > Oryzias javanicus. The sequence goes on from CM012438.1 coordinate 25,288,338, forward strand.
AGCCCAAATTAACCAGAATAGCTAGCTTGTAGCTGAAATATTAGCTAAATTCCAAATTAGCCTAAAAAATAATTAAAAGCCTCAGCTAGCCAAAACTGCTAGTATGTAGCTGACATGTGAACTTAACTCCAAAATAGCCTTAAAAAACTGAAGAAAAATCCTAAATTTTCCAAAATAGCTAGCATGTAGCTTAAAAATGAGCTAAATTCCAAAACACCCAAAAAAACTTTTTTTTAAAAAAAAGCTTAACTTAGCCAAAACAGCTAGCATCTAGCTGAAATGTTAGCTAAACACCAAGTTAGCCAAAAAAACAGAAAAAAGCCTAAATTAACCAGAATAGCTAGCTTGTAGCTGAAATATTAGCTAAACTCCAAAATAGCTTAAACAAACCTTGATAAATGCCAAAATAGTCTAAAAAGCTAGCATATTTTTATTATAACTTTCAACTTTACGACACTCTAACTCCATATGTTATAAAGTAACGACTAATCGACTATTAAATTAGTTGTCGACTATTTTAATAGTCGATTAGTCATCGATTAGTCGACTAATCGTGGCAGCCCTACCTGCTATATTAATGCTGGAAGCTGAATTTGGCTGCTGAAGATGCTAGTGCTGATAACTGAACATGCTAAAATTTATAGCCAGCTAAATATTAGCTAAATTCCAAATTTGCCTTAAAAAATTAATTATTTTCTTGTTCTATAAGTGATAATTAGTCGTGTGAAATAGTTAAGTGACTTTAACTTTAATATATTTAGAGCTATTGAACATTTTTAAACAAATGTGATTCCTGTCCTCATTTAGAATTCTTACAAATTTTAGCATGAATTTGATGAGGGTTCATGACGAGTTCATATCATTAGAACCTTTTATTAGAAGAAAAAAAACATTTATTAGTTTCTTTCTTTTTTTAAAGGCTTTTTGAGTTTTTTAAGCTCTTAAAAGATCACATTTTCAGTTTTATTACCACAGTAGTTAATTTTCTATACTTGTATTTCTGTCACATAAATAAAACAGGCATTATCAAAAGGTCCTACAGAGTTAAATCACGGCGTTAGCATGTAGCACTTAGCAGCTGCTGTTTAGCATCTGTCTGCAGCAGGAAGAGCTAAACATTAAAAAGAAACCAAACTCTGTCTTTTTCTGCTAATATTCCTTTATGTTTACGTTAAGATAAACCAATAGAGAAACTAGCTGTCAGTTTAAAGTGTTTTTAAAAGAGTTATTGATCCTGGAAGTCTGAATCAGTGATCTATAAGCTAATTGACTTATTGTTTACGTTAGCCTTCTGCTGGAGCTGTTGCCGTTTTCTGCTGCATTTTAGGGCAAATGTATTTTGTGATCAGTTCATGACATGCAGACTTCTAGTAGAGGATTTATCTGGAATAATATGCCTGAAATATAAAGAGCTGATCATAATAAAAATAAATGAAGGAGCAATGGGGTGACAGACGTGCGTCATCTCTATGCATCGAGTCTTCACGAGTATTGAATGGAGGAGGTCTGAATAAACACGAAAAGAACCACAAAAGGAGACGAGAGGTTTTGTAATCAACTTCAAGAACCTTCAGAATAAAATAATCAGATGGAGAGGAATCATCACAGGACAGGAATCACATTTTATTAGAGGAATCAGGCTGAGAAGTTTATGCTAAAGTGGGTGCTAGCAACTAGTAGCATGCTAGCTTGGGTCGTTCTCTGGGACAGTGGACATTTTATTGTCTTTTGTATCTGTTTTCCTCTAATTGTTGCTAAAATAATGATAATAAGACGTAATAGCACAGATCATGCTTAGGGGAGAGGCATATAAACTTCAACCCAATGTTGAGGACAACCTCAAACTTCCTGTTCTCGTACAGTCTCAGAGTTCACCCTCATCTCAGGCGCCTTTCCCTGCCCCCGCCTGCAACCGCCTGATCCCCCTGACGATGTGGGCGAGGCTAAAATCATCTCAAACACACCTACTGTCATGCTCATTTTGACACCATACTAATGCTAGCACTATCGTGGTAATGTTAGAACCATAATGCTAATGTTAGCACCTTCATGCTAATGTTAGCACCATCATGCTAATGTTAGCACTATCGTGTTAATGTTAGCACTTTCATGCTAATGTTAGCACCATCATGCTAATGTTAGCACTATCGTGTTAATGTTAGCACTATCATGCTAATGTTAGCACCATCATGCTAATGTTAGCACTATCGTGTTAATTTTAGAACCATAATGTTAATGTTAGCACTATCATGCTAATGTTAGCACCATCATGCTAATGTTAGCACTATCGTGCTAATGTTAGCACCGTCATGCTAATGTTAGCACTATCGTGTTAATGTTAGCACTATCATGCTAATGTTAGCACCATCATGCTAATGTTAACACTATCGTGTTAATGTTAGAACCATAATGTTAATGTTAGCACTATCATGCTAATGTTAGCACCATCATGCTAATGTTAGCACTATCGTGCTAATGTTAGCACCGTCATGCTAATGTTAGCACCTTCATGCTAATGTTAGCACTATCGTGCTAATGTTAGCACCGTCATGCTAATGTTAGCACCTTCATGCTAATGTTAGCACCATCATGCTAATGTTAGCACTATCGTGTTAATGTTAGCACCATCATGCTAATGTTAGCACTATCGTGTTAATGTTAGCACCATCATGCTAATGTTAGCACCATCATGCTAATGTTAGCACCATCATGCTAATGTTAGCACTATCATGCTAATGTTAGCACCATCATGCTAATGTTAGCACCATCATGCTAATGTTAGCACTATCATGCTAATGTTTGCTGCATCATGCTGATGTTAGCATTATCATGCCAATGTTAGCACTATCATGCTAATGTTAGCACTATCGTGTTAATGTTAGCACCATCATGCTGATGTTAGCACTATCATGCCAATGTTAGCACTATCATGCTAATGTTAGCACTATCGTGTTAATGTTAGCACCATCATGCTAATGTTAGCACCATCATGCTAATGTTAGCACTATCGTGTTAATGTTAGCACCATCATGCTAATGTTAGCACCATCATGCTAATGTTAGCACTATCGTGTTAATGTTAGCACCATCATGCTAATGTTAGCACCATCATGCTAATGTTAGCACTATCGTGTTAATGTTAGCACCATCATGCTAATGTTAGCACCATCATGCTAATGTTAGCACTATCGTGTTAATGTTAGCATCATCATGCTAATGTTAGCACCATAATGCTAATGTTAGCACCATCATGCTAATGTTAGCACTATCGTATTAATGTTAGCACCATCATGCTAATGTTAGCACCATCATTCTAATGTTAGCACTTTCATGCTAATGTTTGCTGCATCATGCTGATGTTAGCACTATCATGCCAATGTTAGCACTATCATGCAAATGTTGGCTGAATCATGCTAATATTAGCACATTAATGCTAAATTTGGTAGCATCATGCTACCACTGGCAGTATCATGCTAATTTTGACAGCATTAGGCTAATGTTGACAAAATCATACTAATGTTAGAACAATCATGCTAATGTTAGCACTATCATGCTAATGCAGGCAGCATCATACTACCACTGGCAGTATCATGTTAATTGTAATAGTATCATGCTAATGTTGGCAGCATCATGCTAAGGTTTGTGTCATCTTAAACACCATCATGCTAATGGGGCGTCATTGTGTTATTGTAAGAAGCATCTTGTGAGTTCTAGTGTCATAATGCTAACCTTAGCATGCTATCGTCTCCATTCTAACATTAGCGTCAGCTGTTTAACCCTTTAACAACAGAGCTTTAGCCCCACTGTTGAAATTCTTTGACTTATTGTAAATCTTCAACCTTTTATGCAAATTTTGTGACCCCAAACAATTCTGAAGCAAAGAAAAGTGTGCTAATATGCAAAGTGTTTACACATTCATTCTTCAAATTCCATTCAATTAAAATATCAGTTTTTAACATAACTGTTGAATTGTGTGACATTTGTTGGTTTCACTTTGCATAGAGAGGATAACAGATGAAAAAGAATCTTTGCTTCTACAGTGCGACCCTTTGCTCCACTTTGGCCACTCGTGGTGAAGAGACGAGCTGATCGGTGCACGCCGCCACACAAAGGTCGCCTTTTCACGGTCACAAATGAAGCCGCTGTTTGTGCAACAGGAAGCCGGATCACCTTCACACCGGCTTCACATTCAATTACGGACCTCCTCGGTGTGACGACTCCAGCCGGTGACCGTCACATCTGCTTTAGCAGCTGATGAAAAACACGCCACGAGCGGGAAGAGGTCACAGGTGACCGCCTCCCACTTCATCACAGTATCCTACAATAATTCATCTGCTAATTTCTCTAAAAGTGTTCCTTTATGGCCGGTTTCCTACATTACCCAGAATGCCCTGCTGCAAAGCCCAAGGGTCTCTTTCAGTTAAAGTGTCAGCTGATATTTACCGCGTCATCTGAATCGGACAGAGGCGTCTTTAAGGTGTTAAGGACGGTCGACTGGACGGAGGCGGACATGTTCGGGTAGAGTCCATCATGGCCGCCCACGGAAAATTGAACAATTTTGCGCTTCAGTAGATTGGCACTAAACATTCAATTTACAAGGGAGTTTATCAAACAATAAATGACTCTTTTTTTCTTATTTTGAAGGAGATATTCTCTTTCAAATGGTTTTGTTAAATTAAAAACAAGCACTTTTATTCTTTAAATGATCTCTAAATTGTGGGTTTTGGCGACACCGGTGAGTCATCAGCGCGGAGGGAAACCTCTCACCGATTGTTTCTCTCTCGGTCTGAGGCCGTTTTCTCCAACAAAACGAGCAAACCCTGTGAGGGGAACGGCACAAAGGAAAGCTGAAGTTGGTAAATTTGAATCAACCCTCCGGCGGCGGCCATAGAGGAGCTTCTCAAACCAGATAAAACTCAATAGGGCGAGGAGCAGAAATCCATTCTGCCGCCTCATCTGTTGATGTTTCTCCAATCTCATCAAGTGTCGTGTCAATGATGGAGGTCACGAGCCCACTGACCAGACGCCGCTTGTTTTGGTCCCTCCAACAATCAGCCGCCCACGCTCTGAACCCCCCCCCAGAGAAAGGCCAGGGCGAAATGTGGCTGCAGGTGGCTTTTTCAGGTAGTAGTCTCGGCTTTCTGGGCTCTGATTGTTGGGTCAGTTTGGAGCTGATTGTGAAGATTTCTGATTTAAGGACATTCAGTATCTTTCTAAAAGTTTGAATTCAACTTCTGCCAAAGAGCCAGTGAAAAACTTCCTTCTGATTGGACGGTTTCCTCTTCTAACTTAGAGATTTCCTCTTAAACATCCAGCAGGGGTGTCAAACTCTAACAGACTCCAAAACCCACCGGAACAAGATAAACATTTATCAAACACTCTAAAACAGGGGTGGGCAAACTACGGCCCGGGGGCCACATGCGGCCCCTTAAGCTACTTAATGTGGCCCTCCAAATTAAAATACATTAAATCAAAAATCCTAATTATTGTTTTATTTTCATTGTATTTCTGGTTTCTTCCCATGAATGGTGTTGTTTCTCTGACGTTCGTGTGTGTTCCTTTCTGAGTCAGATGGTGATCTTTCGGATTATTCCTACACCACATAAATGCAGCATTTCTTTGAGTTCACATTTTCCTCTGAAGAACATCAACCCATTGGATCACCCAAAAGAGAACAAAAATCAAAATTTAGAAATTAAAACTCCCAAATTTTCTGTTTTTAAATGAATATATGTGAATTTTAATCCAAATTAAAGCATGTTTTTCTCTAAATTCCATATTATTTTTTTAGTTTATGAGGTTGATTACCCAATCTCTCCTTCCATCTGCTCCTTGTCCGGCCCTTATGCCAAATTTTAGAACCATTTGTGGCCCACGAGTCAAAACAATTGCCCACCCCTGCTCTAAAACGACATTTTTATTCATCCTTGAGTTGTGGGCGGGACTATTGGTGAGGAAGTAAGCCTCCTCTGAGTTCCCAACACTTTTTCTCGTTACCGTAAAATGAGACTTCATCCTAGAATGAGGCTGTTTTGAACAAACAAAGACGTTCATGGATCTATTGGTCTGTATGGAGCATTTTCTATGTCACAAATATGATCATTGATCCCTAAAGAAATCCTTAGATATGCTATTTTAATCTTCATTTTCTTTTAGGGCTGCCACAAACGATTATTTTAATAGTCGACTAATCATCGATTAATTTTTCCGATTAGTCGACTAATCGGATCATGGACAAAGTGGATGTAAAGAAAATCTGAAATATGATTAGCTTTAAAACAAATCCTAAATAAGCTAAAATCGCTAGCATAATTAGCTAAAATAGTGAAATATTAGCTAAACTCCAAATTAGCCCTAAAAAACTGTAAAATTCCAAATTAGCCAAAATAGCTAACATGTATCTGAAATATTAGCTAAACTCAAAATTAGCCTAAAAAAAACTGTAAAAAAAATTCCAAATTAACCAAAATAGGTAGCATGTAGCTGGAATAATAGAAAACTCCAAATTAGCCTAAAAAAACTGTAAACATTTAGAATTACTAGCTAACATGTAAATGAAAATATTAGCCTAAACTCCAAATTTGCGCTACAAAACTGAAAAAACCTAAATTAGCCAAAAGAGCTTAATATGTATGAAATATATATCTTAATTCCAAATTAGCCTAAAAAACTGGAAAAAGCCTAAATTAGCCAAAAATAGCTAGCATGAAGCTAAAATATTAGCTAAACTCCAAAATAGCCTGAAAACCTTAATAAATGCCAAAATAGTCTAAAAAGCTAGCAGAATGTCATTATAACTTTCAACTTCACTACAGCCTGACTCCATATATTATAAAGTAACGACTAATCGACTATTAAATTAGTTGTCGACTATTTTAATAGTCGATTAGTCATCGATTAGTCGACTAATCGTGGCAGCCCTATTTTCTTTAGATATGTCTTCAATCAAAACATGTACATGTTTGAACACAGTTTCCATGGCAGTGGGTCTTTAAGGAAACTTGTATTTATTCCCCCAAAGTTAACTATCTCCACTGTCATCCACAGCGCTCCAGAACTTCATTTCTAAGTGTTTTGTGTGCAGAATGATTAATAGCTTTACTGCAACCTTTATTATTTTGCCTGTGAGGACAAATTTATCTCCAGACTAATCCCATTCAGGATCTTCAATTCAGGCGGCAGAAATTACATCCATAATTATTCCTCGGCTGCTTGAATACAGATGGTGAGGAGCTGTCGTGGTGCACTAGGAGAATCGATCTGAAAGGACAATCCGATGATGTTTGTCTTATTGTCCCTAAATCCCACAAAGCCCACATGGAAAACAGTGAGTTGTTGTGAGTCTGTGTGGAGGGAGGGGTTTCAGATGTTTGCAGTTCTCTGTTGCATGTCTTGGCTCCAACACTGTAGTTGTAGACCGTAGAGTTGTGTGTGTTTTTCTCTTTCAGTGGCTTAGTAAACTTTTATGAAGCATCAAACGGTGAAGCCATTCGCAGCCGACCCTGAAGAAAAGCAGCTTCTTTAATTCCAAAGAGCTGGTTTCATTTTCTGCACTCCAGACTTCATTTACTGTCTGAGCCGCAGAGTTCATCTGAGCCAACATTTGGAGCACAAAGCTGTGACACGGATTTAAAGAGGCTCCGACCACAAAGGGAAGTTTCAAGTAAACTCCTCCCTGTTGGCTTCTTCTTCATTTGCAGATTCTCTTCTTTCAGTCACACGACTCTTCCGGTTCGTAATGAAAAAGACTCTGAAGGAGGTGGATCTCCGGAGCGCCCCCTCCTCTCTTCAAGCCCCCCCCGCATGGAGAAACGGCATCAGCTGACTGAAAGAATCGCGGAGGATAATTTTTATCTGCTGGAGGTGTTTATTATTTGATGAAGGAGGAAACAGATGCTCCTGATTTCAAGGCGGGGGGGGGGGGGGGGGGGGGTACTGTATCCGGATTTGGTCACATGGTTAATAGTGTATAATTGTCTATAATTGTCTTCTTAAAGTGCTTAACAGTCACGGTCCCGTTCATGATGTCTGACGGTAGTGCCATCCTGAGACTGTCGTGGGGGTTCACTGACTATCTCTAGGACACTTTGACACATGGGCGAGCGAGGCGGGAACCAAACAGGCAATGTTCAGATCATCGGTCGACCGCTCTACCTCCGTACCGCCCACCACATTAAAAGTGAGGTCATCTGACCGACGACTTGTTTTGGGCTCTTTTGAACTCGGTTACTTTAGGGTCTTTACTGTAGGAATGTAGGTCTGGACTGGACTACGCATTAGTTTAGTTTAGGTTTCTGGACTGGACTGGATAGGACTGAGTGGATTGGATTATAGTGGATTGGATTGGAATAAATCAGATTAGACTAGATTAGAAATGGCTCCTTTCAAGAAATAAAAGGAAAAATTAATGTATGTGTAATACATTCAATCAACAGAAGCTTAAAGACATGTCAAACACAGGAAAACTAGACATTAGAGTACACTGTAAACCCTGACTTTAGCTGTAATAACAATTTTGAGTAATCATTCATTTTAATTTTTAGTTTGGTGTCGTAACTTAAATAAATGTGTTGTTTGACACATTAAAGATTAGTTTTAAGTGTTACTAATTATACTATGTAGAGATCACTACTGTTCTTTAGTTCCTGCAAGAGTGGGCGGAGCTTATATCTAAACTGTTTGATGGAAACTGGCTCTAATTCTGCCCTTTATTAATTAGCAACGTCTTGATCCTCCTCCTTACAATTTTTTCATCAGCATCAGAATTTGCTTTAAGCTGAGTTTCTCATAGTAAAATTTTATATATTTATTGTTCATAAAAGTTGCTTTTAAATCCTATTTTTTTCCCCCAGAGTTTGAAAGCGCTGGTTGTTAACAAAAATGGGCTATAGTAGCATTGTTTTTTTGTTTTTCTTGATGTTCAAAATGTAAATATGTTTTCTCCTTTGGGATTTTGAGAAAATGTTGTTGTAGTGACCAAACCATTCCCAACTATCGTCCATCATCATGGTCCAAATCATTTCTGTTTTCATAGGACATTCTCTACACTCTGTTTTTAAAAGTTTTGTACAGGTTTTTTAATGTATTAAAATAGTGTGAGTTCGTAAGGACTTTGCCACTAAAAGTGAAGAAACAAATAATTAATCAATTATTAAAATTAAGGATTTTACTGTCTTTTGCAATCACATGGTATAAGCTACTGGATAGCTTAGTTACTTAGGTAAAGGACTGGCATGCCATTACTCAGGGTTTGATTCCCACCTAAGGAATGTAATTTTTTGAAAACATAATGTACTTATGATTATAAGTTATGACTACATATTTCATTAAGTAAACTTTACCACTATAATTTCCTTTTGACAAATGTTTTAACGTATTGTTTTAAATTCATTGAGCTAAACTTCTCTAGTTTTGGATCTATGTAAAAACTTAAGAAATTTAGGGCAATCTGTTTCAACGCACCGTTTTAGTAAACTCAACTAGTCCGGGCTAAGAGTGTACGAGGAAGTTAAGAATTCATAGAATGCATGTCGAGTGTACACAGAGGAACCGTGTTTCCACTGCAGAACGTCAGTTTTTCTACTAAATAACAGCACTATCCTTTACTCTGGTGACTGTAACACAGTTTTGTCTTCAATCTTATAATTTCTTAGTTGCAATTATTATTGGAATCCATGATTTATCATAAACGTCGGAAGGAAATCGAGAAACAAACGCATAGTAAACAATTTAGTCTGATATGACAGCAAAAACGATGAAAAGATTTTAAGCGTTAGCCACAATTATGAAAATGTTTAGATCCTTAATCAGAAAGCTAACATTATAATGTTTAGTGTAGTTTAATGTTAAAATTATTACAATGAATTGAGCGTCAGCTGCCCTGTTAACTCAACGAGCCACCTAGTGGTTACCTGGTGAACTGACCTGGTTTCACTTTTTTTTTAACTAAGTACAAATGTTCCCCAAAAATGAAAATAAGAACCAAATAAAAGCCTCAACAGAAGTAGAATCTCCACAGAGGATGAAGAGTGAAGACGTCTGCGCAGACACTTCATTATCTAATGTAAATGTTTGGATGTAAATACGCTTTTGAGGAGTTTCCCCCTTTAGCGGCGTTTAAGATCCTTCCGCATCTCTGCTCGGATCGTTACTCCGTCTGTAAATCTTCCCGCCTCGCATACAAAGGAGCTTCTCAGCCGCCCGCCCCCCCCTCCATTATCCTCCAAGGTTGAACCATGAAAGAAGTGACATAGTATCGCTGCTGAAAGCTAATCATTTATTTGTCGACAGCCTGTTAGAAGATGTAATTACATTGTACACCAAGACAGTCGGCTTTGGGAGTTTTCCCGGCGGAGCGGCTCCCGCGGCTGATTTGGGGCGTCGCTCTTGTGTTCCATTGTTCCCGTCTCCTGAGTAATTTATGATGGTGTCACACAAACAAATTCCAGTCAAAAGGCAGAGCGGCTTTTTTTTTTTTTTTTTTGTTTTGTTTTTCCTGCACCAACTGACACCTCAATTTTACAGCTCCGACTCGACGTGCCGCTCGTCGGCGTCAGGCGAACTCCCTGCAGGCGCCTTGAACCGCCGGTGAAAAGCTGCTGTTTCAACATGTTCTGGTGATGGAGGGCACAGAAAGAAAACTCAACTGAAGGATTGTTGTGAGTCAGGAGCCAACCATGTTTGAGAATAGAAAATGTGGCAAACTAATAGATCCATGTACGTCTTTGATTTATTTGCTTTTCTTCACCATTTTCGTTGGATTGTTAAGCTACGTTCACATCGACAAACACTTCCTATTAAATGTCTGTTTAAAACGTTTACGTTGAAGTTTCTACAAGCGTTTTCAGGCTCTTCAGCAGGGGTCTCAAACTCGCGGGATGATAATTTGCGGCCCCCGTCTTCATATGAAAGATTACTGTTAGTGCGGCCCGCAAGGCTGATATGAATGACAGTTGTTGTGTCCAGAGCTGAACGAACCAATCACGGTAAGGTATATGGCTCTGGAGGGCGGGACATCGGCGGGCTGTCCAGAGCCTCCTCACTCTTTAATTCATTCCTCCAGTCAGCTGGGAGGAGGAGGAGCCATGAAGCTGCTGGAAGTGCTTTCTCACTGAACGTGATTTGCGGGCCCCGCTCCTCTTTCGCCACGTGACAACACGTGATACACAGCCTACCGCTTGTCAAAAAGCGTGTTTCTGACGCCGCGCGACAATTCCGCGCACGCATCAAATATTCCGCGCGGACAAATCAGACCCTCGCGATCGCTTTTTCCTCCTCCACGATCAGAGAAAGTCCTCGCGAGAGAGACTGACTACTTCCGCGTGCGTGAGTGATGCCCGCGAGCAAGCAGAATCTTCAAAGGTGCTTCCACACCGGCCGCATGTCTGAGCGGGTTTATGAACGCACGCTCAGCAGGTGGTATCCACACCGGAGCAGCGCGGTCACGCACGCAGCAGTAGAGAGGAGATTCTTCTTCTATGGTGTTTTTACCGTTCATTAACCCTGCTGCGACTGTGTGTGAAATATTTAACCGGGTTGAAGACTCAGCGCGCGCTCAGTGCGTATAGATTTGTGTGTAGAGCTTGAGACCAGATTTAAAAACTTGCGTAGCAACGCGCGCTCCAGACGCGGAGGCCAGGAATTCTGGTGTGCGGCGTTTGCGTTGAGCTTTCAGTGAGCGCTGCTCTCAATCAGAAATGAAGGAGGTTCTGTAAATACAGACGTTTGAAACTGAATAAAAATAGTTTTCTCTTGTCTAGTGTTTGTCAGGGATTTTCTCTTAAACACCTCCACAGTAGTGATGGAATTCTGTCTCTTCTCAGAGATTCAGTTCATTTGCATTGGTTATACCCTTATAGCCCACTAAAACATTAGCTATATGTCAAATTAGCTAAATTTTTAGCTAAAATATCTAACGTGAAAATATTTGCCTAACTCCAAAGCAGCCTAAACGTCAACAAAAACATCCTAACTTAGCCAAAACAGCTAGCATGTAGCGAGAATATTAGCTGAACGCCAAAATACCATAAAAACTGAAAATGCCTAAATTAGCCAAAACAGCTAGCATGTAACTGAAATATTAGCAACACTCCAAAATAGCCTAAAAACTAAAAGAGACAACCAAACAAAAGTAAAACTTAGGTTAGTCAAAGCAGCTAGCATGTAGCTGAAATATTAGCGGAATTTTAAAATAGCCTACAAACTGAAAACAAATCCTAAAATAGCATTTTAGCTGAAATAGCTAGCTTGTAGCTGAAAAAATTAGTAGCTGAAAATGCTGCAGCTTATAGCCTTCTAGCCCACGAAAATATTAGCTATATGTCAAATTAGCTAAATTTTTAGCTAAAACATCTAACGTGGAAATATTGTCCTAACTCCAAAACAGCCTAAACGTCAACAAAAATATCCTAACTTAGCCAAAACAGCTAGCATGTAGCAAGAATATTAGCTGAACTCCAAAATACCATAAAAACTGAAAATGCCTAAATTAGCCAAAACAGCTAGCATGTAACTGAAATATTAGCAATACTCCAAAATAGCCTAAAAACTAAAAGAGACAACCAAACAAAAGTAAAACTTAGGTTAGTCAAAATAGCTAGCATGTAGCTGAAATATTAGCGGAATTTTAAAATAGCCTACAAACTGAAAACAAATCCTAAAATAGCATTTTAGCTGAAATAGCTAGCTTGTAGCTGAAAAAATTAGTAGCTGAAAATGCTGCAGCTTATACCCTTATAGCCCACTAAAATATTAGCTATATGTCAAATTAGCTAAATTTTTAGCTAATACATCTAACGTGAAAATATTTGCCTAACTCCAAAACAGCCTAAACATCAACAAAAAAATCCTAACTTAGCCAAAACAGCTAACATGTAGCAAGAATATTAGCTGAACTCCAAAATATCCTAAAAACTAAAAGAGACAACCAAACAAAAGCAAAACTTAGGTTAGCCAAAGCAGCTAGCATTTAGCTGAAAAAAATGACTAAATGTCAAAATATCCTAAAAAAAGTGGAAAAAGGTCTAAATTAGCCAAAACAGCTAGCATGTAACTGAAATATTAGCAACACTCCAAAATAGCCTAAAAACTAAAAGAGACAACCAAACAAAAGTAAAACTTAGGTTAGTCAAAGCAGCTAGCATGTAGCTGAAATATTAGCGGAATTTTAAAATAGCCTACAAACTGAAAACAAATCCTAAAATAGCATTTTAGCTGAAATAGCTAGCTCGTAGCTGAAAAAATTAGTAGCTGAAAATGCTGCAGCTTATACCCTTATAGCCCACTAAAATATTAGCTATATGTCAAATTAGCTAAATTTTTAGCTAATACATCTAACGTGTAAATATTGGCCTAACTCCAAAACAGGCTAAACATCAACAAAAAAATCCTAACTTAGCCAAAACAGCTAACATGTAGCAAGAATATTAGCTGAACTCCAAAATATCCTAAAAACTAAAAGAGACAACCAAACAAAAGCAAAACTTAGGTTAGCCAAAGCAGCTAGCATTTAGCTGAAAAAAATGACTAAATGTCAAAATATCCTAAAAAAAGTGGAAAAAGGTCTAAATTAGCCAAAACAGCTAGCATGTAACTGAAATATTAGCAACACTCCAAAATAGCCTAAAAACTAAAAGAGACAACCAAACAAAAGTAAAACTTAGGTTAGTCAAAGCAGCTAGCATGTAGCTGAAATATTAGCGGAATTTTAAAATAGCCTACAAACTGAAAACAAATCCTAAAATAGCATTTTAGCTGAAATAGCTAGCTCGTAGCTGAAAAAATTAGTAGCTGAAAATGCTGCAGCTTATACCCTTATAGCCCACTAAAATATTAGCTATATGTCAAATTAGCTAAATTTTTAGCTAATACATCTAACGTGTAAATATTGGCCTAACTCCAAAACAGGCTAAACATCAACAAAAAAATCCTAACTTAGCCAAAACAGCTAACATGTAGCAAGAATATTAGCTGAACTCCAAAATACCATAAAAACTGAAAAAGCCTAAATTAGCCAAAACAGCTAGCATGTAACTGAAATATTAGCGGAATTTTAAAATAGCCTACAAACTGAAAACAAATCCTAAAATAGCATTTTAGCTGAAATAGCTAGCTTGTAGCTGAAAAAAATAGTAGCTGAAAATGCTGCAGCTTATAGCCTTATAGCCCACGAAAATATTAGCTATATGTCAAATTAGCTACATTTTTAGCTAATACATCTAACGTGAAAATTTGCCTAACTCCAAAAACAGGCCTAAACTCATCAAAAAAATCCTAACATTAGCCAAACAGCTAGCATAGTAACTGAAATATTGTAAGCTAACACTCCAAATAGCCTAAAAACTAAAAGAGACAACCAAACAAAAAGCAACCTTTTAGTCAAAGCAGCCTAGCATTTAGCTGAAAAAATGACTGTAAATGCTCAAAATAATCCTAAAAAAGAAGTGGAAAAGGTCTAAATTAGCGCAAAACAGCTAGCGTGTAACTATTAGCTAAACTCCAAAACAGCTTAAAGAATCTCAGTAAATTATAAAATTGTCCAAAAATCTAGCAGAATCACAATTTTTAAAACTTTAAAACCATAATTTTTTAATTTAATTATGAATAATAAAAATGTAGAAATATTATTCCAGAATAAATCAACTTCAACCTTAAATAACTTTCAATATTTTACTCTTCATAAAAATATATTTGGCCAAAATTATACCAGTTAGAAATAAGAGCAAGATGACATCGGGTCATTAATAACAATACGATAAAATGATCTGGAGGGCCGGATCCGGCCCCCGGGCCTTGACTTTTTGCACAGGAAGTCTCTGGTAGAGTCTCCAGTCAGACGCGTACGCGCTCTGGAAACCTCCACCTACACCCTGCTGCTCAACCAGAAGCATCTGCAGGCTATTATGACACTTAAAGGAATCAAAGTAGGAACTGGAAGGAAGAGGAGCGCGTGTGGGCGAGGCCCGGACAAAAGCAGAGAGGAGCGCCGTGAGACGGCTCCGAGCGGCGAGGGTTCTTTGTTCCGGCGGTCCTGCGGGCGCCTGATTTCAGGCTTTGTGTGGAAGTGCGGGGGGCGTTTGGCATCCACCAGGTGCTCCAGATTCCCAGCAGCTTCCCGTCGCCGGGCCGCTCCGCCTTTCCTTATCGCAGGCTGGAGCGCTCTGAGACTTCCCGTCACCGCGCTCGAAACAGAGGAAAGCACAAAAGACGGCGAAGCAGCCACGCAGGAGACACTTCTGGAACGTTGCAGGCCGCCGATTCTTCTGTGATGCTGCAGGAATTCCAGCCTCAGAGGAGACCGGCGCTCCCGATTCCCATCTCAAACTCCTGTCTTTGAGCATGGTTGATACCGCTGGGATCAACTTCCTGGGATTTCTTCATCTTCAAACTGATGGTTTTTCTCTCTATAAGAGCTGGAACCTCTTCAAAACCCAGCAGAACCTTCACTTCAGTCCACATCAGCTGGTCTGATGGATCGTTTCTTCTGGATACTGAGGAGATCTGAGAGGATCAGTGAGAGCTGAACGTTCCTCACTGTGATGCTGCAGGTGGATCCAGCAGATCAGTCTGACCCTCAGGGTCACCTTTGACCGCTGTTACATTTTATTCAGTTCTGTAGATGTAGTTGGTATATATGGACTGGACATATAACATTTTTTCAGGGTACTATTGCTATATCTTAGATTTATTAAAAAAAAAACATTTTCTTTTATTTTTTTGGCTAATGTTTTCCAAAATTTGTATTTTTTATATTTATGGGTATAGTTCTGTCTTTTAAATTTTATATATTTTCTTACTTTAATTTTTTTTTTTTTTAATTTAGGTTATTTTTTTACTTTCTCTAGTTTAACTACTCCCGTTTTATAAATTTAGATTTCTTCAAAGCTTTTATTTAGGGTTTTTTGTTTTTCTTTTTAATTGATTTTTTTTTTTTATGTTGGATCCTGTTGTTTTTAAATTTTGATTTTTGTACATTTTTTTTTGGTTACTCTTGTTTTTTACGTTTAGACTTTTACTGTATTTCTTCTCTTTTTTTAAGCTACTGTTGTTTTGTATTTTAAGATTTTAATTGTGTTTACTATTTAAAATTTAAAAGATGTCAGCTGTTTTTTTCTTTTAGAGTTTTAAATCTTTTTAAATAAAGGTATTATTATTATTATTTGCTACTGTTGTTTTTTTCCTTTTAGACTTCTTAAAATTTAACTGATTTTTTTTCCTTCAATTAATTTTTACTTTTGGCTGATGTTGTTTTCTTAACATTTTTAATTTTGTGTATTCATTCAGTTTTCCTTTTTACAACATATTTTTTTTTTTATTTTTGTTTGTTTTTTGGTCACTATTAAATGGTGCTACAAAAAAAAGAAAGAAAATTGTCAAATTAATTTCTTAAAACCCAGAAGAAAATTACAGAGTTTAACTAATCATTTCTCCTCTTCACAGCTTATCAAATCAGATCTGATCTTCTTCTCATCCAATCCAGCAGTTACCCGGGGTCAAAGTTCATTTTTATTTATTTATTTTTATGTATGAATAATTGTACTTCCTTCAGGTCAAAATTGTTTAGTTTATAACTGAAGTATAATTCATTTTTACACTAAAAGTTCCACTTTTCGTTGTTTTACAGTTCTAATTTATGTAAAAACAAAAAACTGTTTTAATGGAAATTTGACCCCATAAAAATCCATATTTAATAGAAGTCTGAACTGATCTCCAGCAGGTGGTTCCAAACCTTCTCCCGGCTTTTTCCTCCTCATAAAACAACAGAACAAAGAGGTTTCAGTCCTCCGGCTGGTAAACGCTGCGGCCTTCGCCGTTTGTGGAAACGTTTTTGTAAATGAAAAGAGCGAGCCTTTGATCAGATGAATGGAGACAAGGACGTGACGGCGAAGGCGTCCTCGGAGCTCCACGGGAGAGCGCGGCGTTCTGGTTGATGCGTCGGCGTTCCGCGGCTTCAGTCTGGATTCATTCACGGCGTTCAAGGCAAACCGGGAACCGGAGTTTGACTGTTTCCAGGAAAGAGATGAAGCCTTGACCTGCAGGATCAGAACTCTGTGCTGCGATTGGAGGAGAGCCCCAGAACAGGGCGGAGTCATAGCAACATCAATAAACAAAAGCTCCGCCCATCCACCTCGATTGGCTCAAAGGGAGGTTCTCTGTGTTTTCTCCATCATCAAACAAAACCTTTTGAGGCTCCAGAAATTATAAAGTTGTTTTTAAACTCGGAATTTTCATTTTTCAGCCTTTGATTTGAATTTATTGACATTTACAGCAAATTAAAGTTTTGATTAAAATTGAGGAAAACTTTTTATCTTTGTCAGAAACCAAACTAAATCTATTTTTTAACCTGAAAATCTTTAGTTTTAAAATAAAATACAGTTTTTTAAGGGAACTTCATTGCTTTTATGGTGAAAGGTTTGAAAGTTTCAGCTTTTAGCTACATGCTAGCTGTTTCAGCTAATTTAGAATTTTTGCAGTTTTTTAGACTAATTCGGAGTTTAGCTAATACTTTAGCTTAATAACAGCGTTTTGGCCAATTTAGGCTTATTTTCATTTTTTTTTTTACTAAATTTGAGTTTAGCTATTATTTCAGCAACATGGAAGCTGTTTTTGCTAATTTAGGCTTCTTTCAGTTTTTTAGTATGTTTTGGAGTTTAGCTAATATCATAGCTTGGTTAAGCTAGTGTTTAGGATGAATTAGACATTGTTTTCAATCTTGTAGGATGATTTTGTATTCAGCTAATATTTTTAGCAAGCTATCGATTTTAGCATTTTCAGCTTCAGCATTTTTAGCTATGAATTTCAGCATCTTCAGCTATCAGCACTAGCATCTTCAGCAGCCAAATTCAGTTTACAGCATTCATACTAGCATCATCTCAGGTAGTGCTATATATCTAGTTATTATTATTATTTTTATTATTATTCTCATATATTTTACAACTCTCACAAGTCTGAAAAGTAACTTTAATACAAAAATACTCCGTTCTGGAGAAAATACTGATCCTTTATGTAACATTTTAGTACTATGTAGTTTGTTTTTTCTGTGTTTTTGTTTATTTGTAAGAACGACAAACCCTTAAAGTGTTAAACTCATCTTCGGTTCCCAGAAACATTGAAATTTTTGCGCTGAAAGGTCCGTTCTGACCCGGTTCTTGTTCCTGCTGCATCTTTCACCGTCACAGTCGAGTCCAGAGAGGAAAACCTGGACGCTGAGCTAAAGTTGAGCGTTTTTCTTAGAGGAAATTTGATTCCATGGAGATAAAATAGTTTCATTCAAAGGAGGTTTTCATAAAATATCTTAACATTTAAATCAGTTTCATGTAATCAGATTAGGGCTGGGCGATAAAACGATAATTATTGATATCGTGATAGAACATTTTTTCAATAGAAGAATGAGTCTATCGCGATAGACTTTTATTTTGAAGGGTCCGCAAAAAACACTTGCTAGCGAACATTTTCTCCTATTTAACGAGTAAAAGTTAGAGAGTTAGTCTCCACAGGGCGAGTAAGTGTTTGTATCTAATTATTGTGTTTATTAGCTCTCATTTCTGTCATTTTTTGGACTCCACTCCGCGTCCTTCGTCTGCATGAAACTAAACAAACGAGCCGACTTCTACCAGCAACCCCCGCTGCAGCTGCGGACCTCGCGCCCCGCGCGCTTTATTACAATCATTGTCTGTCCAAGCTGACTGCATTTGGCGTCTAATTAATTTATTGTACACTGTATTAGTTTTAACAAGCGTCAGATTTGATGCTTGTCGGTCATCAGAAAGTCTGTTGCTGAGAGTGGGAGAAGCTTCCGTCAAAACTTTTCTGGAACTCTTCATGAAGAACGTGGATACCGAGAGATTGATTTATTTTGAAGAGCTGAATAAAAACATCGGTACACATCTCCGTGTCGGAGTTCAGGAGACCTTCCATTGAGGAGCGGCCGCTGTCGCACTCCTGCACCCAGCTGGCAAGAGCCGCCAGGGGAAGGTATGGCAAGCCGTTAGGGTCAAAAATCACCAGAAAAAACGCAGATGTGGCAGTGCGTCACCTGGACATGTGCTATGGTTAATAATACTTATTTGACATATTTAAATGTAGCCACAGTTAGTTTCAATACAACAATTAATACCAAAATTAATGAAAGTTTAATTTCAAAATTGCAGTTTAATTTGGTGGGATAGCATATGAAGCATTCCTTTCTCTCTCCAGACGTGTACATGTAATCAGAAAATACATGTTTTGTTTATGTTCAAAGTTCAAAATGTGTGAGTTAATGCTTTTCTTCTTTTTTCTTGTGGTTTTTTTACTTGTTACTGATCCGAAAAATGATCCAAACTGTGACCTTAAAGCCGTGACACGATTACACCTCTACTAAAAACAACAAAAATAATTTATAGTATATTAATACATTTTTGTTATGTGAATTTATTTGTAGACTTAATGCTTTGTTTTTTAATGGAACTGAAGAAACAGTTTAGTATCTATTTCATAAACTTTTGAAACTTGAAAGCTTTTGCTTTAATTTTCAGCTTAGTTCATTTATATATATGTTCTTGGTTATTAAAAAACTAGTTGCATAATTTCCATTGGATCTGTTATTCTTAGTGTGATAGGAAATAAATATTTAAATTTAAACAACCTGCTGATGAGTTTACATTTCATTTTTGAGCCACAAAGTGTTCAAATATAGTTATTTGGTTTATATCGTGATCAATATCGTTATCGCGCAATATGTAAAAAGCTATATCGTGATATAAAAAATCCCATATCAGATTACTATTACTATTTCTGTGACCATCAGATTCAACATAAGACAACAGAAAATGTGTCTTGTAGAATGAAATTCCTGCTGATATTTTGAGGAATTTGATCAAATTGATCAAATGAATCACCCGGATTTTCACAGTTGAAGTTGTAAATAAACAACATTTTGCATGTTTCTTCGTGTTTCTGTCTTCAGTTAATCTTTCTTAAGTCACCTCATGACCTCATCAGGTCTCAGCCGCTGTGACGGAAAGTTGATGTTTGGGACGCTTTCCCGCCTCAACAGTTCAATAAAGGTGAATTCATCTGTATTTGTTGCTCCCGTCGTGTCCGAAGTCCCTGGAAAGCCGTCTCCGTGGCAACGGAGTAGAAAGTCTTGCCTTTTCAGACACAATACGGGCCCCCCCCACCAAAACAGATCATTCAATAACGACTGCATTCATCAAGTGAGTTGATGGAGAAGTAACCCCTCCCCCCTCTGCTTTAGTACCCTTCAGCAATCCCGGCAGCGGGGTGTGAAACCGCGCACCCCCCCCCTTTTCCCCGCAGCGTGGTAATTATGAAAACCCGGCCGGCCTCATCTTCATTCTGAGCGCTTGTCACAAATCCATCAGCAGCTACTCTGCATCGCTGCACCAAAACGAGGAGCGGCCCACCAGGCTGCTCGGATCCTATAAATACCCCCAGATAAGAGCGCCGGAGGCCCCTCGCGCATCATCCGGACGCGGAGAGGTCCGCGCAGAGATGCAAACAGGAAACGCATCACGGTCCATTTCTGAAGCCACTCTTCAGCGCCAAACCAGCACCGACACCCGTCTCCACATCTGCAGGAGTTTAGAAGTACAGCTGATTGAATCCTTCAGGAACATTTTACTGTAGCATAATCTCCAGTTATTTTTTTAACTACTGTAACTCTTCAACCGTTTAGCTCAATTTCTTCTGATTCTGATTCAGAAAGTAAACACTTTTCTCCACCAAATCAGCTGCTTGATGTTTACAGTAGTAAAATGTTGGATATCAGTACAAAATGTTGGATATCAGTACAAAGCTGAATTTCTGCCCTTCAGAGTTTGTTGGAATCAGAGAAAATACATAAACGGTTGAATATTGACACAGTTTCATAAAATGTCAAGTTTGGAGTTACAGCTCTGGTGTTAAAGGGTGAGACAGCTGCTGATGATAATAGCACATTTATGATAACATGCAAATTTAGCATCTTAACTTTAGCATGAGGATGCTAACTCTACATGATGATGCTAACTTTAGCATGAGGATGCTAACTCTACATGATGATGCTAACTTTAGCATGAGGATGCTAACGCTACATGATGATGCTAACTTTAGCATGAGGATGCTAACTCTACATGATGATGCTAACTTTAGCGTGAGGAATGCTAACTCTACATGATGATGCTAACTTTAGCATGAGGATGTAAACTTTAGCATGATAATGCTAACTTTAGCATGAGGATGATAACTATAGTACGAGGATGCTAACACTAAATGATGATGCTAACTTTAGCATGTGAATGCTAAAGGTTGGGTGATGATGCTAACATTAGCATGAGAATTGTCACATTGTGATTTTGCCAACACCAGCATGAGTAGTGATGAATGGATGAGTGTTCACTGTAAGTCATTTGAAAATTGATCATTGAGGAGAAATAAATAATTGTGATTTGTGTCCAGACAGAATTCTCTCACACCAAGTCTGTCATATATCAGAATAGAGATGTGAAACAAAGAAAAAAGCCGGTACAAGAATCACCAGATTTGCAGAACTTTGACATTTATCCACCTGTTGGTGTCGGGTTACAACGGTCCAGTGTGAACAATGTGTTTTCATACCCCATGTTTGACCCATTACAGAACTTCTGTCTAATGCCTGATCTAAAAACACTTACAGACACGAGCTTTCACTATAATTTCAATTCTAAATCCATTTTCAGTCAACCAGGATTTTTGTGTCAGTCACACAGAGGTTCTTCATCGAACTCTGGGATTCATTTGCTTCTTCCCAGTGCGGACCATCCGGGAAGCTTTTTCCTCCCATTGATGAACCCGCTCTGCAAATGACTGATTTGGAAGATTGACCCGAACTGAGGATGACGACTGATGAAGGCTCCCCAACAGAAAACACAGGGAACGGGAGAGGAGCGCTAATGAACTTAACCAAATAAATTCTCTCGGTCTCAGTTGGCTTCTTTGTGCTCCAAATTGATTCGTTGAAGGGATTGATTCTCACAGCAGCTGCTGATGAGTTTGTGTGGATTGGCAAAGACTTGTAACCTCAAGCCATCTCTCTTTCACAAAACGTGCAATGTCTTTTTCACTAAAAAACCTCTGCGTTTTACGGGAAAAGCCGAGGTAGAACGGCGTTTTGACAGCAGAGAAATTATTTCTATTCCCAGTTTAACCCAATAGAATGAAAGGACAACCCTGGACAGCTGTTGAGACTTTTGAAGCCAAACTTTGCAGTAAAAGCTTTCATAGTTAATGAGAATGTGGATGCAGTATGAGGAGAAGAAGAAGAAGAAACGATGAAAGATGGAGTCATAAAGACGCTCCCGCGGGACACGGATGTTGGATTTAAATACCCGATGTTGATGACGAGCCATAAAAAGCTGTAAACAAAGACATAAAACACAGAAAAGCAAGTCATCTTTCTTTAATTAAGTCGTTTCCCAAAGGTTCAAGTTCTGGTTTTGGTTTGCTTCAGTGACAACACAGGAAACTGTTATTACCTTATCCCGGACAAGACCCCAAAGACATCAAATATTTTTAAAAATACGTGATCTTTCTCTAACAAAGTTGTTTCTCAGAGGTTCAAGTTCTGGTTTTGGTTTGTTTCAGGGACAATACAGGAAACTGTTATTATCTTATCCCGGACAAGACCCCAAAGACATATCATTAAAAAAAAAAAGATATTTCTCCAATAAAGTTGTTTCACAGAGGTTCAAGTTCTTGTTTTGGTTTGTTTTAGAGGCAAAACAAGATTTTTTTTCCTTTATCCTGGACAAGCCCCCAAAGACATTAAATATGAGAAAAGTAATATTTTTTTAAACAAAGTTGTTTCTTAGAGGTTCAAGTTCTGGTTCTGGTTTGTTTTAATGGTAACACAGGAAAAAGTTTTTGCTTTATCCTGGACAAACCCCTAAAGATATAAAATATAAAAGAAGTTATCTTTCTCTTTTCAGAGGTTAAAGTTTTGGTTCTGGTTAGTTTCAGGGACAACACAGGAAACTCCTTTTGCCCTATCCCGGACAAGCCCCCAAAAAACATGAAATATAATTTAAAAAGTCATCTTTTTCTAACAAAGTTGTTTCTCAGAGGTTCAAGTTCTGGTTCTGGTTTGTTTCAGGGACAATACAGGAAACTGTTATTATCTTATCCCGGACAAGACCCCAAAGACATATCATTAAAAAAAAAAAGATATTTCTCTAATAAAGCTGTTTCACAGAGGTTTAAGTTCTAGTTCTGGTTTGTTTTAGAGGCAACAAAAGATTTTTTTTCCTTTATCCTGGACAAGCCCCCAAAGACATAAAATATGAGAAAAGTAATATTTTTTTAAACAAAGTTGTTTCTTAGAGGTTCAAGTTCTGGTTCTGGTTCTGGTTTGTTTTAATGGTAACACAGGAAAAAGTTTTTGCTTTATCCTGGACAAACCCCTAAAGATATAAAATATAAAAGAAGTTATCTTTCTCTTTTCAGAGGTTAGAGTTCTGGTTAGGTTCAAGGACAACACAGGAAACTCCTTTTGCCCTATCCCGGACAAGCCCCCAAAAACATAAAATATAATTTAAAAAGTCATCTTTTTCTAACAAAGTTGTTTTTTTTAGAGATTCAAGTTCTGGTTCTGGTTCGTTTCAGTGACAACACAGGAAACAGCTTTTGCTTTATCCTGGACAAGCCCCCAGTAATGTCATTAGATAAAGAGAGCATGTCTTCCGCCCCAAGTTTGTTTTATGGAATTCCTCTTTCCAGCTGTAGCTGACGAGAACTGATGGAATCGATGGGATGTCAACACAAAAACAGACATTTCAAAAAGGCTTCTCCTGTAGCTTTTCATTCCTGTCTCGTGATCCGAGGTCTCCTCTTCCACTCTTCTCCTAAACTCCGCGCTCCTCTGGCAGCAGGAGGACGTAATCCGCGGATAAACGCGGAGGCGGCTGCTCTGACCTCTGACCACCAACCAAAAGGCTGCAGCGTGGAACCAGCAGCCCGGCTCCTCGGTCAGGAGGTGGTGGGTGGTCGGTCCCTCCAGCTCTTCAAGGCAGCACCTTCAAAGATGCTTCAGCAGGAAATGTCTGGACCTTGACCTGCAGCCTTTCATTCACCCACTCCAGAGTCAAATATAAAATCACAAAGAAATACTGTAATAACATCCACGAAACAAATCTGGAAAAGAAGCTTTTTCTTTCAAAGAAGGTGAAGACTTGATCTTATTAATGTGAATTTTGATTCATTTCTTTATATTCTTGAATTGAAGCCATTATCTGTCACAGGAACGGCGTCTGGTCTCTTGCGACAGATCAGAAGTGAGCAGCTAAAACTGCACAAACGGGGATTAGCCGTCAGGTGAAACGACTGATTACTGTGGATTACCGTCTGATGGGTCACATGTGGCCGACCACTCCACCACTTCCACCAGCCGAGCTGACAAAATGAAGCCCACGAGTGTGTCGAACGCACACACATCTGCTCACCTGTTGCTTCTTTGAAAATCGAGTCACGTTTTCTCATAAGTTCACCTCAAATTTTACAATTAAAAACCACTTTAGTCAAGAAAGAAAAGTTAATTAAGTTGAGATGAGCGCCAACCCTGAACTGAATGCAAATGTCTCCATTAGGATGAAACTCTGACTCGTGTTTGTTTATGACTTTACTAAAGTCTTATAACATTTGTTTGGAATTTACAAGATCATGAAACATTTTGGTAAAAATGTTACTAAAAAAATATACAATTTCTACGTAAAGGAACATTTTGTTCACTTTTTAATAAAAAATATAGAATATTGTTCACTAATAAACTAGCTTTTTTGTCTGTACACTTGTATTTTTAATAAATCTTTTACAGCAGGGGTGTCAAAGTCAATCACACAAGGGGCTAAAATCAAAAACACACCTTAGCTTGCGGCCGAACAGGATAAATGTTTATTAAACACTCTAAAACGACATTTTTAAAACTTTAAATCTGTAACTTTTGAACATAAATATAAACTAGACATACACCATTACTTGAAATAATGCTAGTGTGAATGCTGTAAGCTGAATTTGGCCACTGAATATGCTAGTGCTGATAGCTTAAAATGCTAAAGCTGATAGCCAACTAAAATATTAGTAAGGGCTAAATTAACCTAAAAAACTAATTAAAAAAAAACTTAGCTTAGCCAAAACAGCTAGCATGTAAATATTAGCCAAACTCAAATATAGCCTAAAAAAACTTAAAAAAAAGAAAAAATATCTAAAACAGCTAGCATGTAGCCGAAATATTAACTGGACTTCAAATTATCCTAAAAGCAAAAACAAAAACAAAAAAACTACATTTGCCAAAACAGCTAGCATGTAGCTGAAAAAAATGGCCGAACTTTAAATTAGCTTAAAAAACTTGAAAGAAGTCTAAATTAGACAAAACAGCTAGCATGTAAATATTAGCCAAACTCAAATATAGCCTAAAAAAACTTTAAAAAAAGAAAAAATATCTAAAACAGCTAGCATGTAGCTGAAATATTAACTGGACTTCAAATTATCCTAAAAGCAAAAACAAAAAAACTACGTTTGCCAAAACAGCTAGCATGTAGCTGAAAAAAATGGCCGAACTTTAAATTAGCTTAAAAAACTTGAAAGAAGTCTAAATTAGACAAAACAGCTAGCATGTAAATATTAGCCTAACTCAAAAACAGCCTAAAAAACGCAAAAAGCTTAAATAACTAAAACAGCTAGCATGTAGCTCAAATACTTGCCCCAAAATAGCTGAAAACCCTTACCAAAATAATTCAACAAGCTAGCAGAATGCCTATTTTTAAATAACTTTCAATATATTTCTCTCTGTAACAATGTATTCTATCAAAACTAAACAGGTTAAACGTAAGAATAAGATAACATCGGGTCATTAATAACAGCAAAACAAAATGATCTGGAGGGCCGGATCCGGCCCCCGGGCCTTGACTTTGACATTGACAGGTGTTTCAGGAGCTGGAAAACATTCCCATGATCCCCAGCTTTGATTTCACTTAGAGGCTGGATAAATCACCCAGAAAGAGGAGGATTTCTGTGCTCGGCTAGCTCGGCATATCTTTTCAATAAGCAACGTTATTATTAAGCATCAGCCTCAGAGGGGCTTTTATTCCAGTTTAAATACCCTGTGTGGCAACTTTTCATTACGCCAGGCGTAAATTCCACATAGTAAACGTCAGAAGTCGTAGCTGGCGTTTGATCCAGTCCTGTTGCCGTTCTAACTTGTAAATGAAATGATGGTCACGCCGCTCCAGAAACCCCACAACGCTCTTCAGGGGTCTCACTTTGGAAGTTCCAGTTCTGTCCCTGCTCTCTTTTAAAAGCTGCAATCCATCACCGCAGCAACAGAAAGCTCACGTGAATTATGACTCTGCTGCTAAATTATGTTTGTTTTACATCAAACAATGGGAATAAATAACTGCAACACGGAGCTAATCTTAAGCAGAGATTTATGATAGCGGTGCCGCAGATTCTTGACACGTTTATCCGTTTCTGCAGCGCTGCTGTTTCATTTTCACTTGTGGGCGTGCGAGGCTGCGGAGGGACGACGTGGCCGTCAGACAGATTCATAAACAGCTGTGATGTTTGGCTGCAGGGAAAACCGTCAGCGAGGATGAAACCGCTCCAGTTTGAGAAACCATAAACACAGTGGCTTCAGCCAAATAACAGATAATTATTGACCGCAAACTGTAAATGGGACTTTTTATCACCGTACTGATGCTAGCTGGGATGATAACTGTATTTTGTTTTGTTGTTTTTTTTTATCCTGCAGCACATTTTAACAGAAAGACACACTAAAGAATCAAAATGTCCGCCCTTATGCGTACTCACCCTCCCTGCTGAGCTGCTGTCACATGCTCCTCCCTTCCCCCCTCTGCCCTATCATCCCCCTCAGAGTCCAACGTGACAACAAAACAAAATGGAGGATTTTTATTTCCATAGCAATCATTTCATTTTTCGGTCACCCGGGGATTATGTAAGTTTCTTAAAAAATGCTAAATTAATTTTTAAAATTTCCTTGGCAACAGAGGTTTTTGTTAACCACGCCCACATCTCTTACTTCATTATTTTGTTCAGCTTGAGCCAACGAATCACATGACAAAAAAGCCTTTTTTTTTTTTCAAAATGGCAGCTTCTCTGTTATTTTATCTCCATAGCAACCATTTTATTTTTAGGTTACCAGGTGGTGACAAACAGATCTATGTAATCTTTTGAAGAATCTGCAAAAGTAAATTTTAAAATTTCCTTAGCAACAGAGGTTTTCGTTAACAACGCCCACATTCCTTACTTATTCATGTCGTATGTTATATCAATTTGTTCAGTTTGAGTCAACGAATCACGTGACCAAAAAAAAAGACTTTTTTTTTAAATGGCAGCTTCTCTGTTATTTTATCTCCATAGCAACCATTATATTTTTAGGTCACCTGGAGGTAACAAACTGGTCTATGTAATATTTTGAAGAATCTGCAAAAGTAAATTTTTGAATTTCCTTGGCAACAGAGGTTTTTGTTAACAACGCCCACATTCCTTACTTATTCATGTCGTATGTTATATCAATTTGCTCAGTTTGAGTCAACGAATCACGTGACAAAAAAACAAGACTGTTTTTTTTAAATGGCAGCTTCTGTGTTATTTTATCTCCATAGCAACCATTATATTTTTAGGTCACCTGGAGGTAACAAACTGGTCTATGTAATTTTGAGAAGAATCGGGATAAGTAAATTTTTGAATTTCCTTGGCAACGGAGGTTTTTGTTAACCACGCCCACATCTCTTACTTCATCATTTTGTTTAGCTTGAGCCAACGAATCACATGACAAAAAAAACAGTTTTTTTTTTTTAAATGGCAGCTTCTCTGTGCAAGACGACAGCGGCTCACAAACTCCAGAGGAATTGCTCTTCTGATTTCTGACCATACATCCACGGATTTACGTAAAGAAGTTCTCCGTCTGATTCCTCCTAAAAGTGCAGAATTAGCCAGCCGTTCGGTCTAATAACATAAAGTGACTCCATTAGGCTGAGAGCTGCGGCGCCCGTAAATCACGCCGCAGATCAAGAAGCCTTTCTTTCCGCGCTGCCTTTGTTCAGCGGACAGCCACTAGCACCGCGGCTGCGCGGAGCTGAGATCCATTCCAGGTTCAGGTGCTGAACGATCGCCGTCGTTGACACCTGTCCACACAGTTCCAGACGTTTGCGCTGAGAAATGGAGCATTAGACGGCTATTATTACAAAAATATACATTCCTGAGAACTAAAGCGCTCCTTTCATTTACCCGCCGGCGGTTTGAAACCTTTATTTAAACGCTCTTAGATGTGATGGTTTATGAATAAAAAAAACAGTGTCCATCAATCAGGAGAAGGTTTACTGTGTTCATTAAAACAGAGAAATCCTGTTTTTCTTATTCAGAGTTTTTTTTTTTCTAGTTTAGACAAATATTCAGAGTATAAGTTGGATTCACATTTCTATCTTTTGATAGTTGGTTTTCTCTTTGCAGACGCGGCAGTTTCCCAGCATCCTGCTGTGCTCTCTCATTCTGCAGCTTCATTAAATTAATATTCATAATGACTGGAGGGGAGGAAGGCATGTACAGAGTTCCCTCGTTAAATCACGGTCCTCCTTTGGGGCTTGCTGATTTTTTAACTGGAATTTCACAAACTTTTAAAGAAATATTTCCAGTGCGTTGTGTTCTGTGTCCTGATTGGCTGTAGATCTTGTCAATCAATCTCTTTTGTGTTGCTTCTCCTGTACAGAATCAGTTTTCAAATTTAAATAAATCTACAATTGTGATTAGATCTTTGTTTACATTCTATAATACTGGTCTTACTTTTCTATGAAGGTTGGAGAGTTTACAAACCAAAGAAAATTGTGTTTTTTAACATGTTCTTGTAGCATTTATGGACATTTATAAAGACAATTCAGATTAAAACTGCATTTTTGAGTATTTCTTTATAGACAAAAAAATGTTTGACAATTATATTATCAGTGATGTAGAAAATTTGCTGGGCGGGACCACAGTCAGAATTTGTCCGCTGAGGATGCTGATACTGCAGTCCTGATAGCTAAAAATGCTGAGGCTGATAGCCATTAGCTAAATGCCAAATTAGCCACCAAAAAAATGTAGGTTAGCCAAAACAGCAAGTATGTAAATATTAGCCTAACTCCAAAAAAGCTTAAAAAACGTTTTAAAAGCATAAATTAGCCAAAACAGCTAGCATGTAGCTGAAATATTTGGTAAACTCCAAAATAGCCAAAAAAACTTTTTAAATTCCAAAATAGACCTAAAATCTAGCAGAATGACAATTTTCAA
The DNA here is from genome assembly GCA_003999625.1 of Oryzias javanicus. Lineage (NCBI taxonomy): Eukaryota > Metazoa > Chordata > Actinopteri > Beloniformes > Adrianichthyidae > Oryzias > Oryzias javanicus. The sequence continues at coordinate 25,317,629 of CM012438.1, forward strand.
AACTTTAAAACTGTAACTTTTTAACAAGTGACATAAGACCAACAATATACCGTTACTGAGTAATGCTAGAGTGAATGCTGGAAGCTGAATTTGGCCGCTAAAGATGCTAATGCTGATGGCTAAAAATACTAAAGCTGATAGCTAAAATATTAGCTAAAAGCCAACTAAGCGTAAAAAAAAAAAAACTTACGTTAGCCAAAACAGCTAGAGAGTGTTAATATTAGCATAACTCCCACAAAATCCTGAATTAGCCAAAACAGCTAGCATAATGCGGAAATAGTCGATAGACTCCAAAATGGACCAAAAAAATCCTAGTAGATGCCAAAAAAGTCCAAAAATCTAGCATGATGCTAATTTTTAAAACTCTAAAACTGTAACTTTTTAACATAATTATGAACTAGATATATAGCATTACCTGTGATAATGCTAGCAATTATGCTGTAAGCAGAATTTGGCCACTAAAGATGCTAGTCCTGATGGCTAAAAATACTAAAGCTGATAGCTAAAATATTAGCTAAATGCCAACTTAGCGTAAAAAAAAACAAAAAAAAAACGTTCGTTAGCCAAAACAGCTAGAGTGTAAATATTAGCATAACTCCCACAAAATCCTGAATTAGCCAAAAACAGCTAGCATGATGTGGAAATAGTCGATAGACTCCAAATGGACAAAAAAAATCCCAGTAGTTGCCAAAAAAGTCCAAAAATCTAGCATTATATATATATATATATATATATATATATATATATATATACCCTCCATAAAAATATATTTAAAAAATATATAAGTTAGAAATGAGCTCAAGATAACATCAATAACAATAAAATAAAATGATTTGGAGGGCCGGTTCCGGCCCCCGGGCCTCGACTTTGACACGAGATCTACATCATGTTCATAACCATCTGGACCTCTGAAGCATTCGAGGCTATCGGGAGCAGCTGCAGGCCGCCTCTGACAAAAGAAGGCAGCCCGTTCTCCTTCACGTTCCCATCGGGAACGATGCGGAGAACTGACAAAATGACAGAAGCAGGAAGAACCAGGAGGAGCGGCGGGGAGGCGCGGAGGACGGGACCACCGCGGAGGGGCTGGCTGAAGGTTGCTGTACAGTCAGACCATTATCACCCTTGTTAGGGGGAAGCTTTCCTGACACTTTTATCGATGTGGAATAAAACACCTTGTCATGGCCGAGCAGACATCTTTGTGTGAAACATGCCTCATATAAAAATAGCAGCCGAGTAAATTAAAGTCGTCCCGGTACAGTCTGTGCCGAAAGACCGATAACTGGAAAAGCCTATTTTGTATTTGCCGTAAACCCATTTAAGTCTGCCTCCAATATTAGCTTTTCCAATTATTTTAGTGGATTGCTTTGGACTGATTGCCTCCAAAAAGCTCAATCCTCTCCATAAATTAATAAAAAAATGCTAATAAAAAGAAATGTGTTGTGATAATAATAAATCATAGTAGAAAGAAGACGTTTTTTTTTCCCGGTTTGGCTCCAGCAGAGCGGCGTTTAAGCTCAAAGCAGATAGTAGATCATAGTTAAGGTGCTGCAGACTTGCCCTGTTGAACTCCACCCAGACTATATCACCGTCTTATCGTTCCAGAAGCTTCATTCCAGGGCAGCAGCTGCACGCTTCTCCTGATGAATGAACATTTCACCTCCACTAGTGTAATCCTCTACCCACAATGCACTCCACAAAACTCCTGAGGCTGTGGCGTTCTCTGAGAAAGCGGGAGTCATGGAAACCAGAGGTGTTTATGTTCTGATGTCTTTAGGGTTTGAGCTGCAGAGATGATCCAGTCACACCTGAGTACAAGGACCACGCCGTCAGGTGATCAGGCTGATCTGAATCATTTGATTTTGTGCATTTGCCTCATCTCTACTGATGAGATATTGTCACCTTTGACCCTCACAGTGGACGCCATATTTACTGGCAAGAGTGTGGCGATACGATATGTATCGCGATATATCCCAAGACCGTACCAGATCTATTTTTAAGAGCATGACTTAAATGGAATTACCTGAATTTTAATGACTTTCATTGTAATAAAATGTTCAAATAATTTTATTTAATGATCGCAGCATTAAAGTCTCCATCCAATGAAAATCCTGTTTTTTGAATTTTTAACATGTATTTGTAGCATTTTTTTTTCTGAAAGAGAAAAAAATATCGTAACAAATTATTTCATGTTTGCATTTCTGATTATTTCTCCTTTTAATTTGCTGTCAATCAAAGAGCCAGAGAAAAATTCAGTTTGAATTCCTGAAACTTTCACAGTATCTAGCTAACCCGGATGCAGCTGTAGAGGCTGGAGAAGATAATCTAACGTCCCACTTCTGTTCTGTAAAGGATTATAATTCAGTGAAATGTTAGCTTTCATTATTTTAACAAGGAATCTGAGGAAAACATGGATTGGATTTATTGGTCACATCAATGACAATAATTATTCTATTATTTGTGGAAAAAGAGACATTTTTCAACTGGACGGAGCCGCGGATGATCGCAATATCCAAATGTATTTTAATTGCGTTCAAGACGGGATTTTTTTTTTTAAGTTGGCCTCATACATTTAAAAAGAAGCTGTCCGCATTTGATCCAACCTGCGGAGGAGCAGGTTAAAAACTTCACAGTTCTAACTAAAACCCCACTGGAAACATTTAAAGAAAATTTAAGAATTTGTTATAGGAGGAATTTAACCACAGTGACTGTATCTTATTTACAAGTTGCTTTTACCCAGAAATTCATGCTACTTTTTTTGAGTAAATTCCAAATTTTTTTTTTTTTAAGGGATCAGTCAATGTTGTCTGATTTCCAAACAACATATTCTTCAGAATAAGAAAAAATAGAATAAATGTGCCTTAACCAATACGTTTCTCAAAGTCTGATTGTAAGATTTCTAAATCTAACATTCAAACAGTTCATTAACATTAAGTTGCGATTTAAAAGTGAAGGAAAACAAGACAATTCTTTCCAGAAACATTTCAGTGTGATGACAGGATGAATGTAGACAACAGATTTTCTTGTTGTTTTGCCCGCGGTGGAGAGCAGCTCAAGAGGCTCAGTGCGCTCTGCTGCCAACTAGTGGTCGGAGGTGGAAGTGGAAAACAAAAGCAAGAGTGAAGGACGCTCAGAAATAATTAAACAAATGTCGTCACGGCAACATTATAAATTGAAGTATCGCCAAACGAAATTTTGCAATATATCCCCAAATCGATTTTTTTCTACACCCCTAATATTTACTGACGACATAACGTCACCTTTGACCTTTACAGATGTTACCATCTCTACTGACGACATAACGTCACCTTTGACCTTTACAGACGTTACCATCTCTACTGAAGAAATAACGTCACCTTTGACATTTACAGACGTTACCATCTCTACTGAAGAAATAACGTCACCTTTGACCTTTACAGACGTTACCATCTCTACTGAAGACATAACGTCACCTTTGACCTTTACAAATGTTACCATCTCTACTGGAGACATAACGTCACCTTTGACCTTTACTGATGTTACCATCTCTACTGAAGACATAACGTCACCTTTGACCTTTACAGACGTTACCATCTCTACTGAAGACATAACGTCACCTTTGACCTTTACAGACGTTACCATCTCTACTGAAGACATAACGTCACCTTTGACCTTTACAGACGTTACCATCTCTACTGAAGACATAACGTCACCTTTGACCTTTACTGACGTTACCATCTCTACTGGAGACATAACGTCACCTTTGACCTTTACAGACGTTACCATCTCTACATGAGACATAACGTCACCTTTGACCTTTACAGACGTTACCATCTCTACTGAAGACATAAAGTCACCTTTGACCTTTACAGACGTTACCATCTCTACTGAAGACATAACGTCACCTTTGACCTTTACAGACGTTACCATCTCTACTGAAGACATAACGTCACCTTTGACCTTTACAGACGTTACCATCTCTACTGAAGACATAACGTCACCTTTGACCTTTACAGACGTTACCATCTCTACTGAAGACATAACGTCACCTTTGACCTTTACAGACGTTACCATCTCTACTGAAGACATAACGTCACCTTTGACCTTTACAGACGTTACCATCTCTACTGAAGACATAACGTCACCTTTGACCTTTACAGACGTTACCATCTCTACTGAAGACATAACGTCACCTTTGACCTTTACAGACGTTACCATCTCTACTGAAGACATAATGTCACCTTTGACCTTTACAGACGTTACCATCTCTACTGAAGACATAACGTCACCTTTGACCTTTACAGACGTTACCATCTCTACTGAAGACATAACGTCACCTTTGACCTTTACAGACGTTACCATCTCTACTGAAGACATAACGTCACCTTTCACCTTTACAGACGTTACCATCTCTACTGAAGACATAACGTCACCTTTCACCTTTACAGACGTTACCATCTCTACTGAAGACATAACGTCACCTTTGACCTTTACAGACGTTACCATCTCTACTGACGACATAACGTCACCTTTGACCTTTACAGACGTTACCATCTCTACTGAAGACATAACGTCACCTTTGACCTTTACAGACGTTACCATCTCTACTGAAGACATAACGTCACCTTTGACCTTTACAGACGTTACCAACTCTACTGAAGACATAACGTCACCTTTGACCTTTACAGACGTTACCATCTCTACTGAAGACATAACGTCACCTTTGACCTTTACAGACGTTACCAACTCTACTGAAGACATAACGTCACCTTTGACCTTTACAGACGTTACCATCTCTACTGAAGACATAACGTCACCTTTGACCTTTACAGACGTTACCATCTCTACTGAAGACATAACGTCACCTTTGACCTTTACAGACGTTACCATCTCTACTGAAGACATAATGTCACCTTTGACCTTTACAGACGTTACCATCTCTACTGAAGACATAACGTCACCTTTCACCTTTACAGACGTTACCATCTCTACTGAAGACATAACGTCACCTTTGACCTTTACAGACGTTACCATCTCTACTGACGACATAACATACGTTTAAAGCCCTGTTTGCTTGTAAACGTTCACTGTAGCATCAGTGTTTAGAAAGTAACCACCAAGATCTTCACATGCTGTCTTGCTAAGAGGAGATAACTGTGAACTGTGTCACATGACCAAGTGGGTGGGGAAAAATAAATCCTTTGGATATACTCTTCCAGCGTCCTCATCAGAAGACAACCGTATGGTTTCTAAAGACATATTGGAATGAAATATGAGCGTTACAAACTTGAATTGGATCGAGGAGACTTCAAAGCTTTTTGTGATTTCATGATTTTGGGGGGGCGGGGTTGCTGCTTGAGCTTTGACAGTCGGTTCTTCATCATCTTAACGTAAAGAGGAATTACAGCTGCATGTCCTGGGAGGGGAGGGGGTTCCAGAGGCCCAACAGACATTACATCCATTCTTTGAGGTCCGTCCTAAAACGGGGTCACGGGCAGAACACAGACCCCCCAGAGAAGCAGGTCCTGCTGACAGAAACCAGGCGGATGTGAGCGTCGTCCAGCTGCTGGAGGGATTTCAGAAGAATAAACTGATAAAACCAGGAAGGTTTCTGGGTCTCCTCTGTCTTCATGGTTTGATCACCAAAACATACCAATCCTTGGATCTTCTACTTCCTGCTTCTGACTTTAGAAACAAAACTCTACATGCTTATTTCCTAACAATAATTTATATTTTCAAGCACTTCTTTCACAAAGTTATCTCAGCGGCCCAGTCAGAGCTAATGTGGAATTATTTATAGTTTTGTCCATCTTTAATGAGGCAGAAGTATGTGCTGGAAACTAATTAAAACAAAAAGCAGACATGGATCTGCAGCATTTGGGCAGAAATGAAAACGCTGCAGCTGTTCTCGGGCCTATTAAAGCCAGTGGGCTCAGCACCAGCAGATCTTCACTAATAATCTATTCCGGACTTAATTGGAGTAAATGCAGCCTTTGTGGATTTATAAATGAAGCAAGTGATGCAAAAAATATTTTAATTAAAATGTATAAATAAAACAGAACATGAGATTAAGTCAAGAAAATCCTGCAACTAATCCCAGAGACGTTTTTACATGAAGTAAAGAAAACGATGGAATGTTTGTGACACACTGATGTGGCTTTATTATAATTATCTCTGTTTTTGGACTTTTAATTATACATGTCAGTGTTATTGTACGATAGCTTTGACCCAAATATATGTGAGATTAAGATTCCACACAAACAACAGGTTTGATCATAATGTGGAAACTGATGACTCCGCCCATGAAATAATGACAACAAAAGCCACAAAAAGTTTATATTAATTAAAGTATTATTTTACTTTGAAAGGGAAAACAACTTCTGTTTGTGTGATTATTGAGCATATTTGTAAAACTTAATGAACAATTAAAATATAACACTTTACAAAAAATAGAATGTACTTTTTTAGTAAAATGTAATATATTACTTTATAAAAAAATATATGATGTAGTATTTTGCAAAAACCAATATGCTACCATACAAAAAATATGTGCTTCTATACAATGAAATATAATGAACTACTATGAAAAATATAATTTACTACTTTAGAAAAAATAATGTACTTTCTAAAAATATATATAATGTGCTTCTTTACAAAAAAATATACAATTTTAAAAATATATATTATTATTATTAATATTATATTTATATTATTATTAAAAATTGTTAAACATTAAACTAAAATATTAAACTTTTTTTTAATAAAATGTGCAACTTTAGAAAAATGTATTATTTTTTTTTACAAAAAATATATTTTGCTCTACTTTACAAATATATAATATACTATTTTTTACAAAAAGTAATATGTACTACTTTACAAATATATAAGGTAATATTTTGCCAAAAATAATGTACTACTATAAACAAAATATTATGTGCTACTATACAATGAAATATAATAACCTATAATAAGAAATACAATGTAATACTTTACAAAATAGAATAAACTTTTTTTTTACAAAAATATAATATACTTTCTAAAATCATATATAATGTAGTACTTTACAAAAATATAATACTCAATTTAATAAATATATACTATGTAGAACCTTAAAAAATAAAAGACCTTTTTTTAAATAAAAGTGCAATTTTTGAAAAATGAAATATCCTTTTTTTAACGAAAAATATATATTTCACTACTTTACAAATTTATAATATAGTATGTAAAAAAAATCATATGTATCTACTTTACAAAAATATAATATACTTTCTTTTTTAACTAAAAATGAATGTGGTACTTTAAACTAACATCATGTACTACTTTCCAAATAATAATCTGTAGTAGTTGGCGTTGTGTTAAAGTTTTAATATTTAATTTCAGCCGTGCTGTTGGCCTGAAGGAAGACTTATTGATGTTCCTACAAACAACTGAACAGTTTTAAAGCTGAAACACTTGATTTAAAAAGTAAAAGATTCCTGGAGAAATGTTTCTTAAGGTGGAATCAGTAAATCGTCTGCAGCTGTGGTCCTGCAGGATTGGACCCGGATGTCTGCCTGCTCTCTGCTCTGTTACTGTTCCGTTCAGACTCTGCTCGGTTTATGACTCCCTCTCAGGATCTACCTGCAGATGAACGGGTCGTGTTGGGGATTCGATTAGATGTACTCACACTCCTGCGGCTGCTGCCCCTGCTCTGTGGCGCTGTTTGCATTTTGTCCTAATAGAGCAAAAAGGGCACCTTTTGTCTGAGCAATTTAAAAAAGCAATTTGTTCTCTTCGTCTGTTTGCTTTCACCGTGTTCTGGCCCGCCGCGCTGGGAGCTAAGCTTACATAAATTACTCCGCCGCCGATGAAAATGTCAACAAGACGAGGCCGGCGGTCGTCCTGGCGTGACGGCGTCGGCGCCGGCTTCCCCGATGACGAGGACGGATGGATGAATGTGAACGTCTCTTTCCCGCTCCTCTCCTGATGTCGGAGCGGCCGGCGTCATTTCGCTTGTCTGGTGCGTCTCCCGCCACTTCCACTGATGGATCAGAAACGCTCCTCCCGCTGCCACGGCGGCGGGCGTCTGTCAACGCGGCCGCTCCGCCGAGCAGAGAAGACAACAGCGAGGAGGATCTCCCACGCTGCTCCTGTCCTTAACCAACGCTTCCTCTCAACAGGCGGGAACTTCCTCACAAACTGCCTCTTAAGACGCTTTTATCCCAGTCCAGGAACGCCTCCTGCTCTCCCGCCTTCACTTTCTGATCGTCGCTGAGACAAAAGATCTCAGGATTCCATCTGGTTGCATTCAAACAGTCGCATCTTCATCATCATCTCAACTTTTCTTGACATAATTTGCATAAATTTAAGACTTTTTTTTAAGACATGATAGATAGAACTCAATGTACAGATATGTAAAAAAGAAAAAACAATCACAGTTACATTTATTCTAGTAAAAGTACTAAAATAAACCATTGAGATGTTCTGCTAACTACTGAATATGTATTAAAACAAAAAAACATGTTCTCTATACTCCAAATACACACAAAGTGTTTTTCACTGCAGTGGACAAAAGCAGGCATCCCATAATGCCTGCAGCTCACCCATCGATACTCCTCATTAATACTCTTCAACTGACTCAAATAAAAAATGTGACTAAACCTCAAATAGAGGAAATATAGAAATAAAGAGGAGAAACATTTACTGAACAACAAAACTACATTTTTAAAACCGTAACTTTTTCACATAATTATGAACTAGATATATAGCATCACCTGTGATAATGCTAGAGTGAATGCTGGAAGCTGAATTTGCAAAATGTTAGTTCCAATAGCTGAATTAGCTGAAATTGATAGCTGAAATCACTGAAGTGAGTAGCTGAACACACTGACGCTAATAGGTAGCTCGGCTATTAGCTAAATGCTAAATTAGCCTAAAACCTGAAAAAAAAGGTTATTTAAAACAGCTAACATGTAACAGAAAAAAAGCAACACTTAAAATACCTTCAAAACTGAAAAAAGCCTAAATTAGCCGAAACAGCTAGCATGTAGCTGAAATATTAGCTAAACTCCAAAACAGCCTAAAAAATCTTAGTAAATTCTAAAACAGTCCAAAAATCTAGCAGAATGTCCATTTTTTTAAACTTTTAAACCGTAACTTTTTCACATAATTATGAACTAGATATATAGCATCACCTGTGATAATGCTAGAGTGAATGCTGGAAGCTGAATTTGCAAAATGTTAGTTCCAATAGCTGAAATCACTGAAGTTATTAGTTGAACACACTGACGCTAATAGGTAGCTCGGCTGTTAGCTAAATGCTAAATTAGCCTAAAACCTAAAATAAAAAAGAAAAGGTTATTTAAAACAGCTAACATGTAACTGAAAAAATAGCTAGACTTAAAATACCTTCAAAACTGAAAAAAGCCTAAATTAGCCAAAACAGCTAGCATGTAGCTGAAATATTAGCTAAACTCCAAAACAGCCTAAAAAATCTTATTAAATTCTAAAATAGTGCAAAAATCTAGCAGAATGTCAGTTTTTTTAAACTTTTAAACCGTAACTTTTTCACATAATTATGAACTAAATATATAGCATCACCTGTGATAATGCTAGAGTGAATGCTGGAAGCTGAATTTGCAAAATGTTAGTTCCAATAGCTGAATTTGCTGAAATCACTGAAGTTATTAGTTGAACACACTGACGCTAATAGGCAGCGCGGCTATTAGCTAAATGCTAAATTAGCCTAAAACCTGAAAAAAAAAAGGTTATTTAAAACAGCTAACATGTAACAGAAAAAAAAGCTAGACTTAAAATACTTTCAAAACTGAAAAAAGCCTAAATTAGCCGAAACAGCTAGCATGTAGCTGAAATATTAGCTAAACTCCAAAACAGCCTAAAAAATCTAGCAGAATGTCCGTTTTTAAAACTTTAAAACTGTAACTTTTTAACATAATTATGAATAATGAAAAGGCAGGAATATTATTCCAGAATAAATCATCTTAAACCTTAAATAACTTTCAATATTTTACTCTCCATAAAAATATATTTAGTCATAACATTAGAAATAATTATGGATGTTCATAACAGAACATGTAGCGACAATCACAACAGCATAAACGTGTTAGCATTAGCTCACCAACATTTTTTGGATTTTATCAGAGCAGCAGCATCCCAGCATTAGTGCTTCAACATTAGTGCATTAGTTAGTTAATTATCAGGTAGCTTTAGCATGCTAATATGCTAACATCCGTGGATTAGCATTCCAACAACAACATTAGCGGAGCCGTGGATTAGCACTTGATGCTTTCCATCGTTGTTACTCATAAATGGTTGAATTTCAACATCTTCAGGACATTTTTGGGCAGTCGCTGGTTTAGCCCCTCCATCACTGTGGCTCTGGATGAATCTTTTCATCATTATTTCAAGGAAAATGTCAATTCTTGTAAAACTTTAAAGTCCTAGAGCTCAACAAATAGTGAAGGATTTCTATCTCTATGTTTCCAAAATCCCTAAAATGCAAATGGAAAATTTGTCATGGAAACTCCTCTGATGTTCAAGAAAAACAAATATGTTTTGAATTTCAGTATTTTCCTTCAAACTCTGAAATAACCTGGTGTTCTTGGAGCTGCTTGAACTGAAATAAGAACTGTAAGTCCTTTATTACTATTATTTCAAGAGTTTTCATTTTGTGGGAAAAGTGACAACCCTCCATATTTTATTCTGAAAAATATTTTTGTAGAGACGGCCTTTAAGAAATGAAAAAAAATCCAGATTTAAATCAAGGGAAGGTTTGAGCTGCTGAATAAAAACATACTTTAAACCTTTGCAGATTGTGTCCTCAATTAACTGCACATCCTCATATTTATGAAGCGGATTTGAGGTTTGCATTTATGTCCAGGTTTTATCAGTAAATGCAGATGATTTTAGGAGGTAATTCAAAAACTTTCTGATAAATTTTAAAGCCCAGAAGCTTCACAAAGGGACACAAAAACAAATTTGATAAAGCACTAAACTTTATTAGAACTGAAAAAAGTATTTTTGAAATATTTCCTACATTTTCGGTTTCAAAGATAATGAAACACATACGGAAATATATTGAAGTCAATCCTTAATTCAGTTTTTCTGAGTTGGAATTCTATGTAAAACTAAAAGATATAAATGTTATTGCATGCTAAAGATCCATGAGTCTCACCAGAACATGACAAATAATCATCTCACATATTTCGTCTCTCACTCCGGCCTAAGAAAGGAAGGGTGAAGAGTGGAGTCTTGACAGGTGTCAAACAGTTAGACTCTTTATCCAGGAGGAGTTCAGTAAAAACTACTGTTAACGTCGTCGGCATGTGTTTAACCGGTAAAATGCTGTTTCCTGAAATATTGCTTCAGCACCACGGACAGCTCTTAGGAAGATTTAAAGAAGATTTAGTGGAGCTGAGACATTTATCGTTTTAGGAGTCGACCACGATTTGAGATCAGAATAGAGCTGACACAAATGATTATTTTAATAGTCGACTAATCACCGATTATTGTTTCCGATGAGTCGACTGACCGCATCATGCACAAACTGGATGTATAGCACATGTCTGAACCATCATTAGCTTGAAACTTACGAAAAACTAGATATATAGCAATATGTTAGTGTAAATGTTGTAGGCTGAATGTAGCAACTGAAGATGTTAGCTGAAAATGCTGAAGCTGAAACCTTAACTAAAGCTACAGTATTAGCTAAATGTAAAATGAGAAAAAAATGGAAAAAGAAATTGCTAGCATATTGTTAAAATATTGTGTAAAGACTAAATTAGCCCAAAAAACGGGAAAAATATCAAAGTTAACCAAAACAGTTAGCATAATGCTATAGAATATTAGCTAAACTCCAAATTATCTTAAAGAAAAAAACTCTAATTTTGCTAATATTTTTTCATATCGCTAAAATGTTAGCTAAACTCTAAAATAGCTTAAAATTTGGAAAAATAACTAAAATAGCCAAAACTGCTAGCATAATGCTAAAATGCTAAACTCCAAATGAACTCCAAGTTTCAAAGGTTTTGAGCAATGTCTCATTCATTTCCTATGAAGCATATTTTGCTCAATATTTCAAAAACTATAAAGTTTATAAATACCTAAAGCAGTAAGGTCCAGAACCAGCTGAACGTTCTGATACCAAGATTACTGAAATCGTTGAAAGTGGGATTGTTTTTTCACGTGCTGTAGGGCTGCCACAAACGATTATTTTAATAGTCGACTAATCACCGATTATTTTTTCCGATTAGTCGACTAATCTGTTCATGGCCAAAGTGCATGTAAAGATGCTGAAGTTGATAACCAGCTAAAATATTAATTAAATGCCAAATTAGCCAAAAAATAAAAAGAGCCAAAGTTAGCCTAAATAGCTAGCATGCTGCTGAAATATTAGCTAAACTCCAAATTAGCCTTAAAAAAACGGAAAAATCCTATATTAGCCAAAACAGCTAGCATATAGCTGAAATATAAGCTAAACTCAAAAGTTGCAAGAAATCAGGACTGATTTGGTCAGGTGGAACATCTTCTCGTTGGATATGGCTTCAAGGATAGAAACGATAAAGATGAATATTCTACCTCGACTCCTGTATTTATTTCAATCACTTCCGGTTGAAATACCAGAGAAACAATATAGATTGTGGGATAACATCATTTCTAGATACATTTGGAACGGACGCAGACCCAGAATTAAATTAGAGACTTTACAAATAAGTAAACAAAAAGGAGGGATGGCATTACCAAATTTAAGAGAATATTTTCATGCAGCACAGTTTAGACCTATAATTTGTTGGTGTGATGACAATTTTATATCCAAATGGAAAAACATAGAACAATTTATACAGGGAAGGAAAATTCATAGTTTTATGGGAGATAGACGGAATGCTTCAAACATTCTTAACGAAATGAGAACGGTTTCACAATTTACAATGCAATTGTGGTTTAAAATTGTGAAAAAATATAAATTAGAAAATGAGGTCAAAATACTGCGGTGGGTTGGTTTTGATAAAGACTTTAAACCAGGTCTTCATGATAAAAAGTTTAAAGAATGGAGTCAAAAAGGTATAACTGCAATATGCACATTAATAAGTAATGGAGAGTTTTTTGAGTTTTGAAAATATGAAAAAAAAATACAATCTGAGTAATAATGATCATTTTAGGTTTCTGCAAATAAGAGATTATTTTGATAAAGAAATAAGAGCTAAATCTAATTTCGATCATGGTATTGTCCAGGTTATTTCTGACACCTATAAATCAAAGAAACATAGAATTATATCAACCCTGTATAAAAAACTAATGGAAATAAAAGGCAAAAACACCATGTATATCAAACAGAAATGGGAAAGGGAACTTGGCGTAAATATATCAGAAGAGGAATGGGTTCAGATCTGGCAAACGCAGCACAGCTGGAGATTGCACTGTTGGAAAAACATCATCAGATTTTTTGTAACACCTAAAATCAAAAGCAAATACTCCTCAACACCACAATTATGTTGGAGAAAATGTGGAATAATTAATCCGGATCACTCTCATATTTTTTGGCTCTGCCCTGTAATTAGTTCTTTTTGGAAAGATATTCATCAGGTCATCAGTGGAATTTTGGGTTACAATGTACCAAATACCAGTGCGTTTTATATTTAAGTAATTTGCAAGTAATGTTTTTAAAGTGATAAGTATTTAAATTAAAATCCTCCTAGCTGCCTGTAAAAAAACAATTACAAAAAAATGGTATAAGACAGACCCACCAACAAAACAGGAATGGGAGGAAATGATAAAGGAAATATATAAGATGGAAATGTTGAACCATAAGATTAAAACAGAAGAAGAACTTTTTATGAAAAGATGGAAGAAATGGATTACATATATAATGACAAGAACATAATATATACAGAACATGTAAAAAACCTGTAGAGTCAAGGCAATCTGATGTGTGGGTATAAGGGTTTTTTTTTTTGTTTTATTTTGTTTTTGTTTCTTCAGTGTGTTAAGTTATTGGTTGGTGTTATGTATTTTTATTGTATTTGATTTATTTATTGCCACAATAATCTGTTTACAAGGTTTGTCTTTCTTTGTATGTTTGTCTTAAATGTGTTTAAAAAGGTAAAATAAAAAGAAAGTTATAAAAAAATAAACTCAAAAGTTCCCTAAAAAACGTAAAAAAGCTAAAGTTAGCCTAAATAGCTAGCATGCTGCTGAAATATTAGCTAAATTCCACATTAGCCTTAAAAAAACGGAAAAATCCTATATTAGCCAAAACAGCTAGCATATAGCTGAAATATAAGCTAAACTCAAAAGTTCCCTAAAAAACGTAAAAAAGCTAAAGTTAGCCGAAATAGCTAGCATGCTGCTGAAATATTAGCTAAACTCCAAAATAGCCTAAAAAACCTTAATAAATGCCAAAATATTCCAAAAAGCTAGCAGAATGCTATTATAACTTTCAACTTTACTACAATCTGACTTCATACAATATAAAGTAACGACTAATCGACTATTAAATTAGTTGTCGATTATTTTAATAGTCGATTAGTCATCGATTAGTCGACTAATCGTGGCAGCCCTAACGTGCTGATAAACGTATAGAAGGAGCAGGAGAAACATTATAGTGTCAGACAATAAAGATGATAGTTTAAGAAGATTAAGACAAGATTAAATCATATGAGGTTAGAATCTGAAACAAGGAAGTATTTTTCACTAAAGTAAAAGTTCTGGGTCTCACTGACTCATATATCCAACAACTCACAACTTTACTACACTCTGACTCCGTATAACAGACTAATCTACTCTTAAACTAGCCCTAAATCTGAAGCAGTTTTGTCTGAAAACTGGAGCCAACAAGCTCAGGAACTCCTAACACAAGAGGAGCAGAGAACAATGTTTGCACGATTCCAGTTTCATCAGCGTTTAACAAAGCAAACGGGTTCTGATGAGAGTCCTCCGACGGCGAGCTTAAAGTAAATGATCCTCATTAGCGTTGCAATATGAGCAGCACACTCAGAGCAGCACAAAGAAGCTGTTTGTCCGGTTATCGAGTCAGGAAGTTAAGAAAGGTTTAAAAGTTCTTCTTTTCTCTGAGAGAAAACCTTAACTGTTTCTCTGATGCGCTAAAGAACACGACCGCCTCGAGGCTCCATGCGGTTCCATGTGAGAGGAATGACTTAATGCAGTAAAAACATCTCCAGAGGGAGGAGATCCAGAAAAGCCGACAGACACAGCAGAGCTGGAAAAACTCGACTGTGATGTCCGGACATCAATGATTAATGAGTGAAAAGGAGATCAAGAGCCAACACTCTCCTGGAACAGCAGAGGTGTTTCTTACTCTGGCTGCTTTCCTCCAAACACAATCTCTGCTGAAACTACAGTAATGCATGAAGAGAGCACAGAGTTTAGAAATCCTCGTTCCTTTGGATACATAACCCCCAACAGCAGCAGCGTTTCATCAGAAGATCCAAAGACTTGGTTCACACGCGTCTGTGAAGCGTCAAGGCTGTTCAACAAGCTGTGAGCTCAAGTGTTTGCATTCTCTCATCTACTATAGATCCTCAACTGTTTACACTGTCAACTCCAGCAGATTCAAAAGCTGATATGCAACATTTCTCTGTAGTCATCTGTGATCAAGGTCAACCAGCTGACGCTGCAGCACAGAGAAGTGACCTTTTGACATTTGAGTTTCATTATTTAGAATGTACAAGGATGGACAAGTTTATATCTTCTGTACATAAAGTGCATTTTCTCATTATAATAGCAGCTGCTATCTCGTTTTAACAAGATCCACTATCTCGTTAGAACGAGATCCACTAACTGGTTCTTAGCGGATCTCGATATTAACCACAAAATGAAGAGACTTAAACAGGTAATGTCTCTGCATCTCAGTGTGGGAAAGGGAGAGGGGGACATGTCATTCTCTGTTATTGATTATGTCATTGAATAAATGAAATGGTTTATTTCAAGAAATCAGGTTATAATACATGAAATATCATCACATAATCAATCACAAGTAGATCTCTTGAAGGAAGGAATCGAACTTATATAATCCCACCCCGACTCGACCATTTTCTCTACATGAATTATCATCATTAAAACCAGAAAATAAACGTAGTTTTCTTAAAAAGATGGCCGATTTCATTATGTAACAAGAAAGCAGATGTCGTTATAATGAGATTGTGAATCTTGTTAGAACGTGATAGCGGCTGTCATTATGACGAGATAGCGGATCTTGTTATAATTAGATAGCGGATCTCATTATATAACGAGAAAGGGGATCTTGTTAGAAAGAGATAGCGGATCTCGTTCTAACGAGATAGTGGATGTCGTTATAACGAGATAGCGGATTTTGTTATAATGAGATAGTGGCTGTTGTTAGAACGTGATAGCGGATGTCGTTATGACGAGAGAGCGGATCTTGTTATAACGAGATAGTGGCTGTTGTTAGAACGAGATAGCGGATCTCGTTAGAACAAGATAGTGGATGTCATTATAACAAGATAGTGGATGTCATTATAACGAGATAGTGGATGTCATTATAACGAGATAGTGGATGTCATTATAACGAGATAGTGGATGTCATTATAACGAGATAGTGGCTGTCGTTATGACGAGATAGCGGATCTTGTTATAATTAGATAGCGGATCTCATTATATAACGAGAAAGGGGATCTTGTTAGAAAGAGATAGCGGATCTCGTTCTAACGAGATGGTGGATGTCGTTATAACGAGATAGCGGATTTTGTTATAATGAGATAGTGGCTGTTGTTAGAACGTGATAGCGGATGTCGTTATGACGAGAGAGCGGATCTTGTTATAACGAGATAGTGGCTGTTGTTAGAACGAGATAGCGGATCTCGTTAGAACAAGATAGTGAATGTCATTATAACGAGATAGTGGATGTCATTATAACAAGATAGTGGATGTCATTATAACGAGATAATGGATGTCATTATAACAAGATAGTGGATGTCATTATAACGAGATAGTGGATGTCATTATAACGAGATAGTGGATGTCATTATAACGAGATAGTGGATGTCATTATAACGAGATAGTGGCTGTTGTTAGAACGAGATAGCGGATGTCGTTCTAACGAGATGGTGGATGTTGTTCTAACGAGATAGTGGATGTCATTATAACGAGATAGTGGATGTCGTTCTAACGAGATAGTGTCGTTATAACGAGATAGCGGATTTTGTTATAATAAGATAGTGGATGTTGTTAGAACGTGATAGCGGATGTCGTTAGATTGAGATAGTGGATGTCATTATAACAAGATAGTGGATCTCGTTCTAACGAGATAGTGGATGTCGTTAGAACAAGATAGCAGATCTCGTTATAACGATATAGCGTATCTCGTTATGACGAGAGAGCGGATCTTGTTACAATGAGATAGCAGATCTCATTCTATAACGATATAGCATATCTTGTTATAACAAGATATGCTATATCTTTATAACGAGATCAGTTATCTCGTTATAACACAATATTGGATCTCATTATAAGAGGAAATGATGAAGTCTCAGCGTCTCTGTGTGGTCAAGGGGAGAGGGTTCAATCATTGTTATTGATTATCTCGTTATAATCAGAAATGTTCTTCAACCAGGAAGTCAAACGTTTGATTCTTCTTTTGTCATTTGTCTTCAATTTTACAAATAAAAAAGTCTCTTGGTTGACATCCAGAGGACACTCGGGCAAGAAACCAGCTGTCTTTATTCATGTAACCATGTAGAATTTCTTTTAATGGTAGTCTTTCAGTGTTTTTCCTGCACATCTGTGAAAAGTTTCTGTTGGTTTTTATCTTGTTTTGTTTAATATATTGATCTGGCACAGAGTAAAAAAATAATAACAATTTCACTTAAAAAATCTGCTTCAGTGTTTCAAGAATATTTATATAAATTGGGAAAAGGCTTTAAGTTTAGAAGAATTTCTGAAGAAAAGAGGAATTGAAAGAGAACCCCTCAGGAGGACGGCATTTGTAATTCTAATAAGATGGAAGGAAAAGCGGGGAGAGTGCAAAGATCTGAATGAACTGGATGCCCCTCAAGTTTACCAGCACACAATCAAAGGCCCTTCTAGTCCCACTCAGTGGGGCCCGTCATGAGAAGATCCACATGCTCCCGTTCCCGCTGCACGGACAGCTTTTAAGTGGAAAACTGAAGGCGAGCCGAACAAAGGAACCGCACAAAGACTCCATCAATGGCAGCCTCCAGTGGAGCAACATCAGAACCAGACTGCTGGAGATCAATCACAGCAGTGGGAGAACCTGGAGGAGGCTCAGCCGAGCAGACACTGATGAACATCTGCAGTCACCGCGACCTATCCAACTTCAACTCTCCTACAGATCTGTAGAGTTGAAGTTGCTGCAGGTCTATTCGTGTTTCCTTCCTGCCAGCACGGAGGAAGTGAAGGCGTGTGAAAAGCGTCAGGTCTGATGACAGGAAACATGCTAATTGGTCGTCTCTCGTCTCCAAAGAGACTGCTTAGTAAACATTAGTAGAGCTGCCACAAACGATTATTTTAATAGTCGACTAATCACCGATTATTTTTTCCGATTAGTCGACTAATCTGTTCATGGCCAAAGTGGATGTAAAGATGCTGAAGTTGATAACCAGCTAAAATATTAGTTAAATGCCAAATTAGCCAAAAAATAAAAAGAGCCAAAGTTAGCCTAAATAGCTAGCATGCTGCTGAAATATTAGCTAAAT
The DNA here is from genome assembly GCA_003999625.1 of Oryzias javanicus. Classification (NCBI taxonomy): domain Eukaryota; kingdom Metazoa; phylum Chordata; class Actinopteri; order Beloniformes; family Adrianichthyidae; genus Oryzias; species Oryzias javanicus. Next base: position 25,336,294 of record CM012438.1, read on the forward strand.
TCCACATTAGCCTTAAAAAAACGGAAAAATCCTATATTAGCCAAAACAGCTAGCATATAACTGAAATATGAGCTAAACTCAAAAATTGCCTAAAAAAACTTAAAAAAGCTTAAGTTAACCAAAATAGCTAGCATGCTGCTGAAATATTAGCTAAATTCCACATTAGCCTTAAAAAAAACGGAAAAATACTATATTAGCCAAAACAGCTAGCATATAGCTGAAATATGAGCTAAACTCAAAAATTGCCTAAAAAAACTTAAAAAAGCTTAAGTTAACCAAAATAGCTAGCATGCTGCTGAAATATTAGCTAAATTCCACATTAGCCTTAAAAAAAAACGGAAAAATCCTATATTAGTCAAAACAGCTAGCATATGGCTGAAATATGAGCTAAACTCAAAAATTGCCTAAAAAAACTTAAAAAAGCTTAAGTTAACCAAAAGCTAGCATGCTGCTGAAATATTAGCTAAATTCCACATTAGCCTTAAAAAAACGGAAAAATCCTATATTAGCCAAAACAGCTAGCATATAGCTGAAATATGAGCTAAACTCAAAAATTGCCTAAAAAAACTTAAAAAAGCTTAAGTTAACCAAAATAGCTAGCATGCTGCTGAAATATTAGCTAAATTCCACATTAGCCTTAAAAAAACGGAAAAATACTATATTAGCCAAAACAGCTAGCATATAGCTGAAATATGAGCTAAACTCAAAAATTGCCTAAAAAAACTTAAAAAAGCTTAAGTTAACCAAAATAGCTAGCATGCTGCTGAAATATTAGCTAAACTCCAAATTAGCCTTAAAAAAATGGAAAAATACTATATTAGCCAAAACAGCTAGCATATAGCTGAAATATAAGCTAAACTCAAAAGTTCCCTAAAAAACGTAAAAAAGCTAAAGTTAGCCGAAATAGCTAGCATGCTTCTGAAATATTAGCTAAACTCCAAAATAGCCTAAAAAACCTTAATAAATGCCAAAATATTCCAAAAAGCTAGCAGAATGCTATTATAACTTTCAACTTTACTACAATCTGACTTCATACGATATAAAATAACGACTAATCGACTATTAAATTAGTTGTCGATTGTTTTAATAGTCGATTAGTCATCGATTAGTCGACTAATCGTGGCAGCCCTAAACATTAGTTAGTTAGTTAGTTAGGAAGGTGTGACTTTGAGTCTTTCCCGCTGGAGCAGCTGATAGCTGATCCTCCACAGGTGCACGGCGAGGCCAGCGGGGGCGTTCAGGTCGGCTGAGCAGGCGCATAAATGATCTGCAGCAGAAAGGCGAGCGGGGGAAAGAGCAGGCCGTCCCCTGGGCGCCGGAGAGCGCCTTTGCCTTCGGTGGCATTTCCTCCGCCTTTCATTCGCCACTCAGGTAATTGCATTCCCCCGCCGAGCGGACGGCGTCCTCCCGCGACTCTGACGAGCGTGTTTACATCGGTCAGCCGGGCGGCTTAAACTCTGCAGTCAGAAGAGGTGTTTGCGCTGCTTCCCGGAGCGCGGCGGAGCGTGGAGATGATTGCTCGCCGCGATAGCGGCTCGACCTCACACGACAAGGGAGGAAGTCACCGACCGCCACGAGGAAGCAGATAAGACTGTGTGAGGTCCACACCTCTGACTGCTCTCTGCAGCCAACACCATCCTCTCACCTGAACCAGAAACGAGACCTTTGCAAATTAAAGTCAAATCTTTATGTGGGATTTACTAACTTTAAGACAGAACAGCCACACTTTGGACAAGTGAGAACATCTACAATAGTGCTGCCACAAACGATTATTTTAATAGTCGACTAATCACCGATTATTTTTTCCGATTAGTCGACTAATCGGGTCATGCGCAAACTGGATGTAAAGACGCTGAAGTTGATAACCAGCTAAAATATTAATTAAATGCCAAATTAGCCTAAAAAATAAAAAGAACCAAAGTTAACCAAAATAGCTAGCATACTGCTGAAATATTAGCTCAAAATTAGCCTAAAAAAAACAGAAAAATCCTAAATTAACCAAAATAGCTATGTCGCTGCTGAATTTAGTTAAACTTAAAAATAGCTTAAAAAACACTAAAAAAAGAAACCTTAAGTTAGCCAAAACAGCTAGCATGTAGATTAAAATATTAGCTAAACTCCATAAAAGACCAAAGAAAACTTAATTAAATGCCAAAATAGTCCAAAAAGCTAACAGAATGCTATTATAACTTTTAACTTTACTACAGTCTGACTTCATACAATATAAAGTAACGATTAATCGACTATTAAATTAGCTGTCGACTATTTTAATAGTCGATTAGTCGTCGATTAGTCGACTAATCGTGGCAGCCCTAGTCTACAATGACCTTCAGTTTGATTCAAATAAAATCTGTAATGACCAACATCTTGACAGAATTCTAACATATTCTTACATCTCAATTATCTCAGTTAATATGCAGATGACACTCTGTTTTTCTATCTAATTGAACCACACATTCTCATCCACATCTTGTCACATGTGGACATTTGGTTTGGCCCCCGCATGACTTTTTGGCGTTTCAGGCCAACATACAGGCTGTTCCCGTTAGAACACGGGTTTCCAACCTCCGGGCCGCGAACCAGAACCGGTACAGTACCAGGACGCGAGTGCACCACTACCCTAAACTTAACCCAGTCTTGTGCCGCGGTGGGTTCCCCGTGTCCCCGATTTGATTCGTAACACTCATATTTTGTCCCAAGATGTTTGTTTATGACAGACTTTATTCTGGGGATTTTGAGAGTTTTCTGTCATGTTTGAGTTTTTTGGGTTCTTTTTACTATGTATTCTCTAAAACACGGAAGGGGGCACAGGTTCTGTCAGCCCACAATAACCTGCTGTAGAAACAACAAATATTAAATAACTGTTTGTTGTTTGTTGGTATAGGTTTCCATGACAAAGTCACTTTAATAAATAGCATTTCTTATCCTAAATTAGTCAAACAAAACCCATTTTTTTAGTAACACAAGAAGCTATTAATGTTTTCATAGAATATGAAGGAGAAAAATTAAAAATATGACAACAAACTCCCCAAATCAATGCAACATTCATCTTTTTGACACAAAATTTGAGCGTTACAAAACAAATCAACGACGCCTGAGGGCGGGGACACACATTCTGGCAATGGGAACATCTTGGCACAACTTGGGTTATCGTCCAGGCCCAATTAGTTTCTAGTACTTACTCTGGTATTAGTTCAGGTCAGATACCACATTTGGTACCGCATCATGTACCGCGTTTGGGTCAGGGTCCCGGTACTGGCCACACCCTGAGGACCAGTCAGCGTCCGGTGCCGTGTGTAGAGGGTCGTGGACCCTGGATTTTACAAACAACCAGCACATCTAAAAATACTAATTGGTAATACCCAAAACATCCAAAAGTGACACAAAGGTGTCATTAATCAAACGCTTATATGTGATGATTTGGGAGTGAGATTCTAAGGATGTAAAACCTGAACGTGTTTCTAAATGAGCAAAACTTAATAATAATATGTATTTGTATACAAATTTTAGAAGGCAAAGAGAAACACACATCTATAAAATGATGTCTTTCTGGCATTTTTCTGATGATGGAACACACTAAAATAGCTGTAAGCTAGCAGGACAGCATGTAAACAAGGAACTCTCAGTAAAGGGAAGGGGGAGGGGGTGGGATTGATCCACGCTGAAAGTCCCGCCCACAATTTAGAGGAGGAATTTCTAATGAACTCCTGCTGATCTGAAGAAACTAGAAAATGACAATTTTTCTGATTGTGGCTCAAAGTGAAGAATGAAGAAGTCACTGAGAAAAGATTAGAAGAGAAGAAGCTTCAGTTAGAAGCAAAGTGACAGAACACGCGTTAAATTCTCATGACGCACACTTCGTCGGGTATTATCTCTTACATAATCATGCATTTAAAATACATGTTAAATATAGAATGAACGAGACTGAATGACTGCAACTCCATAATTACATTGAACATATGGGTCCATGTAATCCTTTAGAACTGAGATAATGTCCCATAACCGGCTGAATGGTTTGAAGTAGGGCTGCCACAAACGATTATTTTAATAGTCGACTAATCATCGATTAATTTTTCCGATTAGTCGACTAATCGGATCATGGACAAAGTGGATGTAAAGAAAATCTGAAATATGATAAGCTTTAAAACAAAAAAATCCTAAATAAGCTAAAATCGCTAGCATATAGCTGAAATATTAGCTAAACTCCATATTAGTCTAAAAAACTGTAAAAATTCCAAATTAGCCAAAATAGCTAGCACGTAGCTGAAGACATAGCAAAACTCCAAATTAGCCTAAAAAACTGTAAAAATCCCAAATTAGCCAAAATAGTGAAATATTAGCTAAACTCCAAATTAGCCTATTAAACTGTAAAAAAAAAAAAATCCCAAATTAGCTAAAATAGTGAAATATTAGCTAAACTCCAAATTAGCCCTAAAAAACTGTAAAAATTCCAAATTAGCCAAAATAGGTAGCATGTAGCTGGAATAATAGAAAAACTCCAAATTAGCCTAAAAAACTGTAAACATTTAGAATTAGCTAGCTAACATGTAAATGAAATATTAACTAAACTCCAAATTTGCCTACAAAACTGAAAAAATCCTAAATTAGCCAAAAGAGCTAACATATAGCTGAAATATTAGCTAAACTCCAAATTAGCCTAAAAAACTAAAAAAAAAATCCCAAATTAGCTAAAATAGTGAAATATTAGCTAAACTCCAAATTAGCCCTAAAAAACTGTAAAAATCCCAAATTAGCCAAAATAGCTAACATATAGCTGAAGTATTAGCTAAACTCCAAATTAGCCTAAAAAACTGTAAAAAAAATCCCAAATTAGCTAAAATAGTGAAAAATTAGCTAAACTCCAAACTAGCCCTAAAAAACTGTAAAAATCCCAAATTAGCCAAAATAGCTAACATATAGCTGAAATATTAGCTAAACTCCAAATTAGCCTAAAAAACTGTAAAAAAAATCCCAAATTAGCTAAAATAGTGAAATATTAGCTAAACTCCAAATTAGCCCTAAAAAACTGTAAAAATCCCAAATTAGCCAAAATAGCTAACATATAGCTGAAATATTAGCTAAACTCCAAATTAGCCTAAAACTGTAAAAAAAAATCCCAAATTAGCTAAAATAATGAAATATTAACTAAACTCCAAATTAGCCCTAAAAAACTGTAAAAATTCCAAATTAGCCAAAATAGGTAGCATGTAGCTGGAATAATAGAAAAACTCCAAATTAGCCTAAAAAACTGTAAACATTTAGAATTAGCTAGTTAACATGTAAATTAAATATTAACTAAACTCCAAATTTGCCTAAAAAACTGAAAAAATCCTAAATTAGCCAAAAGAGCTAACATATAGCTGAAATATTAGCTAAACTCCAAATTAGCCTAAAAAACTAAAAAAAATCCCAAATTAGCTAAAATAGTGAAATATTAGCTAAACTCCAAATTAGGCTAAAAAACTGTAAAAATCCAAAATTAGCCAAAATAGCTAACATATAGCTGAAATATTAGCTAAACTCCAAATTAGCCTAAAAAACTGTAAAAAAAATCCCAAATTAGCTAAAATAGTGAAATATTAGCTAAACTCCAAATTAGGCTAAAAAACTGTAAAAATCCCAAATTAGCCAAAATAGCTAACATATAGCTGAAATATTAGCTAAACTCCAAATTAGCCTAAAAAACTGTAAAAAAAATCCCAAATTAGCTAAAATAATGAAATATTAACTAAACTCCAAATTAGCCCTTAAAAACTGTAAAAATTCCAAATTAGCCAAAATAGGTAGCATGTAGCTGGAATAATAGAAAAACTCCAAATTAGCCTAAAAAACTGTAAACATTTAGAATTAGCTAGCTAACATGTAAATTAAATATTAACTAAACTCCAAATTTGCCTACAAAACTGAAAAAATCCTAAATTAGTCAAAAGAGCTAACATATAGCTGAAATATTAGCTAAACTCCAAATTAGCCTAAAAAACTAAAAAAAATCCCAAATTAGCTAAAATAGTGAAATATTAGCTAAACTCCAAATTAGCCCTAAAAAACTGTAAAAATCCCAAATTAGCCAAAATAGCTAACATATAGCTGAAGTATTAGCTAAACTCCAAATTAGCCTAAAAAACTGTAAAAAAAATCCCAAATTAGCTAAAATAGTGAAAAATTAGCTAAACTCGAAATTAGGCTAAAAAACTGTAAAAATCCCAAATTAGCCAAAATAGCTAACATATAGCTGAAATATTAGCTAAACTCCAAATTAGCCTAAAAAACTGTAAAAAAAATCCCAAATTAGCTAAAATAGTGAAATATTAGCTAAACTCCAAATTAGCCTAAAAAAACTGTAAAAAAAATCCCAAATTAGCTAAAATAGTGAAATATTAACTAAACTCCAAATTAGCCCTAAAAAACTGTAAAAATTCCAAATTAGCCAAAATAGGTAGCATGTAGCTGGAATAATAGAAAAAACTCCAAATTAGCCTAAAAAACTGTAAACATTTAGAATTAGCTAGCTAACATGTAAATGAAATATTAGCTAAACTCCAAATTAGCCAAAAAAACTGAAAAAAATCCTAAATTAGCCAAAAGAGCTAATATGTAGCTGAAATATTATCTTAATTCCAAATTAGCCTAAAAAACTGAAAAATCCTAAATTAGCCAAAATAGCTATCATGAAGCTAAAATACTAGCTAAACTCCAAAATAGCCTGAAAACCCTTAATAAATGCCAAAATAGACCAAAAAGCTAGCAGAATGTCATTATAACTTTCAACTTCACTACAGTCTGACTCCATATATTATAAAGTAACGACTAATCGACTATTAAATTAGTTGTCGACTATTTTTAATAGTCAATTAGTCATCGATTAGTCGACTAATCGTGGCAGCCCTAGTTTGAGTAAATATTAACCTCCATGAATTTCTGTTTTTTTTTTTATGTGTCAACATTTTTAATCCCACAATAAAATAAAACAAGCTTTTAGAGAAAGAAACAGAGTGCAGAACATTACAGTAATTATCTCTCAGTTGAACTCCTTAATATATTTAGTTCTGAACAATTACTGCTTTTAATTGAAATGCTGCTCTTTTCTACAACACGGAGAAAAAAAGAGAAACATTTCAGTGCGGAGCATCAGAAGCTTTTATTCTGTACTGAATAATGACTAGCGCAGCCCACAGAGCTTTTCCACCAGCAGAAACGTATTGATGGAGGAGCGAGTTGGATTCACGCTTCAACGGCAAATCAAAAACATCTGTTTCCTCACCGCTGATGGGCTGGGGCTGCGTTTTACGACAACCTGCAGATTGAAGTCATTTTGTTTTTGGTGTAATTACGTGTTAAATAGTTTTCTAATTAAAAAATGGATGGTGCTTTAGCAGGAGCAGGGCCACAAAATATTACAAGCGGAGAGAAGCACGTCTCATTTAGTGTCAAAACCTGTACGTTGAGATTCTTTGTGAAAGTTTGGAACCAAGGAGTCCACAACGCCCGTCCCGCTTCTAATGAACCTAAATCCTCACAAAGTGGAGGAAAGCTAACACCTCCACCTGCCGTCCCCAAACCAATACCAGGAACCCGCCGGCACAGCAGCTGCTCCCGGCTCGTGATTAAAACTCACCGCCCGGGGGCCCGACCGCCAGGACCTGTCACTCAAAGCCACGGGGGAGGGGCCAGACTACCTACGGGGGATGATGTCATGGGTTCAGACTGGGGCTGCCACGATTAGTCGACTAATCGATGACTAATCGACTATTAAAATAGTCGACAACTAATTTAATAGTCGATTAGTCGTTACTTTATAATATATGGAGTCAGACTGTAGTAAAGTTGAAAGTTATAATAGCATTCTGCTAGCTTTTTAGACTATTTTGGCATTTATTAAGGGTTTTCAGGCTATTTTGGAGTTTAGCTAATATTTTAGCTTCATGCTAGCTATTTTGGCTAATTTAGGCTTTTTCAGTTTTTTAGGCTAATTTGGAATTAAGATAATATTTCAGCTACATATTAGCTAGCTAATTCTAAATGTTTACAGTTTTTTAGGCTAATTTGGAGTTTAGCTAATATTTCAGCTATATGTTAGCTAGCTAATTCTAAATGTTTACAGTTTTTTAGGCTAATTTGGAGTTTAGCTAATATTTCACTATTTTAGCTAATTTGGGGTTTTTTCTTACAGTCTTTTAGGCTAATTTGGAGTTTAGCTAATATTTCAGCTATATGTTAGCTAGCTAATTCTAAATGTTTACAGTTTTTTAGGCTAATTTGGAGTTTAGCTAATATTTCACTATTTTAGCTAATTTGGGATTTTTTTTTACAGTTTTTTAGGCTAATTTGGAGTTTAGCTAATATTTCAGCTATATGTTAGCTATTTTGGCTAATTTGGGATTTTTACAGTTTTTTAGGCTAATTTGGAGTTTAGCTAATATTTCAGCTATATGTTAGCTATTTTGGCTAATTTAGGATTTTTTCAGTTTTTTAGGGTAATTTGGAGTTTAGCTAATATTTCACTATTTTAGCTAATTTGGGATTTTTTTTTTACAGTTTTTTAGGCTAATTTGGAGTTTAGCTAATATTTCAGCTACATGCTAGCTATTTTATCTTATTTAGGATTTGTTTCAAAGATAATCATATTTCAGATTTTCTTTACATCCACTTTGTCCATGATCCGATTAGTCGACTAATCGGAAAAATTAATCAATGATTAGTCGACTATTAAAATAATCGTTTGTGGCAGCCCTAGTTCAGACTGGCTTCAGGGGAGCTGGAGGTGAAAGGAGGCTACCTGAACAAACCCATGATGGCGCCGTGTTTGGGTAAAGCCTGTCACATGTCAAAGTCAAGGCCCGGGGGCCGGATCCGGCCCTCCGGGTAATTCTATCCGTTCCTCCAGATCGTTTTATTGTTATTAAAGGTCCGATGTTATCTTGCTCTTACTTCTAACTTGAATAATTTTGAAAAACTATATTTTTATGGAGAGTAAAATTGAAAATTTTTTAAGGTTTATTTTTATTTATTCTAGAATACTATTCCTGCCTATTTATTATTCATAAATATGTTAAAAAGTTACGGTTTATAGTTTTAAAAATTGACATTCTGCTAGATTTTGTTGTTGTGTTTATGGTGGATTTTTTTTTTTGTTTTGTTTTTTGAGCTGTTTTTGAGTTAAGCTAATATTTCTAAGGAGACCCTTTAACACCTGAGGCATCACTGGTGACACAAAATCTTTAACTTTTCAACCTTTAACACGATCATTCCAGTAGATTCTGAAGGAGAAAAGCGGCTCAAGTCACAATACATCAAAGAACATAAAGACTTGAGCTGCAGTGATAAAAGGGTAAACAGATGAAGATGCTGTTCACTGTAAAAACCTAAAAGAAACTAAAGTTTAACAGACCTATAGAGGTAATTAAAGGCAGCCGGTGTTTGTGTTTCACCTGCAGACATCCATCCCTGACGCCTTTGGCTTCGTGGATGCTGAAGCGAGTGTGCATAATGCAGTGGGAGGAGCAGCTTTCACGGCGCAGTTTCCAAAAGCCTCAAATCTTTGTGACAAAGAACATTTTAACCCGAGCTCGACCTCAGACGGAGATGTGGAGCTCAGTCACACATGGCACCAACCATTAAAGTTCAATGGAAGCTTCTCTGCGGTTGGAAGTTCTTCAACTCCATTAAACCTCCAGACAGACTGAGATAGGAGGTGTGGCCACACCTGACTCAAGCCCCACCTCCTGTTGACGGGAACCAGGAAGTACTGAACTGGTTTCAGAAGAAAGCACTTAAAAGTCATACTTTAGTCAGGTTTTAAATACTGTTTTGATCATTATTGCAATAATTATTGCAATTTATGATCAATCAGCTCTTTGATCTTGGGATGAAAGAACTCTCTTTACTTTGCTCCGCCCCATTACCCAAATTTGGAAAGTTGGGTGTAGTCAATATGGCCGACCAACTGCTGATCTCATTTTTCTTCCTCAAGACTTTTGATGCATTTGATATATTTATAAGGTACCACCATGTTTGTTTGGTCATCCGGTGTGTTCAGAACAGACACTTATTTAACTCGGAGGTGTCAAAGTCAATCACACAAGGGGACAAAATCCAAAACACACCTTAAGGTCGTGGAACGAACAGAAAAAAATCTATTCAACGCACTAAAACTATCTTTTTAAAACGTAACTTTTTCACATAACTATGATTAAAACAGACAGGAAAATTATCTTAGAATAAATCAAAGTAAAACGTAACTAGAAAAGTGACATTACCGGCGATAATGCTGGTGTGAATGCTTTTGTTGAATCTGCTCATGATGCTGAAGGGATTTCCAGAAAATGCCAAAGATATTTGCAAAATGCTGAATCTGCTTAAATGATTGAAATTCCATTAAAAAAACAATGAAAGACCACTGAAGTGAGCATACATTTCAGAAAAAAAGCTTCCTTAAAAATCCTCCTTACAGGCCAATTTTACAGAAACATGTAGTGTTGCTAAAATATGAGCTAAATTGCCCCTAAAAACCTTGGTTGGTGATAAATTAACCTATAAAGCTAGCACATTGCTGACATGCTAGCATAACTCCAAAATAGCTAAAAATCCTTAGTAGATTTAATATTAGATAAAAATGTTAGCATGTTGCTAAAACATTAGATACATTTCAAGTTAGCATAAAGATCTCTGTCGATTAGCAAAATATTAGCAAAAAAAAACCTGCCCTGTGGCTAAAATATTAGCAAAACTCAAAAGAGGCTAACAAATTAGCCCAACATGTGAGTATACTTTTAAAATATTACATAAATCTAAATAAGCACAAACAACCTCACTACATAACATATTAGATAAAAATGTTAGCCATACATTTCAACTTAGCATAATTACCTCTGTCAATTGACCGAAATAATATCCTGTTGCTAAAATATTAGCTAAACTCAAAGGAGCCTAACAAACCTCAGTTGATAGTTAGCATGGTGCTAAAATATTAGCTAAATTCCCAATTAGCATAAAAAACCTCAGTAGATAACATATTAGCCAAAAATTTTAGCGAGTTGCTAAAACATTAGATACATTTCAAATTAGCATGAAAACCTCTGTTGATACCATGTTAGCCAAAACGTCAGCATGTTGCAAAAATATTAGCTAAACTCAAAAGAGCCTCACAAACCTCAATAGAAAAAAAAAATTAGCCACAATGTTAGCATGCTGCTGAAATATTAGCTAAATATTAGTATTAAAAACCTCAGTAGATAACATATTAGCCAAAAACATTAGCATGTTGCTAAAACATACGATAAATTTCGAATTAGCATAAAAACTTCAATAGATGACACATTAGCAAAAAAAATTACCATGTTGCTATCATGTTAGCTAAACTCAAAAGATGAAAAATTAGCCAGAAATGTTACTAGGTTTCTAAAACACGAGATGAATTTCAAATTAGCAGGAAAACCTCAATAAATAACACATTAGGTAAAAACGTTAGCATGCTGCTAAAACATTAGATACATTTCAAATTAGCATAAAACCTCAGTAGATAACATATTAGCCAAAAACATTAGCATGTTGCTAAAACATACGATAAATTTCGAATTAGCATAAAAACCTCAATAGATGACACATTAGCAAAAAAAGTTACCGTGTTGCTATCATGTTAGCTAAACCCAAAAGAGCCTCACAAACCTAAGCAGATGACAAATTAGCCAAAAATGTTATCAGCTTGCTAAAACACGAGTTGAATTTCAAATTAGCAGGAAAACCTAAATAAATAACATATTAGGTGAAAACGTTAGCATGCCACTAAAACATTAGATACGTTTCAAATGAGCATAAAACCTTAGTAGATAACATATTAGCCAAAAACCTTACCATGTTGCTACAATATAAGCTAAATTCCAAATTAGCATAAAGAAAACCAGTCAGACCAGGCAAACAGGAAGTCAGATTAATCAAAACACAGCTTCCTGTTTTCTCCAGATAAATGTGTAAAGGATCATGTTGATGCTGACAGACTGAAGGTCCAGGATGACGGTGCTGACTCAGCATCTTTCACCAACAGAAGGTGCTGTCACTTCACACTGAACTACAACAAACACGCCAGCTTCTCCACTGTTGACAGCAGATAAAACGCACGGACGCCATCTTTCTGAATTACAGGGCATAAAATGTTGTTTTGACAACTTCCTCAGAGCGCATCACAACACTTTAAATGAGATACTTGCTCTGGACTGGATGCAAATTAGAGAACAAAAACTACTCAAGTCAGCAGTTTTAGTTAACAGTTTAACACTGGAGCTTCAACTCTTTAACCGTTTATACCTGGTGGTTCTAGAGTGTTCTGTAAATGTTTATCCTGTTCGGCCCGCGACCTACGGCGTGTTCTGGATTTGGCTCCCGGTGCGATTGAGTTTGACCCCCCTGCCCTGGATTGTGCACTGTAAAGGAATTAATTATAATATTTATGTACAGAAGAATGTTATTCTTAATTCTTGTGGTGTTGGGAGCTTTGATGTTTTTCTGGTGTGTTTTCAGAGTCGTAAAGTCTCTTTTTATGATAATTCCAACCCCACATGACCACTAAGTTCATCAACCCATTAGCTTTAAGATGTGAACAGAAGCCAAAGTACTGAACCCAAAAATACCAAACACAGATGAATCTGTTGCTGGTCTGGCCCTACTGTCAAACGTTAGAACCCTTTGTTTCCCAGGACTCAAAGAGTTTGCCCATCCCCCATCCCCTGCTCTGATCCATGAAATCTACGCTCTCCATTATTTTTATTCCTGCTTTGATTCTTCTAAAATCTGGGGAAGGTGTTAAATTATCAACCATTTCTTTTATAAATCAGGTGCAGGTAACCTAGTAAGCTAGCTAAAAAGCTAAAAGCCAGTTAAAATATTCGCTAAGTGCCAAATTAACCTAAAAACTAAAAAAAGAAGCAAAAAAACCGAGATTAGCCAAAAAAGCTAGCATCTAGCAGCTAGCTGAAATATTAGCTAGACTCCAAAAAAGCCTAAAAAAGAAAAAAAAAATAGCCAAATTTAAAAAAAAAAGAGCTAGGATGAAGCTGAAATATTAGCCAACCTCCAGGAGAGCCTAAAAAAACTTTAAAACAGCTTAAATTAGCTAACACAGCTAGTATGTAGCTGAAACATTAGCTAAACTCCACAACAGCCAACAACAAATAAAAACAACAACAAAAAGCCTTGATAGACCATTAATAACATATTAAAATATAAGATATAATTTGGTTAAACTCCAAAAAAGCCTAAAAATTCTTAATAAATTCCAAAATAGTCCAAATATTTAGCAGAATTCCCATTTTAAAACTGTAACTTTTTAACATAATTATGAATAATAAAAAAGCAGGAATATTATTCTAGAATGATTAGCGTTTAATTAGTTTAAGTCCAATAGATTAAATAGCAAAACTCTGGTTTTCTCAGCTTCACAATCCGTTGGATTTACATTAATTACGGTAATTGAAAGAACGTCAACACCGGCGTGTTTAAGGGCTGAATCCGTGGAAAAGACATTCCTCCACACAAACCCCTGAAACACCAGGCGGAATTAGCGCCGTGAATGACAGCGGCAGTCTGCAAACACACTGTACGCTACAATTAAACGTCATGTTTCATTATCTTCATGACGGATGATTCTCCGCCCTCCGAAACCCGCCGGGAACAAGAACCAGGAATAATAAGCCGCTCCGCCGCAACTCCATCCTCCGAGGTCCGTCAGCCAGACATCACGGGCACACCGACATTTCCCAGAAGACTTTGGGTTAAGGAAGCGGCCAATCAGAGATCTGGGATTCCCGTCCTCTCAGAGAGTGACGTCTGTTACATCTGTCTGCTCTCCATCCCAGAATAGTTTCCTCTTGGAGGGTGGCAGCAGCAGCACGGGTTAACCAAAGGTGTCCATCACCTGGTTAGCGTCTACAGCTAACCTTGCTCCGGGAGCGTGAAGGTCGCCCCGCCTCCCTGAGGGTCTCCGACACCTCCGGCGGAGCCTAAGGAGCCCGGGGGGGCGCTTTGATTTATTACCAGCCTAATTAGGTCGCATGAGGCCACGATTCATCTGACAGGAAGCAGAATCAAAACCGCATCTTTCACTGGCCTCCATCCCTGGCAGCCTCCTCCTCCTCCGCCGCCGCCGCCGCCCCCCTCCTCAACCCCGCGCTAATAACTGGCATTAGCCCTGGGTGCTCCGGCCTCTTTGTGAGACGAGGAGATCTCCTCCATACATATGGAAAGCTATGCTAATTGGAGTCTAAAGCTGCACAATTACATCGGTAAAGCTGGTGGCGCAGAATGTGCTACAAATCAGCGTGGCGCGGCGACACTAATGACCCCCGCCGGGGGGGGGGGGGGGGGGCGGTTGGAGAGAAGCTGCAGAAATCACAGCGGTGGCGTCCTGAGGTGTAGCTGGCATCTTGTTTTTTTTTTAAACTCAGTGGCATCAGTTACAAGGGAAGATAAAAGCTACTCAGCCGGCGTGCTGCTAATCTGCCGACTTACACGCCATTTCATTTGTTGCTGAAGTGGCGTGAGGAGAGCGTGAGGAGAGCGGGAATGCAGCCGCAACCGAGCCATTCGCCGCTCACAGAGGCGGCCACGATCCTCATCAATGACCCTCCCTGAGGTCGCGGCGCCGCCCGTTTCCACCGGCGTCCAGCTACATCTGTAGCCCCTGCAGTATGGAGAGAAAACAGACTCACTCTGATTCGTACGTGCGTAATTCTCGATTTGTGCGTAAATTAGGATCTGTGCGTGCGTATATATGATTGGTGCATAACTTTGGATTTGTGCATGCATAATTCTTTTTTGCAAAAGTAAAAAAATTATAAAAATTAAAAAAAATACAAAATGCAATTTACAGATGCACAAATTAAAATTACAACAGCCTAAAACTACGCAAAAAAACATTTTTAAAATACGCACGGATCACCTCTTACGCACGCACGCAGCCTAAGTTACGCACAAATCTACCGTGAGACTCTTCTCACGTCTCACAAATTCGTCCGTGAGTGATGCGTTCAAGTGCTACTAGAATGCTCGTTCACCATAGTTTTCTTGTAAGCCGTTTTAAACTTCGATTGTGAATAACATCCGGTTAAACTAGACATTTCCCACTTCTTTAAAAATATATTCCTGATAATTAATATAAAAAGTCTAAATAAGCGCTTTTAAAATACTTATACTTTTAAAAATAAGAATATTTCTAGAAAAGGGCACGCTCTGGTCTGATTCTCCCGCGGAACCTCGCCGGGGGACCGGCAGCAGAACGCGGCGATTGCACCATGAGACCCTTCTAAACATCCGCCGGGCAGAGGGGCTCGATCAGCCCACCGGGCCGGTTAAGATCAGGGGATCACATGGACAGATCTCAATACCGCGTTCCTCCGCCGTTCTCCCCCGCCCAGGATCCGCGGGGCGGGGAGGATCAGACCAGAGAAACCCCCCACCACCCTCACCGTTGATGAGGAGCGCTGTCAGAGCAGCCGCTGCAGCTCGAAGTGCCCTTTTCTAGAAATATTCTTATTTTTAAAAGTATAAGTGTTTTTAAAGCGCTTATTTAGACTTTTATATTTTTTTCCGGGAATATATTTTTAAGAAAGTGGGACTAGTTAAATTATCGAAGCTTACAAGAAAACTATGGTGAACGAGCATTCTGGTAATACTTGAACGCATCACTCACGGACGAATTTGTGAGACGTGAAAAGAGTCTCACGGTAGATTTGTGCGTAACTTCGGCTGCGTGCGTGTGTAAGAGGTGATCCGTGTGTATTTTAAAAATGTTTTTTTGTGTAATTAGTTTTAGGCTGTTTTGATTTGTGCATCTGTAAATTGCATTTTGTATTTTTTACATTTTTGTAATTTTTTTAATTTTTTGCAAAAAATGTATCATGAGTTACAAATCAAGAATCACGCACGCACAAATCCAAAGTTATGCATGAATCAAGAATTATGCATGCACCAATCATATATGCGCACGCACAGATCCTAATTTAAGCACAAATCAAGAATTACCCACACACAAATCATAGTGAGTCTATTTTCTCTCCATACTGCAGGAGGTTCCTGCTGAGACGAGCGAGGGTTTGGTCTGAAGAACACGGATCTGCGGCGGCTCCGGGCAGCTCTCCATGTTGGCAGATTCAGCCGCTCACTTTAACACCCTGAAGAGGCTTCATACGGCGGCAGTGAATGTTTACTGTCGCAGTCGGACCACAAAGCAAAGAGGCTTTTTATCACCAGAGAGATGATGCTCGCCACTTTCTCACCGTTTCTAAAGTCACATGATCACATGATCTGTCTGGGGACTGGTGGTTTTTCCACCTCTGGCTTTAAAAAAATTACCTTTTTCATTTTAAATAGTAGCTAAAGTGAGACTCAAACGTTATTCTATCCATTCACAAACAGTTGAAGAATATCACGTCACTCCACCATGTTTCACGGTTCGTAGTTTATAACATTTAAGCTACAACCATTTGACAGATCTGAGATCCACACAGAAAACCAAACCGAGGTCAGTAACCACAACCAAACATTTTTATTCTCGTCTCTTTTTTCTTTCTTTAACTAACGTGGGACGGGAAGTCATCAAACTGGATCACATAGACAGAAGTACTGCTGAAAGCACCATAAGTAGATGGTAAAACTCTGATGAACCCAGACATAGAGATGCGTTTACGCTTCTGTAGAACTCTTCAAAAATAATTAACCCTGATCTCTCAGAGTTATCCGTGTATTTTAATGTATGTATTCTAAATGAGATCTTCCCTTCACTGTAGCTCCTCCCACACAGGAGCTTTTGAACAAGCGTTGAACATCAAATTTGACGCATGAATCGCGTTCGGTGTGAACGCAGTTTTACATCAGGCTCACTGAATTTGTTGAGATGTGTTGAACTTTTGTCCCAAAAGTGTGATTATGGTGTATTTGTTTGCCACTGTCAACTAGTGACTAGAGACTACGTTACTACGACCTGTCCCCCGCAGCATGCCCATAGGAAAAAATGTACATGAATATTTTCTCTCTACTCTTTCACTGACTGATCTTAAAATTTAGTGCGACTCATATTTGTGTCCCAGATGGATTTGACCCCTTTTCACCTGTTTTCACCCTTAAGGGCATCTAGGATAAAGACATACGATTGGTTCATCGGCAGAGATCTTCTCCGAGGATGTGGACGCTGGTTTTCTGCTTCATTTCAGCCGACTGAAAACGAACAAGACCCAGACATTAATTGCAGGTGTTACGGAGTGGAGGGTTATTGACCTGGTAATTAGATCTTAGAGAAATACAAGCTCAGATCAGCGTTCCACCACACCTGAACATTACGCAGAGATCACGACCTGTCAGAGACTTAACATTTAGTTTGGGTAAATTCTGAGTGAAAATGAGGAATTAGCAAAAGACTGAAACCCATCACAGCCTTTCCTCTATAAAGTAGTTCAGACCAAAAGCGTTCGAGTAAGCAAAACTGAGGAGCGATTGGTGGCCTGCAGACCAAGAAGGACATCTAATTTTTCTTGAAGAAGACTCAAACCAGCACATCCGTGGTTGTGTCCACTGTGATTTTCATTCTTTTTCTCAATTAATAACCAAAAAAGCTCAAATTTAAAACACAAAATTGTTCATTTCCTTCTTTAAATTCTCAAATGTCTTCATGACAGAAAGGAAATAACTGCATCTGAAGTGCAGAACACCCACTCAAGTGACCTTCAACAACTGAAATCAGGACGTGTAGGAACTTCTACTGTCATATACTCAAAAATATTCAGAAGAATTCTTTTCTTATTTGTTTTTTTTATCAAATCTCAAATAAAACATGCAGGTTTACAGACAACCTTCCAGTCAGGTACGACTGGGGTTGCAGGGTTAATTCCTGCCGCTCGTGTTCTTCTGAAGCTTCAGGCTTCTCCTTTGATCAGCAACAAACGGGTCTGTAGGTCAAGACTCATATAGAGCAGCTTTACCTCCATCTAAAGCCCTTTGCTGAATTTCATGTCTCAGAAACACAAAGGTATAAATATGGCGCTAAAGCCTGACTTCTCCCTGGAGGTTCCGGGCAGCGGAGTGTTGCACCGAGCTGCAGTAAACAGCCATATCCCATCTTTCAAGCTGCCCCTCAGGACTGCAGCCTTGCTTGGCGGTTGGGGGCGTGAGTGGGGGCGGGGGCGCTCTGAGGAGCGGCAGAAGCAACAATACAGTCCTGACCGCAGGTCCCTCACTAACCTCATTCCTCCATTTTTCTTCACCTCCCTCTGACTTCCACCTCCTGCCATCGGGCTCAGGCCCGGGTGGAGGAGCTTCGTTTACTCCTCACAGGGAGGGGGCGGGACTCCTGCTGCGGGGGGGGGAGGCATCAGCTTCCCTTCATTGGTAATCGGACGGCGACATGCAAGAATCCCTGTCAGAAACAGGGCCTGTGGATCTCTCCCACTGCAAAGCATGCTGGGAGGCACAGAGGCGGAGCGCATCTGATTACACTTGTTGTGACTGTTTGATTGTGGTTGAGCTTTAGTTAGCCCTGGAGGAAAGAGACGCAGAGGAACAAACTGCTGAGCATCGCCATGCATTATTCACCAGCCTTCCTAATGGACGTTTACAGAGCTGTGAAGTCTGGCTCAAAAGCACCGCCAGAGCCGGCGTTTGCTCCCACAGCGCCTCTGCCGCGCACAACTTATTCATGCCGCCACAAACCACTTCAGGACAAACGCTTTCTCTGCATGCGTGGTGTTCTTTTGAAAGACAGCCGCTGTGAGTTTCAGAATGTAAACTATGACTTACAGATTTAGCTATTCAGAGATACAGTTAACCAGGTCCACACTTGTTGTTGCAGTTCATGATTGGTGTTCAAGTCCACGATTGGTGTTAAAGTCCAAGTCGAGACATTCTTTACGGTCCAGGATTTTTGTCTCGGTCTAGTAATGTTGTTCAGGTCTGGGATTGGTATTCAGGCCAAGTACTTTATTACAGTCTAAGCCTAGTGTCTAGGTCTAGTAATATTATCCAGGTTGAGGGTTATTGATCTGGTCCAGGATTGTGGATCATGTCAACGATTGTTTATCTGGTCCATAATTGTTTGTCTGGTCCAGGATTGTTTATCTGGTCTAGGATTGGTGTTCAGGGCTAGTACTGTTTTTCAGTCTAGGACTAGTGTCTAGGTCTAGTTATATTGTCCAGGTTGAGGGTTGTTGATCTGGTCCAGGACTGTGGATCATGTCTAGGATTGTTTATCTGGTCCATGATTGTGGATCATGTCAAAGATTGTTTATCTGGTCCATAATTGTTGATCTGGTCCAGGATTGTTTATCTGGTCTAAGATTGGTGTTCAGGGCTAGTACTGTTTTTCAGTCTAGGACTAGTGTCTAGGTCTAGTTATATTGTCCAGGTTGAGGGTTGTTGATCTGGTCCAGGACTGTGAATCATGTCAAAGATTGTTTATCTGTTCCATGATTGTTAAACTGGTCCAGGATTGTGGATCATGTCCAGGATTGTTTATCTGGTCTAGGATTGTTTATCTGGTCTAGGATTGGTGTTCAGGGCTAGTACTGTTTTTCAGTCTTGGACTTGGGTCTACGTCTTGTAATGTTGTTCAGATCCAGTATTGGTGTTCAGATATAGAATTTGTGGTCAGATCTAGTATTGGTGTTCAGATCTAGAATTTGTGGTCAGATCTAGTATTGGTGTTCAGATCTAGAATTTGTGGTCAGATCTAGTGTTGGCGTTTAGATCTAGTATTCATGTTTCTATCCTCAAATTGTGAAAAAAAACATCACAAACAGTTCTTCAGGTTTCTTCTGGTCAAATCAGTTCTTTTTTCCAAACATGGATTTCCTCTCAGAAATCTAAACCACATGACTTTGTTTTCAAGCAGTTTCTCCTGTTGACTCCACAAAAGCAGATAAGTTAAAGTTTCATCCTAGAGCAGCTCTGCACCCTCGGAGCTCCTCAGGTTCTTCAGCTACTCTGCAGGGACTCATGTGGTGTTTACTTGAAAAAGTCTATGCTTCTTCAATTATTCAGCACTAGCTCTAAGACCTCAAAAGAACCAAAGATCTGACGGAAAAACTCTGCTGCTGTCTTTGTTTGGTACAGTCTCAGAGCACAACTGGCACAAACACATTTGTTCTTTTTACCAAAGTGTAGACCAACAACTCTGGAGACACTCGGCAGGCTAATCAAGATCTATTACCGGGCCAAAACGCAATGACGCATATCTATGGAGGCTCGATACATCAGGAAAGGACCATGACTGCTCATTTATAGCCCTCAAAGGTCTATTGTTAGAAGTCTGGATTATCTTCTTCTTTAGCCATTGATTTACTGGAAGTTAGTGGAATGAATCCACTTATTAACTTATCAAAAATCCAAACACCTCCATTCCTGTGGAGACAGAGTGGGCTGTCAACCAATCAATATTAATATTCCCGGTTCAAACTGCTAAAAATGACCATTACTAATCTTTGACGCTCTTCTTCCAACTCTTGGCCTTTTGTTGAAATAGATTTTCCATCTGCTCACTCCAACATCCCATTTTTCACATTAACGGTGCGACACCCCTGTAGTTAAATCTAATAGGAGTGAATCAGTTGATTGATATGGTCCTGTCACGAGCGGGACTTCTAATGTGACAGAGATGATGGCTAATTCAATATAACAGCACTGCAGAAGTTAGCAGAGGGACTGGAAGAAGCTCAGAAATGCTAAGAGGGATTCTTCGGTGGCGGATTCCCCTCCACCCCTCCGCCAGTGACTTTGTCACACGCCTGACTTTGTGGCGTCCTTTGTGCGGTCCACAGCTGTCAGGGAAAACAGGCGCTTATCTTCGCTCGTCTGCCGCCTTATCTACTGCTCACCTACACATCGATGGAAAATCAATGGGAAGCCTTCAGAGCGCAGTCAATATAACAAATGGCCGATTCAAACTGGCACTTACAGCACTCCTGGAGCATCGGCGAGAGCGGGTTCTGACTCAGAAGGGAGGGGTTGCAGACGGACCGGGCTGAAAGCACAGAAATGCTACAGGGCATGGAGTCTGGAGAAAGCCTGAGGGCTTCAGCGCTTGATCATTTCCACCGTTAAAGGCCTTCAAACACTGAAAAAACAAGCTGAACCTGGATTTAAGCTACAGAAAACATCCAGGAATCACAGCACTGAAGCTACGTTTACATCGGCATCGTGGTACTTCCCATGATAGGAACCACTTGAGGGTTTGCCGCATCCGGGTTCTGCGGGTTTTTGGGGTCTTTAGAGGGTCGTAGAGAAGAGCGGACACATCTTTGTCTATGAATTCCCTTGAGTCTTTTTGAAAATGGAACCTACCAATGTAATGGGCGTATTAAGTTAATCGTGAAGTATTTGTAAGGATAATGGAAGTTCCATGCACTAGTAAAGTACAGGGGACGTTGAGGTAAGACTACTTCAACCGTACTTATCCTTACGTTCAGTGCTTTAAGTGTGCCAGTACTCACCAGTACTCAGTACTTCTAAAAGAAGCTCTTTAGAGCTTTTTTTTAAAAACATTTTAAACATTTAAACAGACTCCACAGTCTGTACAGTCACTCATTGATCTTTTGTAATAATTAAAGCTGGAAGTTGCAGCTGTTTTTCCTAAACATTGTAATAAAAGTTGGGACAGTTTTTGATAATAATCTTTCAACTAAATTACTTAGTAAAACAACTACACTCAGAAACTTATGGGTTTATCAAAGTCTGTGTAAGGGGCGGGGTTACACAGCTCAGCTCCATAAGCCACGCCCACACAGAGGAATTTTTGGAAAGGAAGGCTTCAGATCATGACTTTTTATTACATTTAGGATGTTGAATTTTTGTTAAAAACTATCCTAATTAAAACCCAACTACG
The DNA here is from genome assembly GCA_003999625.1 of Oryzias javanicus. Classification (NCBI taxonomy): domain Eukaryota; kingdom Metazoa; phylum Chordata; class Actinopteri; order Beloniformes; family Adrianichthyidae; genus Oryzias; species Oryzias javanicus. Next base: position 25,358,150 of record CM012438.1, read on the forward strand.
AACATTTAAAGAAAATACAAATTGTTGGAGGGCGACTTTAAAAACAATAAAATAAAATGATCTGGAGGGCCGGATCCGGCCCCCGGGCCTTTACTGTGACACCAAACGCGAGCTTTAGCTGTTATTTTTGATAGAACTGAAGACTTTATGACCTGAATCAGAACACGGACGTGAGGATGTTAACCACGTCTGATTGGTCAGATGGATGACACATGATCTAGCTCTCAAAAACGATTGGCGGAGACAGCTAAAGGGGTGGGACTTTTCCCAGAAACAGAATTTGGCAATATAGATTATTTTATTTCCACATATATTAAAAAATTGACAATTTTTTTTCAATATTCAAGAATTTCTGCTTTCGACTTCCTTAAAGGAAAGTACAGCCACTTCTTGTTGTCCACTTAAGACATTGGATACGTGTTCACTACAAGCTCACCAAATGGTCTACGACCTTGATATTTCATGTGTTAACCGTTTTTCATCAGCAGACAACTCATCCACCTATAAGTGCAGTTGGGATCAAAGCTTTAAACAAATCCAGATCAAACATTCTTCAAAACAAAATTATTCTTCCAGTTTCCATCAAATGGGTCAAATCAGGTCAGATCAGGTGATTTCCTTCAAGGACTTTAATTTTCTAATAGAAACCTCATTGTTGAAGTGTCACGCCAACAATGGGAGTCAGGCGGTGAATTTGCTGCTCAAAGCACTTTCAAAGAAATGTCACAGACCCTGAAGGGCCGACCAATTTTCTGAAGCTTCCGCGGTGAAATGTGCCCTTCATTAAACCCTTTCGCGCTCGCCGCCACGTCTCTCAAGTCTTCTGTCTTTGTCACGGTCGGCTTTTCTTTCTTCCAGCGTTGCGAGAGGAGACGTGTCAGAAATTGCCCGTTTCGATCCGTCCACTTCTCTGCTGAAACATTCCTCAAATAAACGTGTCAGGCTCAGAAAGCCGGGCGCCATCACGGCTGACCTTGAGGGGCGGGAAGCGAAGGAGGGAAAGAGGACAACACTCCAGCTGAGAGCTCCTGCGTGGGGATAAAGAAGAGGAGGCGGTTTCCTGTCGTGGAGGTGAGCTCCACGAGACGCCGCGGACGCTTTCACTTACTCCATGTGGTTTTGAGTGGAAGGGAGAAGCGTGCAATTACAGTTAAGAACGCACAAAAGGTCAAGAAATGTCTCTGCGCCACGTTTTCACGTGTTTTTGAAAAGAAAAACCCCCAAAGTTCTCCTGAATCCTACGGAGCCCCTAAACGGACATCGAACATTTAAAAAAAAAGTCAAAAGTAAAAAAAAAAAAAAAATTCTACTTCTGGCCTACTATGATTAACTGGAGCCCTAAAGGACATCGAAAAAAAAAAAAAAAAAAAATTTCAAAAACTTGTGGCCACGACCTTAACCGTATCTCGTGGCCACGACTTACTATCTCGTGGCCACTTGGAGATACTAACTCGTGGCCACGACTTACTATCTCGTGGCCACGACTTACTATCTCGTGGCCACGACTTACTATCTCGTGGCCACGACTTACTATCTCGTGGCCACGACTTACTATCCTCGTGGCCACGAGTTAGTAAGTCGTGCCACGACTTACTATTCGTGGCCACGACTTACGGATATGATACGCAGTTGCAGTCCATTCAAAACAACAGGAGCGGCTTTTAGGTTTCGTTTTGATCACGTGGTCGGATGTTTAGGTTTCTCCGGATCACGTGACTTTATGTGTTTATTTCTTCATTTTGTCTGAAAGCATCCCTCGTTATTGTCACTTAAAATAACCGACATTTGTGTTTGTTTGATGAGGCAGAAATTAAAGAAACATTATTGATGCTTGATACTCTTCGTTTCGGGATCACGTTTGACCGTCTCCTGGACCGGAAGTGGTCAGACTGAACACGTTCTAGCTTTACAGAAGTCATTCGGGGCCGATTTAGAAAGGTTCCGGGCGGTTTCTCCGAACCTACCCTAACCTTGACCCTAGGTACCGATGCGGGTCGGGTCCCAAATCTGCTGATCGCCCGGTTCCGTGATTTTTCCGTGCACCCCAGACGTTGCTGTTTTACGATTTTTGAGCCCGAAAAGTCAAGCAAAACAGACAAACTACGAACTGTATGTCCAAAATAAATGCATGTCGTGATAGGAACGGGTACAATTCTTGCTAGAAATATTATCAAAATAAAGATTAGTCCACAAAATATTTTATTCAGAGGGATTTTACACCAAAAAAGTAGTGGATCTACCGCCATATTGTTAGCCGGCTGTCAGACAGAAATCGGCAGAAACTCAAAAGTCACGTGATCAGTACGTGATCGGAGAAACCTAAATCCGACACGTGATCAAAACGAAACCTAAAAGCCGCTCCTGTTGTTTTGAATGGGCTGCAACTGCGTAATCATATCTGTAAGGTCGTGGCCACGAGTTAGAAATTGTTTTTTTTTTTTTTTCGATGTCCCTTTAGGGGCTCCAGTATGTCGTGGCCACGAGTTAGAATTTTTTTTTTTTTTTTTTACTTAATTTTTTTTTTTTACTTTATTAGTATTATTTTTTTTTTGTTCGATGTCCCTTTAGGGGCTCCGTAGAATCCAGATTAGGAAGACGTTTGTATTCAAACCGCTCAGTATCAAAGCTGATTAATGAGTCGCAGCAGAAGCAGACGGCTGGGGTCATCTATGGATTGAAAACACAACAGAAACAGAGGAACACTGACGATTTCATTAAATCAATGTCGGATTACGTTATCCCACAAATGACTCCAGAATTCTTAAATGAGTCTTTCAGTTCCGAGGTTTTTGGACGCTCTGACATGATGGCATGCCCTGATTAAAATCAGCTCCAGTCAATAATTAAATCATGAAAAAAGACAACGCAGTGACTATCAAGCTATGTACACACCAAACACACTAAATGCTCAAAAACATGCTAAATGCTAATCTTTAGCCTGTTTGTAGCATTTGGGGTTCACGCTGGACTGTCACTGGGTGAAGGATGTCAAAGGGGTGCAAATCTGGTGAAACTCTCCAGACTTTTTCTTTCAAAGCTCCATTCCCATAAATCACGTGTGTCAAAGTCAAGGCCCGGGGGCCGGATCCGGCCCTCCGGGTAATTCCATCCGGCCCTCCAGATCATTTTATTTTATTGTTAATAATGACCCGATGTTAACTTGCGCTTATTTCTTATAATTTTGACAAAATATATTTTTAGAGAGAGTAAAATATTAAAAGTTATTTAAGGTTTAAAATGATTTATTCTGGATTAATATTCCTTCCTTTTTATTATTCATTAATTATATTGAAACAATACTGCTTTAAAGTTTAAAAAATTGGCATTCTACAAGCTTTTTTGGACTATTCTGGTATTTACAAAGATTTTTTTAGGCTATTTTGGAGTTTAGCTAGTATTTCAGTATTTGATCGTCCAGCGCTCAATGGAAACGCTCACTTGAATTGCACCAACTATTTCAAACTGGATGGAAGCGGACCGGTCCGGTCCAGTCCGGTCTGGTCCGGTGGTTATTTTCTGTTGTATGAAACGTGTTCTCAGCAATTGCCCTGGAACCATTTGGCGGTTTTACCCCAATCCAACCCCTTCACATCAAGCAGTGAGGCAAAAGACTCAACTTTGGATTTGAACCAACAACCTTCCAGTCTCAGGGTGGACACTCTCCCACTGGGTCACATCTTAAAGGCCCCACGCATTATCAAGACCCACATTATTATTATTGTTATTTTTTTCTCTACATTTTTTGATCGTCTGTTGCTCTTCAGCTCATTCTGCTCTTTTTTGAATGTTTTACCAGTTACTGAGGGTTTTTAGGCTGTTTTGGAGATTAGCTCATGTTTTAGCCTCATGCTAGCTGTTTTAGCTAATTAAGTTTTTATTTGGCTAATTTTGAGTTTAGCTACATGCTAGTTGTTTTTCTTTTTTGCTAAATTACACATTTTCTTATATTTCATCTACAGGCTAGCTGTTTTGGCTAATTGTGGCTTTTTTCAGAATTCAGAATAATTTGGCATTTTGGTCATATTTTAGCTAGCTATCAACTCCAGCATTTTCAGCTATTAGCTTCAGTGTTTTTAGTTATCAATATCAGCCTCTTCAACTATCAGCACTAGCATCTTCATCAGCCGCATTCAGCTTTCAGCATTCACACTAGCATTATCGCAGGTGATGCTATATATCTAGTTTTTAACATTTTTTTGGTAGAATTGTTTTATGTGAAGATTACAATATGTTAAATTTGGCTATGTGTGGCTTTCAAAAAACCATCAATGTTCACTCTTAGACTGTGATTGTTTTTCTGTTAGCTTACAAACCGACCCCCGGCCCCCCATCAGAGAAGAAAACGATTATGTGGCCCTCATAAAAAGAAAAGTTTGGGGATCCCTGGCTCAGGAGATTCTCCCATTGTCTCCCTTCCATTTCTAAGAAGCCATATCTCACTCAAACAGGCAGTCTAATCCTACAAGGCTACAATTTACGGTTTGGCCTGTAATTTTCTTCCCCAGGAGTAGGAGAGGTTACCTTTTATCCTCCGAGATCGCACATTACACTGCTAAGTGCTTCTTTTTTTACTATCATCTGGGCTCAAAGCGGCGCTGAAATATGACCAGCTCTTTAAGTGTTATGATGCAGAGGTCTTTAGAGAAAACGCTTCTCTTTGCACTTCTTTTCCATTTTCCTCCTGGGGGGGGAAGGGGTCGGCAACGACACTCCTCGTGCCTCGTTAGCGCATCCATCACACTCAAGTGCTGGATGAACAAATGAAGTTTGATTGTGGCGTTGGAGGGAAACTCGGCCTTCCAGCCTCTCGTCGTATGCTGATGACTCAGTGGTTTGAGCGCCAGAGCCGTCAGTCACCTTCAGCTTCCTTCTGGTTGGATTGAAGCGTCTGAGCCTCAAAGGTCAACTTGAAACATACAGCCAGGTGCTCTTTAGGTTCAGAAAAGGTTGGGGTTCTTTTATAGTAAAACAGCAGGTTTTTTTTTTCTGGTGAAGTGAAAGATCTTTCATATTTTCATGACAACCAGGGTTGGGTTAGAAAACTTCTGTCCTCTGGTGCTTTGAGAGAGAAAAGTTTGAAGCGTATTTGTAAACCCATCAGCTTTAGAAGCTTCATTTCTTCTTCTGAGGCTAAAACTGCGGCGGTTTAAAATAAAGAAGCCAAACATGTCAGGCAGTTGTGATGCAACCAGAAGAGAAATGTCCTAACGAGAAGCATCTACTGTTTCTCATCATTTCACTGCTACTCTGTTCAATTTCGATGCAGAAACTCCTCGCTTGACAAAAGCAGTTATTCCCGTCCAAGCTCAGCGTTTATTTTTCGTGTCATTATATCATAATGAGGGCTAAACTGGTGGAGCTGAATCCATTTCCACATGCGGGTCGGCTGAGCCGTGCAGCATTTTCTCCATCATTAACGCAGTTTGTTTGTCGTATCTTACGTCAGGAGCCAGTACTCACACCTCGCTAACCACTAATGTGGTGTAACGACACCTGTACATCAGAATTACGTGTAATTTCTGTTATCCTCGCTAATACTTCCCAACACACTTACAACACGCACCACAATGGTACGTTCCATTTTCATCATGTCCAATGACGTGACTGTACGAGCCTCAAGAGAACTGGAAGACTGTTCTCACACTCCAGGCTTTTCTCCACGTTCTAACTGGGATCTCGACACTCCAGATTTGGCTAACTCCGGCTCGGAAGCTCGCTTGGCGAAAGCGTGAACGCATAAAACAGTGAAACCCGTCACAGCAGCCTCAACTCAACTCCATTCAATCTTTAGACAGTTTAAGGTTTGATCCTTAAAACTTCAATGATTTTCTCAATTTTATTAATTTTCTGTTTCGCTCCACAATATAAAACCCTAAAACTCTGATCTTTTTAACGCCCAAGCATTCATTAAAAAGACATTTGTTCTCATTTATGACAGAATCCCAAAAAGCATCAGAAGATTCTAAACTAAATTCTAACGTTTGGTTCAGTTATTACTAGGGCTGGGCGATAAAACGATAATTATTGATATCGCGATAGAACATTTTTTCGATAGAAGATGATTGATAGATAGCTATTGACTTTTATATTTGAGGTCCGCAAATAACACTTGCTAGCGAACATTTTCTCCTATTTGACGAGTAAAAGTTAGAGAGTTAGTCACCACAGGGCGAGTAAGTGTTTGTATCTAATTATTGAGTTTATTAGCTCTCATTTCAGTCATTTTTTGGACTCCACTCCGCGTCCTTCGTCTGCATGAAAGGTAAACAAACGCGAACGAGCCGACTTCTACCAGCAACCCCCGCTGCAGCTGCGTACCTCGCGCCCCGCGCGCTTTATTACAATCATTGTCTGTCCACGCCGAATGCATTTGGGGTCAAATTAATTTACTGTACACTGTATTAGTTTTAACAAGCGTCAGATTTGATGCTTGTCAGTCATCAGAAAGTCTGTTGCTGAGTGTGGAAGAAACTTCCATCAAAACTTTTCTGGAACTCTTCATGAAGAACGCGGATACCGAGAGATTGATTTATGTTGAAGAGGTGAATAAAAACATCGGTACACATCTCCGTGTCGGAGTTCAGGAGACCTTCCAGTGAGGAGCGGCCGCTGTCGCACTCCTGCACCCAGCTGGCAAGAGCCGACAGGGGAAGGTAGAGCTATGGCAAGCCGTTAGGGTCAAAAATCACCAGGAAAAACGCGGATATGGCAGTGCGTCACCTGGACATGTACTATGGTTAATAATACTTATTTGACATATTTAAATGTTGCCACAGTTAGTTTCAATACAACAATTAATACCAAATATAATGAAAGTTTAATTTCAAAATTGCAGTTTAATTTGGTGGGATAGCATATGAAGCATTCCTTTCTCTCCCCAGACATGTACATGTAATCAGAAAATACATGTTTTGTTTATGTTCAAAGTTAAAAATGTGTGAGTTAATGCTTTTAAGTACTTTTTTTTTTAAACATATACTTTTAACTTTTTAAAACAAGTAATTTTAGGCTTTTATCTTCTTTTTTCTTGTTGTTTTTTACTTGTTACTGATCTGAAAAATGATGCGAACCGTGACCTTAAAGCCGTGACACGATCCGAGCCGTGTGTTTTGTGATGTTTTACACCCCTACGAAATACAACAATTTGTAGTATATTAATACATTTTTATTATATGAACCCTGAAAACATTAGAATTTATTTGTAGACTTAATGCTTTGTTTTTTTAATGGAACTGAAGAAACAGTTTAGTAGTCTAATATAAATAAATACAGTCAAATATAGTTATTTGGTTTATATCGTGACCAATATCGTTATCGCGCAATATGTAAAAAGCTATATCGTGATATAAAAAATCCCATATCGCCCAGCCCTACTTATTACAGACATAAACCTGCAGAAAGCTCCAGCAGCTGCTGAGTCTTTCAGTGTTCTTCTATCAGGACAAGTGACGGCTCATCTGTTTCCTCCTGTTATGGATACGTGTTTGAAGAGCAGCTGCTCTCTGTATCTCACCCACACTCTGACTGCTGCAGGATTAAGGAGAAGATAGACTTCTGAAGCCCTTATCGATAGAGCAACTGTCTGGTTTTCAACCAGAAACCTCCCTGGAAACAGAACAAAAATAGCACCAGCCATTTGTCATCCTTCTCTCTGCACTGAGTGACTTTAAAGCAAACATCCGATCAGGAACCGTTAAACTCCAAACGTCCGACCTGCGGGAGCGTCGGCGCGGCGGCAGACGCTCGCTTTGAAGCCACACGTGGCGAGCAGGTATCAGCTGGGACGTGCAGATGGTCTGCAGGGCTGACAGCTGCTCGCTTCGCGTTAGCACGGATAAATAACAGCTTCATGAAGGGGAGGAGGGGGCGGGCTTACCTGTGAGGGGAGACGGTGTCGTCCAATCCAGAGGAAGCATGGAAAAAAAAAAAAAAAGCAATAATTAGTTCACATTTAAAGCTTGTATTGATTCAACTTTTCTTTCTGCAGTCGTGATCCATGGAAGGAGGGGAAGGTGCAGGAATGCTAATGAGAAAACTTGTAAAAATAAAGCGCGGCAGACGGCGTAATGATTGTTGATGCGCTTCTGCTGACAGATGGAGGAGGAAAACGGCGGCGATGCTCCGAGAAAACGCAGCAGTTATCAATCAAAACCGCAGAGTTCAATTACTGAAGCAACGCTTCACATGAAGAAAGACATAACTCACAGAAATGAGGAAAACGCCACAATCAGATCACTTTTTTATTTGTATTATTTCATAAAAGAAAGCTTTTATTTTGAAAACAAATCATGGAGTTTATAGCTTTAATGTTTTCACTAATTGTTTCCTAAATTCAAATGAGTTCATTTTAGATTTTGTTATTCTTGAAAATTAAAAGACCCAAAGAGAAAATAAAACCAATGTAACAGAATATTCATTATTTATTTTTTATGACTTTAAATAACAAATTTAACTGAGAAAACATCATTTCCTTCATCCTTTCTCATAAATAAAATTGAAAATCTCACACTAAAGGGATTTTTTTTTTCTTCAATTTTTGGCTCAAGGAATAAAAGAAAAGAAAAGTATGCTTTTAAGATTTTTCCGCACTAAAAATATCCTTTTAAATATTTTAAAAACCATTTCATTTAATTCCAAATATTTAAAGTTATTTATATTTTTTTAACTATGTCACGTTTTACTTTCTTTTGTTCTCAGTTTTCTTTTAAAAGGTGAAACAGATAATATTAATATGCTTTACTGTTACTCATTTTTATTCAAATCCATTTAAACAATCCCAGTAATTCCACAAACGAAAATTATACCGTAACCATCAAAAAGAAATTAGAATCTTCTCTGGATGAACTCCTGGAAACTCCTCCGTTTTGATCCAAACCTTTAAAATATCTACACAAAGCTCACAGCAGAAAAACAAGGTTCATGGGCTTTTATTTTGACACTGCTGAGACAAACGTCTGCAGACGTCCCAATCCAAAAACCTCCCCCGCAGGAGTGCAGGGTTCCGCCGGGCCGGCCCTTTGATCACCAACACGACTGACAGGTCCAAGACGAACGGCGGCCGTCACGCGGCGAGGAGCAGGGATTATCGCGGGACGCGTGCGGTCACGGTCGCCACAGCTCCGCCTCTCATTTCATGCATTTGAAAGTGTCAAGAACACCACGTCCAGACTCTGATCCACTCCTCCCTCCGTCCAGAACCAAGGTCTTCCTTCCTTTCATTTACCTCCAACAGGATATTTGGAAAGAGTATCTTACATTATATCACATTACCCTCTGGAAATGTTCAATACATAACAATCTATGCTGGGCGATATCATGATACGTTCATGTGGCTACGGTGGCCGGGAAGTGCCGAGAACTGTAATCCGAAACTATTGTTTCCGCGGTCTTTTCCTCCCAGAATTCACCTCTGCACCCTTACTTCCGGGTCATGTCGGAGGTGAACCTCATAGACGCTATATTATCTACTGGACGTCATAGGAAATGAATGGCATAATGGAGCGGGGGTTGTCCATCAAATATACAGACTATGGGCAAACTTGTAAATGTGTTTCGGTCGAAATGTTAATGTGTTTCGGTCGAAATGTTAATGTGTTTCGGTCGAAATGTAAATGTGTTTCGGTCGAAATGTAAATGTGTTTCGGTAAATGTATTATTGTTTTGCACTTCCCGGCCACCGTATGTGGCGGATAGAAACGTGGTGCCGTTTCTCTTCTATTGTTTTACTTTTTCTATTTATTTATTTTGTGCAAAAATGAATTTCCTGAGAAACTTGAAACTGTTGTGCATTTAAAAAAAATGTTCTCATTTGTGGCGATTAATCGAAAAAATAAATTCAGAAATAAGTGATTCATTTTGTCATTTTTTCCAGAGAATAACTGAGAATATACTTTATTGTTTTATATTACAATGTATATTGTTACTGTGAGATAAAATAATTCATATCGGGATATGAAATGTTTTTACGGACCCCCAGCTCTACATGATACTACCACCACTGTTTTTATTTCTGTACCTTAATGAAAAACATATTTCTATTTTTTTTAATTTTGTCTTTCAATTTCCAAGAATTCCTTTCATCCCTGCAGAAGCGATGGACCAAAAACTCGTCCACAAACCGGCTGTTTGATCCAACCAACCAGCTGGAGTTTAAAAACCGAATCCCTGAAACCTGAACTTGAAGCTGCGTCTGCTCCTCCAACATCCATCCACATCCAGTTCAGATTCCCTAATCGCTCCCGGATCTGAAAAGCAAACATTGAGATGTGGTAGCGTAACCCCTCCCTCCCCAAAGCACTGGAGGGTTATTACAAGACAAGCGCCGAGCAATCTTCCAGGATGTCCTCCAAAGGGAATATTAACTGAAAGCACAGACAACATCTCATTCCCTCAGAAGCAATCCCAGCGTTTAGTTAGGCGCCATCGATCGGCGGCGGATAATTGGGGCCGTAATGGAAACGGCGCTGCAGGTGACTCTCTGATGGGACCTGACGGTAGCGGCCGACTGTTTCACAGACTCCACCTTCTACAAGAGGAGGTCAAACTCCAAAATCCAAAACGCACACAGGTCGTGGTCCAAACAGGATAAATAGTTATTGAATAGTTATTAAAATTACATTTTTAAAACTTCAAAACTGTAACTTTAGGACATAATTATGAACTAAAAATGTAGCATTACCTGAGATAATGCTATGAGCTGAATTTGGCCGCTGAAGATGATAGTGCTGATAGCTGAAAATGCTGAAATTGATAAGTAAAATCACTGAAGCTGATAGCTGAAATCACTGAAGCTGATGAATAAAACGCTGAAGCTGATGAATAAAACGCTGAAGCTAATAGCTGAAAACGCTGAAGCTGATAGCTGAAAACGCTGAAGCTGATAGCTGAAAAACGCTGAAGCTGATAGCTGAAAAACGCTGAAGCTGATAGCTGAAAACGCTGAAGCTGGTAGCTGAAAAACACTGAAGCTGATAGCTGAAAACACTGAAGCTGATAGCTGAAAAACACTGAAGCTGATAGCTGAAAATGCTGAAGATAGTAGCTAAAAAAGCTGAAGCTGATGAATAAAACGCTGAAGCTGATGAATAAAACGCTGAAGCTGATAGCTGAAAACGCTGAAGCTGATAGCTGAAAACGCTGAAGCTGATAGCTGAAAAACACTGAAGCTGATAGCTGAAAACGCTGAAGCTGATAGCTGAAAACGCTGAAGCTGATAGCTGAAAACGCTGAAGCTGATAGCTGAAAACACTGAAGCTGATAGCTGAAAACGCTGAAGCTGATAGCTGAAAAACACTGAAGCTGATAGCTGAAAACACTGAAGCTGATAGCTGAAAACGCTGAAGCTGATAGCTGAAAACGCTGAAGCTGATAGCTGAAAACGCTGAAGCTGATGAATAAAACACTGAAGCTGATAGCTGAAAACGCTGAAGCTGATAACTGAAATCACTGAAGCTGATAGCTGAAAACACTGAAGCTGATAGCTGAAAACACTGAAGCTGATAGCTGAAAACGCTGAAGCTGATAGCTGAAAACGCTGAAGCTGATAGCTGAAAACGCTGAAGCTGATAGCTGAAAACACTGAAGCTGATAGCTGAAAACGCTGAAGCTGATAGCTGAAAAACACTGAAGCTGATAGCTGAAAACACTGAAGCTGATAGCTGAAAACGCTGAAGCTGATAGCTGAAAACGCTGAAGCTGATGAATAAAACACTGAAGCTGATAGCTGAAAACGCTGAAGCTGATAACTGAAATCACTGAAGTTGAATGACAAATTAGCCTGAAAAATGAAAAAAGAAAACCTTTGGTTAGCTAAAACAGCTAGCATATACACTGTAGCTGAAAAAAATAGTTAAACTTCAAAATGTCCAAAAAAAGGAAAAAAAAGCCAAAATAGTCAGCATGTAAATATTAACCAAACTCCAAAATAGCCTAAAAACTTTTAAAAAAGTCAAATTTAGCCAAAACAGCTAGCATGTAGCGGAAAACTAACTTTTTATCTAAATGAATAACAAAAATGCAGGAATATAATTCCAGAATAAATCAACTTAAACCTTAATTAATTTTCAATATTTTACTCTGCATTAAAATATATTTTGCAAAGATTATACAAGCTAGAAATAAGAGCAAGATAACAGTAATAACAACCAAATGAAATGATCTGGAGGGCCGATAGCATCACCCAGGAATGCTCTAAAACAAAACGTGTCTGAAAACGATTCATGAAGATTGAAATGTCATTGGAGCAACAAATGAGGCTGAAGATCAAAGCCTCATCAGATGAAAGACGACATCATCGTGTCAGGATCAATCCTCCTGATTACTGTTAAACAGCCGTCGCTCTTCCTCCTCCTCATCAGCATTGTCATGTTCTCAGACGTTCCTCCTCAGTTCTCTGACAGTTTGACAGCTTCAGCTGAAGTCCGCTCCACCTGCAGCACCTCTGGACACCACCTCGCCTCTTTCTGCTGATCAGGAGTCTGTTCTTCATCCTCTGATATCCAAACGGTTTCTGGACTGAACCAAAGATTTGACAGGGTTTCGCCGGGTTTCATCATCTGTGACCCTTCAGCAGTTGAGGAGTTCAAAAGCTTTACTGTCACGCAGCGGCCATTTCGCCACAACTCCACAAAACACACAATGAAGAGCAGCTACATCCTGGAGCGCATGAGAATCCATTGGAGCCAAACATAGGATTTAAATTCAGCCCGTCCTCCATGTCTACGGAACACCTTTATGGAGCATTTGTTCATGTCTATGAACCACTTATCAATATCTTCTGCATGTCCAGTGAAACGACAGGAGCTAACGATGCTAGCAACTGTTGCTAAGGACTCTACTAACAACCAGATCCAGTGAAGCAAAAGCAAAGTTTAAAACATAAAGCTGAAAAACTTCAGTAACGGTACGTTACTGTAACGTGCGTTACTGTAACTATGCATTACTGTAACGCGTGTTACTGTAATGTGTGTTACTGTAACGTGTGTTACTGTAACGTGTGTTACAGTAACAATGCATTACTGTAGCGGTGCATGGTGCGTTATTGTATAAGTGCGTAACTGTAACGTTGAGTTACTGTAACGCTGTTTTACTGTAACACATGTTACAGTAATGGTGCATTACTATAACGGTGCGTTACTATAACGGTGCGTTACTGTAACGGTGCGTTACTGTAACGGTGTGTTATGGTAACAATGCGTTACTGTAGGGGTGCATGGTGCGTTATTGTAACAGTGCGTTACTGTAACGTTGAGTTACTGTAACACTGTTTCACTGTAACACATGTTACAGTAATGGTGCATTACTATAACGGTGCGTTACTGTAATGCTGTTTTACTGTAACATGTGTTACAGTAACTGTGCATTATTATAACAGTGTGTTATTGTAACGGTGTGTTACTGTAACGGTGTGTTACAGTAACTGTGCATTATTGTAACGGTGCGTTACTGTAACATCTGTTACAGTAACTGTACTATAACGGTGTGTTATTGTAACGGTGTGTTACTGTAACGTGTGTTACAGTAACGATGCGTTACCGTAGCTGTACATGGTGCGTTATTGTAACTGCATTACTGTAACGTTGAGTTACTGTAACGCTGTTTTACTGTAACATGTGTTACAGTAACTGTGCGTTACTGTAACGCACAGTTACTGTAACGGTGCGTTACTGTGAAGGTGCGTTACTATAAAGCTGCGTTACTATATAGGCGCGTTACTGTAACGGTGTGTTACTGTAACATGTGATACTGTAACGTGTGTTACTGTGACGGTGCGTTACTGTGACGGTACGTTACTGTAAAGGTGCGTTACTGTAACGGTGTGTTACTGTAACGGTGCGTTACTGTAACGGTGTGTTACTGTAACGGTGCGTGTCTTCAATGGTGCATTACTATAACCTTGAGTTACTGTAACGCTGTGTTACTGTAGCAGTATCCCCAGTATTAACGGGTTAAATAATCTCTAAATGCTTCACTTTACTCACAGTTGGAGTTTTATTTTGACAAAAGCAACAAGATGGAGACCTAAAAACTGCATGTTAAAGCACTTCCGTGTGCTTACCGTGTAGAGTGAACTTCACACATTCTGTCCAAAACTGTCAGATTCTTATTTTTATGATTCATGAAAAGACCAAACCAACTGTATCTAACCGCTGTGACTGAAGATCAAGCAGGACGTGTTCGTTCCAGCTAAAGCAGTAGCTAACAAGACTAGCTAACCATGCTAAAATCATGCTAACTTAAATACATTTCTCTCTGATTTTTGGATTTGTTCTAGTTTGATCCATCAACATCTATGACCATTCAAAGTTCACTTTTGCGTTGGAAGTGAGGCATGCTGGTCCTTTTTCTTAAGCCGACGATATAATCAGAGTTCCTTGAATTTTTTTATCGTCTTCTGAGAAACTTTCCTCCTTTATTCTGACTTTTTCCATTGAAAAGTTTGATTTACACAGTTTTGAATTGAAACGGTGAAGGTTGTCTTCCACCTGGGGCCCGTTTCAAGAAGCAGGTTCAACAAATTTAGAGTTGAAACCTGAACTTAGAGTCACTGGACTCAAAATTTCCGAACTTAGAGTTTTCGGTTTCAGAACAGCTGAAAATGTTTGATTCCATCAACTTGAAGTTGTTGGAACCAGAATCAGGTGCGAGCGTCGCGAGCATTAAAAGCCCTGATCAATGGAGCAAAGACAGCACGATTCACCATGGCAACGGGAACAAACTTCCGAGTTTTTTGGCTTCTTCCGGCGACGGAAATTGATAAGTTCCTAAAGCATATGAGACTACAAGAACATTTTCAGCAAGATAATAAACCCAGCTGCAGCGGTAAAACAGAGAGAAAACATCTGCAGAGTTAATGCATACGTCTACATTTGAATCATTTCAAATAACGAATAAATAATATCAGGAAGGTTATTTTGTCACTTGTAAAGTAAGGAATGGTTCTTGATCTGTTATTAATTTAACCAGTCATCTCAGTAATCGCATAAATGACCGTTTTCCTTACCCCCCACCCCCCCACACACGCACCACATACACACACGGATATCACTGCACGCTAAAACGAAACACTGTCGCTGCCTGAGATATGTTAAAAATAAGCATTTATTTAAATTTAATTCTCAAGACTTCAAAAATTTTATAAATAGTTTTTTATTACATAAAAATGACACGCTCAAGCCAGGATTTGAACTTGAGACATCAGAAGCAGAGGCAGTGCCGCTAACAACTGAGCTAATACATGGTCTGTGTTGATTGTTGTATACGAGTTCAAACCCTCTACCAGTTTTTGAGATTTAATGATTTCGATTTTTAAGGGTTTCAAATGATGAAAATAAAACCCATTATTAATAGCAAATCCCTGGAATAACTCACTATCTATAATGTCGCTCAAATAAAAATGAATCGGGGAAACTGCATCAATCGACTCGTGTCCTCAAATCCTCTCCAGACATAAATAATATTTCCTTTGGATTAATCCAGCCTCCTCTCTCCATGATCCTCTATGAATGGACATGTCATTTTGGTTTCTGCTCGTGGAAACGTGACGTCTCTAATGTGAATGTTCTCTAAATATTAATGAAGAACTCATATTTGAACATCTTTCACTTTAAAAAGGGGCGGAGACCGCAGAGAACTCTAAGTTTCCTGAAGAAAACCTGCTCCAGACCAGGTTTCGTTCACAGACTCAGTTGCCACAGTGATTGATTCTGAGTTCAGCTTAACCCGCTTCTTGAAACGGGCTTGGTTTCGCCCATTTTCACGGGTTTGAGTTATCTCTCTTTCTGAAACCGAAAACTCAGAGTTTTGCTGAATTTGGGGTTTGCGAACTCAGAGTTACAACAAAACCTGCTTCTTGAAACGGGCCCCTGCTTTGGTGAAGAGAATCAGACTTCCTCTTTCATTGGCACCAGTCATTGTTTCCTCTGCTTTGTGGAAACATCTGTGGTGTTCTGGAGGAAACAAAAACCTGTTTTTCTCCGTCTGTCGTCCATCAGGAGAAGCTAAACAGAACCAAAGCGTCCGGCTGATTTCCAGAAAACAAAGTGCTTCTCCTTTCAACCGTCAAGGTTAGGCAGAACTACTGGGATCTAACAACGTGCTTCATAAAACTGAATGGATTTACTCATAGAGTCAAAAATTGTAGTAAATTAGTAAATATTCCAAATCCATGCCAATTTTGGAAAGAAATATTTAGTGTGCTGCTGAAATACTAGCTAAACTTTAAAATAGTCTAAAATTCCTGAGTAAATTAAGCTAGTCAAAAACATTAGCATGTTGCTAAAATATTAGCTAAACTCTAAATTAGCCTGAAAACTCCAGTGGATAACAAAGAAGCCAAAAACATTAGCATGTTGCTAAAATATTAGCTAAACTCTAAATTAGCCTGAAAACTCCAGTGGATAACAAAGTAGCCAAAAACGTTAGCATGTTGCTAAAATATTAGCTAAACTCTAAATTAGCCTGAAAACTCCAGTGGATAACAAAGTAGCCAAAAGTTAGCATGTTGCTAAAATATTAGCTAAACTCTAAATTAGCCTGAAAACTCCAGTGGATAACAAAGTAGCCAAAAACGTTAGCATGTTGCTAAAATATTAGCTAAACTCTAAATTAGCCTGAAAACTCCAGTGGATATAACAAAGTAGCCTAAAACGTTAGCATGTTGCTAAAATATTAGCTAAACTCTAAATTAGCCTGAAAACTCCAGTGGATAACAAAGTAGCCTAAAACGTTAGCATGTTGCTAAAATATTAGCTAAACTCTAAATTAGCCTGAAAACTCCAGTGGATAACAAAGTAGCCAAAAACGTTAGCATGTTGCTAAAATATTAGCTAAACTCTAAATTAGCCTGAAAACTCCAGTGGATAACAAAGTAGCCAAAAACGTTAGCATGTTGCTAAAATATTAGCTAAACTCTAAATTAGCCTGAAACTCCAGTGGATAACAAAGAAGCCAAAAACGTTAGCATTTTTGCTAAAATATTAGCTAAACTCTAAATTAGCCTGAAAACTCCAGTGGATAACAAAGTAGTCAAAAACGTTAGCATGTGCTAAAATATTAGCTAAACTCTAAATTAGCCTGAAAACTCCAGTGGATAACAAAGTAGCCTAAAACGTTAGCATGTTGCTAAAATATTAGCTAAACTCTAAATTAGCCTGAAAACTCCAGTGGATAACAAAGTAGCCAAAAACGTTAGCATGTTGCTAAAATATTAAGCTAAACTCTAAATTAGCCTGAAAACTCCAGTGGATAACAAAGTAGCCAAAAACGTTAGCATGTTGCTAAAATATTAGCTAAACTCTAAATTAGCCTGAAAACTCCAGTGGATAACAAAGTAGCCTAAAACGTTAGCATGTTGCTAAAATATTAGCTAAACTCTAAATTAGCCTGAAAACTCCAGTGGATAACAAAGTAGCCTAAAACGTTAGCATGTTGCTAAAATATTTAGCTAAACTCTAAATTAGCCTGAAAACTCCAGTGGATAACAAAGTAGCCAAAAACGTTAGCATGTTTGCTAAAATATTAGCTAAACTCTAAATTAGCCTGAAAACTCCAGTGGATAACAAAGTAGCCAAAAACGTTAGCATGTTGCTAAAATATTAGCTAAACTCTAAATTAGCCTGAAAACTCCAGTGGATAACAAAGAAGCCAAAAACGTTAGCATGTTACTAAAAATATTAGCTAAACTCTAAATTAGCCTGAAAACTCCAGTGGATAAACAAAGTAGCCAAAAACGTTAGCATGTTGCTAAAAATATTAGCTAAACTCTAAATTAGCCTGAAAACTCCAGTGGATAAAAAAGTAGTCAAAAACGTTAGCATGTTGCTAAAATATTAGCTAAACTCTAAATTAGCCTGAAAACTCCAGTGGATAACAAAGTAGCCTAAAACGTTAGCATGTTGCTAAAATATTAGCTAAACTCTAAATTAGCCTGAAAACTCCAGTGGATAACAAAGTAGTCAAAAACGTTAGCATGTTGCTAAAATATTAGCTAAACTCTAAATTAGCCTGAAAACTCCAGTGGATAACAAAGTAGCCTAAAACGTTAGCATGTTGCTAAAATATTAGCTAAACTCTAAATTAGCCTGAAAACTCCAGTGGATAACAAAGTAGCCAAAAACGTTAGCATGTTGCTAAAATATTAGCTAAACTCTAAATTAGCCTGAAAACTCCAGTGGATAACAAAGTAGCCAAAAACGTTAGCATGTTGCTAAAATATTAGCTAAACTCTAAATTAGCCTGAAAACTCCAGTGGATAAAAAAGTAGCCAAAAATGTTAGCATGTTGCTAAAATATTAGCTAAACTCTAAATTAGCCTGAAAACTCCAGTGGATAACAAAGTAGCCTAAAACGTTAGCATGTTGCTAAAATATTAGCTAAACTCTAAATTAGCCTGAAAACTCCAGTGGATAACAAAGTAGCCCAAAACGTTAGCATGTTGCTAAAATATTAGCTAAACTCTAAATTAGCCTGAAAACTCCAGTGGATAACAAAGTAGCCAAAACGTTAGCATGTTGCTAAAATATTAGCTAAACTCTAAATTAGCCTGAAAACTCCAGTGGATAACAAAGTAGCCAAAAACGTTAGCATGTTGCTAAAATATTAGCTAAACTCTAAATTAGCCTGAAAACTCCAGTGGATAACAAAGTAGCCAAAAATGTTAGCATGTTGCTAAAATATTAGCTAAACTCTAAATTAGCCTGAAAATTCCAGTGGATAACAAAGTAGCCAAAAACGTTAGCATGTTGCTAAAATATTAGCTAAACTCTAAATTAGCCTGAAAACTCCAGTGGATAACAAAGTAGCCTAAAAACGTTAGCATGTTGCTAAAATATTAGCTAAACTCTAAATTAGCCTGAAAACTCCAGTGGATAACAAAGTAGCCAAAAATGTTAGCATGTTGCTAAAATATTAGCTAAACTCTAAATTAGCCTGAAAAACTCCAGTGGATAACAAAGTAGCCTAAAACGTTAGCATGTTGCTAAAATATTAGCTAAACTCTAAATTAGCCTGAAAAACTCCAGTGGATAACAAAGTAGCCAAAAACGTTAGCATGTTGCTAAAATATTAGCTAAACTCTAAATTAGCCTGAAAAACTCCAGTGGATAACAAAGTAGCCAAAAACGTTAGCATGTTGCTAAAATATTAGCTAAACTCTAAATTAGCCTGAAAACTCCAGTGGATAACAAAGTAGCCAAAAACGTTAGCATGTTGCTAAAATATTAGCTAAACTCTAAATTAGCCTGAAAAACTCCAGTGGATAACAAAGTAGCCAAAAATGTTAGCATGTTGCTAAAATATTAGCTAAACTCTAAATTAGCCTGAAAATTCCAGTGGATAACAAAGTAGCCAAAAACGTTAGCATGTTGCTAAAATATTAGCTAAACTCTAAATTAGCCTGAAAACTCCAGTGGATAACAAAGTAGCCAAAACGTTAGCATGTTGCTAAAATATTAGCTAAACTCAAATTAGCCTGAAAACTCCAGTGGATAACAAAGTAGCCTAAAACGTTAGCATGTTGCTAAAATATTAGCTAAACTCTAAATTAGCCTGAAAACTCCAGTGGATAACAAAGTAGCCAAAAAACGTTAGCATGTTGCTAAAATATTAGCTAAACTCTAAATTAGCCTGAAAACTCCAGTGGATAACAAAGTAGCCAAAAACGTTAGCATGTTGCTAAAATATTAGCTAAACTCTAAATTAGCCTGAAAACTCCAGTGGATAACAAAGAAGCCAAAAACGTTAGCATGTTACTAAAATATAGCTAAACTCTAAATTAGCCTGAAAACTCCATGTGGATAACAAAGTAGCCAAACGTTAGCATGTTGCTAAAATATTAGCTAAACTCTAAATTAGCCTGAAAACTCCAGTGGAAAAAAGTAGTACAAAACGTTAGCATGTTGCTAAAATATTAGTGCTAAACTCTAAATTAGCCTGAAAACTCCAGTGGATAACAAAGTAGCCTAAACGTTAGCATGTTGCTAAAAATATTAGCCTAAACTCTAAATTAGCCTGAAAACTCCAGTGGATAACAAAGTAGCCAAAAATGTTAGCATGTTGCTAAACTCCAAATCTTTTGAAAATTACCTTAAAAGATAAAAACGTAACTCGTGTTAAGAAAACCCGTGAATATATTTAAAGGCTCGTTGCTAAATTACTTCAAATTTTTAAATTTAAGGATTTTCTCATTCATTTCGGGGCATGTTTAGTTAAAAATTTTCAAAAATTATAAAGTTTATTAATACCAAAAGTACACGCAGTAATGTCCTGAACAAGATGAACGTTTTGCTACCAAAATTGATGAATTCACTGAAAGTGTGATTGAGTTTTAAACCACTTTAGTGTGAATGCTAAGCAATCACACGGCGGCGGCGTTAAGCTAACAGACAGAAAACGAAGGCTTTCACAAAGGCTCCGCTCCGTCTTCTCTATTACAGTCAACAAAAATATTCAGTCATCAACTCCCACCACATCTGACAGGTTACCAACAAGCAGGAGTGCGTCCCGTCAGGACCCCCAGACACTGACGGAGATCAGGTTAACGCGTCGTGTTAATGTGAGCGGCAGCCAGAGGCCGAGCGTGACCTTTCAGGACTCTCAAACGAGCTGGCTTGTCTTTAGAACGGGAGTGTTCTTATAAAAGAGTCCGTTGAGTATGACTCAGCGCCCCTGAGGGACAGAAGCAGCTGACTCAGAGGAGGAAGAGGACGAGGAAGAGGAAGAGGGCGGTCCTTCAGGAGGATTGAAAAACACCAAACAAATACCTGGAAGAGGATGAAGAAGAGTCTATTTAGGAATGACAAAGTGAGAAGAAGGCTTAAGCTGGGGGGGGGGGTGGGGGGCGTTGTGTGTATATAAGTGATTACTCTCCCCCCCACCCCACCCCCCCACAGGGACAGCCATCATGAACGACAGAAGAGCCCCGACTCCCCGAAGGCGTTTATCGCTCGTGTTCATTTCATTAAAGCATCAATGGATGAGAGCGGGGGGATGGGGGGATGGGGGGTTAAGTAAATGACACCCCCCCCCCGCCTGCCAAGCGTCTGACTGGGAGTCCAGCTCAGTTTTGCTGAGGCGCTCTTGGATTCAGGCCTGACACTGAAACAGAACCGGTTCTGGAGAACCGCTGAAGAAACTGTTTTCAGATTCAAATGGTGAGAAAGTGAAATCTTGAAAGAAATTTTTTATGGAAGAATGACTTTTCAAATGGAAATGAAACAAAACAGTAATTTACAAACCATGTTACAATACTGACTTCATTTACAGATTAAACGATTTTTAATCTGAATTAAAGCTGAAAACAGTTGAGTTTTTCTCCTTCCAGACATGATTTTAACTCACAAAACCTGCAGTGAAGCATCTTCTTCATTTCAGTGCAGAGATGATGAGAGAGGAAGATTTAAACCCTAAAGACTCCACTTTAATGAAGTTTAAGATGAAACCCCTTTTTAAAATAAAACCTGAGACTATTTTAACTTTAAACTTTTATATTACTTAATATATTAAAATAGATTTTTTTTCTCAGATTTATTGATTTATAAATCCTACTTTTGGACATTTTAAATACTTTTTTTCCCTGAACCTCCAATCAAAAACTCTTCCTATAATGTTTTACCTTTTATTTTTAATCTAATTTAATAATACATTTAGTTGATCAAAAAAATGACGAAGTTTTAACAGGAAAGGATGTTACCAAACAAACGAGTTTGGATTTTCAGGGAGATTTGCAAAGATAGATAGTTTAAAGGAGAAGCTCCAGGATAGAGCCTTGAGGAACACCTGAAGTGATAAGAGGACGAGAACCCTCGTAGTGCAGACGTCGTGATCTGTGATCCAGTTTAAGGATGGCAGAGAAATACTTATTCGGTTTAACATTAGGGCTGCCACGATTAGTCGACTAATCGACGACTAATCGACTATTAAAATAATCGACGACTAATTTAATAGTCGATTAGTCGTTACTTTATATTGTATGAAGTCAGATTGTAGTAAAGTTAAAAGTTATAATAGCATTCTTGCTAGCTTTTTGGAATATTTTGGCATTTATTAAGGTTTTTTAGCTATTTTGGAGTTTAGCTAATATTTCAGCAGCATGCTAGCTATTTCGGCTAACTTTAGCTTTTTTACATTTTTTAGGCAACTTTTGAGTTTAACTTATATTTCAGCTATATGCTAGCTGTTTTGGCAAGTATAGTATTTTTCCATTTTTTTAAGGCTAATTTGGAGTTTAACTAATATTTCAGCAGCATGCTAGCTATTTTGGTTAACTTAAGCTTTTTTAAGGTTTTTAAGGCAACTTTTGAGTTTAGCTTATATTTCAGCTATATGCTAGCTGTTTTGGCTAATATAGGATTTTTCCGTTTTTTTAAGGCTAATGTGGAATTTAGCTAATATTTCAGCAGCATGCTAGCTATTTAGGCTAACTTTGGCTCTTTTTATTTTTTGGCTAATTTGGCATTTAACTAATATTTTAGCTGGTTATCAACTTCAGCATCTTTACATCCACTTTGGCCATGAACAGATTAGTCGACTAATCGGAAAAAAAAATCGGTGATTAGTCGACTATTAAAATAATCGTTTGTGGCAGCCCTATTTAACATTCAAACTTCATGAAGAATCATGTTGGGATGGATCCTGAACGGATCCCAGAATGATGCAAGCAGACGAGGATATGGGGATGGTGGCAGGAGAAAGGCAGCAGACCATTGTACTGGTGGAAAAATGGAGCAGACTATTTCCTGGTAGAAAAAGGAGAAAAAACTATTTTCTGATGGTGAATAGCAGCAGACTATTTCCTGGTGGAGAATGGGAGAAGACTATTTCCTGGTGGCGAAATGGAGAGAGTATTCCTGGATGGTGAAAGAGAGCAGACTATTTCCTGGTGGAGAATGGGAGCAACAAAATGGATTATAGTGCATAGATGGAAAGGTGCGTGTCTTCAGGGAAATGATCCGCATCAAAGTGAAAATGATGTTCTCTTTGATGCTTCAAAGAGAACAGAAACGTTCAAAGCCGTTGCTAATCAGAACAATGTTCTCATCATTTCAATAAATCCTGGAGTGTTCCTCTCATGTTGTTGTCAACATTTTTTGATCAAGTTTCACCTCCAAATGAACCTGTTAGCCATCCCCATTCTGTCTAAACGCCCGCCTGCACGGTATCTACATCGACATTTTTATTAATTGGTGTTTTTTTGTGAGTGAAACACGAACGAGGACGACTCTAAGATGACATCATGAAGTGGGTGGCACCCTGAAGGAGGCGGAGCCTCAGAGATCGAGCCGTTTTACTTCCGGGTATGAAAAGAGTTCACAAAAATAACTCGTATTTCATAAATAATTAAGTTTATAGTGTACCAGAGGTAATTTAGAATCCCATATATCACGTGTGTCAAAGTCAAGGCCCGGGGGCCGGATCCGGCCCTCCGGGTAATTCTATCCGGCCCTCCAGATTTTATTGTTATTAATGACCCGATGTTATCTTGCGCTTATTTCTTATAATTTTGACAAAATATATTTTTAGAGAGAGTAAAATATTAAAAGTTATTTAAGGTTTAAAATGATTTATTCTGGATTAATATTCCTGCCTTTTTATTATTCATTAATTATATTGAAACGATACTGCTTTAAAGTTTAAAAAATTGGCATTCTACTCGCTTTTTTGGACTATTCTGGTATTTACAAAGATTTTTTAGGCTATTTTGGAGTTTAGCTAGTATTTCAGCTACATGCTAGCTGTTTTGGCTAATTTTAGATTTTTTTGTTTTTTAGACTAATTTAGATTTTAGATAATATTTAGGCAACATGTTAGCTGGGTTGGTTAATGTAGGCTTTTGAAAAAAAAAAAAAAATTCAGGCTATTTTGGAGTTAAGGTAATATTTACCCGCTAGTTGCTTCGGCTTTTTTCAGTTTTTTAAGCAATTTTGAAGTTTAGCTATTTTTTTTTTTCAGCTTCATGCTAGCTGTTTTGGCTAACCTAGGTTATTTTTTTGGCTAATTTAGCATTTAGCTAATATGTTAGCTGGCTCTCAGCATTTTCAGCTATTAGCTTCAGTGATTTAACTTATCAGCTTTTGCATTTTTTTTTAACAATCAGCAATAGTCTTCAGTGGCCAAATTCAGCTTACTTTCTGCTCTATATATAATTCATAATTGTTTAAAACAGTTTGAAAATATAGTTTTAGAGTGTCTAATAAATGTTTATCCTGTTTGGCCCGCGACCTAAGTTGTGTTTAGGATTTTGAGTTTCACACCCCTGCCATATATGGATCTAGTTTACTCTGAAAACACCCGAGGTTTCTCTAACCCAGAGTAGATCGACCCTGGTGCTGGAGGTCCACCACCCTGCCTGTTTTCCAGTTCTCCCTGGACTACTCAGATTGACAGAACACACCTGATTCAGGTCAGGTCATAGGGTGAAGAGACAACACTAAAGTCAGGAAATGTTATCTGAAAGGATCCTTCAAACCAACTCAACATTGATCACCCATGAAGGTTGAAAGACTCAACCTGACTCTCAAAATGAAAGATTCATCCTTAGAATCGTCAGGAATGTGGAGATGTTCTCGGTTGGTTTCCTGCCTCGTCTTCTCCTGCAGGTGCTTCCTTCCTGCTGGAGTCAGGTGAGACTCCGACCGGCTCCGCTCTGCCCTCAGCTGAGCTTCATAAATGGAAATGCGCAGCAGCGCGTGGGAGGAGAGCCGTCTTCACGGCGGTAAAACATGTGCTGTGAAGTCAGAGCGGTACAGGAAACTCCCCGTGGAGCCGCAGCGACTTTCCTTTTTACAAATACTCTAAACTCTCTCTGCACCTACACAAAAGTTGGGCCGTAAAAATGAAAGTTTTTCCTCTAAAAAAAAACATTTTCTCTTTTCCCTTTGGCTTTCCGTGGAGGGTTGGAGTTTGTGAGTAAAAAGTCTGGTGAAGAATAAAAGATTAAGAGAAGAATAATTGGGAATAAGAGGTATTGACCTGCTTCTGATTTCTTCCTGCAGCCAAAGAAGGGAAATCTTCGGTAAATGTGTCAGAAGGAAGCAGATGAACCTCAAGCTCATCTCAGGAAAGGGTTTTTTTCCTCTAAAATCTTTGATTTTTTTCTCCATTTATTTCTTTCCATCTGCTGCTCTGGTAAATGCGTCTGTCCTCCTGCTTTGAGAGAGTTCTCAATAAGATTTATTCTCATTTTCCTGGTTTAACTTACTAAAAAATACATTTATTTAATTCATAAAGAGCATGGTTGTTATAGAATGACTGGAAAGATGAATAGTTGTCTCGTGTGCGGTAATATCTTGTCGTTTTGTATTAGCTATCTGTTTCTCACAAACGTTTCTTTGTTTTTCAAGGATTTGATCCTCATTACAGACAAACATTTAACCAGAACAGATTTTTCTTGGGTTTGTAAACTCATGAACTTTTCAAATTTACTCCAAAGAATCAGAATCAACAGTAAATTCTTCCAATGCATCATGGGAGATCAGGGGGGTCCAAATCTAGTCCTCTACATGTTTTCACAGCTATCCTCACACCTGATCAGGTAATCAGACTGAAAACCTCAACGCCACAACCCCCAAACTTTTTATGACCCGCCCACGCCGGCTGAACGGTCGCTGTACGCTCCGCCCCTCTGCCTACACCACCATTTTTCAAAATGGCGTCTTTCTGTTGCTTTAGCAACCGTTTCCTTTCTTTGGTCGTCTGGCCGTGACGAACAGGTCGACGGTGTTTATATATCAATGCTAACGGAGGTTTCTTGAATATCGTGTTTGTTCATCCTTAGTTTATTACGATATTCTGGTCAAAACATGTGAGGAACACTTTGGCGAGCTCGCCACGCTTGAATCTCCAACTTTGAACTCCAACATTTTTTTTCCAAGTCATTTTTATGATTTTTACGTGATACTGGGGTCAAGGCCCATTTTTTATGATTTTTACATGAATTTGTCATTTTTTTTAAGATTTTGACATTTTTATGAGTTTTGCATGATATTCTTCACAGGAAATTATTTTTAACTGATTTTGTCCATTTTTCCAGTTTTTGTCATTTTTATATTTTTGTGATACCGGGGTCAATGCCCAATTTTTATGATTTTTGCATGATTTTGTCAATTTTCCAGATTTTGACATTTTTATGATTTTTTCATGATTTTGTTGCCAGGAAGTGATTTTTTACGTGATTCAGTCAATTTTTCAGTTTTTGTCATTTTTATGATTTTTACGTGATACCGGGGTCAAGGCCCATTTTTTTATGATTTTTACATGAATTTGTCATTTTTTTTAAGATTTTGACACTTTTATGAGTTTTGCATGATATTCTTCACAGGAAATTATTTTTTACTGATTTTGTCAATTTTTCAGTTTTTTGACATTTTTATGATTTTTTCATGATTTTGTTGCCAGGAAGTGATTTTTTACGTGATTCAGTCAATTTTTCAGTTTTTTGTCATTTTTATGATTTTTACTTGATACCAGGGTCAAGGCCCATTTTTTATGATTTTACATGAATTTGTCATTTTTTTTAAGATTTTGACATTTTTATGAGTTTTGCATGATATTCTTCACAGGAAATTATTTTTTACTGATTTTGTAAATTTTTCAGTTTTTTGACATTTTTAGGATTTTTACGTGATACCGGGGGTCAAGGCCATTTTTTATGATTTTTACATGAATTTGTCATTTTTTTTAAGATTTTGACATTTTTATGAGTTTTGCATGATATTCTTCACAGGAAATTATTTTTAACTGATTTTGTCCATTTTTCCAGTTTTTGTCATTTTTATGATATTTACTTGATACCAGGGTCAAGGCCCAATTTTTATGATTTTTTCATAATTTTGTTGCCAGGAAGTAATTTTTTACGTGATTCAGTCAATTTTTCAGTTTTTTGACATTTTTATGATTTTTTCATGATTTTGTTGCCAGGAAGTGATTTTTTACGTGATTCAGTCAATTTTTCAGTTTTTGTCATTTTTATGATTTTTACATGATACCGGGGTCAAGGCCCATTTTTTATGATTTTACATGAATTTGTCATTTTTTTTAAGATTTTGACATTTTTATGAGTTTTGCATGATATTCTTCACAGGAAATTATTTTTAACTGATTTTGTCCATTTTTCCAGTTTTTGTCATTTTTATATTTTTGTGATACCGGGGTCAATGCCCAATTTTTATGATTTTTGCATGATTTTGTCAATTTTCCAGATTTTGACATTTTCATGATTTTTTCATGATTTTGTTGCCAGGAAGTGATTTTTTACGTGATTCAGTCAATTTTTCAGTTTTTGTCATTTTTATGATTTTTACGTGATACCGGGGTCAAGGCCCATTTTTATGATTTTTACATGAATTTGTCATTTTTTTTAAGATTTTGACACTTTTATGAGTTTTGCATGATATTCTTCACAGGAAATTATTTTTTACTGATTTTGTCAATTTTTCAGTTTTTTGACATTTTTATGATTTTTTCATGATTTTGTTGCCAGGAAGTGATTTTTTACGTGATTCAGTCAATTTTTCAGTTTTTGTCATTTTTATGATTTTTACGTGATACCGGGGTCAAGGCCCATTTTTTATGATTTTTACATGAATTTGTCATTTTTTTTAAGATTTTGACATTTTTATGAGTTTTGCATGATATTCTTCACAGGAAATTATTTTTACTGATTTTGTCAATTTTTCAGTTTTTTGACATTTTTATGATTTTTACGTGATACCGGGGTCAAGGCCATTTTTTTATGATTTTTACATGAATTTGTCATTTTTTTAAGATTTTGACATTTTTATGAGTTTTGCATGATATTCTTCACAGGAAATTATTTTTAACTGATTTTGTCCATTTTTCCAGTTTTTGTCATTTTTATGATATTTACTTGATACCAGGGTCAAGGCCCAATTTTTATGATTTTTTCATAATTTTGTTGCCAGGAAGTGATTTTTTACGTGATTCAGTCAATTTTTCAGTTTTTTGACATTTTTATGATTTTTTCATGATTTTGTTGCCAGGAAGTGATTTTTTACGTGATTCAGTCAATTTTTCAGTTTTTGTCATTTTTATGATTTTTACGTGATACCGGGGTCAAGGCCCATTTTTTATGATTTTTACATGAATTTGTCATTTTTTTTAAGATTTTGACACTTTTATGAGTTTTGCATGATATTCTTCACAGGAAATTATTTTTTACTGATTTTGTCAATTTTTCAGTTTTTTGACATTTTTATGATTTTTTTCATGATTTTGTTGCCAGGAAGTGATTTTTTACGTGATTCAGTCAATTTTTCAGTTTTTGTCATTTTTATGATTTTTACGTGATACCGGGGTCAAGGCCCATTTTTTATGATTTTTACATGAATTTGTCATTTTTTTTTAAGATTTTGACACTTTTATGAGTTTTGCATGATATTCTTCACAGGAAATTATTTTTTACTGATTTTGTCAATTTTTCAGTTTTTTGACATTTTTATGATTTTTTCATGATTTTGTTGCCAGGAAGTGATTTTTACGTGATTCAGTCAATTTTTCAGTTTTTGTCATTTTTATGATTTTTACGTGATACCGGGGTCAAGGCCCATTTTTTATGATTTTTACATGAATTTGTCATTTTTTTTTAAGATTTTGACACTTTTATGAGTTTTGCATGATATTCTTCACAGGAAATTATTTTTTACTGATTTTGTCAATTTTTCAGTTTTTTGACATTTTTATGATTTTTTCATGATTTTGTTGCCAGGAAGTGATTTTTTACGTGATTCAGTCAATTTTTCAGTTTTTGTCATTTTTATGATTTTTACGTGATACCGGGGTCAAGGCCCATTTTTTATGATTTTTACATGAATTTGTCATTTTTTTTAAGATTTTGACACTTTTATGAGTTTTGCATGATATTCTTCACAGGAAATTATTTTTTACTGATTTTGTCAATTTTTCAGTTTTTTGACATTTTTATGATTTTTTCATGATTTTGTTGCCAGGAAGTGATTTTTTACGTGATTCAGTCAATTTTTCAGTTTTTGTCATTTTTATGATTTTTACGTGATACCGGGGTCAAGGCCCATTTTTTTGATTTTTTACATGAATTTGTCATTTTTTTTAAGATTTTGACATTTTTATGAGTTTTGCATGATATTCTTCACAGGAAATTATTTTTAACTGATTTTGTCCATTTTTCCAGTTTTTGTCATTTTTATGATATTTACTTGATACCAGGGTCAAGGCCCAATTTTTATGAGTTTTGCATGATATTCTTCACAGGAAATTATTTTTTACTGATTTTGTCAATTTTTCAGTTTTTTGACATTTTTATGATTTTTTCATGATTTTGTTGCCAGGAAGTGATTTTTTACGTGATTCAGTCAATTTTTCAGTTTTTGTCATTTTTATGATTTTTACGTGATACCGGGGTCAAGGCCCATTTTTTATGATTTTTACATGAATTTGTCATTTTTTTTAAGATTTTGACATTTTTATGAGTTTTGCATGATATTCTTCACAGGAAATTATTTTTAAACTGATTTTGTCAATTTTTCAGTTTTTTGACATTTTTATGATTTTTACGTGATACCGGGGTCAAGGCCCATTTTTTTGATTTTTACATGAATTTGTCATTTTTTTAAGATTTTGACATTTTTATGAGTTTTGCATGATATTCTTCACAGGAAATTATTTTTAACTGATTTTGTCCATTTTTCCAGTTTTTGTCATTTTTATGATATTTACTTGATACCAGGGTCAAGGCCCAATTTTTATGAGTTTTGCATGATATTCTTCACAGGAAATTATTTTTTACTGATTTTGTCAATTTTTCAGTTTTTTGACATTTTTATGATTTTTTCATGATTTTGTTGCCAGGAAGTGATTTTTTACGTGATTCAGTCAATTTTTCAGTTTTTGTCATTTTTATGATTTTTACGTGATACCGGGGTCAAGGCCCATTTTTTATGATTTTTACATGAATTTGTCATTTTTTTTAAGATTTTGACATTTTTATGAGTTTTGCATGATATTCTTCACAGGAAATTATTTTTTAACTGATTTTGTCAATTTTTCAGTTTTTTGACATTTTTATGATTTTTACGTGATACCGGGGTCAAGGCCCATTTTTTATGATTTTTACATGAATTTGTCATTTTTTTAAGATTTTGACATTTTTATGAGTTTTGCATGATATTCTTCACAGGAAATTATTTTTAACTGATTTTGTCCATTTTTCCAGTTTTTGTCATTTTTATGATATTTACTTGATACCAGGGTCAAGGCCCAATTTTTATGATTTTTTCATAATTTTGTTGCCAGGAAGTGATTTTTTACGTGATTCAGTCAATTTTTCAGTTTTTTGACATTTTTATGATTTTTTCATGATTTTGTTGCCAGGAAGTGATTTTTTACGTGATTCAGTCAATTTTTCAGTTTTTGTCATTTTTATGATTTTTACGTGATACCGGGGTCAAGGCCCATTTTTTATGATTTTTACATGAATTTGTCATTTTTTTTAAGATTTTGACACTTTTATGAGTTTTGCATGATATTCTTCACAGGAAATTATTTTTTACTGATTTTGTCAATTTTTCAGTTTTTTGACATTTTTATGATTTTTACGTGATACCGGGGTCAAGGCCCATTTTTTATGATTTTTACATGAATTTGTCATTTTTTTAAGATTTTGACATTTTTATGAGTTTTGCATGATATTCTTCACAGGAAATTATTTTTAACTGATTTTGTCCATTTTTCCAGTTTTTGTCATTTTTATGATATTTACTTGATACCAGGGTCAAGGCCCAATTTTTATGATTTTTTCATAATTTTGTTGCCAGGAAGTGATTTTTTACGTGATTCAGTCAATTTTTCAGTTTTTTGACATTTTTTATGATTTTTTCATGATTTTGTTGCCAGGAAGTGATTTTTTACGTGATTCAGTCAATTTTTCAGTTTTTGTCATTTTTATGATTTTTACATGATACCGGGGTCAAGGCCCATTTTTTATGATTTTTACATGAATTTGTCATTTTTTTTAAGATTTTGACATTTTTATGATGTTTTGACATGATGTTTTTCTTGGACTTCACAGCAGAAGAACATCTGAGGTTTAACAGGACATGGAATGTGAGTCGTTTCTGAGTAAAACAAGGAGCAGAAGATTTTTCTTCTCTAATTCTAAACGTGGACGTCCTGTTTCCAGCCTGATGTTCTGAGTATCTGGTTCAGGCTGAAGGTCTCACCTGCGAACTCAGGTAAAAACTAGACATATAGCATTACCTGTGATAACGCCAGTGTGCTGGATTTGGCTGCTAAAGATGCAAATTGTGATGAAACCGCAATAGCTGAGAGCCTCCTAAAATGTTAGTTAAATGCTAAATTAGCCTAAAAAAAATGAAAAAAGAAACAAAAAAATTAGCCAAAACAGCTAGCATGCAGCTTAAATATTAGCTAAACTCCAAATTAGCCTAAAAGCCTTAATAAATGCCAGAATAGTCCAAAAAGCTAACAGAATGTCATTATAACTTTATATTTTACTATACTCTGACTCCATATAATATAAATTAACGACTAATCAGCGACTAAATTAGTCGTTGACTATTTTAATAACTGATAATTCGTCGATTAATTGACTAATCGCGGCAGGACTAGTTTAAAATCAGATTAGAAGAACACAGATGAATCATTTTAGAGCTCGAACAGAGAAGATGAGACTTTGTGTTTCATGTAACCTAAATAAACAAGATATTTGTGGTTTATTATGTTCCTTTTTTCATAAAGTACTACAGACAAAATCCCGCTGGAATAAAATCCATAAATCCACGGCTTCTCTTCAGAGTATAACATGTGAGGTAAAGATGTTTGCAGGAACAGAACAAACTCAGACTGAAGATCATTTGGAGGTTGCACCTCAGCAGCTTCCTGTCTGACTTCTCTTTGAAGGAATCCGACTCCGGTGTCCGTCTCTGCATCCGACATCTCCTGATCCGTTCATGAGAAAATCAATGAGAGGAGCTTCAGTTACAGCTTCCTCTGCCGGGGTCTCTGCCCGTCACGTCAGGAGGACGCCGTCCCGTCACGCCATCATTTGCCTCCATTGGCTCACAAACAGCAGCTGGACGGACGGACGGACGGCGTTCCGACCCGGAGGTCAACGCGTTTACGGCCAATTACATCTGATTTGAGAACAAGCAGGTTCAGCGTGAAACACCTGCCAGGCAGCAAATGTCTGGAACATTAGCCGCTAGTGGGAGAATCGATACAGTCGGCTGGAACTTCCTGTTACATAACAGGAAGTGAGGTGGGACCAACGACAGCCATCAACCGTGACCTCCGCTGACGCGAGGATCCATCCAAGCTTAGGGTCATTTTGGTCCCGGTAGTGGAACAGATTCACCCAAACGTCCCATTTTGATGCATCAGAGATACTTTTAGAAGCACAACTCTGTCCTGACCCGAGAAAAATGACTGAAACATCACCTTCAGCTAACTAAATACAACTTTCTTTAAACATTTTTATCTTCTCTTTTCAAAGTCCTCTATTGTAACTACAAAACCAACGTTCTGAAACATTTCACTCCCACAATTCCACCAATCACAGAGGGTTTCAAGTTCTTGTTGCTAGGCAGATTTGATCCAAAAGCTGGTTTTCCAACACATTCTCACTATGGGTGTGAGGTTCAGGCCCCCCCCACATCAACACCAGTGAGGGTACAGCGTCCAGCACCGCACCAGTTACCTGTAAAAATAAAGTCAGAGAAGAGGAAGTATTTGTCCATTTTTGTTCAGAGAAAAACTGAAAATATACTGAATTTATCATAATAACATAATATTTATCATCAGGATTTACAATCGTCCCCATATCGCCCAGCACTTCTATATAGGGCTGGGCGATAAAACGATAATTATTGATATCGCGATAGAACATTTTTTCAATAGAAGAATGAGTCTATCGCGATAGACTTTTATTTTGAAGGGTCCACAAATAACACTTGCTAGCGAACATTTTCTCCTATTTGACGAGTAAAAGTTAGAGAGTTAGTCTCCACAGGGCGAGTAAGTGTTTGTATCTAATTATTGTGTTTATTAGCTCTCATTTCTGTCATTTTTTGGACTCCACTCCGCGTCCTTCGTCTGCATGAAAGGTGTCGGAGTTCAGGAGACCTTCCATTGAGGAGCGGCCGCTGTCGCACTCCTGCACCCAGCTGGCAAGAGCCAACAGGGGAAGGTAGAGCTATGGCACGCCGTTAGGGTCAAAAATCACCAGAAAAAACGCGGGTATGGCAGTGCGTCACCTGGACATGTGCTATGGTTAATAATACTTATTTGACTTATTTAAATGTTGCCACAGTTAGTTTCAATACAACAATTAAAACCAAAAACAATGAAAGTTTAATTTCAAAATTGCAGTTTAATTTGGTGGGATAGCATATGAAGCATTCCTTTCTCTCTCCAGACATGTACATGTAATCAGAAAATACATGTTTTGTTCATGTTCAAAGTTCAAAATGTGTGAGTTAATGCTTTTAAGTACTTTTTTTTTTAAACATATATTTTTAACTTTTTAAAAAAAGTAATTTTAGGCTTTTATTTTCTTTTTTCTTGTTGTTTTTTACTTGTTACTGATCTGAAAATGATCCAAACTGTGACCTTAAAGCCGTGACACGATCCGAGCCGTGTGTTTTGTGATCCGTTACACCGCTACTAAATACAACAAAAATAATTTGTAGTATATTAATACATTTTTATTATATGAACCCTGAAAACATTAGAATTTATTTGTAGACTTAATACTTTGTTTTTTTAATGGAACTGAAGAAACACTTTAGTAGTCTAATATAAATAAATATAGTCAAATATAGTTATTTGGTTTATATCGTGATCAATATCGTTATCGCGCAATATGTAAAAAGCTATATCGTGATATAAAAAATCCCATATCGCCCAGCCCTACTTCTACAGACAATATTAACAATTTGTTTTCTTAGATCAAAATAGACACTTTTGGACAAATTAAACAAAAAATATAAAAAAGAAACGTTTAGTTTTTATGTCCAGAGGTTGATTATTTCTGATGAAGCTGCATTCACATTCGCATTCATCCTGACTCCCGACAGCTCAGGTCTTCCTCGGTGTTGGGACGGGGGCGGAGGCTTGCATCACCAGCTCATGACGGCCCGCATGCGTGCAGCCCAATATTTCAAAACAAATATAGAAAATATCTGATTGTAAGGCCGTGCGGCGGAAAACACATCATCTATCTTGACAGAAAAGATGGGAAATGACAAAGACGAGGCAGAGAAAGAAATCAATCTTTAGTTTCCTTTGCGAGGTGGAATTGGATTTTTGGCAAAGAAATAAAGAAAAAAAAACCCTTTTTGGATCTCACCTTTTATGCCGGGGCTATTGTGGACCTGGCAGCTCGTCAGGCGGCTCTGTTATTTCTGTGGGAGCGGGCGGGTGGCGTGCATGCGCGCCGCGCAGAAACTAAAGGGATTACGTAGATTACAATACACGCCGTGTGAGCCAGAAGCCGCGATGAAAAGGAAGAATTCCTCAAAAGCTTTTCTACGGCGCCACACGCAAACCCACAGCGGCGGCGAGGAGAGGAGCGCTCCGGCTCCCATGATGCAGCTGGAGTTCACTTTGTTCTGACATTAATACCCCCCCACCAACACCTCTCTGAGGGGGAGGGGCTGTTTACTGCCTTTCTGACTCCGAGTTCACGGAAACCGGAGAAGTTTGGGAGCCGTTTCCATGGAAACCCAAAGGGTTGATGCTCCCTTCATGTGAGAGTGGACACTGACAGATGTCAACTTTCAGGGAAAAATCATCCGATCGCCGCCGTGCAACCAGCTGATGAATTTCAAACAAAAAGACTTGCATTTATGTCGCCGTGCAGTGGCATTCTGGGATATGTGACTCCCAGTCTTAGGGAGAAATCCAAACAGGATTTAATAAAATAGAAGATCTCTTGATATTTTAAGACTCAACCCACATTTCTTTTGGATTTAAATTCCATCTATTGTTGTAAATTTGTTTCAATAAAACCTAAACCAAAGATGAAGTTTTCCTCCTCCTTACTGTACGTCCATCTACAGGACATTAACTGGACATGAAAATTCATAAATCAAACTAACTCGGAACCGGTTACTGGATCTGAAGACTGTAAATGACCCCCACCCCCCATCCCCTGGTGTTCCAAACAGGAAGTGCCAACAAAATCTCATAGACTTCTCCATAGAAACAGCTGTAAACTGACCAATCAGAAGCCTCACTAAAAGTAGGCGGAGCCTGCGGCCCCCCACATCCAACATTTGGGAGATTTGGTGTAGCCCAGTCTAAAGTGGTGGGGGTGTGTCCGTTCAACAAGCTCACTCTTGAACGGGGAAAGTGGTTGCCATAGAACAGGGGTGTCAAACTCCAGTCCTCGAGGGCCGGCCTCCTGCTGGTTTTTAAGAAATCCCGCCTCATCTGTTGCTGATTGACCTACCTTTTTAATCTGGCTTTTAGTTAAACTTTTGAGAGTTGTCTAATATTTTGTTTTATCCTCTCTTTTTACTTAATTTATATTTATTTATTTTTACTGAATTATGTGTATTTTTATATGCATGTGTATATGTATGTGTATGTATATATATTCTTTTTTTTTTTTTGTCCTGAGATTTAAATCTGCTTTTATTCATTTATTTATTATTATTTTTTTAAATCTTTTTTACTCCTTTTACATGTTTAACTCCAGTGTTTTCCTCTGAGGGATCCTCCACATCAGTGATTGTCCTTTTCTCAGTAAGTGGGGTCGCTGCAGTGGGACCTCCCGGGTCTGGCTCTTTGCTAGGATCTGGGGGGTCCTGCGGTGGCGTACTCTGTGAACTTGATTGGGGGCTCACTGGTGTGGACAGGTCCCTAAAATATCATTTCCTCGCTGCAGTACAAAGCCAGATTTCTAGATTAGTATTTTTCCAGCTTTTTAGTAATTAGTTATTTTTATTGTTTTTAACTTCAAGGTGTGGAAATATGTCGGTGTGTGTTTGTGCGAGTGTGTGGAGGGGTGAGGGTGGGGTTTGAGGGCACTGTCCTTTGTTTTTAATATTTTAATATTTTTTATTAATTTATTTTATGTTAAGCACTTTGATAAAAAATGAACTTTTTGGAAAAGTGCTATATAAATAAAGTTGATTTGATTTGATTTGATTACTTGGATCAGGTGTGTTTAGCCAATGAAGAGCTTCCATAAAAAGGGTAGTTAGAAAACATGTAGGACACCGGCCCTCGAGGACTGGATCTTGACACCTCTGCCATAGAAACTCAGACCTACTGTGACCAATTACTGGCCCAGACCGTATCACGAAAATCCAAACCGAATGGCAACTGGATTGACTTTATTGGTTGGAGCTGGAATAAACCATTTTTATGGGTTACATTACACTGACTCAGTCCAGTTCTCTGTTACAGTCTTTGCTCTGGACCAAACAGCTCAGTGTGAAAGTGCTCTGACACGGCATCAGAGGAAACCTGTTGCGTTTCCTTCTCAGAAGTCAGAACCATTTCTAAAGGATTAGGTTGTTAGATGTTAGCTAAACTCCAAAATAGCCTAATAGGCTTTAGAACTATTTTCATGAGAAAAATACAGTATTTTATTGTTTTTATATGAATCTTCCAAGTATTTACCATCAGAACACAGTGGATTCAAAAATATAGTACGAATATTAATTTATATTATTATAATAGTAAAATAGGATGTTTTTATTTATTAGGTTTATTTCAGGAAATACATGAAAAAAGTAAAAACAGCTGATTTTTACTTAATACGGAAAAATGCCAGAAATGGAAAAAATAAATAAATGAAAATCCCAGCAGAGTTTAGCTGTAATAGTGGAGTGAACACTCCAGAACTAGCAACAAAAATAAAATAAGAGTTTGGATCAAAGGAGGTCAATTACAAACAGATTTTGAATAAAATGACTTAAATTCAGGTCAATTCTTAAAAAAAAAAAAAAACAGCATCTTTTGGGTTAAATCATGTGATGAATGTCAGACAGGAGAAAAGTTTGTCACAATGTGAGGATTTCATGACTGAGATGAAGAAAACCTCAAACTGATCTAGATTTCAGCTCACATTGTTTTCAAATGGTGTCCTTTCAAATTAAAATACACATTCTGTTCAATCTATGCAAAAAAGAAAATAATATTTTCATTTTTCTCTGTTAAAAATCATCGCTTTTATCTCATTTATGAGTATTTGTAGAGTTCTGTAGCTATATTGTTCTGTTCCACAAACATTTATGTTATTTTTAGCGTTCTGTGGTCGTATCAGGACGTCCGCATCACCTGGTTCCACCTCCAGGACGTTAACGGGCTCTGAAAGTGACCATCAGAGCTGCGTTTCTCCAGCAGGAGCACGCCGACGCTCCGCCGTCCGTCACGAACAGACGGCGCCGAAGGCGGATCCGTCGAGTCCTCCAGCACGTCTCCAAATCTGTGATTAGGAGGGTCCTCGTCCCGCTGATTCCAGATCGAATCACGGCCCGGCGCTCTCAGCGCTCTCCTTCAGAGGGACGCCCTAAGCTTCCTGAAGGGCTTTCCAGTCCGCCCCGCCGGCATCAGCCGCTCTTGTTTCCTCCACCTTCATCAAGGCGCCGCGCCGATCAGGCGAGGAGGTGATCGTCGCCAATCAGGTCCATTGTGCCGCCGCCATCAGGCGGGAACGCTCAGGAGCTCCGGAGGGCCCTCGTGCACCATCAACATCCCACATGAACGTGTCCCATGCTGAGGAGTCTGTGCTGTAATGAGCACCCCCACCACACAGCAGTGGGTGGCCCGTCAAGATGAAGACTCCAGGATACTGGGGGGGGTCACTGAGAGTTCAGGGTAGCCCCCCCATTCCACCATAAACATTAAAACATTTTAGAATCTTTTTTTTTTTTAATTATTTGACTAAAATACTGTAAATAAACATTTACTGAACACTATGAAATGTTAAAACTGTAACTTTTAAACATAATTATGCTGCAGTAATGCTAGTGTGAATGCTGGAAGCTGAACTGGCTGCTGAAGATGCTGAAGCTGATAGTTAAAAATGCTAAAGCTGTTAGCCAGCTAAAATATTAGCTTACTAAATGCCAAATTAGCCTAAAAAATTAAAACAAAAGGTCAAGGTTCACCAAAACAGAAAAGAACAGCAAAACTTTGAAATAGCCAAAAAAACTTAAAAAAAATTAGCCAAAAAAGCTAGCATGTAGCTGGAATATTAGCTAAACTCCAAAATAGCCTAAAAATCTCAGTAAATGCCAAAATTGTCCAAAAAATTTTTTTTAACTTTAACTTTTTAACATAATTATGAGCTAGATATATACACTATATATAGTGTGAATGCTGGAAGCTGAACCTGGCTGCTGAAGATGCTGAAATTGAGAGTTAAAAATGCTAAAGCTGATAGCTGAAAACGCTAAAACTGTTAGCCAGCTAAAATATTAGCTTACTAAATGCCAAATTAGCCTAAAAAACTAAAACAAAAGGTCAAGGTTCGCCAAAACATAAAAGAAGAGCAAAACTTTGAAATAGCCTAAAAAACTGAAAAAATTAGCCAAAACAGCTAACATGTAGCTGGAATATTAGCTAAACTCCAAAATCTCGCTAAATGCCAAAATTGTCCAAAAACAATTTTTTTTAAACTTTAACTTTTTAACATAATTATGAATATTACATATTATTCCAGAATAAATTAACTTAAATTTTAAATAACTTTTAATATTTTACCCTCCATAAAAATATATTTTGTGAAGTCAGAAATCAGCACACGATAACATCGTTAATAACAATCAAATGAAATTTCCCGGAGGGCCGGATCCGGCCCCCGGGCCGTGACTTTGACACGAGTGTCTCAGAACTTCTTCACGTCTTTCGTTTTACTGAAGACTGTCCAGATCTGGAACATCCAGAAGAAGCAACCATCAGAGCAGGAACAATAACTTCTAAAGTAACGACTCTGTAACACGAAGATCCTCAGAAGATCCTCGTCTGATGTAAAAATGAAGTCCCAGAGTAACACCTTTAAACCTTTCAGAGCCAAAGTTCTCATATAGGAACTTCCAGAAAGGATTCATGGAGAGAAGCTTTCCTGAATCAGAAAATACAAAATAAACACATGAAAACACTGAGAAAGACCAGCGACATGTCTGCAGTCAGCTGGAAATAAAAGCTGGAGGTCTTCCATTCAGGTTCCACATGGTTCTTCTGAGGCCAGAGCAGCAGAAGCAGCTCTGATCACAACAGATCTGGATTGACTAACCTCTCCTGAACCTCAATCCTACTTTTATCTTCGAACCACAAAGTGAGTGACTGTTTGTCTTGATGTTGGGAACGCTGTCGGCACATTTAGCACAGACCAAACATCCAGCTCCTGCAGGAACACTTAAGAACAAATACGCTTTTATTTTGGAATTTCCCCTATTGCTAAGAACATTGCTACATATTAGCAGAGAAATCCTGGAGAGAAAGATTCATATTTGTTTGAAATGATTTCCAACGGATCCGTTTTTACAGAGAAACTGTTTTTTTTTTATTTTATTTTAGTCAGAAACAAACTGCAAATAGAAAAGCCTTTTTCTGAGTGTAGACGCTGAAGCTTTTCGCTGAAATTGGTGACAAACTTCACTTAAATTACTAAAGGGATTTACTGAAAATGCAAACGCTGTTTGCAAAATGTTAAATTTGCTTAAGACTTATAAAAGAGCGCTGAAGTTGACCTCAATGTCTAAAAAAATATAGTAAAATTGATTAAAAATCCCTAATACATACTTATTGTGAAAAAAATATTTAGTGTGTAGCTTAAATATGAGCTAAACTCCTAATTAGCCCAAAAAACCTTAGTAGCTAATTTGGAATCAAATTAGCCAAAAGAAGCAATTCCTCAGTAAACTAAATTTGTACAGTTAGCCTGCTGCTAAAATAGAAGCTAAACTCTGAATTAGCTTAAATTACCTTCAGTAGATCAAGAATGAGTCAAAAACATTAGCATGTTGATAAAACATTAGCTTAACTCCTAATTAGCATAAAACAATCTCAACAGATGCCAAATTAGCCAAAAAAAAAGAGTAAGCTAGCACATTGCTTACTCACTAGCTAAAATCCAAAACCGCACAAAACTCCTCAGTAAACTAAATTTGTACAGTTAGCCTGTTGCTAAAATAGAAGCTAAACTCTGAATTAGCCTAAATAACCTTCAGTAGTTAACGAATGAGTCAAAAACGTTAGCATGTTGATAAAACTTTAGCTAAACTCCAAATTAACATAAAAAATCTCAATAGATGCCAAATTAGCCAAAAAAAAGTAAGCTAGCACATTGCTTACTCACTAGCTAAAATCCAAAACCGCACAAAATTCCTCAGTAAACTAAATTTGTACAGTTAGCCTGCTGCTAAAATAGAAGCTAAACTCTGGATTAGCTTAAATTACCTTCAGTAGATCAAGAATGAGTCAAAAACATTAGCATGTTGATAAAACATTAGCTTAACTCCTTATTAGCATAAAATAATCTCAATAGATGCCAAATTAGCCAAAAAAAAAGTAAGCTAGTACTCACTAGCTAAAATCCAAAACCACACAAAACTCCTCAGTAAACTAAATTAGCCAAAAACGTTAGCATGTTGCTAAAATATTGGCTAAACTCCAATTTTTTAAAATTACTATAATGATGAAAACAGAACGAATGCAAATAATTAAAGGTTTGTTGCTAAGATGTTCTCGTTAATTTCTTATGGAGAAGATTCTGCTCTATTTTTAAAAAACAATAAAGTTTATAAATACTAAAAATACAAGCAGGAATATCCTGAGCGAGCTGAACGTTTTGATAACAAGATTGGTGAAATCATTGAAAGTCTGATCAAGTTATTATGTGCGAAAAAACCGTTTGGAAAGAAGCAGGAGAATCTCAATTGTGTGAATGCTTACTAAGCAATCACACAATCATTCATTTCTTTCATAAATCATTTTAGATTTTTTGTGAATAAAAAGACGCTCGACGTGTTCCAGTTTCTGACTGGATAAAGTCCAATGAGTTGAACTTTAAGTTTACATTAAAACCTTGTTGTAAATAAAGTCTGAAACAGTCGTAGAAACGTGCGCAGAGATGAATGAACATGAGAGCTTTAACTAAACAGACGTGTGACGCGCCGCGTACACACATGCTTGTTTACTTTTCATTGGAAGTGGATTGAACGCAAAGAACGAAAGAATTTTCTTCTACCCACTCCGTTTCAAGCACAATGTTTGCTTCACTTGTATATTTGTATATTTGTATTTTTTTTTCCCAATTTTCTTATATTTGTATTTTTAGATTCTTACGTTTATTTAGTATTTTTGTACTTTTAAATTCTTATATTTGTAATTTTCAAATTCTTATTTTATTTTCATTTTGTGTTTGTGTTTGAAATAAAGAACAATAAAAAAACAAAAAACAAAAAAAAAACGCAGGTTTCTGAAGGAGTTTGTAGCTTTGGATGCACCAGGAGGAGTTTATGTGTATAAACCCCTTTTTGTATTTGAGGCTAAACTCTATTTCAAACCCGATGAAGACAGAAGAGAGAGAGGGATATCGGAGTTAAATGGGGTGTAGAAACTTCTCCTCTGTGGTTTGGATGTTAGCAGGATCTTATGGCGTTCTGAGGGTCACGGATTTCTGGCTCCGATCACGCCACCGCCGGGACCGCGTGACTTAGTTGGTAATAACGCCCCCCCTCCCGCATCATGTCATGTGGCTTGTTGGCTTGACTTATCACAGTAATCCCCCCCCATGAGGCTAATGGAGGACGCTCCTCAGTCGCCTGCGTTTTGGGTCCTCCCCCCGCTCCGTGCGGCGAGCGTCTTTGATGACTCGCACATGCGACTGTTTACCGTCTGGCGGGCTACTGCGTGACTAACAAGGATGTTCCTGTGAACATTTATAGCAGTGGCAGGCCTGTCAGAGCGGCACGGAGGAGCTGATCCATCCGTCCTCGCTGCCGCTGACGCCCCGACACAGCCTTCAATCAGGCCGCCGCGCCGCGCCGCGCCGCACGGCGCCGCGCCTCCGAATGGAGCGGAGCCCTGCAGCTCACAGCTGGAGCGCCTCCCTTCAAGCCGGAGCGGGATGCTGACAGTATTGTCAACATGTGCTGGCACTAATAAGGTTATTTAAAACGTGGCTTCACAGAGACGACGCTCCTCCTCACCTGCACATATCACACGTATGTTAGGTTTTATGTGGGAAGGATGTGACACACACTACTGTTAATTACTATGTCTCTGAAGCCCAATTCCAACTACGTTTGTTCTATTTTAATAAATCGTTCTCAGTGTTTTTTAGTTACGATTATGTATGGGGTGCCGTTTGTAAATCAGAGATGTCAAATTTTTACATCAATGTTTTCAGATATTTAGCGTGTTTTAGGAGAACAAAAACAGGTTTTATTTTTCAAATGCATATTCTCACCCTTTAAATTAATATATTTATAAATGTTACATTTAATAACTAAATATTTAGTTAACCCACTAAATATTTAATTTTAAGCTAAATATTTAGCCTAAAAACTAAATATTTAAGTTTTGCCATTAAATATTTAGTTTGCTCATTAAATATTTAAATCTAACCTAAATATTTATTTTTTCAAACTAAATATATACGTTTTGCAGCTAAATATATAGTTAGAATTTAAATATTTAGATTTGAGCTAAATATATAG
The DNA here is from genome assembly GCA_003999625.1 of Oryzias javanicus. Taxonomy (NCBI): domain Eukaryota; kingdom Metazoa; phylum Chordata; class Actinopteri; order Beloniformes; family Adrianichthyidae; genus Oryzias; species Oryzias javanicus. The sequence continues at coordinate 25,400,836 of CM012438.1, forward strand.
TTAAGATTTAAATATTTAGATTTGAGTTAAATATATAGTTAAGATTTAAATATTTAGATTTAAGCTAAATATATAGTTAAGATTTAAATATTTAGATTTGAGCTAAATATATGGTTAAGATTTAAATATTTAGATTTAAGCTAAATATATAGTTAAGATTTAAATATTTAGATTTGAGTTAAATATATAGTTAAGATTTATATATTTAGATTTGAGTTAAATATATAGTTAAGATTTATATATTTAGATTTGAAGTAAATATATAGTTAATATTATATATTTAGATTAAGTTAAATATATAGTTAAGATTATATATTTAGATTTGAGTTAAATATATAGTTAAGATTTATATATTTAGATTTGAGTTAAATATATAGTTAAGATTTAAATATTTAATTTGAGTTAAATATATAGTTAAGATTTAAATATTTAGATTTAAGTTAAATATATAGTTAAGATTTATATATTTAGATTTGAGTTAAATATATAGTTAAGATTTATATATTTAGATTTGAGTTAAATATATAGTTAAGATTTATATATTTAGATTTGAGTTAAATATATAGTTAAGATTTATATATTTAGATTTGAGTTAAATATATAGTTAAGATTTATATATTTAGATTTGAGTTAAATATTTATTATATTTAGATTGAGTTTAAATATATATTAGTTAAGATTTAAATATATTTAGATTTAGAGAGCTAAATATATAGTTAAGATTTAAATATTTAGATTTAAGTTAAATATATAGTTAAGATTTAAATATTTAGATTTGAGTTAAATATATAGGTTAGATTTAATATATTTAGATTTGAGCTAAATATATAGTTAAGATTTATATATTTAGATTTGAGTTAAATATATTAGTTAAGATTTAATATTTAGATTTGAGTTAAATATATATTAGTTAAGATTTATATATATTTAGATTTGAGTTTAAATATATAGAAGATTTATATATTTAGATTTGAGAGTTAAATATATAGTTAAGATTTATATATTTAATTTGAGTTTTTAAATATATAGTTAAGATTTAATATTTAGATTTATAAGTTAAATTATATAGTTAAGATTTATATATATTTAGATTTGAGTTAATATATAGTTAAGATTTATATATTTAGATTTGAGTTAAATATATAGTTAAGATTTATATATTTAGATTTGAGCTAAATATATAGTTAAGATTTATATATTAAGATTTGAGAGTTAAATATATAGTTAAGATTTAAATGTTTTAGATTTAAGTTAAATATATAGTTAATTATTTAATATATTTAGAATTTGAGTTAAATATATAGTTAAGATTTATATATTTAGATTTGAGCTAAATATATAGTTAAGATTTATATATTTAGATTTGAGCTAAATATATAGTTAAGATTTAAATATTTAGATTAAGTTAAAATATATAGTTAAATATTTATATATTTAGATTTGAGTTAAATATATAGTTAAGATTTATATATTTAGATTTGAGTAAATATATAGTTAAGATTTATATATTTAGATTTGAGTTAAATATATAGTTAAGATTTATATATTTAGATTTGAGTTAAATATATAGTTAAGATTTATATATTTAGATTTGAGTTAAATATATTGTTAAGATTTATATATTTAGATTTGAGTGAAATATATAGTTAAGATTTAAATATTTAATTTGAGTTAAATATATAGTTAAGATTTAAATATTTAGATTTAAGTTAAATATATAAAGTTAACTAAATATTTAGTTATTAAATGTAACATTTATAAATATATTAATTTAAAGGGTGAGAATATGCATTTGAAAAACAAAACCTGTTTTTTTCTCCTAAAACACGCTAAATTTCTTAAAACATTGATGTAAAAATTTGACATCTCTGATTTACAAACGGCACCCCATAGATTATGACAGTTTTAGCTGAAATCTAAAAACCTATTTTTCTATAGTTTCTGCAGAGCAGTAGGACTAAAGATGAAATTCATCTCCAGGTTAGCTCTCCTGTCAACCTTTATATTCCGTACAGCTAGCATAGCATAGTTAAAAAAATTTCTATCCAGTTTAGATCCAGATTCTTGGTCAGACGAGGAAAACAAAGACGTTCATGGATCGATTTATTTACAAGTTGATGCTGCAGAATGGAGCGAAGCAGAAATAATTTGCATTATCAGAAACTTTTAATTCTCAGTAGTTGGTGGCATTTTATTTTATTTTTCTATTTTTATTGGTTTCTTATTGTCTTGAGACTGCTTTTGTTATTTTATGCTGTTTTTATTTATTTTATGTTCTTAGTTTGTCTAATTTTTTAAACCTTCTTCTTTTATTGTGAAGCACTTTGGCGTGCTATAAGCAGATGTAAAGTGAATAAAGTTCATTCATTCATTCATTATCAGAAACTGATAATGCATTTGGAGGGCATTATTCCTTAATTAACTTTGTTAAAATCATATTTATTTAATCAGGTTTATCTCCTTTATGCTTAGATAAATAAATAAAATAAAGGATCATGTATTACATATAAAAAGTTTAACTTTTGTTCAAACAGGATCTTTATCAGTTTTGGCGCTAAAGATAATTTGGGTTAATCAACAATAAGAATTTAAACTTTTGAAGCTGGAGGATGGCTGTTTTTGTGGACCAAATTTAGTCTGATAAGATCCAAATAAAAGCTGAAGTAGCAAAAGTTCAACTTTCTTCTAAAAACGTCAAATCATTTCCTGTAATATTGTGGCACTAAACTTTGTGTTTATCTAATTAAAGCTTTATTCGATAAAAAAAACCTTTCAAACTGCAGATTTTTAATAAATATTTTCAGTAAAAACTTATTTAATTAAATCAAATCTGATCTACATTGAAATTTTGTCAAATGATGTTTAAATGAAATCCTAGAACAGGTTGTGTTGTTCCTTAAACTTTAATCTAAAGTTTTAATTAAAAAAAAAAATAAAATAAAAAATAAATAAATAAATAAATAAAAAAATAAAATAAATACAAAATAAATAAAAAAAAAATTTAAAAAAATAAAATAAAATAAAAAATAAAGTGTTGGATTGTTTATTATGTATGAAAACAAAGCATTTCTGTTGAAGCTTTAACACACGTTCACGTGTTTGTCTGGTTTTTGTTCCGTTTCCGTCTATTAACCACACGATTGACTTCTTTTTGTTTTTTACTTTTGTGTCCTCAATGTTTTTTTTTTTTTATTAGAGAATAAAAAAAGAGAGAAAACTGAAAAACTCTGAAAAACAAACACAAGTGAAGAAAATCCAACAGAAATCCAACTTTAAGCATGGATTCAGATTTAGAAAGTTGCTTCTATTTCTACGAGAATTCTCTCTGAAGAGCTCTCCAACGACAAACCTCCTCCATCTGCTGGTTTTAGACTGTTTGATTGAATATTTCAGATCGCTCCAGAAACACAGGTTATGATGAGCTCCGGCCCTGTTGCCGTGGAAACCATGAATACATTTGATTTCGTTTTTCCATCTGTAAATTTCAGAAGCTGCAAGTCTCTGTTTTGGATTCTGAGGGAATCATCAAATGTTGCTGTTTGGACACTTAAAGTTTCAGGATTTTCCGTTATTATCAGAATGAAACGTGGACGTTTGGGCGCCGGGGTGCAGCGTCCGACCTTACCCTACGACAGAGACATTTATAGCAATATTTGAAAATATCATTTCTAATTTATATTAACAATAAATATATATTTTTAGTTGTTTTTTTTTACATTTTTTCCCAGTAAACTGACACAAATAGCAAAATTGAATAATTTACCACATGAAAATCAATTGTTTTTGATTATTTTTAATCTGATTCTGGATTCCTGATCGTAGCTCCACCATTCAGAGTTCTACAAAAACATTTTATAAGCTTGCAAAACCCAAAAAAATCTAAATCCAGAAACTTTAAGTTATTGATTTTATTTTGCATTCTCTATATCATTTATTTTTGAGGTGATGTTTTCTGTAAACTGTTGTTTTCTGTCAGCAGCTCCTTCTATCCAATCATATTTTATCTTCATGAATTTCGGATGTTTTTGACCTTTTCACCCATAAATAAATCACTGTTTTGTAAATGCTTCACATAAGTGATGATTGCGCTGCAGTGAATCACAGCGTAAACGTCCTCGGACTGCGGCCTCCACCGGTGACTGAAAAATGGCGTTCACGCCGGCGTGAGTCGCGACGCCGCGTCGGAGAAGAAGAATCAACAAGTGAAGAGACGGACGGCTGGGAGGAGAGGAGGTGCGGAGGCTGAGGGACGGATTTGGAACATCAGAGGAACGTCTCATCCTGGATGAGGAGATTTTCAAAGAGCAGGAAGAGGGCGGGGCTTAGCGAGGATTCACCAAAGCAGCACGGATGAAGAAAGTTCTGCAAACTGCTTGTAGTTTTTCTGAAAGTTCTGGAGTTAGTTCTGAACAAAAAAAAGTTCATCCTTGAGATGTTGCTCGAAATGAAAACGCTTTTCATAAAACGGATTCTGAAATGTTTTTTACAATGCTGCCGTAAAAATGATTTTCTAAAGACAAAAAGAAGTTCTTCTGCTCCATAAAACCAACACATTTCTCCAACAGACGCTAAAACCTTGAAATATTCTGCATTTTTTGCAGACGATTCCTTTAATTTCAGGCGTTCAGACGAACCTCGCCTCCTGCGATCAACACAAACAAGAGGAGGTAATTGCGGTCACAAACGTGATTCTGGAGCTCCGCCCCCTGCCAGCTCGTCTGTCTATTCTCAGGGTTAATTTAAAACCTGAACCCTCCTCCTCTTCCTGGGTCAGCACATAAACTCCCCCCGTCAGCATCGGCGGGTAAATATGCAGGCAGCCTCCATCTTTGTTTATGCTAATGATGGGGGAGGGGGAGTGCGGGTTGAGGAGGAGGAGGAGGAGGAGGAGGAGGTCCTGTGTGCCAAGGGCTCGTCTGTGTTTGCAGAGCGGATAGACGGAGAGAAATGGATGGAGGTCAAGTCGGCATGAGAGCGGATTCCTGTGTTAGCTCTTCAAAGCGAGCGGATCAAGTCCGGGAAGAGACGCCAGGAAACGACCCACGGCGTTCCAGAGAAAGAAAAATCCAACCAGGAGGTTGGAGAAGATTTGAGAGATTCTCTGAGTGTTACGTTCAGGATCAAAGTGATCGATGAGGCGGGTTCGGGGCCACGTTTGTCCCGCCTCCCCTCACCTGCCGGGGGCCGTCACTCCCGGAAAGCGTCTGGAGCTTCATGATAAAATGCAGGGAAAAAATCTCCATGAGAAGAAGAGCGTTGAGAGCGTCCTTTAGAGCAGGGGTGGGCACACTTTATGATTTGTGGGCCAGAAAGGGTTCTAAAATTTGGCATAAGGGCCGGAAAAAGGAGCAGATGGAAGGAGAGATTTGGTAATGATAACTAAAAAGATAATATGGAATTTAGAGAAAAACATGCTTTAATTTGGATTAAAATTCACATAAATTCATTTAAAAACAGAAAAATTGGGAATTTTAATTTCTAAGATTTGATTTTTGTTCTCTTTTTGGGTTGATGTTCTTCAGAGGAAAATGCAAACTCAAAGAAATCTGAAAAATCACCTTCTAACGTTGAAAAAAACCACACAAACGCCACAGAAACAACACCATTCATGAGAAGAAACCAGAAATACAATGAAAATAAACCAATAACTAGAAAAATTGCATTACCTGCGATAATGCTTGTGTGAATGCAATTTGCGAAATGTGTTTGCTGAAGATGCTAAAGATTTTTGTTTAAGATTAGCCAAAAAAACCTAATAAGGTGCCAAATTAGCTATAAAAGCTTAAACATTGCTAATACGTTAGCTTAACTCCTAATTAGCCCAAAAAAACCTCAAAAGTTGCCAAATTAGCCAAAAATGCTAACAAGTTCCTAATATGTTAGCTTAACTTCAAATTAGCACAAAAAACCTCAAAAGTTGCCAAATTAGCCAAAAAAGCTAACACGTTGCTAATAAATTAGCTTAATTCCAAATTAGCCCAAAAAACCTTAAAAGTTGCCAAATTAGCCATAAAAGCTAACACGTTACTAAAATGCATAGTTTTTAAAGGATTTGAAAAATTCCCATTCCTTTTCAATAAGGCTAGTAATTAGCATAATTTGCGTAAAAACCGTAAATTTTGCGAAAACCAAAAATACTAGCCATAATGTCCTCCACGAGTTGAACGTTTCGAAAAAGTGTAAAAAGTGCACAACGTTTTATAACGATTTTAAAAATGTACATTAATTGTCAATGAGGCTAGTAAACTAGCATAGATTGTGTTAAAATTGTTAAGTGTACGAATTTCATGCTTGTACGAAGTACAAGCATGAATGTCCTGAACAAGCTGAATGTTTTGATACCACTGTTGCATAAGTTGTAAAAGTTTCTAAAGGATTTGAAAAATTCCCGTTCATTTCCAACGAGGCTAGTAATTAGCTTAATTTGCATAAAAAACGTAAATTTTGAGAGTACCAAAAATACAGGCATGAATGTGCTAAATTTGCGGAACGTTTTGACACCCATATTGCATAAGTTGCAAAAGTGCACAAAGTTTTATAACGATTTGAAAAATTTCCCCATTGACTTAACATGGGCTAAAAATTGCGCGAAATCGCGAAAACCTTAAAATTTGCGAAAACCAAAAATACAAGCAGTAATGTCCTTAATGAGACAAACGTTTTGATACCAAGATTGGATAAATTGCATGAAGTGTGTTTGAGTTTTTACGTGTCAAAGAACGTACGGAAGAAAACGTAAATAGGTGAAAAACAATTGTGTGAATGCATTCAATGTTTTCACACTATTAGGATTTTTGATTGAATGTATTTTAATTTGGAGGGCCAGATTAAGTACCTTAAGGGGCCGCATGTGGCCCCCGAGCCGTAGTTTGCCCACCCCTGCTTTAGAGCGTCACATCAAACAGGAACTCTGCTCTATCACATCCATGTTTTTATCATCTGCAGAACACAAAACGCATTTAAATTAATAAAAATATCCAGAAAAACTCTTTTTTTTGTACCAATATTTGATGAAACACGATCTAAAACTCTATGAAAGGGCCAGAAGAAGGGCCAGACTGGTCAGAGCTGCGAGGGAAATTCTGTTGAATTTATCTCCATAGCAACCGTTTGATTTTTGGTTTTCTTGGAGGTGACCGTAGTACATTTTCAGATTTCCTTATCAGTTTCTGATAATCCACTCCTCTAAATGCATTTTGCTCCAGTTCATATATGAAATAAATAAATATTAAATGAAATATTATTAATTCACAACATCCATTTAGTTTCTAGAGTTCCGTTTACGTTAAAGTTGACGTAATAATATAGAACATTCAGGTTGTTCTTAATCTCTTTTTAATGAATTTAATTATGCTTTTTTTTTTTTTTAACATTACGGATCAACATTATTGCTCCATGGCTCAGTAGAAAGAAGAATCTGGTTCTTCACTCCACGAGGAGATCGGTTCCACCAATGGTAGAACAGAACCTGAACCGTTTCTGTCCAGAAGATGAAATCCAGACGTTGACCTGAAGAGCAGCAGCTGCAGAAAGCTGGAGATGATGAAGAATGGAGAAACTGAGTCCTGGTGAGGGTTGGTGATCACCTCTGCAGAGCAGCATCCTCTCATGAACCAGAACACTAATCTCCTCTCTGTTTGATCTTGATTAAACAACTTGTCAGAGTTGTGCGATTATGTTAATCGTGGCGACTTTTGATTACAGCGGGAGGAGCCGAGCGGACAAAAAAAAGAAAAAAGAAATCCGATTACACAGAAGAAACGGTTTCCTTGAAGACAGAAATACATCCAGATCTGGAGAAGCAGCAGATCTGAGCGTGAGCTCTTATTAAAAAGAACAGATTCCTGCTGAAAAAATGATGATGGAGCCTCAGAGAACGTCCGAGGGTTTGATTCCCGCTGATCTGTTGCTCTCAAAGCTAAAGTTGAATCAGAGACGAGCTGCTGTCCAGGAAGTGGACGTCAACCCTCCAAATTAAAGCGCAACCTTCCTTCAGCGTTGCTGTCTTTGGTGGCACGAGGCGCCAGCCAGCAGGAGAGGCGGCGGCGGCGGCGGCTTCACCTGCTCCGTTCCCGCCACATTCCTGTCAAACCTTTAAGCCGCTCCTCCCACGTTTGAGTCCACTGAGGAGGAAATCAGAGGAGGACACAGACTGTGCCAGAGTTCCTGGTGTCATCCGCACACCCCCGCCCCCGCCCCCATCGCCCAGCTGCCGTCATCTTTGACAGGAGCTGGAGTTTCAGCACCACGGACAGCGCCACGGACACACGCGGCGGTCCAGCACCCCCAGCTCGCTGACAGCAGTGGTAGAGTCCGTCCGGGGCCAAATGTGTCGTCTCACCTGCCAGGGGCCCAGCAGGGGCCAGCAGGGCCCAGCAGAGCCAGCAGGGCCAGCCCCAAAAGCCAGCCCAGCCCAGCAGGGGAGCCAGGCCAGCAGAGGCAGCAGGGGCCAGCAGGAGCCAGCAGGGCCAGCAGGGCCAGCAGGGGCCAGCAGAGGCCAGCAGGGGCCAGCAGGAGCCAGCAGGGGCCAGCAGGGGCCAGCAGGGGCCAGCAGGGCCAGCAGGGCCAGCAGGGGCCAGCAGGGGCCGGCAGAGGCCAGCAGGGGCCAGCAGGGGCCAGCAGGGGCCAGCAGGGGCCAGCAGTCAGGGGCCAGCAGGGGCAGCAGGGCCAGCAGGGGCCAGCAGGAGCCAGCGGGGCCAGCAGGAGCCAGCAGGGGCCAGCAGAGGCCCGGGGATGAAAAGACGGGATCAAAGAGGGAGACCACACCAAGAATGAAAAAACGTGTGTTCCTGAAATCCTCCTCCTGAAAACTGTTTATCAAACTCCAAAAAAAGAAACTTTTCTAACTTTCTGAAACTATTTTGGTTTGTTGCTCCAGTTGTTTTTGAAGAATCCATTGTGGTAACACTTTAGACGAAGAAAAACCCTCAATATAATGCTGATCAAGATAGTTAATACATTTATTAAGCTTATAAGTACTTTATTAATATCACCTTTGTAGACAATAGTCTGACTTTAGACGTTCATAAATCTTATTCAGCATGTAAATCAACTTTATTTGGCTTTTTGTGCTAATAAATGTCTTATTAACCCCCTATAAAGACATTAATAATGTTAGTTAATGTGTTAATAAAGCTTAAGGAATCTTATATAAAGTGTTACCAAACTTGTTTGTTTTTTTTGTGCCAAAACCAAATTTTAATGTTTTTGTTTTTATCCAAACTGTTAGTTTAATATCAAATTTAAGATTTATGAAAGATCAAAACTGTTTGTTCCTTTTATTTAAGGTTTTTTTTTTTGTTGTTCTTCGATTTCAGTCTTAAAACTTATTTTGCATATGAATTATTATTTAGATCTTAGCCTACAAAACAAAAACTAAAAAAACTACAGAAATTGTTTAAAAAATTGGGAAAAAAAGCCTTAATTAGCAAAACAAAAAGCTAACATGTTGCCAAAAAATTAGTTAAAGGGGCCCTACCATGAAAAATCTACTTTTTGAGGTTATAAATGCATATAAAGAACACCAAAACTGTATTTTGATCCATTCATGCATTTGAAAGTAATCCTTTAAAAACCTGCTCCGTCTGCAGCAGCCCCTCCCATACCCACGAAAACGAGCGGTTGGAAACGTGCTGATGTAAGATGGTTGTCCCCCAACACTCGGACTCGCACAGTCATGCAGAAGTGCGTGTGTTTGTGTTGTGAAGGAGTTTAGTGATGGCCAGACCTCCTAAAGGCAGATGTATCATATGTGCATCCATCTTTTCGTGGGAAAAACAGAGACGTGGACAGGAGCAGCGGGAGGCGGAGCTTCAGGAATCGAGACGTTTTACTTTCAGGTATGAACAAACTCACAAAATATAGATAAAATTTCATAAATAATTTGTTTTTTAGTGTTCCAAATGTAATATATGATCATATATATGGATATAGTTCATTCTGAAAGGATGAAGAAAATCATGGTAGGGCCCTTTAAAGACCAAATTTCAGCTACATTTGAGCTGTTTTACCCAATCTAGTCCAAACCGCTAGAATGCAACTGAAAAAAGTAGATAAACTTCAAAATAGTCTAAAAGACTTTTAAAAAGGCAACAATTAGCCAAAACAGCTAACATGTTAATATTAGCCTAAGTCCAAAACAGCCTTAATTAGCTAAAACAGTTAACATGTAGCAGAAATATTAGCTGAACTTCAGAATAAAAAGTAAATGCCAAAATACTCCCAAAAGCTAGCAGAATACCAACTTTTAAAAGTGTAACTTTTCAACATAATTATGCATAATTAAAAGGCAGATAATTACCCGGAGGGCCGGATCCGGCCCCCGGGCCTTGACACGTGATATAGATTCTGTTGTAGACAGAAGCTAACAAGACTTTTCTTTAAAAGTAAACCTTCTTCATGAGGAATGCTCCGTCCTGACTGTTTCATGACTGCAGATGTTTCAGCTGCACTCCCGTCAGAACAGAACCTGCTGTCAGAAACTCTGGTCCAAACAGACGGAGCAGCGGTTCTGTTTTTCTGTTCATCAACTCGGAGCCACGACTGTACCGACACTCTGCACGCTCGTTTATCCACGCAGGACGCGTGTCCTTCCTGTGAACCCGGCCGCTCCGCTCTGGGGACGGCGGTGCAGCGGGACGGGGGGCCCCAAGGTTCAACAGCGAGCTTGTTACGCCGCCGCCGCCGCCGTCGCCGCCTCCCCCGGCTCGCAGACCGGTCCAGCTAATCTGTGAGAAGGAAATTGGGTGAGAATGGTTTTCCCTCACATCCTCCGCAGAGGTGCCCTTGAGCAAGACATCACGCCGCTCTTCACTCTGGGGGAACGGGCGCCGCTCTTAAACGGCGGTTCTACATAGAGTGGGATGTGTTAAAGCTGAGGCGTGGAGCGGTGACCTCCTTCAGAGGTAACGAGCTGCGGAAGGTTTGATTCCAGGTTCAGGGATAATCTGCTGACCGTCAGGGCAGGAAGAGGGACGCCAAGAAGCCCCGCAAAAATAAAAGCTCATCTTAAAATAAAGAGTTCTGCCTCGCTATCCACATCCGCTGTGATTACAGGTGGTCGTGGTTATTTGATACAAACATGAACAACATGGATCCAACAAGTTGTTATGAACGGGTGAAATTGAGCGGAGCAGACTAATCACCACAGGCAGCTGGACGACGGGAGGCCGCGCCCGTTCTGATGCGAGCAGACAGGGCCGTCCCCGAGGCTTTCACATGAATTAGGCTCAAAGTGAGTCTCGTGGTGAGCTGGCACGCCGCTCTCCACTCAACCGCCGGCGCCCCCACCCCACGGAGGACAGCCGGTGACTGAATGCAGATGTAGACCGACTGAGGAACACAAACACAAGACTGGCCCGTTTTAGGACGGTCTTGTCCCGTTTAACCCTTTAATTCTGTGTTAAATGTTTAGCCTCATTGGTTCAGACAGACTGTTGCTAGGAGACATATACTATTTGGTTTATTTCTACGTCATACGATTAAAAAAAAAAAAAGTGAAAAATAGTTCTGGTACAATCTTGGAACATATTGTGATGTGTATCACATCATGAGTCATGTATCGTGATGCGTATCGTATCGCCATACTCCTGCTGATACACACCCCTTCTGTACAGAAGTGAAGTGTTGACGGGATTAACATAATTCATAGATTCTGACATGGAGAAAACAAAAGCAGCTTTGCACCTTTATGTAACACTTTTCGTCAGAACCTTTTGGAATCACGCTAATTGTGTAAACGATTGAAGTGTTACGAAACAGCTAGCACAATGCTAAAATGTTAGCTTAACACCAAATTACCTAAAAAACTAGAAACATATTTAAACTAGTCAAAAGCAGCTAGAATAATGCTAAAATGTTAGTTTAACTCCAAAAAAAAAAAAAAAAAAAATGGAGGCATGTCTAAATCAGCTCAAAAAAAGCTAGCATAATGCAAAAAAGTTAGCTTAACTCAAAATTAGCAAGGATCAAACTGAGAACATGTCTAAATTAGCTAAAAACAGCTAACAAAATCCCAAAATGTTAGCTTAACTCAAAAATACATAAAAAATAGAAAATAATAAAATGATATTAACTTTTTTAAAAGAGCCTGAGCGCTGTTGGAAACCTAAACGGGGGCGGCATTTGGCCCATGGGCCACACTTTGGACATGTCTGGCTTAACCCCTTAACACAGGGGTCCCCAACATTTATAAAACGGAGGGCTACTTCACAGATACTGAGTCATGCGAAGGGCTACCATTTTGAAACAACCAATTTTGTTGTTGTTATACATTAATAATAATGAATAATGATATTCTTCTACGTAAAGACAATGATTTCTCACTAATTATCAATAATAACAACAAGCTAGGAAACAAATATCAAAATTCAGCACTTAATTCATCTCAGTAATTGTTATATTTTCAGATGATCACTTACATCACAACGTTTCATGGGAAAAGTTTCCCTATTTTCACTACGTTGTTCAATGTTTATCAATTATGTAAGATTAAAGAAAAATCAACTTAGACATTTTTAAACAAATCTTTTCAAATTATGAACTAATGACCAAATCTTCAGTATTTTTAACAAGATGAATGATCTTTGAAGTGGATTAGGTCAGAGGTCACCTAAATCTCATGAACATATTTTTAAGACCTTTTCATTTTTAAATCTATGTAATTAAAGTGTAATTTAAAAAAAATGCAACACAGTAATATTTAATTTTAGATGCAGCTCAAAAGTGAGTTTCACTATTTTTTAAAAGAGCCCTGAGGGCACCTTGTGGGGTCCTTGAGGGCCCCACAAGGTGCCTGCGGGCACCACGTTGGTGACCCCTGCCTTAACACCTGAGGTTTAGCTACAGCGGTGACATTCTTCTGACTATCGTAACTCTTGAATCTTTTTAATTATTAATTTAACTCAATTAGATTCTGACATGGAGAAAAACAGATTTTCATCAGAAATATTTGTTGAATTGTTACACTAAGTCAAAGAGCATGTATTATTTAGATGTTACTGGTGATCTCTCTGAGGTTAAAGGGTTAAACCAATAAACTTGGTTTAAAGTTTGTTAGACTTACTGTGTCAGACGACTTTAAAAATGTATTTATTCTTCATCATATACGTTCGTCTGATTGTAAAACCAGAAAACTCCTGATGGTTCGTCTCTTTCAACACATTCTATCTTTATATATATTCTATATTTTTTTATAAACAATGATTTCCTCAATAAATCTTCCGTAAAAGTTTGAAAAATCAGATGTTTGTGTCTCTGAAAAACATAAATGAGAATTATCTGATGTGTCTCTTGTACAGAGGTTTAACAAACCTTAAAACCAGAAATATTATTTTAATATTTGATATTAGCTTCAATCTGAGGAAGTTTAATTTATGATCATTGTATTTTTTAATGTAAAATAAAAAAAAAACTGTGTTTATAGGGCAAAAAAAAATATTTAACATTAATAATAATTATATGTACACACATATACTACAGTATTTTGGCTTAGTAGTACTAAAAACTAGTTGTTAAAATTGTTATTCTTATTGGTTAACAATTTTTTATACTTGAAAAAAATTGATTGATTGGATTATGGGTATTTTGAGATGAAACCGAGCCCACAAATCAAACAGATTCTACATTTTAAAAACATTTCAGAGTAAAAATACTTCCAGGTTTCAATCATCTGCAGTTGTGTCCATAAAGTCCCTCCTCCTCAGAAACGCTGACGGACATGGAGATCCACCAACAGGAGGAATGCGACTCTAAACGCATCAAACAGCAGGCCGCCGCCTCCCAGCATCCCCGTCATTCAGAGCTTATTTACAAACCCAGAGAAGTCTGCAGCTGATGCTGACACGATCTGATCTGATCTGATCAGCTCCAGAACAGGAAGCTGGTTTCTGCTGGTCGTTTTTATCCCTTCTGGTTTTCTTCTAACACACAGCGATAAGTAAATCCATTATAGTAACAAGAAGAAATAAAAGCTAAATGATGATCTTCTGGGGATATTTTGGCATTTCAGTGACCAACAGCGTGTGAGAGTCCGTCACCTCTCCGAGGAAACACTCCTCCGTCTTCAGTGTTTGGAGCCAACAAATCCACCGAGTCAAAACAAGCCGCTCGTCTTTTATCACTTCAGCCGTTCTGATTCTGGACACTTTATACAAATGAAGAATCCAGGGAAAACAAAAAGACCCTGGCAGCTCTGAAGAGACGTTTTTAATGTTTTTATTTGATTTGAAATAGGAGCTGCTGAAGCCTCAAATAACAAAGATATTTTATTAATTTGAGTTGACGTTAAAAATGAAAATCACTTAAGAAACAATAGAGATGTAAACAGTAGAAATACACAATGACATTTAGAACAAAGACATAGTTTTCAAACATGCTTTATTCAAATAAACATTTGGATATTTATCCAGTATTTTTAGTATTAGGAAATCTAGATGTTTTTGTTTTGTTTTTTTAAGGCATATAAAGTGTATAATTGTGTATGCATAAATCTTAATTTAAAGTTTTATCAGGTAGAGGCTCTAATTTAAATGTTTTTGCCTCTACTTTTTATGTATTTTATACCTGTTTTTTTGTTTGTTTTTTTTCTATACGTTGTATAAGCACAAATCAAATCTAAAAACTCTAAAATCTACTTAAAAACATATACAGTAAAAATACACAACTCTGTTTGAAAGGTAAAAGATAAAAACCAAGACAGGAAGTGGAACGACTCACAACAGGAAGTCAGGTCAAAGTGAAAGAGGGCTTTAAGACTTTAGCCTTAAGCTAAGCTAACTCCGCTAACGGTAACGTGCGTTCAAGCGACCTCTTCGTATCAAATACACATTTTGGGCTTCTACGTTCAAATCTCTCAAGTTCCCGCGTAGTTTTTACAACCTTTTTCACGCTTTACGTCCAAAATGAGCAGCCAATGAATGTGTGTCGCAAGAGAAAGTAGGTCAAACTTTGACCAATCAGGGGCTGAGATTTGGCAGTGACGAATGTACTGGGTTTATCTGGTGAACCCAAACACGGAGATAAAGTCTGCATTTGTTTTTCAAATGATTAAAAGGCCACGCCCCTAAATGATGGTTATCAATTTTCATGATTGCAGGGACTCTACCAGTGAACCAAACCTCTTCAACCATAAATGGCAGACATGCCAAGAAGAAGAAGCCCCTCCCTAATTGGCTAATGTGAACTTCATGGGCAAAAGGGGCGTTCAAGAACCAATGTTTAGCATGTTCCTGAACGTCACGCTTCAATCACACAAGGGACCAAATTCCAAAACAGATCATAGGTCGTGGGATCAACAGGATAAACATTTAATGAACACTCTAAAACGACATTTTTAAAACTTTAAAACTGTAACTTTTTAACGTAATTATGAACTACATATACCTACGATAATGCTAGTGAATGCTGAAAGCTGAATTTGGCCGCTGAAGATGCTAATGCTGATTGTGGAAGATGCTGAAATTGACAGCTGAAAACAATGAAGCTGATAGCCAGATAAAAATTTGGCTTAATGCCGAATTAGCCTAAAAAACCTAGCGTAACATATCTTAAAAAAATAGATAAACTTCAAAATATCCCAAAAAACAGAAAAAAGCCTAAATTAGCAACAGTTAGCATGTAGCTGACATATTAGCTTAATTCCAAAATAGCCTAAAAAATATTAGTAATTTCCTAAATAATCCAAAAAGCTAGCAGAATGACTACTTTTAAAACGTTAAAACCATAATTTTTTTAACATAAATATGAATTCAATAAAAATGCATAATATTAAAGTATGTTATTCCAGAATAAATCAATTTAAACCTTGAATAACTTTCAATATTTTACTCTCTATAAAATTTTATTTTGTCAAAATTATACAAGTTAAAAATAAGAACAAGATAACATTGAATGATCTGGAGGGCCGGATACGATTACCCGGAGGGCTGAATCCGGCCCCCGGGCCTTGACTTTGACTCATATGGCTTAAGACGAGTCATAAGAGTCTGTAGGAGTGTGACCCTACGACAAAAGAACTTACACTGGAGAAAGTTGTCAGGTTTGTGCAGAAAACAAGAGAACTTCATAATAATAGAAAGAAAGACCACACTTGTGTGGTTTTAAAAGTGGAACAATCAATCAAAGACGTCCTGAGAGAGAGTTTCAGGATTTCTAAAGGTCTACATTCGTCATTCGTCTTCCCTCCTGCCAGCTTGTTTTGCTTGTTAAACCCCAGAAATCCCTCAAACACACTAAAAGCATCTCAATGAAGAAGTGTCACCATCATTTCTCAGACCCGCCGCTGCTTTTGGGCTCCAGATTTACGTCTATTTTTCAGGAAGACGCTCCACAACAGGCTGACAAACGCACCTAATAGTTCTTTGTGTAGCGCCAAAGGGATATTTCACGCCTGTTAGGACGTCCTCCTGGACGTTTCTCAAAGAAGACGCCACGACAATTGGAACAAATTGCCCAAATTTGCAAGGAGTTATTAGAAAAATGCTGAAAACACGATTTTTTTCCAACTCGACTAGCACGGTTTGTTTGCTTTTGGATTTAGATTGTTAAAAAGGTCAATCTGAAGTCACTTCAACAGTTCTTTACTGGTCCTGAGAGCCAAAGGTCATCTAGAGCTCTGCTAGAGGATTCAATGGGACCTGAGTTATCTGCTCACCAACAATGTCTCAGGAAGGAGGTAGACCCATCCACCTTCCAATCACAAAAACACTTCCAAAGCAGACTCTTAGGCCCGACAACGTCTACTGAGACAGGACGAGTAGGAATGGGTACAACTCCAGTTTATCTGGTACTTTTAAACCATTCCAGTGCCTAAACCATCAGAATCTTTAGCTGTGAAGTTCAGACAAACTCTCACGTTTGCGTTTTGACTGAAGCTCCGCCCACTCTCAAAGCCACACCCAGTTTACAATTGAGCCCGCCCACAAATCCTGAAAACAGGTAAACCGATTGACTACAATTGTACCGCGAAACCGTGTTTTTATACGGTACTGCTAGCTCTGTATAGGTCATCAACGGTACCGGTTGTTCCATATAGGTCGGCACTGGTACAGGTTGTGCTGTATAGGGATGAAGTGGTACTGGTTGTTCTGTGTTAGTTAGCACTGGTACCAGCTGTACCGGTCGTTCTGTATAGGGCGGTACCGTTCGTTCTGTTTGGTCAGCACCGGTACTGGTTGTTCTGTGTTAGTTAGCACTGGTACCGGTTGTTCAGCACCGGTACCAACTTGGCACCACCATCCCTAGTTTTGACCATCCAGAACCGATCAATTCAATCTTAAATTGGTTAGTAGAAAATACTAGGCTATGAGAAAACAAGAGTGATTTATTTCCCATCATGCATTTGGTTTTCCATCACCAGTGGAAGCTGGAGTCTCCATCCGGAACCGGTCCTGCAGATCCCTTAGATAATAGAAAACATAAACCCGCCTCGGAGCAGGACAACACAATATTAATCTACTGCTGGACCAGCAGCCAAATGGAGGATTAGATTTGGGGATTAAATGTTTTTGCTCAAGGGCACAAGCACCAAAGTTTACTGAAGGAGAGCAGAATCTTCCCCGTGACCGGATCTCCTCGGCCTCTCTGGGATTTATTTCATGCTTCCAAATGCAGGCGGGAAATGGAAATTCAAGTTTTACACATCAGGAAGCAGGCCCGGTTCTCTGTTTCCCACAGGAGAACTATTTGAATATCGGAGCTGGACCCCCCCCCCTGTGAGATCCACAGAGCTGGAGCGTTTGGAGGGAACGCAGATAAGAGCGCCCAACACCAGTCAGACAGGTAAATAAGATAAAGGTGGAGGAGAGGAAACCAGATTAGAAGATCGGGCTTTGACAGCAGAGAGTGAAGGCTCGCTCTGAAGCTCGTGGTTAGCGCCGTCGCTCCTCCTCCTCCTCCTCCTCGTCACTCACATCTGCATCCGAGCATCTAAACGATATCGAGCGGCCCTCCGAGCTGTGAAGCGGAGAGGACGGCTGGAATTGCATTCTAACGCCTCCGATTAAAATGATCAATAATGGAGGGGGGGGGTTCCTCGAGGAGGGAAAAGTGTGACTACAGCGGAGGGGCAATTATTATTGCGCGGTGACAGGGGCTGTTGGGGGGGTAAGAAGAGAGGAATGAAGGAGAAAGGAAGAGTGAAAGAACAACATCCCTCCTCCCTCCCAGCGCTGATTTCCCCGGAGAGCGCGAGCGGAGCGGCGACGGGAAAAGAAACCGTCTTCCTGACTTCCTCCATCACGGTTTCTCCAACAGACAAAGTCCAGCAAATCCAAACATCTGACCCAGAATTTTCATATAAGTTAAGATCATAAAGCTCAAATATCTTATTAAGTCTAGATTTTGAAAACACATTATTTAATATATATATATAATTATAAAATGTGTGAGCAGTAAGCTGAAAGTGGCGGCTGAAAATGTTGAAGCACTTTTGTTCATCATGAAGTACTTCATTGTTGCTTTAATTAAAAATATTTAATTAAAATGTTTTCCTAAGATGCTAAAGCAAGCACCTTAAAGATAAGTACCAGATATTGTGTTTAATTGAAAAATGTGTAACTCAGCTGAACGAGTATGCATAATGCTAATAAACTGATGTATGCTAAACTAGTATTTTAAAAAATTATAAGAATTTCTAATTTTGCTAAAATCTTGTCTCAACTCTGAATTAGCTTGGAAAACCTAAGCGCGAAATGATAGCATATTGCAAGTAGTATGGTTAAATCCCAAACAGTTTTAAAAAATGTAGCTTACAGCTAAAATACTAGGTAAAGGCCAAATTAGCCGAAAGAGTTAGCATAATGCTTAAACAACAGCCAAATACCAAATAAACTTGAAAACTGGAAAAAAAGTCTAATGTTGACAAAACAGCTAGCATATTGCTAAAATAATAGCTAAATACCAAACTGGCTAATGCAATGTTAGCCAAAAAAAAAAAAACTAGCACAATGCAAATAATATGGTTTAAATGCCAAATTAGCATAAAATGAATGACTAAAAACAGCTAGCTTAATGCTAAAATACTAGGTAAAGGCCAAATTAGTCAAAAGAGTTAGCATAATGCTTAAACAACAGGCAAATACCGAATTAGCTGAATACTGGAAAAAAAAAGTCTAATGTTGACAAAACAGCTAACATATTGTTAAAATAATAGCTAAATACCAAACTGGCTAATGCAATGTTAGCCAAAAAAAAATAGCACAATGCAAATAGTATGGTTTAAATGCCAAATTAGCATAAAATTAATGACTTAAAACAGCTAGCATTTTGCTAAAGTACTAGGTAAAGGCCAAATTAGCCGAAAGAGTTAGCATAATGCTTAAACAACAGCCAAATACCAAATAAACTTGAAAACTGGAAAAAAAGTCTAATGTTGACAAAACAGCTAGCATATTGCTAAAATAATAGCTAAATACCAAACTGGCTAATGCAATGTTAGCCAAAAAAAAAACTAGCACAATGCAAATAATATGGTTTAAATGCCAAATTAGCACAAAATGAATTACTTAAAACAGCTAGCTTAAGGCTAAAACAGCTAGGTATAGGCCAAATTAGCCGAAAGAGTTAGCATAATGCTTAAACAACAGCCAAATACCAAATAAACTTGAAAACTGGAAAAAAAAGTCTAATGTTGACAAAACAGCTAGCATATTGCTAAAATAATAGCTAAATACCAAACTGGCTAATGCAATGTTAGCCAAAAAAAAAAAAAACTAGCACAATGCAAATAATACGGTTTAAATGCCAAATTAGCATAAAATGAATGAGTTAAAACAGCTAGCATTTGGCTAAAGTACTAGGTAAAGGCCAAATTAGCCAAAACAGTTAGCATAACATTAAAACAACAGGTGAACACCAAATTAGCTAAAAATAGCAAAATGCCAAAGTGGCTTGAAAACTCCAGAAGCCAAAAAAAAAAAGCTAGCATGTTCTAAAAATATATAACGACAATAAATCTCTAATATCCTGTTGGATCATCTGATCTTATTTATTTATTTATTTATTTATCATGAGTGAAATATCCAGTAACTAGCTATAGCTAATTTCAAGCTTTCATTTTGTATTTTTAGAATTCTTTTGATGGTTTGTAGATGTTTTAATGGTCTTCTCAACGATCTTCTTTTAAGACATGTGCCCTGAGGTACTCCGGTTCTGACTAAAACCTATCGGAGAGACTTGGTTTTGCCACCAAGGTAATTTTCCTAGTATTATCCTTTAATATTTACATTTTTCTGCTCAAACCATTAAAAGTGATTTTTATAAATAAAGTTTGATTTGATTGAAATTAAAAGAACAGGACACTAAAACTCATTTAAGAAACAACACATTCTGTCCGATTTTTCACATGTTGTGTTGTCGATTCCTCAGCTTGTTGTGAGAAGGACGTTTCTTTCACAGAGATTCCCGCTTTTGTTTCTGTTTGTTTAGTTTGAGGATCATGGGATCAAACCAGAACAAACACTTTGAAAAGGCGTGGAGCGTGAATGACACAGAGCTGGCAGCGAGCGCCGCCCGACAGATCGCTGTTCGCTGAGCGATAAGCGCACGCCGCGTCATACCTCCCAAACGCACGAGCAAACACGAGACGGCAGCTACAGGTGTCGGCTGAATATGCATGAACGCGCGCCTCGATGTGGCGTGCATAAATCAGGAGGAACCAAACGCTGAAGTAGCGGTTGTAGCTTGTAAAGCTGCATCCGAGACGAATGCGACTGCAGCTCAGGGAGGCTGAAGCCGCGGAGCTGCTGGAAGAGGACGAACACCGACTCGCAGCTCTATAGGGAGCATCATGATGAGGGCTAATGTCAGGCAGGGGTCCCCAAACCATATTTGGACCGGCCCCCATCACACTATCAGAAATTATTTTTAATATATAATCTTTTCAGCTCATTCAGCTATTGAAATATTCAGCTCTTTTTATGCTAGCTTTTTTGACTGTTTTGGCAGTTACTTAGAATTTCTAGTCTGTTCTGGAGTTTTGCAGTTTTATAGGCTAATTTGGAGTTTAGCTAACATTTTAGCCATATGCTAACTGTTTTGGCTAATTTATAATTTTTGTTCCGTTCAATGGGGTCGTTTGGAGTTAAGCTAATCTTTACCAATATGCTAGCTGTTGTGGCTGAATTAGATATTTTACCAGTTTTTTTTTTTTTTGGCTACTTTGGCATTTAGCTAATAGTTCAGATACATGCTAGCTGTTTTGGCTAATTTAGAATTTTCTCAGTTTTATAAGCTAATTTGGAGTTTGGCTAACATTTTAGCCATATGCTAACTGTTCTGGCTAATTTATAATTTTTTTTCAGTTTAATGGGGTAACTTGGAGTTAAGCTAATCTTTACCAATACGCTAGCTGTTGGTGCTGAATTAGAAATTTTACCAGGTTTTTTTTTGGCTACTTTGGCATTTAGCTAATAGTTCAGATACATGCTAGCTGTTTCGGCTAATTTCGAATTTTCTCAGTTTTGTAGGCTAATTTGGAGTTTGGCTAACATTTTAGCCTTATGCTAGCTGTTTTGGCTAAATTAGACATTTTGACAGTTTTTTTTTTTTTTTTTTTTGTCTACATCTACATCTTCCCAAATCAACACTTCATTCCCAAGTCACATATTGACGCATAAAACCTCATCATACGACATCTCCATGTGTTTTATCACAGGTGTGTACTTTCCACTAACCATACAAATACTTCACCATACATTTCCGACACACACGACGATGGTACGTTCCGTTTGAGATGGTCGTACGACTCAGATCTCTACAGCATTTGTAACTGAGGCTTCAGCAAATCAAATCTGAGACTCTTTCATGGAGAAGACTTTCAAATTAAGAGCTTTAATAGTTCTCTGGATGTTGGAGGTTCTGATTTCTGGACCTCATCAACACGAGATGAGAATCAACGTTTCCGGTGCCGCGTTCTCCAGAACATACTGTGTCTTTGAATGTAATCCCACCAGGATTACTGGTGTTTAATCACAGATTCCTTGACTGTCAGTGTAATTCCAGTGTCGCTCCTGATTCTGCTGCTTTCATCCATTCTCTGGAGAGTTCACGATGATCTTCATCTTTCTCTGCAGGTTTTAAGGTGGAATTAAACGTTTTGAAGTAAAAATAGTGTACAAATCATTCTCTACGCTCTGTGAGGATACAAGCCGTAGGTCAAAATGTCACAACACTCTATAAGCGGCTCTGGTATTTATACATCTATCCTCCTGGAGCCAAAGAGTCTTTAAACGGCGGCACAGATCACCTTCCAAGAATCTAAATATTTCCCTCCTTTGGGTCTGTACGTCATCTGTAGGCAGCAGTTTGAATAGTTCACAAAGTCTTCCTCAATCTTTTTTTTTTTTTTTTTTGAAAAAGCTATCAAAGTCAGATTCAGAAAAATAAAAACCCTCTTTGACAAACAGTATTTACAGGTATTGCAAATTCCCGCTGACAGAAAGGGAACGGGTCGATAAAAGTGTTTGCAGGACTCGTGGCTTTCTTCTATTTATTTCATGCTAAGGACTCTGCGAAGTAAATCTGGAGGATTTTTTTTTTTTTTTTTTTTTTTGGCTGATATGCTTCAGTGAATAAGAACAAGCTTTCAAAGCGCAGCGGGCAGCGGGAGCTGCTGCAGATGGCTTTTTCAGCAGCGCTCTCAATCAGCTCCCCCAGAAACTCGAGTTCCTGTTTGCCCGACGTTTCTGCAGCGTCTGCCCAACGCTTTCAAAATGACAATCATTTGTTTCCCTCGAGTCTGTTTTAAAAATGCTTAATGGGGCGCTTCACGGGCCAACGGAGGAGTTAAGTTACTCACATCCGAAAGGGTTTGCTTTCTGGACTTGACCTGTTGTCATGGTTTCAATCCAATAAAGACATTCATCAGTTTTTGTTTTGTTTGTTTTCTGTCCCCAATTAAAGGAAGAAACCATTTTTGCTTTATTTCTTTAAAGGTGGTAAACTTTCAATTTATCTTTGTCAAGAAACAACGGTCCAAATGAGAAATGGTTCATTTAGGTTTGTTTGCTTTCACACTGCACTCTTGAGAGAGGACCAAACCAGCATGAAAACATCCTCTAGTTCAGGAGTGTCAAACTCAATCACACAAGGGGCCAAAATCCAAAACACACATTAGGTCGCGGGCAGAACAGGATAAACATTTATTGAACACTCTAAAACTAATTTATTAAAACTTAAAAAATGTAACTTTTAACATAGTTATGAACTAGATATGTAGCATGTGGTGATGCTAGTGTGAATGCTGTAAACTGAATTTGGCCGCTGAAGATGCTAGTGCTGATAGTGAAGTTGCTGAAATTAATATTTAAAAACACTCAAGCTAATAGCTGAAAACGCTAAAAGCTGAGAGACAGATAAAATATAGCTAGCTGACAAATTAGCCGAAAATCTAAGAGAAAAAAAACTTAAGTCAATCAAAACAGCTAGCATGTAGCTGAAATATTAGCTAAACTCCAAAATAGCCTAAAAATTCTTAGTAAATGCCAAAATAGTCCAAGAAACTAGGATTCCAATTTTTAGAATTGTAACTTTTTAACATAATTATGAATAATAAAAGGCAGCAATATTATTCCAGAATAAATTAAGTTAAGACTTAAATAACTTTCAATATTTTACTCTCCAGAAAATGCATTTTGTTGAAATTAAACAAGATAAAAAAGGCGAAAGATAACATCGGGCCATTAATAACAATGAAATAAAATGATCTGGAGGGCCGGATAGAATTACCCGGAGGGCCGGATCCGGCCCCCGGGCCTTGACTTTGACACATGTGCTCTAGTTACACAACAGAGGGCGGTACTAACATCAGTTTGCACTAAAAAAAACCAACACAATTAAAGCACGAAATGAAAAAAAGCCTTCGAAAAATTGAGCCTATACTTTCCGCCGTTCCAGCCAAAACCACAAGAGGAAGGTTCCAAAAAAAAAGGAAAATACTGTTAACGTCCCACTCTGATCATCTTTTGGTCTACTGTACAATTATCATGATGTCTTTTTTATAATAATTACAAAAAGAACTTTTGTC
Organism: Oryzias javanicus; assembly: GCA_003999625.1. Classification (NCBI taxonomy): domain Eukaryota; kingdom Metazoa; phylum Chordata; class Actinopteri; order Beloniformes; family Adrianichthyidae; genus Oryzias; species Oryzias javanicus. The sequence continues at coordinate 25,424,858 of CM012438.1, forward strand.
CTTTTCATCATAAATTCACCTGTGAGAAGCCCCGCCCCCTCACCCTCCATATTCCAGAAAAGGAAACATTTTCAATGTCACAGATTCAACGATTTAAATAGTCAGAAATGAAAATGTAAGCTTCATAAATAATTCTTCTTTCATCATAAAATGCATCAAGAACGTTAAAAATATTTAGGGGTCTATGTGCCTCAGATCTATAGTACCCTGTTTATTTATGAGTAACTTGAGGCCTTCAAAGATCTTCAAACGTCTTAAGTATCGAGCAACAGCTATGCTAACCTATGACACCGTTAGCATGAGGGCTAACCCAGAAATGATACAAAAATGAGGAGATTTGTCTTTTTTATGACACTCAACCAAACTAAACTAGTTTAGAAATGTTGTTCGCTTCTTTTAAGACACTTTTATTATTTATACATACTTTCTTTTAATGCCAATAACAAATAAAGCAACAAAGTCACTCTACGTCATATTTTCACTTCAGATTTTAAGCTAAATTTAGCTTAGCTAAATATGTCAGCAAGAAAAACAAAAACAACTTTTTGGTGTATTTGAATTAAGAAATACTCAGAAATGAATTTTTAAACTTCATAATCATGTCCTCCATCATTATAAAATGACATGTTAAAGACATGTGGGCTGACTGTGTTGATGCTAATGACACCGTTAGCATGTGGGCTAACCCAGAAATGATACAAAAATGAGGAGATTTGTCTTTTTTTTTGGACACTCAGACAAACTAAACTAGTTCAGAAATGTTGTGGGTTTCTTTAAAAACACTTTTATTTATCATATATTCTTGCTTTTAATGGGAAAAACAAATAAAGTAACAAAGCTAACAATGCTAGCTCACGTTTTTACTTCAAATTTTTAGCTAAACTTAGTTAAAGTAAATATTTCATAGCAAGAAAGACAAATGAAATATTTGGTCTGCTTCAGATTCAAAGCAATTTAAATAATGAAATACTCAAAAATGTAAACTTCATATATATGTGTATCATCATAAAATGCTAAAAGAACACATTAAAGACACAACAACACTGCTAGCATGTGGGCTAACACAAAAATGACACGAAAATGATGAGATTTGTCTTTTCTTTTTGACACTCAACCAAACTAAACTAGTTTAGAAATGTTGTTTGCTTCTTTTAAGACACTTTTATTATTTATTCATACTTGCTTTTAATGACAATAACAAATAAAGTAACAAAGTCACTCTACGTCATATTTTCATAGCTTAACTAAATATGTCAGAAAGAAAAACAAACACAACTTTTTGCTGTATTTGAATTAAGAAATACTCAAAAATGAATTTTTAAGCTTCATAATCATGTCCTCCATCATTACAAAATGACACGAGCACATGTTAAAGACATGTGGGTTGACTGTGTTGATGCTAATGACACCGTTAGCATGTGGGCTAACCCAGAAATGATACAAAAATGAGGAGATTTGTCTTTTTTATGACACTCAACCAAACTAAACTAGTTCAGAAATGTTGTGGGTTTCTTTTAAAACACTTCTATTAATTATATATTCTTGTTTTTAATGGGAAAAACAAATAAGGTAACAAAGCTAACAATGCTAGCTCACGTTTTTACTTCAAATTTTTAGCTAAACTTAGTTAAAGTAAATATTTCATAGCAAGAAAGACAAATGAAATATTTGGTCTGCTTCAGATTCAAAGTAATTTGAATAATGAAATACTCAAAAATGTAAACTTCATATATATGTGTATCATCATAAAATGCTAAAAGAACACATTAAAGACACAACAACACTGCTAGCATGTGGGCTAACACAAAAATGATGAGATTTGTCTTTTCTTTTTGACACTCAACCAAACTAAACTAGTTTAGAAATGTTGTTTGCTTCTTTTAAGACACTTTTATTATTTATACATACTTTCTTTTAATGACAATAACAAATAAAGTAACAAAGTCACTCTACGTCATATTTTCACTTCAGATTTTAAGCTAAAGTTAGCTTAACTAAATATGTCAGAAAGAAAGACAAACACAACTTTTTGGTGAATTTGAATTAAGAAATACTCAGAAATGAATTTTTAAGCTTCATAATCATGTCCTCTATCATTATAAAATGACACGAGCACATGTTAAAGACATGTGGGCTGACCGTGTTGATGCTAATGACACCGTTAGCATGCGGGCTAACCCAGAAATGATACAAAAATGAGGAGATTTGTCTTTTTTTTGGACACTCAGACAAACTAAACTAGTTGAGAAATGTTGTGGGTTTCGTTTAAAACACTTTAATTATTTATATTTTTCACTTGTAATGGCAATAATGAATAAAGTAACAAAGCTAACAATGCTAGCTCACGTTTTCACTTCAGATTTTAAGCTAGAGCTTTAGCTTATTAAGAGAAATAAACAGGATTTTGACATCCGAACATGAATCATGCTGCTGTGGAACTTTTTGGAGTCAGGTTTTCGTTTTCTCTTATGACAGAACGCACATTTTTTAAAACTTTTTAGTGAAGAAAAACTGAACTGTGTGAATACTTCACAGTAGCTCAGCGTCTCCTTCACACATTTTCCCCCGGATGCTGTTTTATTGCCCCTAAATGTTGATTGTTCTTCTATAAATTGATTTCTTTTTCTCCACTGAACTCTCAAGCATCATTACTGTATTAATTTTACAAGAACCTTCTCTGCATTTCCTCTTTTCTGCTCCAGTGATGAGGCCGCCTCATTTGCGCGGAGACGCCTGAGCGATGATACGGTCTGTTAATCACCAGACGGCCGCCACCGGGGACGCCGTCTGAGTCAGACGGAGGAAGACAGAAAGAAAGAAAGAAAGAAAGAAACAGTTTTCAAGTCAAGTGGGAGGAAGCGAACAAGCAGAGGAGCAATCACGGAGGTTTCTCAGAGAAAGAGAGTGGTGTAAAGGCGTTCAAGGGTAAGACGGATGACACGTTCCAGCTGCCGGATCAGCGTTCTGACACCAAGAACCTGAAGAGGCAGAGCAGCAGTTTTCTTCTTTTGTTTACGAAGGACGACGGAGACAAAAGCTTCAGCCGAGGCGCATCCCGCCAACTCTGACAGCGGCGGGATGCTAACACGCTAACCTGTGCAGAAACGGCCTGTCAGGAGACGTTTACGGGAGCCTGTAAGGTCCACATCTAACCTCCAGACATAAGAAGACGTCTGGAGGAACCACACCAGAACTTATCTGGACGTAAAAATGCTTTAATCACTTTCAGCATCAGCGTTTATAAAACTGATTTAAGCATCGATTCAGTTCAGGATTTTTATTTTCATTTGACTTAAAGTCCTTTATACTTTCCCTTATTTTATGTGTACTTTTTCAAAGCTAAAACTAAGATTGTATATTTTGTAGGAATAAACTTTACAAGTTCATGTTACATGTCCGGATGTTAGAATTATACTACAAGTCTAAAATATATATTGCGATATTTGTCACCGTCCTTAAATATTTTCTTATATAGAAAATTTACAGTGGAGTAAAGAGTATTTTGGGGATTTTTACGGCACAGTAAAAATGTATTTTTATACACCAATCAGTAGAAGTTTGTTACTTAAAAGCTACATTAGATATACTTCTAAGTATACTTTCATAAACTTAAAGTAAACTTCAGTTTGTCAGTAAAATATTATTTTTCTTTAAGTATACTTAAAGTTTAAACTAAAAGTGGTCCAATTTAGTCCTAACAAAGAATACTTGTTAGTAAACTGCTGGTATACTTCTTATGTGTACTTGGTACACTTGGGGAAATATACTTTTCTATATATTTAAGAATACTTTAGAACATAAACTCAGAAGTATATTTATTTTTGGTAAAGGTGAGTTTAAATCTAATTACAATATTTTCAGACAATAAGCTGGACTTCTTCTTCTTCTGTGATGCTGATACTGATCCACACATCTACAGAGCTTCTGTGGTTGCTGCTATTTATAAGTCATATATATTTAATATGTATAGGTCACATAAAAAACAAAAAATGCAACTTATACTCCAAATAAAAGATTAAATACAAATGTTGAGTGATTTTATTGTGTTTAAAGTGGAGTTCTGGATTCAAGTGTTTGTTGTGAATTAGCAACATTTGCCATGAAGACGTTCATATTCAATCATTTCTGCACAATTTACAGCAAAAAAAAAAAAAAAATTATTATTGTAAATGTAAAAACAGTTGTTTTTTTCTGCAGATGCATGAATAGTCAGGAAAGCAAATCTGTTGATTTTGACCATTAATCTTGCATTTTTTAAAGAAATTTTTTTTTATTTACATCCTAGTTTGTTTACTGATAATAAAATCAGGAACAACTAATAGAATAGTTACGACCATTTTCTATATTTTTGCAAGATTAAACTGTTTAAAGATAAATAAGATTCTATTTACCATGATTTAAACATTTGTTCTTCTTTTTCAGTTTTCCACTCCTTCTTTTTGCTCCAGCCATTTCTGGCCCAGTGGTGGAGCGTCCACCCTGAGACTGACGGCATCCTGACTGATACTCAGCATAAACTTGAACTTTATTGGAAATAGACTAAAAGAAGGAATGTAATTGAGTTTTTATTTCAAACTGTCCACGAATAGAGCGGATCTAGAGTTGTATTTCTGTGTTCTGCAGGATTGGAGTTTTATTAATGATTCCCATCAAAAGATTCTAATCTATTAAAAATAACAAACAGAAACATGCAGAAGCTGCCTCTGCAGGATCCTCTTGGCATGCAGGAGGTGCAGCCTTGGCTTCAGTGGGAGCAGCTCCTGCTGCCTCCTCCATATGTGCTCCTCCTGCTGCCTCCTTTTGCATCATGTATGACCGGATCCGTGACTAACGGGGGGAACGTCCAGGCACAGGAGCTGCAGCAGATTCCTGGAATTCTCCTTCCTTCCTTCCAGGAATATCCTTCAGGTGAAAACATTCCCAACTGGGATCACTAGAAAACCTCAGGATGAGATCCTGGAGCTTTTTGAGGATTTACCTTTAGAAAGGTATTTTAGTCAGACTTTTCCGGGCATCAGTGTTCTACATCATCAGGAGGAAACCAAACCTCAAAGGGACGATCGCTTGTTCTGAGGTTTGGAGGAGCAGCAGAGATCCTGAGCATGAAGGAACGAGGTTCTTTGGACTGGGTACAGGTGAGAGCTCCTCTGAAGGGAGGCCTTCGGCTCACCTGGCAGGTGTGACCTCTAGGGCAGAGGAGGTCACGGCAGGACAGGCAGGGAGCAGAGGAGGCGGCTGGGTTGTTCTGTTCTCTTTTACCCTCTTTGTCCTCTGCTGGGTTTTGATTTTAGTTTGGACCTTGGTAGTCTCAGACTGCTGGGTTTTGTTATTTTAGTTTGGACTTTGGTAGTCTCAGACTGCTGGGTTTTGTTATTTTAGTTTGGACCTTGGTAGTCTCAGACTGCTGGGTTTTGTTATTTTAGTTTGGACTTTGGTAGTCTTAGACTGCTGGGTTTTGTTATTTTAGTTTGGACCTTGGTAGTCTCAGACTTCTGGGTTTTTTATTTTAGTTTGGACTTTGGTAGTCTTAGACTGCTGGGTTTTGTTATTTTAGTTTGGACTTGGTAGTCTTAGACTGCTGGGTTTTGTTATTTTAGTTTTGGACCTTGGTAGTCTTAGACTGCTGGGTTTTGTTATTTTAGTTTGGACCTTGGTAGTCTCAGACTGTTGGGTTTTGTTATTTTAGTTTGGACTTTGGTAGTCTTAGACTGCTGGGTTTTGTTATTTTAGTTTGGACCTTGGTAGTCTCAGACTTCTGGTTTTTTTATTTTAGTTTGGACCTTGGTAGTCTCAGACTGCTGGGTTTTGTTATTTTAGTTTGGACTTTGGTAGTCTTAGACTGCTGGGTTTTGTTATTTTAGTTTGGACCTTGGTAGTCTCAGACTTCTGGGTTTTTTATTTTAGTTTGGGCTTTGGTAGTCTCAGACTGCTGGGTTTTGTTATTTTAGTTTGGACCTTGGTAGTCTCAGGCTGTTGGGTTTTGTTATTTTAGTTTGGACTTTGGTAGTCTTAGACTGCTGGGTTTTGTTATTTTAGTTTGGACCTTGGTAGTCTTAGACTTCTGGGTTTTGTTATTTTAGTTTTGGACCTTGGTAGTCTTAGACTGCTGGGTTTTGTTATTTTAGTTTGGACTTTGGTAGTCTTAGACTGCTGGGTTTTGTTATTTTAGTTTTGGACCTTGGTAGTCTCAGACTTCTGGGTTTTGTTATTTTAGTTTGGACTTTGGTAGTCTTAGACTGCTGGGTTTTGTTATTTTAGTTTGGACTTTGGTAGTCTTAGACTGCTGGGTTTTGTTATTTTAGTTTGGACTTTGGTAGTCTTAGACTGCTGGGTTTTGTTATTTTAGTTTGGACCTTGGTAGTCTTAGACTTCTGTTGGTTTGTTGTTTTGTTTGGACTTTGGTAGTCTTAGACCTGCTGGGTTTTGTTATTTTAGTTTGGACCTGGTAGTCTTAGACTTCTGGGTTTTTTATTTTAGTTGGACCTTGGTAGTCTCAGACTGCTGGGTTTTGTTAATTTAGTTTGGACTTTGGTAGTCTTAGACTGCTGGGTTTTTGTTATTTTAGTTTGGACCTTGTAGTCTTAGACTGCTGGGTTTTGTTATTTAGTTTGAACCTTGGTAGTCTTAGACTCTGTTTGTTTTTGTTTGTTTTGACCTTGGTAGTCTTAGACTGCTGGGTTTTGTTTTTAGTTTGGACCTTGGTAAGTTCTTTAGACTGCTGGGTTTTGTTATTTTAGTTGGACCTTGGTAGTCTTAGAGATGGCTTTGGGTTTTTTGGTTATTTTAGTTTGGACTTGGTATGTCTCAGACTTCTGGTTTTTTATTTTTTTGTTGACTTTTGGTAGGTCTTTAGGGGACTTTACGGTTTTTTTTTTTTAGTTTTGGAACCTTGGTAGTCTTAGACTTGCTGGGTTTTTTATTTTTTTTGGAACTGGTAGTCTTAGACTGCTGGGTTTTGTTATTTAGTTTTGGACCTTGGTAGTCTTAGACTGCTGGGTTTTGTTATTTTAGTTGGACCTTGGTAGTCTCAGACTTCTGGGTTTTTATTTAGTTTATGGATTTGGTAGTTCTTTAGATAACTTGGGTTTGTTTTTTTAGTTTGGACCTGGTAGTCTTAGACTGCTGGTTTTGTTATTTTGTTTGACCTTGGTAGTCTTAGACTGGCTGGTTCTTTTGTTTATTTTAGTTTGGACCTTGGTAGTCTTAGACTGCTGGGTTGTTATTTTAGTTTGGACCTTGGTAGTCTTAGACTGCTGGGGTTTTTTATTATTTAGTTTGACCTTGTAGTCTCAGACTGCTGGGTTTGTTATTTTAGTTTTGGACTTTTGTAGTCTCAGACTGGCTGGTTTTGTTATTTTAGGTTTTGACCTTGTATAGTCTTAGACTGCTGGGTTTTGTTATTTTAGTTTGGATGGTAGTCTTCAGACTTCTGTATTTTAGTTTGGACTTGGTAGTCTCAGACTGCCTGTTTTGTTATTTTAGTTTGGAACCTTGGAGCTCAGGACTGTTGGATTTGGTTATATTAGTTTGGACTTTGTAGTCTAGACTGCTGGGTTTTTTTTTTTAGTTTGGACCTTGTAGTCTTAGACTTCTGGTTTTTTATTTTAGTTTGGACCTTGGTAGTCTCAACTGCTGGGTTTTGTTATTTTAGTTTGGACTTTGGTAGTCTTAGACTGCGGTTTTGTTATTTTTAGTTTGGACCTTGTAGTCTCAGACTTCTGGTTTTTTATTTTAGTTTGGACTTTGGTAGTCTTAGACGACTGGGTTTTGTTTTTAGTTTTTGGACCTTGGTAGTTCTTAGACTGCTGGTTTGTTATTTTAGTTTGGACCTTGTAGTCTTAGACTGCTGGTTTTGTATTTTTAGTTTGGACCTGGTAGTCTTAGACTGCGGTTTTGTTATTTTAGTTTGGACCTTGGTAGTCTCAGACTTCTTGTTTTTTTTATTTTAGTTTGGACCTTGTAGTCTCAGACTGCTGGGTTTTGTTATTTTAGTTTGGACCTTGGTAGTCTTAGACTGCTGGGTTTTGTTATTTTAGTTTGGACCTTGGTAGTCTCAGACTTCTGGGTTTTTTATTTTAGTTTGGACTTTGGTAGTCTTAGACTGTTGGGTTTTGTTATTTTAGTTTGGGGTTGAACTTTGGTTCAGGCTTTTGCGTTCATTCGTAGCTACACAAGTTTCTTCCACCATTTTCAGGCTCTACATACAGAACATGCAGTACCAGCTAAAGCAGGCTGAACTTTAACCAATCAGATAGTCACATTTGGTAGATTCTGGTTTATCTGGTCAGCCCAATGACGAGTCTGCGTTTGGTTTTTTCACATAAAGATGAACCAAATGCTAGCAATGAAACAAACCTTTTTCAAGTCGTGCCTTTGACAGTTCGGTGTTGAGCATGCTCTATAAACTGTAGAAGAAGGAGGCCCCTCCCTGCTAGTCCAGTGTGAACACCGCGGGCTGAACGCACACGTCCCACATTCAGGAATACTCGGAGTGTACATGAAGACTGAACACACCATCAAGGTCCATCAGTCAAGCATGAGTCAGCAGTTACCTTCAATCTTTCAGTAAACTAATTACAAGTGGGGGCGTGGCTTATGTGCAGGAGGCGGGATCAGGCTGTCTTCAACCACCGACCGGACTGAAAACTCATCATGAACCACTGCTTCACACGCACCTAAGGTCCGGTCCGAGATGCTCAACGTTCAACCTTACAACTGAGTCGTGGGTTCGATTCCTTCCACACGCGTGCACAGGCTCCTGTTATTTTTCATTTTAATTTGCATGATGAGGCAATAAAAATGCAAAGAGGAGCGTAACGACCTGCACTCCACCAGTTTGAACAAAAGGAAATGAATGAATTGATTTGATGATGAGTGCAGAGGCTATTAACACCCCCCCACACCCCCCCCCCCCTTCCACATTTACACGCTCTTTACATGGAAGGCGTAACCTGACGGAGGAAACAGAAGAAGGAAAGCTGGAGGAGGAAAACATCAAATATCTCTGCTCAGTAAAGAGATTTCAATCCTCTGACAGCCTGGAAAGACATTCAACGAGTTTCTGTCACGTTCTTCAATTCTCTTGTTTGTTTAGAAGAACAATCAGAGTCAACATTCTTGTAATGCTTCACTTCTATGTACAGAATGACTCTCTTGGTGGTAAACAGATTGACTGGATAAAAGCTTAACAGGTTAAAAGGACATTTAACAGATTTTTTTTTCTTTTCTGCATTTATTTGCACCTCGTTTTCTTCAGCTTTCCCCTTTTATTACACTTGAGATGTAAATGAAAAAACTCCTGCTCCTCTTAACCACATTTTTATTCCATCTCAAACACTAAATGTGGGATATATTTCATCCCAAATGCAGGACAAGTTATTAAAATACGAGCCATTAAGTGCAGAATTAGAGTTACATACATGCAAATGAAAACGTTCATAAATCAAAAGTCTTCATTTGTCCATTCTCAGATTCATTTGTGTGAAGAAAACACACGAATACATGTGAAAACATGTGACAAATGCAGCCCTGTGATTGGCTCTCTGCAGTCCTCCCTTCTCTCTTTGAGAGGCCAGCATCACTTCACTGTGATTTACCATTCGTCTGTTTCTACGGTAACCCACAAAGGACAAAAAGAGTCAAAAATAGTCCACCTTTGACTTCGCCCACTGTTAACTTTCTGCTGACCTTTACCAATAAGCGTGACGTCACCCGTAGAAAACAGTTTATTCGACCAAATGAAGTTAATCCAGTCGCCATTTTTTTTTTTTCACAATAAACGCCGGATGTTGGAGAGGAGAGATAGGATGATTAGTCAGAGTCAGTTTGAGTTTCACCAATCAGGACGCACTTGAGAATGGGCTGCAGGAAGCCCGTCATCTGATTGGTCAGTTTATAACTTGAACTACAGAAAAAAATATCAGAAAAAAAAAAACGGTATCAGTTACATCAGTTAATCTCATTACTAGAGGGAAGTCTGAGATTCTCCGCCTCCTGTTAGGAATGCCAGGGGGCGGAGCCTCATTTACAGTCAATGTATATTGACTTCCAACTCGTCCATGATCAGCAGCAGATGGGTATGTACCCCCCCCACATGCACATATGCACACTGTCACCCCCCCCCCTCCACTGCCTCCCAGTTCATCTGCTGCGGCACCGTTGCTTCTGGGAGCCACGGCAAACAAGGGTGGCTGTGTCTCCACGGCGACGCGGGGCATTTGCATGAGCTTCACTGACTCCTTTAAAGCCCTGGAAGTTCGGGGGGTGGGGGGGGGGGGATGAGGAGGCTCCCGGAGGCTCAAAAACCAAACATGAGGAGCGTCGTGAAGTTGTGTGGAGTTTGATGTCAGACGGCGTCCTCTTGCAGCAGGTGACGGAGCGCGTCACGAGGACTGACGGAAACGCCGCCGGAGAGAAATTGCAAACGACTTACAGTGGGGGGGGTCTTGCTCCGCCCGCCGCTCAGGTGTCAAGCTGCTTTGAGGAGGCGCGTCGCTCAGACTGCTTTTCATGGAATCTCTGGGGTTTGATGCGGCCTCCGCCTCAAGTTGGCGCATGACTCCGCCTTTTTAGCGGCGCAGCTTCAAAGAGGAGTGACACCACCACTTCCTGGAGGGGGAGGCGCCGCCCACACGTCCTGAACGGCACTGACCACTTAGAAAAAGGATCAAACTTTAAGAGTTAATCCTGCAGGATCGGGAGATTCCAAGAAAGTTGGGATCCGCGAGGGCTCGTCAGGCACTTCCTGTTTGTTTGCGGGGAAGTTTGCTGACGCCGACAAAACTGCATCTTCACTTCTGAGCCTCCAGCCTGAAGAAAACTCTGAGCGTAAGCAGAATCCTGGAATAAACAAGCGTACCAGCGAGGCCCCGCCCACACCTTTAGGAAGCGTTCTCCAGCACGGAACCTGATTGGATCTGGAGGAGCTGGAGCTTCTCATCAGATCCTGATCATTCGGTCTGACGTTTAACAAACACGTCGATCCTTTATTTCATCCAACGTCTCTTTGTTTTTCTGCGTCAACTGGAAACATCAGATCAAGAAGACGCGGCGCTCTGTAGCAAACAACACACTTCAAAGAGGGTGTGTGTGTGTGTGAACTGAAGCAGAAAAGAGTTCAATCAGCTGAGCGGAGCGAAAGAGCAAGATTAAAGACCAGATCTGGAAACACACATGATGAGATGATTTTCTATCATGTGACTCAGGATTTTCTGCTTCTCCTGGAGGGCTTTTCTGCGTTTCTATAGCATTATTCCAGAAGAAGAAGAAAGAATGGGCAAAAACTGTTTTAGATCATAAATCATTTACTTTAAAAATGAGAGTTTGGGACATTTACGTCTGTGAGTTTATAAAGATGTTCATTTAGTCAGAATGTATGTTTAAGCCGCGTTAGCATTAGCCGTCCCATGGGAAACTCCATTATCCGCTAGAATCAAGCTAGCAGACTTTAGCTTCATGTGTTCGATCAATCTCCATTTTTATGGATCTAATGTTGATCTATTAAACTTATATTGATTGAGACTGATATTGATTTAATCAAAGTCCAGATCAGGGCATGGGTGACCTAGGCGGCTGCCTAGTGCAACAGTTGCTGGAGGGTACCAAACTGCAATGATTTTTTTTTTTGTTACATTTTGACACAGCACTCATTTCATCTAAAATGTTTCAAAAATGTAATATTTAAAACCGTGAATAAAATAACTCAAAAGTTTGACATAATTAATAATATTGTCTTCTGCTGTGACCCTCCTTACATGACCGTGTGGGGGTGGGGGGGGTGTCACTGCTCCTTTAAAACTTTAAGGATGAAAAAGCAGCAACACAATCCCTCAGAGAGAAATTTAAGGTCAAAAAGAGAGGAAGAGGAAGAAAAAATGACCGTGTGGAGGTTAGTCTGTCTTATTTACATTCACCATTTCAGTCAAAAAATACTATATTTACTATATATACTATATTTAAACTCTAAAAGTGTAAACATATGAAAACTACGTTAGCATTAAGGGCTGATGGCAACGTTTAGGATTAATGAGGATCCCGGCAGAAGACGAGATGTTAGGATTACTAATCTCCTCCATCTGGAGCTCGCACACGTCACGCTCACATGTTACTGCGTGTCACTACGCACTACAGCACCACAAACGAGTTATTTAATAGTCGACTAATCACTGATTAATTTTTCAGATTATCTGGTCATTCGCAAACTGGATGTAGAGCACACATCTTAACCATTATTAGCTTTAAGCTAACTAAAACTAGAAATATAGCATTAAATGTGATAATGATTTAAGATGAATTTAGCCGCTGAAGATGCTAGTGCTGATAGCTAGCTAAAATATTAGCCCAAAAACAATGAAAAAATAAAAAACTTAGGTTAGTTAAAACAGAAAGCAAGTAGTTTAAAAAAAAAAAAAAACGGCTAAACTAAAAACATGATTAAAAAAAAGCCTAAATTAGCCAAAACAGCTAGCATGTAAATATTAGCCGGACTCCAAAACAGTGTGAAGATCTAAAAAAAAAAAAAAAAAAGAGCCTAAATGAGCTAAAACTCTCTGGAACGACTGGAGCGTTTAGGACTACATGAAGGATCCAGCGAAGCTGCGGCGGCAGCGGCGCCGCCGCGGCTTCACAGGTACGACTCACGGAGAGGTGGAGCTGCTCACTCTGAGGCGCTTTATGTACCATGACGGTTCCAAATGAAACTCCACCATCATGTGGACGCGAGCGCTCTATTAATTTGTGAGCGCCGCACCGCCGTCAGAGCAGCAAAGCCTCTCCGCGCGTATTGACTGAGGGGACGCGGCGCTATGTTTCTCCGCGTCTGCGGCTTTCGCCCGGAGTGCTGAGACGATCCATCACTGCTTCGGCCGCCTACTCCAGCAGCGTGAAATAAAAGTAATCTCTGCTCTCCGAGCAATATACCAGCTTAAGCTAGCTGGAATTCACCCCGGCCCCGCGACAAGGCACGCTGGGAAAAATCTCATCAAGTCGGGCTGAAGTCTGACCAGAAATTTCAAGCTAAGGAGACGGCAGAAACCTGCTGGGACGGGTGGGTGGAACTGTGAGGAAAACTGCTATCTGAGACGCTGGCACCAGGAAAGCCAGTTCCCATCATGCTCGGGTCTCAACACAAACAGGCTCTTTCAGCAACAACCTGGCTGCAAAGGCACGCGTCAAATCACAAGGTCGTCCTGAGACTCGCGCCCCGGAGCCGCGGGCGGCCGGCTCTGCGTCAGCGCTCGTCCGCTCCAGGCTTTGATCATACCTAAAGCTCCGAGGTCGGGACGGTGGAGGGGATCGGTTTGACGAAAGCAAAACACACGGAAGAGAGAGCGGCTGGTGGAGCGAGAGGCCGCGGAAGTCCGTCCAGAAATATCCTGCGGTATGTGGGACAGAGCAGGTCAACCGGAATCTGAACTAGAGCTGCCACAAACGATTGTTTTAATAGTCGACTAATCATCGATTAATTTTTCCGATTAGTCGACTAATCGGATCATGGACAAAGTGGATGTAAAGAAAATCTGAAATATGATTAGCTTTAAAACAAAAAAAGTCCTAAATAAGCTAAAATTGCTAGCATATAGCTGAAATATTAGCAAAACTCCAAATTAGTCTAAAAAACTGTAAAAATTCAAAATTAGCCAAAATAGCTAGCATGTAGCTGAAGACATAGCAAAACTCCAAATTAGTCTAAAAAATGTAAAAAATCCCAAATTAGCCAAAATAGTGAAATATTAGCTAAACTCCAAATTAGCCTAAAAAACTGTAAAAATTCCAAATTAGCCAAAATAGGTAGCATGTAGCTGGAATAATAGAAAAACTCCACATTAGCCTGAAAAACTGTAAACGTTTAGAATTAGCTAGCTAACATGTAAATGAAATATTAGCTAAACTCCAAATTAGCCTAAAAAACTGTAAACATTTAGAATTAGCTAGCTAACATGTAAATGAAATATTAGCTAAACTCCAAATTTGCCTACAAAACTGAAACAATCCTAAATTAGCCAAAAGAGCTAATATGTATCTGAAATATTATCTTAATTCCAAATTAGCCTAAAAAACTGAAAAAGCCTAAATTAGCCAAAATAGCTAGCATGTAGCTGAAGACATAGCAAAACTCCAAATTATCCTAAAAAACAGTTAAAAAAAATCCCAAATTAGCTAAAATAGTGAAATATTAGCTAAACTCCAAATTAGCCTAAAAAACTGTAAAAATTCCAAATTAGCCAAAATAGGTAGCATGTAGCTGAAGTAATAGCAAAACTCCAAATTAGCCTAAAAAATGTAAAAATCCCAAATTAGCCAAAATAGCTAACATGTATCTGAAATATCAGCTAAACTCAAAATTAGCCTAAAAAAAACTGTAAAAATTCCAAATTAGCCAAAATAGCTAGCATGTAGCTGGAATATTAGAAAAACTCCAAATTAGCCTAAAAAACTGTAAACATTTAGAATTAGCTAGCTAACATGTAAATGAAATATTAGCTAAACTCCAAATTTGCCTACAAAACTGAAAAAATCGTAAATTAGCCAAAAGAGCTAATATGTAGCTGAAATATTATCTTAATTCCAAATTAGCCTAAAAAACTGAAAAAGCCTAAATTAGCCAAAATAGCTAGCATGAAGCTAAAATATTAGCTAAACTCCAAAATAGCCTGAAAACCCTTAATAAACGCCAAAATAGTCTAAAAAGCTAGCAGAATGTCATTATAACTTTCAACTTCACTACAGTCTAACTCCATATATTATAAAGTAACGACTAATCGACTATTAAATTAGTTGTCGACTATTTTAATAGTCGATTAGTCATCGATTAGTCGACTAATCGTGGCAGCCCTAATCTGAACCGATGATCCAGGTAGAGGATCGTTCAGGTGATTTACTGATCACTGATTTGGTGAAAAGGTGTTTAAAACCCACGTATTGTCATATAAATGTACCTGGTAAAACATTGTGATTCATCTTGATTGATCACAACACAGAAGATCAATTAACCTGATCATTTGTTTTCAGCAGTAATTAAAAATAAATGTTCTATAACTACAGTTTTGTGTGCGATTTCATAGAAATATTTGCAGACAATAAGTGGTCGGCAAATACTGTAACAAAAAAAGAAAAATTGCGATTATTTACGATTAATCGCAAATAATTGGGATTGTTTTTTTTTTTATATTTAATTTACTGTCATTTTCCCCCCATGTTTGCAATAATAAGTCTTTTTTTAATCGATTTCTGGCCCTACTTTTTTTAAATCAGCGATACTAGTTGATTAGCAAAGTATTGTATTTTTAAAGTACTACTGTGTAGTGTAAAGTACTACTGTGTAGTGTAAAGTACTACTGTATAGTGTAAAGTACCACTGTATAGTGTAATGTACTACTGTGTAGTGTAAAGTACTACTGTATAGTGTAAAGTACTACTGTATAGTGTAATGTACTACTGTGTAGTGTAAAGTACTACTGTATAGTGTAAAGTACTACTGTGTAGTGTAAAGTACTACTGTGTAGTGTAAAGTACTACTGTGTAGTGTAAAGTACTACTGTGTAGTGTAAAGTACTACTGTTACTACTGCTTGAACCGTAACTTTGGGAAAATGAACGGTTGCATCCCTAATAAATAAACATGTTTTCCTCTCTGGAAGTTTGGCCGTCTCTCCCAGAGTTCCCAGCTTTGGGAGTCGTCCAAGCGGAGTTGCCGTGCAGATTAATTACAAACAGTTTCCCGGCGCTTGTGAAGCGATCATTAGAAGTTTGAGAGATAATAACACGCCTGACGGAGCAACACTGACACGGCGACGCTTAAAAAGTCCTGTTGTTCTTCACAGGAGCCCGGAGGAACAGAAATCCATAGGTGTTAAGAACTCCATCGAGCCGCACGGCTACAAACACGTAATTAGCTTTCCCTGAAAATAACATTAAAGCGTGGCTGCTGCTGCTGCTGCCGCTGCTGCCGCTGCTGCTGTTGGAAAAGAAGAGGAGATCTTCCCCCCACAGACACCTCCAGTGAGACTCGCGTGGGAGGTCCACCAAAATAGAGCGCAGGAAATGCAAGGAGGGAGGAGGAAAAGGGGGAAGAAAGAGGGTCCAAACAGGAATCCCGCCTGGCTTCCATCGGAATTCCGTTTGAAGATTTATGGACGGTTCTGCTGCATCACCGCCACGTTCACGGCGCCGACCGCTGCTCATCAAACGCTCATCCGTCCAGGAACAACAGTATCGGGTCGAATCAAGTGAACAAAAAAACGGACTGAAAGCTCTAAAAATAGACACGAATAATAAAAAATAATACATTCGATTTATATGATGCTTTTAAAAGACACTCAAAGACGCTTAGATTTTTTTTTGAAAATTTGAAAACAAGACATTGTAAATTTGAAAAAAAAGAAAAAAAAAGGGTTTGAAAATTTGAAAAATACCTGAAAACCTCTTAGAAAAAAATAAATAAATAAAATTGGAAAAACAGTTTTTGAAACTTTGAAAGTTTATTCACGTTTTCAGTATTTTTTTTCTCACATTTTCAAGATTTATTTTAAGTTTTCAGTTAAAATTCTGCAATAAACAAGGTTTAACTGTAATTGATGAATAAATATATTGACAAGTTATGCACTTTTGCATAGGAAACCAACCTTTCACGGTTACTTTGATGCTACTTTGATTACTTTTGGACAGTCTTGGAAAACAAACTTAATCACCAACGACAGTAACAGCAGTAAAATAGAGATTCCTCCCAAATCGGAGTCACTTTTCCACAAGAGGAGGCGGAGCTGACATGCAGCCTGGAAGCCCCTCCCCCTGAGCGCTGTTGTCACATTCCTAGGTGTTTGTGGGCGCGTCGACACGCTTCCATTAAGCCCCTCTCCATTACTCGCGACTCGTCTGTCGCTCCCGGTAACCGGCGCCGGATCGAGGAGACGCCGGATCCTGCAGCAGGAGAGCGCGGCTCCGCCTGACGGCTCCTCTTCATTAGACTCTCGTGACTCAGCGTCGGCGCTTTCAACTGTCGCTTCACTGTCACGCAGACGCCCCTTTTGCCACCTGTCTTCCTCTCTTCAGTCCACATGTCACCCTCCTCTCCCTCGCCTGCCACACGTTCTGCTTTCAGCCCTCACTCATGACGAGCTCCGGCGTTCTGCATCTGTACGCCGCGAGCTTTCAGGAACTTCACGTTCAATCAAAGCCTCCGCAGGTTCCTGAGAATCATCTTTAGCCCTTTCAAAGACTGCTTTAAGAAGAGGAATTAAAGAAGACGAATCTACAGCTCTGCAGGAGATGAGGCTTCTGGGAAATACGGATTTGTTTCCACATAATCCAGAAAGATCCGAACGCTTCAATCTGGGGAGATAATTATTACGCAAACATGGAAAACTCATTCTGACGTTTCACCGACTGAACACCGACATCCTCGGGTTTTAGGAGTTTCCCAATCATCCAGGAAATACTCCTAGGACTTCTGTTAGAACTACTATGTAGTACTTTACACTTCTCAGGAAGTACTTTACATTTCATAAAATGTAAATCCAGTACTGTAAACCGTCTGCAGAAAAATGCCATCTGAAAGTGTTGTCGGCGCAAACTTGCTATCAGTATGCAACAGTTTAATACTATGTCCTGGTACTTGAAACTTCATGGTAGTAATTTACACTTTGTAAAGTCAAAGGTACCACTGTAAAATGCTGTTCATCAGCACATGGTAGTACTTTGGATTAGCACTTTAAAGATCGGCCGTTACACTTTGCAAAGGATGAAGTACTGTTGTAAAGTGTGAAGTAGAGCCAATACCGTAAAGTGTAAAGCTCTACTGTAAAGTGTACATTTCTACAGTAAAGTTTAAATTACAACTGTGAAGTGTAAAGTACCATTGTAGAGTTTAAAGTACTACTGTAAAGTTTAAAGTACTAATGTAAAGTTTAAATTACTACTATAAAGTATAAAGTACTACTGTAGGGTTTAAAGTACTACTGTAAAGTTTAAAGAACTAATGTAAAGTTTAAATTACTACTGTAAAGTATAACGTACTACTATAGAGTTTAAAGTACTACTGTAAAGTGTATAGAATAGTATAACTAAACTGTAAATTACAAATATATGGTGTAAACTAGGGCTACTACTGTAAAGGGTCAAGCAATACTTTAAAGTATCACTGTGAAGTGTAAAGTATACATGTAAAGTGCAAAGTACAACGGTGAAGTGTAAAGTACAACTGTATGGTACAAAGTATAACTGTTAGGTGTAAAGTACTACTGTAAAGTATGAAGTATGACTATGAGTTGTAAGGTAGAACTGTAAAGTTTAAAGTACAACTATATAAAGTATTACTTGACACTTTACAGTAATAGCCCTACTTCACACTAAAGTGTAAAGTATTACTATTAGGTGTAATGTACTACTGTATATTGTAAAGTATTACTGTATATTGTAAAGTACTACTGTATATTGTAAAGTACTACTGTATAGTGTAAAGTACTACTGTATTAAGTATTACTTGACACTTTACAGTAATAGCCCTACTTCACACTAAAGTATAAAGTATTACTGTTGGGTGTAATGTACTACTGTATATTGTAATGTACTACTGTATAGTGTAAAGTACTACTGTATAAAGTACTACTGTATTGTGCAAAGTACTACTTCATAGTGTAATGTACTACTGTATAGTGTAAAGTACTACTGTATACTGTAAAGCACTACTTTATAGTGTTATGTACTACTGTATAGTGTAATGTACTACTGTATAGTGTAAAGTACTACTGTATATTGTAAAGTACTACTGTATAGTGTAAAGTACTACTGTATAAAGTACTACTGTATTGTGCAAAGTACTACTTCATAGTGTAATGTACTACTGTATAGTGTAAAGTACTACTGTATATTGTAAAGTACTACTGTATAAAGTACTACTGTATTGTGCAAAGCACTACTTTATAGTGTAATGTACTACTGTATAGTGTAAAGTACTACTGTATATTGTAAAGTACTACTGTATAGTGTAAAGTACTACTGTATAAAGTACTACTGTATTGTGCAAAGTACTACTTCATAGTGTAATGTACTACTGTATATTGTAAAGTACTACTGTATAGTGTAAAGTACTACTGTATAAAGTACTACTGTATTGTGCAAAGCACTACTTTATAGTGTAAAGTACTACTGTATAAAGTACTACTGTATTGTGCAAAGTACTACTTCATAGTGTAATGTACTACTGTATAGTGTAAAGTACTACTGTATACTGTAAAGCACTACTTTATAGTGTTATGTACTACTGTATAGTGTAATGTACTACTGTTTATATGTGTAATACTACTGTATGTGTAAAGTACTACTGTATATAAAGTACTACTGTATAGTGTAAAGTACTACTGTATAAAGTACTACTGTATTGTGCAAAGTACTACTTCATAGTGTAATGTACTACTGTATATTGTAAAGTACTACTGTATAGTGTAAAGTACTACTGTATAAAGTACTACTGTATTGTGCAAAGCACTACTTTATAGTGTAATGTACTACTGTATACTGTAAAGTACTACTGTATAAAGTACTACTGTATTGTGTAAAGTACTACTTCATAGTGTAATGCACTACAGTATAGTGTAATGTACTACTGTAAAGTATTGCATATCAGCACAAAGCTACTATTTGAGACTCTTCAGAGGTTAAGTTACTCGTTCAAACGGTTGATGAGTTCCAGTAATTCAGAGATTCCTCCTGAAGACGCTTCAGTTGAAGTTTTCTTCTGAATCTCCCTCACGATCTGTAACTCCTGAGCTGCTGATGGAAGACCCGTGTGGTTCTGATCCACTGCAGCTTCTAAATCCGACATGAAGAACGATGGAGGAATGAGGAGCGATCCTCAGAAAGGAACTTTGATGCTGAACAGTAGAAATGCAGCTTTTAGGAGTTTCTCACAAACTTTTGTGAAAATTCCTAAACAAGTCCCGTTCAAACAGTGCAGGTGATTCAGAGACAACAAACAGACGGGACAGCAGACGGTCCGCAGTGGAAATGGGTCAGTCCACACACACCAACCACGGGGGTCACATCCGACCCTGCATGTAATCATGGCCGCCCAAAGCCGTGGAGCGGCGGAGCAGCGTCCCGCCAGAGGAAGCGACCGCATTCTTCCAAATATGTGTCAGTGAGCCGCCGCCGCCGCCGCCGCCGCCCTGGCATCCTGGCGCTGCACGTCAGCCGGCTCGTTAGTCTGGCAGGACGGACGCACGCCGCAGCCAAGGGGTCTCCTGCCCAGCTCCAAGGGGGCTAATGTCAACCAGCAGATGAGTCCAAAAGAGCAGAAGACGCTGCCTCCTCCAATCACATCACCAGCGCCGCTGGATTCCATTGCTTTTTATTAATTTTGGTGCCGTGCGACGGCGTGGAGCTCGATTCAATTTCTGGCAACGCAATTTAACTCCGCGCAATCAGATCGACTGAAGGTGGATGAATTTTTAACCATAACCTCCATCTCTCTGCATCGCTCTCGTTCTCCTTCTCCCCCAAGATCACATTAGTCATTATGAGGATAAAAACGAGCAAGTGGAGGGAAAAAAAGAAGCTTTTGTGCATCGAAAAGATAAATGCGTGTACTCGTCAGGCCACATTTAACAATTCCCACTCATCCCAGATCATTCCCTCTCTGCTGACAGTGAAACCGGCTTCCTGCGCCGCTCTGGGGTTCTGCGGCGGCCGGACGTGGAGGTCCAGCAGCTTCACCATCCATACAACAGAACCGCTTCTGCAGTTTAGACTCATGCTGATGTTATGGGATCAGATCAGGATCAGCTTAAAGGGAACGGAAGAACTCAGTGAAAACTTCCAAAATAGACTTTAAATTTGAAAACAAAAACAGAAAACTTGAATAAAAAAACTATAAATGTAAAAAATACCATTTGAAAAATAATGTCTCCATTATTAACAGCTGTTGTTTTAAATTTTCAACTTTTTTTTTCTGAATCTTCACTTTCAATCCTCAGTTTACAGTTTCAATTCTGATTTTTCAAGTTTTGTGAAAGCTTTGAGCTGATTGGCTGAAGTGGAAACATTTTTCAAACGTGATCGTTTATAGTTTTTTTTTAATTCAAGTTTTCTGAATGTTTATTTTTTAATTAAAAAAAAGAAAAAAAAATCAAATTCTCTTTTTTTTGGCAAATTTTCAAGATTTATTTCAAAATGTTCCAGTTTTCTTTTTTTTTTCAAATGTACAAGTTTTAAATCTGTTTTTTCTTTGACTTTAAGCTGATCCTAATTTGATCTACTTTGATTCCTTCTGGATCCTGCATGTTTGGTTAAAGAGGCATCCTTCAGAAAAATAAAACTTTGTATTTATTTTTCATTGGAATTTAAATAAATTATTATTATTTTTGGCGTAAATAAAGCAAACTTTAAAAGAAAATAATTTTTTTCCCCAAATATGAAACAGTTTTTTTTTTTTTTTCTATTTTGGAGTTGTGCTAGCTTTTTCGCAATGTGCTAACTTTTCAGGCTAATTTAGCATCAACTAAAGTTTCTTTGGGCTAATTTAGAGTTTAGTTCTTATTTAAGCAACGCGCTACATGTTTATGAATAATTGGCATGTATTGAGGATTTTTAAGCTAATTTACTTTTTTTTTTTAAATTAAGCCACATTTAGTGCTCTGTTTTAATTCTTTAGTGGAATTTTTAAGTTGTTTAGCAAATTAGCATTTTCAGCAAATCCCTTCAGTAATTAGAGTAAATTGCTTCAGTTACCAGATTTAGCAAAAAGTATTCACACTAGCATCATCGCAGGTAATGCAACCTTTCTTCTTATTATTATGGTCTGTGGGAAAACTGTCACAATAAATCCACATTTGAAGAGAATCTTCTATTTTTCTCAGTTAAATGCAGATTTCTTATATTTTGAAGTTGAAGGTTCTTCTTCTGTTTCTATTTTCTGCAAAAATAAACTTTCCAAACATGCTTTTGTTAACTTTGCTTACTGAGGGATTTCAGTGTAGCAGTGTGTGCAGCAGCTGGGAGAAAGTAGTGGACGGATAATCACCAAACTGACATGTGTGGAGTTTTTCAAAATAAAACTTCCTTCAGAATCAGATTAGAAATAAAAAAATAAAAAAACATAGGTGGTGATTTTATTGTTCTGTTTGTTTTTCAGTTTTTCTTTGGTTCTTTGCTCCTGCGCAGGCTGCTGTGACTCCGCCCATTCCCCCGTGGATCAGTCACAGCTGCCTGCAGTTTAGTAAGTAGTTAGTAATAAATCTGAGGCTCCCTGTGCGTCGGGGGTTCTGGGTTTGGGGTTCTGGGTTTCCTCCCGCCCGCGCATTGGCGAGCGCTGATCCAAGGGAGCGGACAACAAAACGAACCGATTCCGAAGACTTCAGAGGATTTAAAGCAGGACAAACCTCGTCCCAGACTAAACTGCTGCTCAACTAAACATAGTCGCATATAAAACTAAAGTAAAGTAAAGAAGGTTCAGACAACAGGAGCATTATGGGATGGACGTCAACAAACAGAATAAACAAGTTTAGAGTCTAAAGTGAGTTTTCCAGCTCAAGTTTTCACTAACCGGCTCCAACAACCCTTGTTGTTCATCACCACGGACATAGTCGCCATAGCAACTGCTAGAAAGGGGGGGGGGTTGCTCTCCAGACATCAGTGTTCTTCATCACAGCTGATTATCTGGATCAGATATAGCCAGACTGACAGCAGGAATGACCTCTGACCCCACCACCCCCTACACCTCTACACTGAACTTTCCAAAAGTAAAAGAGACTCTTGTTTCAAGAAAAACATGTCCTGCAAGGGAATATATTATATATTTTTTATTGTAAAATAATGTCAGAGTGAAAATAATGTCTCCGCTGATGCTGAAACACAAACTTTTCAGCACTTCTCAACCGTTAACTCCACAAACATTTTGGACTTATTTCTACAGGCCCGGTTTTTTCAATGTTCGTCACAGTAAAAGAGGAACCCGAGCATCAAAAGATGTTCTTCTGCATGGTGAAGCAGACACCAGTTCTTCTCCAAAACATGAGGCGTGGCCATCGTCGGCGAGACCAAGCTGCTGTTATGTCTTTTATATTATTTTTTAACATCTTTTAGAGTAAAACAGCTTAAAAAAATAGCCAAATAAATAAATACAATTAAATTAAAGTTAGTTTTAGAGGAAACAATAACAGATATAACCACAGATTATTTGAAATCTTGTTTATTTTTTTATCAGCGATTCACTTCCTTCCAGAAAGAGTTAAAAAATACACATATTTCAGGACGAACCACACGAGTTTCCCACAACATGCAACATGTTTTAGGGTTATTTAGAAAATTTTATTTTCTTGTCATTAATGTCCCGATGTTATCTTGCACTTATTTCTAACTTGTATAATTTTGAAAAAATATATTTTTATGTAGAGTAAAATATTGAAAGTTATTTAAAAATTAAGTTGATTTATTCTGGAATAATAATCCTGCATTTTGTTATAATTATGTTAAAAAGTTACAGTTTTAAAAATGGTCATTCTGCTGGCTTTTTGGAATATTTTGGCATTTACTACGATTTTTAAGGCTATTATGGTTTAGATAATATTTTAACTGCATGCTTTTTGGTTATTTTGGCTTTGTTTTAAAGTTTTTTAGCCTATTTTGAAGTTAGGCTAACATTTACTCGCTAGCTGTTTTAGCTAACTTAGGTTTTTTTGAGCTATTTTAAGGGTTTTTTTAGGCTAATTTGGCATTTTGCTAATATTCTAGCTGGCTATCAGCTTCAGCATCTGCAGCCAAATTCATCTTCCAGCATTCACACTAGGTAATGATATATCTATATCATAATTATGTTAAAAAGTTATGGTTTTACAGTTTTAAAAATGGTCATTCTGCTAGCTTTTTGGAATATTTTGACATTTACTACGATTTTTAAGGCTATTATTTAGATAATATTTTAACTGCATGCTTTTAGTTCATTTTGGCTTTGTTTTAAAGTTTTTTAGCCTATTTTGAAGTTAGGCTAACATTTACTCGCTAGCTGTTTTGGCTAATTTAGGCTTTTTTAAGCTGTTTTGGAGTCTAGCTAATATTTCAGCTACATGCTAGCTGTTTTAGCTAACTTTTTTGGTTTTTGAGCTATTTTAAGGGTTTTTTTTAGGCTAATTTAGCATTTTGCTAATATTCTAGTTGACTATCAGCTTCAGCATCTTCAGCACAAATTCATCTTCCAGCATTCACACTAGGTAATGCTATAGATCTAAATCCTAATTATGTTAAAAAGTTATGGTTTTACAGTTTTAAAATGTAATTTTAGAGTGTTTAATAAGAGTTGATCCTGTTGATCTGGATCTTGGACCCCTGCGGTTGAGTTTGACACTCCTGATGTAGATGATCAGGAACATCTACAACCAGACACTCTGACAAACTAAATCAAACTCCCCTTTTATTCTTTTAATGGTTCAGTCCAGGGTCCCGCACTGGGAAAAGGAGTCTCAGGAGGACCGCTCCCGCCCTTCTGCTGCAGATGTTTGGCAGATGAGCCGCAAAGAACCAAACCTGGAGAATCATCCCAGCTCAACTCTACTTATTCCCGCCACGCTCCTGCGTTTGGACTAGAGCTGCCACGATTAGTCGACTAATCGATGACTAATCGACTATTAAAATAGTCGACAACTAATTTAATAGTCGATTAGTCGTTACTTTATAATATATGGAGTTAGAGTGTCGTAAAGTTGAAAGTTATAATTAAAATATGCTAGCTTTTTAGACTATTTTGGCATTTATTAAGGTTTGTTTAAGATATTTTGGAGATTAGCTAATATTTCAGCTACAAGCTAGCTATTCTGGTTAAGTTAGGCTTTTTTCAGTTTTTCAAGATAACTTGTTGTTTAAGATGCATGCTAGCTATTTTGGAAAATTTAGGATTTTTTTCAGTTTTTTAAGGATATTTTGGAGTTAAGTTAACATGTCAGCTACATAGCAGTTTTGGCTAGCTGAGGCTTTTACTTATTTTTTAGGCTAATTTGGAATTTAGCTAATATTTCAGCTACAAGCTAGCTATTCTGGTTAATTTAGGCTTTTTCAGTTTTTAGGCTAACTTGTTGTTTAGCTAATATTTCAGCTAGATGCTAGCTGTTTTGGCTAACTTTAGCTTTTTAAAAAAAAGTTTTTTAGGGTGTTTTGGAATTTAGCTCATATTTAAGCTACATGCTAGCTATTTTGGAAAAATTTAGGATTTTTTTTCAGGTTTTAAAGGCTATTTTGGAGTTAAGTTAACATGTCAGCTACATACTAGCAGTTTTGGCCAGCTGAGGCTTTTAATTCTTTTTTAGGCTAATTTGGCATTTAGCTAATATTTTAGTGGCTATCAGCTTTAGTGTTTTTAGCTATCAATTTCAGCATCTTCGCTGTCGTCACTCGCTTCAGCTTCAAAATTCAGCTTACAGCATTCACACAAGCATTTTCGCAGATAATGCTTGTGTGGATATATTTAGTTTTTAGTTTGTTTAAAGCTAATAATAATTAAGATGTGTGTTTTACATCCAGTTTGTGCATGACCCGATTAGTCGACTAATCGGAAAAAATAATCTGTGATTAGTCGACTATTAAAATAATCGTTTGTGGCAGCCCTAGTTTGGACACAGTTTATGTTCCAGGAGGAACCAGGAATCTTTTCAAACCCTGAGCCCTCTAAGCCCCGCCCCCTTGAGATCCGGCCACACGTCTCAATTACGCCACTTAACGTCCCGCTGCAGAGCCTGAGCAGCATGTAATCCACTGTAAGCAAATGCCGGAACCTGCAGCGGCGTGACGGGCTCTGCTGCTGGTCCCTCCAGTTCCTCCAGCATCCTCCTGACAGTACTAAAAGACTGGAACGGGATGAAGCGATGACGCAACGCCGCAGCAAGCGGGAGACAAACGCAATGAAAGTTATGAACTCGGAGGGTTTGTTTGCAGTCCCAGACTCGTCGTTTCCTCGAGTCTGCAGATTAAACTCTGCACTCATCTTCATCAAGAAGAAGCTCCAGATATTTATTCAACCGCCACAGACTGAACCTCCTGCACGTCAACATTATTTATGAGCCATAAAAAGGTGGAAAAGTCCCCAGCGGAGCACTGGAAGCGCGCAACACGCTGGTGCGGGAGCTGTTGCGGGAGCTGGTGCGGGAGCCTGCGCAGCGCTCTACCCCCACCTGCCGTTGCGCGCCAGCAAACCAGCCACAAGTCCGGGTTCGCGCTTCAATCCGGGGGGAGGGAGGCTGAGCATTCTTTTTACTCTCAGGTGCGGGTTGGGTTCGGAAACGCGGGTAACGGCACGTGGAGAGCGCGCGCGCGCGCGGCTCCAGCAGCCGGTCAGAACTCAGTTAAGGAGAAACCAGGTGTCACTGATGGCCGCGCGCGCGCGCCCCAACTTCAGGACGCATCCTGTGGGAATGTTCCCGCGCTGCGCACGCGGAGGATGTGTCAGAGCAGGAGGAGGAGGAGGAGGATGAAGGCGGGGGTCTCAGCGGACCCGTTCAAGTTTAAAAAACATCTGCGAAAAAAAAAGGAAACCAAAAAACTGCGCAAATTTTTGCGCAAAGATGCAGCGGAAAACCAGAGGGGGGGGGGGTTACGGGGGGCAGTTGTCCTCCTCAGCTCGGCCGCCCCTTTAAAGAGGGACCCCCATCATAATCCCCCCCCTTTTCAGGGAGAAGGCGCGCGGGACGTGCCTCCACTACCAAGCGGGGTCCGCTCCAGCCCCCCACCCCCCCCCCCCTCCGCATCCGCACACAACTTGTCCACAAAGTCACCGCGCCTCTGCTGCGCGCGCGGGCGCGTGCGTGCGTGAGCTCACCTTGTCCGCTGCAGACCAGCACCCCGAGCAGGTGCAGCAGTCGGAGCATCATCGTCTCGCAGGTGTGCGGGGGGGCGCCGCGGTCCGCTGCTGGGGGGGGAGGGAGGTGAGCGACGAGGGGGACGCCGCTCCGTTCATCCACCGTCCGGGGCTCCGCTGGCGACTGAGCTCCTCCGCTCCTTCCCTGCGCTTCCTGCCTATGCGCGCGCTCCCGCGGCACGCTCGTGCCCGCTCAGAGATGAGAACCCCCCCTCCCCCCCTCCAGCTTTCTCTGTGCTGCTGGAGGCTGTCAGTGTTCAGACTAGAGAGGGAAGAAGAAGAGAGACAGGTTTTTAGGAAACATTCACCCCTCATCCGCGCTCTCCATCCATCTCCTGATCACGTGACGATCCTGGAGAACGCGGGGAGACATCTGCAGTTCTGATGACATTCATGTGGACATGTGACAGAAAACAACAGTCAAACCGGAAAGACATCAGTCTGGAAGATGCTGGGTAGAAGGAGTCCAGTTGGAGCTGAAACCGACTCTTCCAGACGGTTCTGGTTCCTTCAAACCTCAAAAGCAGAGAAACAAGAATCCATGCAACATCCATCCCTTCCTGATGCTCCTCAGCTTCATCTGGAGCTGCTTCAAACCCGTCACACATGTCAGAACCGTTCTGGGATTCGGATCGGGTCTGGTCTGGAAGACTGATGCCGGCAGGATAACCGCGAGGCCCGGATGTTCCTCACAGCCAGAGCTGCAGACCCGGGAATGTGTTCATTCTATCCTGGTTGATCAGAGCTGCAGGGAGATAAGAACCCAGACACGCCCAATCCTGAGGAGGTTCCTGGTTTCTACTCTTTAAGGTGTGGACAGGTAACCGGTTCAAACAGGTGTATCTGATCCAGGTAACCAGTAGAAAACATTAACTTCAGTTAGATTAGTTGTTGATGTTTTGTCTGTCACAAACTCTAGTTCTGCAAACCTAGAGATGCCCTACCGGATCCAGTACCAGACACAGACTGGTTTTCAGAACAAATCCAGTTCTCTAACCCAGTACCGGTATCCTTACCTTAACCCGGTAACGGTTCACGCCTGGTACCGCATCTTAAAGTACACCAGTACCATGATAGGGTGCTGGTGCGTTCCGGTTCTGTTTGGGGACCCGTGACTCATTGAGGGGTTCTTCACCAAACGTCGGGATGTGACGAGTTTGTAGTGAGAACGACTGAAGCTTCTTATTCCAACTTTAAACTTAAACCTCGTTCACATCAAACATTAGAATCCTCATTTAGCCAAATGCTGACTGTCACTAGCAAACACTGAAGAGGTTTGGTACCAACTCTCAAACGGGTTTAAACCTGCTCCTTCTGCTGCAGGAAGCTCTGTTCTGATGTAGGAAAGATCGGGTTAATGGAAAATGATCAATGTTCAAATGGCTGGTACCTCTGTGCTACCCAAATGTCAAATCCAAGTCCCTGATTGGTCAAAGTCTGACCTGGTTCATTGTTCCATGTTAGTTCTAAGGACATAGAGCCAAAAAACAGTCATAGAAACTTATGAAGCGATGCATCAACGTGACAGTTTGTAACTCAAAACGCGCATTTACATAGACTTTATTTACACAGACTTTAATTACATAGACTTTATTTACACAGACTTTAGTTACACAGGCTTTAGTTACACAGGCTTTAGTTACACAGACTTTAGTTACACAGACTTTATTTACACAGACTTTATTTACACAGACTTTATTTACATAGACTTTATTTACACAGGCTTTAGTTACACAGACTTTATTTACACAGACTTTATTTACACAGTCTTTATTTACACAGACTTTATTTACACGGACTTTATTTACGCAGACTTTATTTACGCAGTCTTTATTTACGCAGACTTTATTTACACAGTCTTTATTTATACAGTCTTTATTTACACAGTCTTTATTTACACAGACTTTATTTACACAGACTTTATTTATAGTCTTTATTTACACACTCTTTATTTACACAGACTTTATTTACACAGACTTTATTTATAGTCTTTATTTACACAGTCTTTATTTACACAGACTTTATTTACACAGACTTTATTTACAGTCTTTATTTACACAGACTTTATTTACACAGTCTTTATTTATAGTCTTTATTTACACAGTCTTTATTTACACAGTCTTTATTTACGCTGACTTTATTTACGCAGACTTTATTTACGCAGTCTTTATTTACGCAGTCTTTATTTACGCAGACTTTATTTACACAGTCTTTATTTACACAGTCTTTATTTACACAGACTTTATTTACACAGTCTTTATTTACACAGACTTTATTTACACTGACTTTATTTACACAGACTTTATTTACACAGTCTTTATTTACACAGACTTTATTTACACAGACTTTATTTACACAGACTTTATTTACACGGACTTTATTTACACTGACTTTATTTACGCAGTCTTTATTTACGCAGTCTTTATTTACGCAGTCTTTATTTACACAGTCTTTATTTACACAGACTTTATTTACACAAACTTTATTTACACAGACTTTATTTACACAGACTTTATTTACACTGACTTTATTTACACAGACTTTATTTACGCAGTCTTTATTTACACAGTCTTTATTTACACAGACTTTATTAACACAGTCTTTATTTACACAGACTTTATTTACACTGACTTTATTTACACAGACTTTATTTACGCAGTCTTTATTTACACAGTCTTTATTCACACAGACTTTATTAACACAGTCTTTATTTACACAGTCTTTATTTACACAGTCTTTATTTACACAGACTTTATTTACACAGACTTTATTTACACAGACTTTATTCACACAGACTTTATTCACACAGACTTTATTCACACAGACTTTATTCACACAGACTTTATTCACACAGACTTTATTTACACAAACTTTATTTACACAGACTTTATTTACACAGACTTTATTTACACAGACTTTATCCAAGGCCATCTTCAGACTTCCTGTTTGAAGCCACATGAGTTCATTATGTAACCACTAGGTGGCTTCTTACTAAAGGCAAGTCCCACTATTTGGTGTGTGAAATTTGTTCTCCACATTTGACCCATCCCCTGGGGGAGTGGTGAGCTGCAGACACAGCAGCGCTTGGGAACCATTTGGTGGTTTAACCCCCCAATGAGTGTCAAGCAGGGAGGCACTGGGTTCCATTTTTTTGAGTCTTTGGTCTGACTCGGCCGGGATTTGAACCCACGACCTTCCAATCTCATAGCAGACACTCAACCACAGAGCCACTGAGCTGGTTACAGTATTAGAACGTGTGACCTCCGAATGCAACGAATGCAATATTTTTCATATCTCAGGTTATTTCGTTTTCTTACGGGACGGGGGATTGGCTCTTGATTGGTACTGGACGTGTTCATTGCCTGGTTGGTCCATATCCTTTATACAGTCAGTGTTCCAGATATGAATCCTACAGACGTCACTTTCTCAAAAGAAACTCAAAGTATCTCTGGAATGACTACATTTACTTTAATATTCATCTCATATTAATCATTTCATAAACTCAAACAAACACATATACATTTACTGCTCTACAATCACTGAAATGAGCCGTGAAGTCCGCTCCAGTATTGACTGAATACTTGATGTCCATCATATATACAGACATGTCCACATGCACAGAGGCAAACTACTGCAGGTCTAACAGGGATGGAAAAATGACTCCAAACATCAGAGCGTTGGGACCGGCGCCAGCGTGATGAAACGGCGTGATCGTCTCCAGCGGCGGTCTCTCAGACGATCAAGTCGTCAGGTCTTCATCTCGCTGCAGGATGACACGTTAACTTCGCCAAAGACCTCCACAATAGATTATCTGTGCTTGTAATTCCACCGCTTTCAATACAGCCATTTAAGGGGTTTCCACGGTAACCAGGCTGGCTGTGACAGCGGCGATGACAGAGCGATCACTGACAGGACGACTTAAAGGCCGCGCGTCGCCGGGATGGTGCAAACGGAGCTGCAGCAGGCATCATTAACACCAGCTAAAATGTGCTTTCTTTTCATGCCTCAGCCTCCGCCGCCACAGCCTGAGCGCTCTCAGGAGGAGAATCGGATCAGAACGCTGATGGAGTCGCATGAAAAACAGAATATTTTCTGTTTCATGAAAACAGAGCCGCAGAAGGAAATGTCTCCACATTCCTCTTTTGTCAGCCTTCAGTGGGAATGAAAACATTTGCTTTTAATAGAATAATGGCATTTAAACGCCGTTTTTGGCCGTGAAGGTTTGAAAAGGTTTGGAAATGAGCGTGTGAGGGTTAAAAGATCAGCAGAACCAGACAAAACCCGAACAGAACGGCCTTGGTTGGGATGACCCGACCGTGAGCACGCATGGCCCCCTTCAGTGCAGTAGACGGGAAACCAGGCTTTGATTGGTTCCAGAACGGTCAGGTTTACCTTCATGTGTGTTAAACACAAACCAACAACCCGTCGGCTGAAGCTGGTCTGACTCAACGCGGGTCACAGGGATTCAATATCAGCATTGGATAAAAGGAAAACATAAAAATAATTAGGGATATGATTCTCTCATGATTCAATACACATCACGTGTCGAGGCCCGGGGGCCGGATCCGGCCCTCTGGGTGATTCCATCCGGCCCTCCAGATCATTTTATTTTATTGTTATTAATGACTCGATGTTATTTCATTTCTAACTTGTATAATTTTGACAAAATATATATTTATGGAGATAAAAATATTGAAAGTTATTAAAGTTGATTTATTCTGGAATAATATTCTTGACTTTTTATTATTCATAATTATGTTAAAATGTTGCAATTTAAAAGTTTTAAAAATTGACATTCTGCTAGCCTTTAGGACTATTTTAGAATTTATTAAGATTTTTAGGTTTTTTTTTTTAGCTTAGCTAACGTTTCAGCTACTGTTTTGGTGTTTAGCTAATATTCACACGCTAGCTGCTTTGGCTAAATTAGGCTTTTGTTTTGTTTTGTGTTTTTATGATATTTTAAATTTTAGCTATTTTTCCAGCTACATGCTAGCTGTACTGGCTAACCTATGTTTTTTTTTTTAGGTTTTACGACTAATTTGGCATTTAGTCAATAATTTAGCTGGCTTTCAGATGCAGGATTTTCAGCTATTAGCTTCAATGTTTTCAACTATCAGCTTTAGCTTTTTCAGCTATTAGCTTCGATGTTTTCAGCTATCAGCTTTAGCTTTTTCAGCTATTAGCTTCAATGTTTTCAGCTATCAGCTTTAGCTTTTTCAGCTATTGGCTTCAGTGATTTCATCTATCAGCTTTAGCTTTTTCAGCTATTAGCTTCAATGTTTTCAGCTATCAGCTTTAGCTTTTTCAGCTATTAGCTTCAGTGATTTCAGCTATCAGCTTTAGCTTTTTCAGCTATTAGCTTCAGTGATATCAGCTTTAGCTTTTTCAGCTATTAGCTTCAATGTTTTCAACTATCAGCTTTAGCTTTTTCAGCTATTAGCTTCAATGTTTTCAGCTATCAGCTTTAGCTTTTTCAGCTATTAGCTTCAATGTTTTCAGCTATCAGCTTTAGCTTTTTCAGCTATTGGCTTCAGTGATTTCAGCTATCAGCTTTAGATTTTTCAGCTATTAGCTTCAATGTTTTCAGCTATCAGCTTTAGCTTTTTCAGCTATGAGCTTCAGTGATTTCAGCTATCAGCTTTAGCTTTTTCAGCTATTAGCTTCAGTGATATCAGCCTTAGCTTTTTCAGCTATTAGCTTCAATGTTTTAAACTATCAGCTTTAGCTTTTTCAGCTATTAGCTTCAATGTTTTCAGCCATCAGCTTTAGCTTTTTCAGCTATTAGCTTCAATGTTTTCAGCTATCAGCTTTAGCTTTTTCAGCTATCAGCTT
The DNA here is from genome assembly GCA_003999625.1 of Oryzias javanicus. Taxonomy (NCBI): domain Eukaryota; kingdom Metazoa; phylum Chordata; class Actinopteri; order Beloniformes; family Adrianichthyidae; genus Oryzias; species Oryzias javanicus. The sequence goes on from CM012438.1 coordinate 25,457,522, forward strand.
CAGTGATTTCAGCTATCAGCTTTAGCTTTTTCAGCTATTAGTTTCAGTGATTTCAGCTATCAGCTTTAGCTTTTTCAGCTATTAGCTTCAATGTTTTCAGCTATCAGCTTTAGCTTTTTCAGCTATTAGCTTCAGTGATTTCAGCTATCAGCTTTAGCTTTTTCAGCTATTAGCTTCAATGTTTTCAGCTATCAGCTTTAGCTTTTTCAGCTATTAGCTTCAGGGATTTCAGCTATCAGCTTTAGCTTTTTCAGCTATTAGCTTCAATGTTTTCAGCTATCAGCTTTAGCTTTTTCAGCTATTAGCTTCAGTGATTTCAGCTATCAGCTTTAGCTTTTTCAGCTATTAGCTTCAGTGATATCAGCCTTAGCTTTTTCAGCTATTAGCTTCAATGTTTTCAGCTATCAGCTTTAGCTTTTTCAGCTATTAGCTTCAGTGATTTCAGCTATCAGCTTTAGCTTTTTCAGCTATTAGCTTCAATGTTTTCAGCTATCAGCTTTAGCTTTTTCAGCTATCAGCTTCAGTGATTTCAGCTATCAGCTTTAGCTTTTTCAGCTATTAGCTTCAATGTTTTCAGCTATCAGCTTTAGCTTTTTCAGCTATTGGCTTCAGTGATTTCAGCTATCAGCTTTAGCTTTTTCAGCTATTAGCTTCAATGTTTTCAGCTATCAGCTTTAGCTTTTTCAGCTATTGGCTTCAGTGATTTCAGCTATCAGCTTTAGCTTTTTCAGCTATTAGCTTCAATGTTTTCAGCTATCAGCTTTAGCTTTTTCAGCTATCAGCTTCAGTGATTTCAGCTATCAGCTTTAGCTTTTTCAGCTATTAGCTTCAGTGATTTCAGCTATCAGCTTTAGCTTTTTCAGCTATTAGCTTCAGTGATATCAGCCTTAGCTTTTTCAGCTATTAGCTTCAATGTTTTCAACTATCAGCTTTAGCTTTTTCAGCTATTAGCTTCAAGGTTTTTAGCCATCAGCTTTAGCTTTTTCAGCTATTAGCTTCGATGTTTTCAGCTATCAGCTTTAGCTTTTTCAGCTATTGGCTTCAGTGATTTCAGCTATCAGCTTTAGCTTTTTCAGCTATTAGCTTCAATGTTTTCAGCTATCAGCTTTAGCTTTTTCAGCTATTAGCTTCAATGTTTTCAGCTATCAGCTTTAGCTTTTTCAGCTATTGGCTTCAGTGATTTCAGCTATCAGCTTTAGCTTTTTCAGCTATTAGCTTCAATGTTTTCAGCTATCAGCTTTAGCTTTTTCAGCTATCAGCTTCAGTGATTTCAGCTATCAGCTTTAGCTTTTTCAGCTATTAGCTTCAATGTTTTCAGCTATCAGCTTTAGCTTTTTCAGCTATCAGATTCAGTGATTTCAGCTATCAGCTTTAGCTTTTTCAGCTATCAGCTTTAGTGATTTCAGCTATCAGCTTTAGCTTTTTCAGCTATTAGCTTCAATGTTTTCAGCTATCAGCTTTAGCTTTTTCAGCTATTAGCTTAAATGTTTTCAGCTATCAGCTTTAGCTTTTTCAGCTATCAGCTTCAGTGATTTCAGCTATCAGCTTTAGCTTTTTCGGCTATTAGCTTCAGTGATTTCAGCTATCAGCTTTAGCTTTTTCAGCTATTGGCTTCAGTGATTTCAGCTATCAGCTTTAGCTTTTTCAGCTATTAGCTTCAATGTTTTCAGCTATCAGCTTTAGCTTTTTCAGCTATCAGCTTCAGTGATTTCAGCTATCAGCTTTAGCTTTTTCAGCTATTAGCTTCAATGTTTTCAGCTATCAGCTTTAGCTTTTTCAGCTATCAGCTTCAGTGATTTCAGCTATCAGCTTTAGCTTTTTCAGCTATTAGCTTCAATGTTTTCAGCTATCAGCTTTAGCTTTTTCAGCTATCAGCTTCAGTGATTTCAGCTATCAGCTTTAGCTTTTTCAGCTATTGGCTTCAGTGATTTCAGCTATCAGCTTTAGCTTTTTCAGCTATTAGCTTCAATGTTTTCAGCTATCAGCTTTAGCTTTTTCAGCTATTAGCTTCAATGTTTTCAGCTATCAGCTTTAGCTTTTTCAGCTATTAGCTTCAATGTTTTCAGCTATCAGCTTTAGCTTTTTCAGCTATCAGCTTTAGTGATTTCAGCTATCAGCTTTAGCTTTTTCAGATATTAGCTTCAATGTTTTCAGCTATCAGCTTTAGCTTTTTCAGCTATTAGCTTCAGTGATTTCAGCTATCAGCTTTAGCTTTTTCAGCTATTAGCTTCAGTGATTTCAGCTATCAGCTTTAGCTTTTTCAGCTATTAGCTTCAGTGATTTCAGCTATCAGCTTTTTCAGCTATTAGCTTCAATGTTTTCAGCTATCAGCTTTAGCTTTTTCAGCTATTAGCTTCAGTGATTTCAGCTATCATCTTTAGCTTTTTCAGCTATTAGCTTCAGTGATTTCAGCTATCAGCTTTAGCTTTTTCAGGTATTAGCTTCAATGTTTTCAGCAATCAGCTTTAGCTTTTTCAGCTATGAGCTTCAGTGATTTCAGCTATCAGCTTTAGCTTTTTCAGCTATGAGCTTCAGTGATTTCAGCTATCAGCTTTAGCTTTTTCAGCTATGAGCTTCAATGTTTTCAGCTATCAGCTTTAGCTTTTTCAGCTATTAGCTTCAATGTTTTCAGCTATCAGCTTCAGTGATTTCAGCTACCAATTTCAGCATCTTCAGCGGCCAAATTCAGCTTCCAGCATCCAAACTAGCATCATTGTAGGTAATGCTGTATATCTAGTTTATGATTATGTTAAAAAGTTATGGTTTCACAGTTTAAAAATGTAGTTTCTAGAGTGAACAATGAATGTTTATCCTGTTCGTGTTTTGGATTTTTTGGATTATCTCTAGAAAATATTTATTTTCGGTTTCAATTGAAGCACAACAGCCTCATTTTTAAACTTCATATCTGCAAACATGAATAAAACATTTCCTTTGGGTTGTTGTTCCATTAGTTTCCCATAATTCCCTTTGTTTTCTGGAACGAGTGGAAGTGGATCTGTCCTCGGAGATGATTTGAAGTGTTTAATGCGATTTCTTTTCATCAGGACGTATTCAGCGGGGAGGAGGGGGAGGAGGCTGACAGGCCCCCCCCCGCGTGGCGGCTCCTCCACAGAAAGCGTTTTACATTTCACTCAAGTCCGTGTCGGAACAATAACAACAAGCACTTTCTCCTGGGATGTGGAGCCTTGACCTATGGAAGTTTTTTTATGTCAAAATTCAAAGTATTAAGCATTATTCAATTGACAATTCAGTTTGCAAATTCATCATGCAATTTGAAAATGCATTTTTCAATTTGCAATTCATTATTAATTTCAGGCTTGCAAAATGACAATTCATTTTACAATTTACAATTCAATATTCAAATTTACAATTCAATATCACAATTTTTTAAAACAAAATATTGAATAAAAACGAAATCAATTGCATTGCATATTGCCATGGGTTTTTGATGTCATAATTCAAATGACAATGCATTTTGTAATTGACAATTCAATATGCAGTTTGACCTTTCATTTTGAAATGCATTTTACAATTGACAATTCAATATTCAAATTAGGCTTTTAATATGAAAATACATTTTGCAATTTACAACTCAATATGACAATTTACAATTTAAATAATTAGAGTTTTAAAACAATATGATAAAAAACACAATATATGACATTCGCAAAATATTGCCATGGGTTTTTTATGTCATAATTCAAATGACAATTTGAATGAAAGTTCAAACTATATATTGAATTGTCAATTACAAAATGAATTGTCATTTTGCAAGCCTGAAATTAATAATGAATTGCAAATTGAAAAATGCATTTTCAAATTGCATGATGAATTTGCAAACTGAATTGTCAATTGAATAATGCATAATACTTTGAATTTTGACATAAAAAAACTTCCATATTGACCTGCAGACATGGATAACCATGAGCGTCATCTCCGTTAACATTTCTCTCATCTCCCAGAAGAACATAAAAAGTCCTCACATCATGAAAGCAGAGATGGGGGTGAACCACACCTGTGAACGCCAGCGCTCCGCACGCCGCGCAGGTTGAAGGAGCGCGGCGAGATGAAACGCGGGCGCCATCTCGTTCACACGCGTGATGATGAGTAATGGGAGGATGACAGCAGATCTGCAGATGCATGTCAGTGTTTACAGTGAGTGCCCCCCCCTTCCACACACAAACATGAATCCTGAAATTGGATGGCTTTCAGCTGGAGGGGGTCGCAGATGGTCACCCTCCCACTTCAGTCTGCTCACAGACTCTCAGCTTCTCCATCTCATGAACCTCAGACTGTTCTGCTGCAGCAATGAAAAACTCTTCTCTTGAACGTTTCTACTTTTTTGGCCTTCAAGTAAAACAAAAATTTTGTAAAAATTAACCAGAAAGGCGGATCGGTCTACCCATGACAGATGGAACAAGGAGGTCCTCCACATTCAATCAATAATACCAACAAATGACAAAACAGTAAAAGCAAAGATTAAATACTAGGGATGTGGATCGTTTGATCCGATACGATTCACGAATCAAGCTCAACGATTCACGAGTTGAACCACGATTCTTACTTTTTAATATTATGTTTATTGCTATGAGAATATTTACTAGATGGAGGAAATTTTAAATTATTTGTATTAAATCACCAACATTTATACATTTATTTAGAACAGTAGATCAGAATCAACAAAACTGATTTTAAAAGATTCATAGAAATAATTTTGTCATTTTAAACTTTTTTTTTGTCAGCCTTCTGGTTAAGTTCAGCAGTAACATAAACAACATAAAGAGGATAAAATTACTGCTGTTTTGGATCATTTAACAACAAAACTTAAAAAAGTTCTTCAATATTTTTCGGTGTACAACCCGTGTGAAAAAAGTATTTTTTTTCTGCAGCAGAATCATCTGATTCACATCCGCCTTTCAGCAGCGCGAGAGGCTGCGTTTCTTCAGAATAAGATGGAGTTTCGTTAATTGCTTCAACTGTTGAAGAGTTATCATAACCAAAAGAATGTAAACACTGAGATAAAGCTCAGATGTTAAAGCTAATTCATTTTTTCAGAAGGTATGTCAGTGAACAGAACTTCAGTCTCTGTTTTTGAACGGAAAAAAAATTCTCGCTTATTTTACTTTGAAAACCGGAAGTTTCTCCGCAACTAAAAAGTGTTTACTTTCGGTTACTACCGCGGCTCTTTCGGCTTTGTTTTAGTTCATAAACTAAAAATAATACATTAATCTGAATTCTAGAAGAAAAATACATAATTACCAGATGATATTCTGATCATATTTTACTACAGTTTACTATATTTATAAAGATCGCAAATCAGCGATCTTGGACGTCGCGAATATTCATACTCGGATTTTCGGGAGCAGATCGCGAATACTCGAGCACCCGGGTACTCGTTACAGCTCTATTAAATACACACATTCACACACATAGCAGTACTCTCAATTAGGGCTAGGCGATATGGCAAAAAAAGAAAATCACGATTTTTTTCAATTTTATTTCACGATTTCGATTTTATCACGATTTTTTTTTTAAATAAATTCACATTGACAAAAATTGAATTATGATTTTAGTTGAAAGAAGTAAACACATTTTGAACAACAACATTTTTGAGCAAAACACCGTTGCCTTTTCGTATTTTTTTCGGACCTCCACCATTTATTTACTCTAGAAGACTCAACCAGGACTCAACGCAAACTGAGGCCGGCGCCGCACGTCTGTCACGCCGTATGTCACGTGACTTACAAGAAAAAACACCGGGGAGGAGGAAGAGCTCGGATTTAAAGTCACAGGCAGTCAACAAGCTTTTGCCTTCTCGCTCTTGCAACTTTCGTAGAAGATCGCGATAAAACGATCTCTCAAAAATGACAGATCGTCAGCTTTGGAGATCGTATCACGGTTTTATATCGTCATATCGCCCACCCCTACTCTCAATATCCACCCAACATGATACTTCAACACATTTGTAAAACATCATACAGATCATCACAGACAGTGAAGCTGAAGCAGACACGATAGAAGATCCACATTCAGAATGTAAAAACAAACACGTATGTTTGAGATGGATTAAAGAGTTTTCTTGAACAATGACAGAGATGACATGGAACGTAGAGATAAAGAGAGATTGTTCCAGTCATAAGGAGCTGAACAAAGAAAAAAAAACAGTTATTTATGGTGTAAACGATGTAGTAAAGTAAAAGGAAGTAGGTTTAAAAAAAACAACACAGGACAACACAGAGTTGGAGATAACATTTAGGAAGTGTAAGCAGGTTGAAGAAGCTTTGAGTAAACAGTCCAGAATAGGACATAACAATAGTGATAGTCTTATTCTGATATGGAAGTTAAAGCTGTGAACTGATCGATCGAGTTTAATTTACTGCTGACTGATTGAAGACGAGTTTGGAGAGATAAATTAGGTTCAAACCAGACACATTCTTAACTTGATGTTAATAAACTTTACATTTGTAAATATATCAACGTAACTGATGCCACAAACTGAAATGACTTAACTTTATGTTAGTAAAGTAGTAATACCAACTTTAACACGAATAAAGGTTATATCAGTAATATGAAGAACTCTAATAAAGTTATTGAAAATAACAACTTTACGTTGGAACTTTGTATTGGTAATCTTTAAAAAGATTAGTGATATTTCCAACTTTACACTAGTACAAATTTTACATTAGTTAAACCAGTGACGCCAAAAACTTTATGTAACTTTACATCAGTGATGAGGGTAACTCTACATTAGTAAACATCTCATTAGGATAGTTAGTGACGTCATGAAATATTAAACTTTACGTTCAGTGATGTGGTCAACTTCATATTAGTCACATTATATTTGTCAAATTAGAGACATTACCAATGTTACACTCGTAAACTTATGCTAGTCCAGATGACCCGACTTTTAATGTAAACAAGCCGAGGAGAGCAGAAGGTTACAGTCATGACCAGCTTTACATCAGGTAATCAGTAGTTAGTAAAACTAGAGACGTAAACGTCTTTACAAAGGTAAACTTTACACTAATAAATCAAGTGATGAGCCACTTTAACACTAGTAAACTTTACTCTACTAAAGTTAGTGATGTGGTCAGTTTTACATTGGCAAACATCACATCTATAAAGTTTATCAGCTTTAAGTAAGTCAAATTTACATAAAATAAACACGACGGTGCCAATTTTACATGAACCCTTTTAGGCCTAAGCCTCAAAATGTCCGCCTGGACTTTTCTGCTAATTTTGACTGTGAAAGCATCAGAGAATGTCCTACAAATGTGTTCTTTTGTCCCTTTTTCCAGAAGACAATGAATTTTCAATATCTATCATCATTTTACAATTTATTTTATTTCATAGTAGTGTTAGACCAATTTAAATTGTAAAAAAACACAAAATCGAAATGTGATTTTTAGAGTTTTTAGTGAGAAAAACAGTGCAAATGTACATGAACAACAGATTTTGTTTGTTAAAAGTTTAAATTTATCCAATATAAAACAATTTACAACAACATTTCTGTATGTTTCTCCCTAAAAGTGCAAAAAACAGTGCATAAAATCTCAAATATCTACAGGCGTTTTTGGTCACACGGGGCAATTCTGTCCTCCTTGGCTCCTCAAAGGCCTTGGTGATGCTGTCAGTGACAGTCTAAAGTCCCAAACTTCCAGGAAGTGCTCTTGGTGAACAGTTTGCAGCATCAGTGGGAAAAGATTTCCCCTGCTGATGGTTTTCTGTGTTTAGAGGTGGTTGGACATCTGGGATGTGTCTGGAGTTGAATCTCAGTAGATGAGGGTCTCCATCATCCGGTTCTGCATCTGTTGTTGATGTGGTGAGCAGATGAGGTCTCTGACCACATCACCAGAACCTCCAGAATCCTCTTATCTTCTCCTCTTTGGTCCTCCAGAATCATCAGCTCCAGCTTACAGGACACTGGAAGAAAAAATGTTTTCATTTATTGGAATATTAATTTCCTAAACAAATGTAACTATATGCTTATTTTATAAAATTACCTATAATTTATGATTAAAAAATAAGATAACTCACATTTGAATGTTATTTCCCTCAAACAGTTTGTGTTTCAGAGTAAAAACTAGCTAGTAAGTGTTTGAATCCTTCAGAAAATAACCCGGAAATGCAGCTCCACAAACGTTACCTTTTCTCGCCAAAAATGACTCCTTCCGTTGCTCCTTCGGTCTCAAAATCTTCTCAGGACCTTCATGAAGGTTATATTTCCCAGGATGGTTGTCTTTCAGACATTTTCCTCATTTTTTTTGCCATTATAAAAACTATTTTCGACCGCTTTGTTATCTGCATCTCTCCTCCTCTCCGCCTGTCTCACCGGTAAACAGAAGAGCTCCCTGCAGGCTTCCGGGTGAGATTACCGTAATGAACCAATATTGACAAAAAAGCGCAATGTCTCAGCTTTCAGAAACTGTTAGAATTTTTGAAATAGAGCAAACCGTTCAGGAATTACGGTAATTCAAAGAGCGCGTGTAAAAAAGTGTCACCAGCGACACGCTCGCCCTTAAAGGGTTAATAGTTAAATATCACTTCATAAAATATTCAGCATTTAAACTGAAGTTTTTTCAGTTGATCCGTCCGCTCTCGTCACTTTTGTTTTCATGCTTCTGTCATCAGTTCAAACGTTTCCTTTCGGATTGATCCAAACATTCTTCAGTCAGAGGTTTGTCCGGGACAATTGAGGCGCGCAATGTAAGAATTATAGATTTTTTTTTACTTCGACTTCATTGACTGCTGCTTCCCCTCATGGATTCACGGTAATGGTTGCAAACTCAAGAAAATAATAATAAAAAAAAATCTAAAGGAGTTTTAAAAATGCAGCTCTGCTGAATAATTCATGTGGATATTATTTATTTTTTTCATAGCACCAACATAATGTCCAAAAATAAGAATTCCTGAAAACCAAATCTGTACTGAGTTAAAAAAAAAAAGATTTAATTTAAGAGACTGCAGGCGGACATGAAGACGAGGGAACAGAAAACCCAGGAAAACATCATGACCCGACCAAGAATGGAGTCAAACTTTGCCAACAAAAAGTAGACATTTGAACACTGGTGCATAAATTACACATTTTATATGCTTTAAATGGTTATTTCCTGCACAGAAAGACCTTTCTGACCTCCACAGATCACCCAGAGGTAAGAACCATCTAGAATTATATTTAACTTTTGACAACACTAAATGTATGAATATAATAAGAAGACATGAAGAAATGGAAATATGAGGAAAATATATGGGATCAGAGGAGTCTCATAATTCAGAAATGCACAAAGTTTGTGCATTTCTGAATTATGAGACTCCTCTGATCCCATAAAAATAAGAACAATAATTTCTTTAAAAAGCTGTTTGTCATCAACCATGAATTCTATATAACATGTAGAACACATGATTGTCTTTATGTTCACATTAATATGTTCAATAAAGTTGAACAGGAATCCTTAATTTAGTTATAAGACATTATAAAGCATTAGAAATTAGTGAATAAACCTTGAAAAGACACTTATTAAAAATGTATGAGCATTTGTTCAAGTCTTATTCTTGGTTTTAAGCTGGACCTGAACCCCATTGAGGTGTTTTGGGGTGAGCTGGACGGAAGAGTCCAACTTCTGAAACAGAATTCATTCCAGGTGACTGAAAGCTCATCAAGAGAATGCACAGAGTGATAATCAGAGCTAAAGGTGGCTATTTTAAGACACTAGAACATAAGAAATAATTGGAAATATTTGACCTTTTTTTGGTCGAGCACAACCTCCACGAGTTCATCACAGACCTGTACCGGGTAGTGGACCCTTGATTTAATGGAAACAGGCAGCACGTCAAAAAATGATGAGTTTGCAACACCTGAAATGTGAAAAAGTAACACAAAGGGGTCCAAAGAATACATCCACCTGTGATGAGTTGGGTGTGAGAATGAGTTGAACATCAACCTCTGTGTTTAGACATGTAGGGCCATTGGTAAGAGGGTGACGGGGCATCTCTGTGAGCAATCAGGAGATGTCCTGTCAAGGCCCTACTCACCAATTTTAACCGCACCTTGTAGTACACACACCTCTAACACCTCAAAATATACACTCTAACAAACAAACACGCATGCATCACACAAGGAAGGTGGGACTTTCGACCCTCTGTCCCCTACCCCATCCCTGGCGAGGGGGGATGGAAACCCTCGGCCTAGTGGGTCTTGTCTCCTGGGTGCCGGTCTCCTGGGCTCTGTGACCTCCTCACCACGCTTGGAGAGGTATCCCCAAGATCTAACGGGGGATCAAACTACATCGGAGCCATGGGGTGTCCAGGTCTCGGTGGTTCGGGTTCCGGTCCCGGCTCTCGAGAAATGGGCCTCTCCGGGATTGCATCAGTGGGTGTGCCTGGTCAGGCCTTGTTAACATCATTCCTCTGGGACCCTCGTTCCTCTTGGGTGTCTCTCTGCTGGGCGGGGGTGGGCGGCCCCTTCCCGGCTTGCCCCTGGACCTCCCGCGGCGGGCACGGGCGGACGTCTGGAGCATAGAAGCGGGTCATCCTGGGGGAGCTCTGGCTCGTGCCTGGGGTGGGGCGGGGGGATGCTTGGCGCTGCTGGGTGGTGGTGTGCTGCTCCTCTGGGGTTGGGGGGCTCTCCGGGTGTGGGGCCTTGTGTTGGCCCTCTGGGCGTGGTGGGGGGATTGCTGCTCTGGCTGGGCGGGGGTCCGCGCTCTCTGTGCTCCCGTGTCTTCCGGCTCTCGGGCGTGGGGGCCTCTGCGGCGGTCCCTGGTCTGGGTGTCTGGCGGGATTCTGCGGCTGACTGGTTCTCTCCATGGCCCCTGGCGGGTGTTGGGGGGCCCGTGCTGCTGCTGCCGCCCCGGTGGGGGGCCTGGGTGTGGGGGTGGCCGGGCTCTCTCTCCTTCTATACATTCCATCAACATCCACATCAGCAAAACATAAACACTCACCTGAGCACAGGTGTCAGCTCACCTCGCACTAACAGAATGTGTGATGGAATGAAAGGCTTTATTTGTGTCAGCTTCTATGATTGTGTGTGAGCTGTAGTGGTATTGTGTTCATTTTTGACAACTTTAAAGGTAAAGATTATTTTAGCCAAAAGGTATGTGTGTAACTGAGTGTGTGTGTAGACAGGCCCCGCCCATTCCAGATTGTTATTTAGACCTGGTTGTTATAGGATGTTACTACTCTGTTAACTTCTTTGTTCTCTTAACCCCACTCTTTTATCCCCCCCCCCCCCCCCCTTGTTTCCGTCCGGTCCAACAAAAAAAAAGAACAAGATACAACATAATTAAAATAAAGTTTAGCATGAAATACAACAAACAATAAACAATAAAATCTGTCCAACGCAAGAGGCTCTCAGCCCGTATCTGCTTGCTCAGCTGTTGGACAGGACAAGTTAAAAAAAAAAAAAAAGAACATCAACCTCTGTGTCAAACTGGCTAACGTCAGTCTATTATAGTATTGCATCATTTTCACTAACAATCATTGGCTTAGTCGCCCGCCCACCTCTGAGCCCGGTCCAACAGAACACTGGGCGGCCCAGCTCGCTCCTTTTGACTTTACAGACTTTCTTATCTGCCTAATGGTTCAGACGTTGATGCAGTGGTACCCGTACCCCTGTCCCACGCCCCCTTCAGGAAGCTGAGGTAATGCCAGCCACACTCACACACCTTCTGACCTTCCAAGAACCAGATCCTTGAGATTCTGGAGATCTTCTGCAGGAGGAGTCCTGACTCGGAGGAGCGGAGCATTGTCTCCTGCTGCTGACATCACTCAAATAGTGGGACAGACTGGTTGAAGTAGGCCTGGTCCTGGATCTTCCCAGCCTCCGCCCAGTGGGACACGCCCAGAACACCTCCAGGGATGTTTCCAGGAGACATCCGGACCACATACCTGAACCACCTCAGCTGGGTCTTCTGGATGTGGAGGAGAAGCAGCTCTACTCCGAGATCTCTCCGGGATAGAGTCCAGCCACCCTCCGGAGGAAGCTCATTTCAGCTGCTTGTAGGAAGAGGAAGCTCATGACCATAGGTGAGAACTGGAACGAAGATCGACCGGTAAATCGAGAGCTTTGCTCTAGCTCAGCTCTCCATTCACCACAGCAGACCAATCCAGCCACTGCATAATGGCGGCTGCTGCTCCAAACCTGTCGATCTCACGTCCTGATCTTCCCTCACGCAACAATACTCCATGATACTTCAACTCCTCCACCTGGGGCGAGTAAGAAACATGGTCTCAGGCTTAAAAGGTCACCAAACAGGACAGTTGAAGGCTGACTTCATTCTAAGCCTGAAAAATGCCCCCCAAAAAGGGGGCGGGGCTAATGGAGCCACACTGGGTAGCGGAGGTGTGGCTTGGATCTATGATTGACAGATTAGCTTTATGCAGTGTATGCTGAGTCTTCAATATGGAGAGTGGTTTGTCATTATGTTCAATTGAAAACATGGAGAGAGAAAGTGATGAAAGGTTCTCCACTGAACTTCCTGTGGAGGTCGAGGATTTCCCGCCTCCTCCTTCTCCCGAGGCCGGCCCTCATGGTCCAGAACCGAAATGTTTGGAGCCGCTGAATCAAGACCGTTGATATATATTACATTTACAAGCTCAGTTCTATAGATTCTGACATAAATGCAACATCTGTTCATGTGACAGCAGAGTGTTACCTGGAACACTAGAAGGTGCAGTTTTTGCATTATTTACAGCTTATATTTTAGAGATAATAAAAATGTAAATATACAACATCAATCATTTACTAGGCTTCAATTTGAGCCATGAAATCAGTTGTGAAAACGATCTGCTAACAGCTGATCGTTGCAAAATCGAAGATGGGCGGGGCTTTAACACTGGAGCTCAGAGCACTGTGACGTCACACTTCTGAGACTTACACCAGTTGACCAATCAGAAAATTCAACTGCAATACCTTGTTTCAACCTGTAGAGGGCAGCACACAGACGGTTTTTGACCATATTTTCAGGAATTAAACAAGTTTATTTTAATTCGTCAGAAATGTGGCAACAACCAACAGACAGAACTTGTGACCCTTCCGCTCTCCTGGGTTTGTTTACATTAAAAGAGGGGTCATCTGGACCCTACAAGACAGGTTTTTTCTCAATGATTGTCGATCTTTACTGGTGTCCAATAACAGACATGAAGACTTGTCCACCTTTGTCATGGAAGGTCTAACGCCTCGATGTAAGGGTGGGGTCATCTGGACCCCATAAGAGAGCACGAGGGTTAAAGCTCCATTTACAGAGGTCAACAGGCAAAAAAAGTTGATTTAGGGTTTGGTTACCCTGAAACCCAGCTGGATCAAACCTCTCCCAAAAAAGTCGTTTTATTATTTTTCACAAGCATAACAAATAAATGTTATGAGAAAAAAAAAGGAAAAAGCTGGAAAAGAAGGAAAAACAGAATTCTATGAAGACTGTCAAATAAACAGCAGTTCTCCGAGGAGAGAAATTGTTATTTTTTGGGCTGCTTGGCGTGAGTTTAGTCTGGATTTTTTAGTATTTTCATTCAAAAACATGATGATTACTTTGTTGATAAATGTTATTTTTGTTGTTTGTGTAACATTAGACCTAAAACTTTCATTATTTACTGTAAAAACAGCATGTTTAGCATTTTTAGGGTTTCCACAGAAAATAGTTCACATTTTTCCAGACAGAATCTTCTGTTTTTACATGATTTTATGTCTAGTGTGTGAATACAACATAGAAAAATGAGAAAATAAAGGTAGTGTCACATAGGAGAGGTTGTGCTGATTAAAATGATACCAAAAAGGCAGCAGAAGTCTTTCAAATTAAAAGCACAGGTAAATTTAAATATAGACACAGACTGAGTTTGTGACCCTATGGTGCCAATGGGTTAAAATAAACATTCTAAATGTACAATTTCATATTATAATTATTTGCAGATAGTAAGTGGCTGACAAATACTGTAAATAAATAAATAAAAAATAATGTTGATCAAAAGTGATTCATCTTTTACAAATTTGTGATTAATTAGTTAATATTTTTATTAGTCCTACCCTAATTTAAATGAAATAGACCCTAAATGCATCCTCAAATGTAATAAAGTAGAAGAGAAGATTAACTATTTCTGACTTATTCTAATAAAATCAAACAGTATCAAGACAATGACCTTTGACCTTCGTCCTGGACACAAAGATGATGTCTCGCAGTGACATCATAGAATAACTGAATGTTACTAACTAAACATTTACCTACAGACATCAAGATTCAAACACACAATATTGTCAGTAAATTATAGAATTTTTTGGTTTGCAGAAAAGTTAATTTTTGCAGAAAAATCATAATTTGCCGAAGAAATGGGAAAAATCAGCAATATTGTTAAAAAATTGAAGAAATTTCTTGGAATGCATAAAATATATTTTTAGCAGAAAAATGAAATCACTATTTGCAGAAGAAGTTGCAGAAAACAGCAATATTGGCTACACATTGCACAAAAATATAAATTTAAAACACAAAGTATACTGAAAAATCCAGGTTAGTTGAAAACCACAAACATTTCTGATCTATTGCAAGAGAATTGTAGAACAGCAGTATGAAAAGACCCTGAGAAATGACTAAAATTATGTAAATTAAAGCAAACTTACCAAAAAGTATCAAGAAGAGATATTTGCAGAATTGTTTAAAGACAGCAGAACAAATACATGTTTGAATTTTTAAACAACATAATGTATATAGAAGTTAGAATAATAGAAAGTCTGGAGTTTGATGACGAAAATAGCAAATAATATTTTTTTATAAAGCTAGCATGTGGCTAAAATATTAGCTTAATTCAAAATTAGCTAAAACATCAGTAGATGCTAAATTAGCCACAAAAGCTAGCATGTTCCTAAAACATTAGCTGAGCTCTAAAATACCCTGAAAACCCTCAGTGAAAACTGAAATAGCTAAAAAAAAAACAAAAAGAAAAAAAGCTAGCATGTGGCTAAAATATTAGCTTAATTCAAAATTAGCTTAAAAAACATCAGTAGATACTAAATTAGCCACAAAAGCTAGCATGTTCCTAAAACATTAGCTGAGCTCTAAAATACCCTGAAAACCCTCAGTGAAAACTGAAATAGCTAAAAAAAAAAAAAAAGAAAAAAAGCTAGCATGTGGCTAAAATATTAGCTTAATTCAAAATTAGCTTAAAAAACATCAGTAGATACTAAATTAGCCACAAAAGCTAGCATGTTCCTAAAACATTAGCTGAGCTCTAAAATACCCTGAAAACCCTCAGTGAAAACTGAAATAGCTAAAAAAAAAAAAAAGCTAGCATGTGGCTAAATTATCAGCTTACCTTCAAAATGGCCTCAAAATCCTGAGTAAATACCTTATTAGCTCTACATGCTGTCAGAGTGAAGGACATTCCCTGTGGTTTGACCAGGCACCAACTCTCGCGCGGCACAGACTGAAGCCAAACAGGAAGTAACCAAACGTTGCAGTACCGGCACTGACCAGAGAGGCTGGTGCTGAGAGTGAGCAGATTCCCATTGACTCCAATGTTAAAATCCTCATTTTCAGCCCATATTACAGCGTTTTTCAACCTTTTTTGAGTCAAGGTACACTTTTTTAATGAAAAAAATCCCGCGGCACACTAGTATCCAAAAAGGTAAAAAATTTTAGTCAGTATTGATGTACAATCCAAGTTTACATTTTCAAAATAAGTGGGAGGTGTCAATGCAGCGCAGAGGTGATGTCATTCTAACCCAGTGTTTCTCAATGTCAATTCTCGTACGATCCCCCCCCACACACACACATAACTTTCTGCTGTGAATATCATTAGTACCATTAGTCAATTTACTCCAATTCAACTTATACCTCTTCAAAACAGTCTACATAAATATAAATAAATAAATAGATAAAGAATACTTCCAAAACTTTCAAAGTAAAAACAACAATCTTTCCTTGTTTCTCTCCACAGTAGTGATGGAAATTCTGGCTTTTCTCAAAAATTCAGTTCTTTTCCATTAAATCTCTGAAAACAGCAACTTTTTCAACTACCAAATGGATTTTTAGGTTGTTTTTTGCTTTATTTAATTTATTATAAACTACTATATAAGATTATGCACAAAGTCCATAATGTAAACATGTTTTCATTCATTTAAAGTGTATATTATGTTTATGTTGTTATTTATCCTTTCCAGATAGAATGTACAAAATCAATGACAAACAGAACTATTAACTATTCAGCATTTAACTCGATACATTTTAAGTTTTTTTTTTTCCTTTTAAACACATTTGAAGTGAACAACACAAAACTCTGCAACCACAACCCAAAATACAAATTAAATTGCGCAAAACTAATAAATAAGGACCTTTATTCACAATAATGTTAAGAAAGACAAAAGAGTCTCAGCTTTAAGATTTAAATCTGGTTTCTTCACTCGCTCTCTCTCTATATATAATAAATATAGAATATATCTACACATATAGAATGATTTCCTGCAGACTCTGCTCTTTCATACTATCAAAAAAGTCAAATGTTTCCAGTTTTTTCTTCTTTTCTAATGTCTCCAGTTTCTTGAAGGTTTGATGTAATGTTTTCTCTCTCTCTACTCAGCTATTACGCCCCATTCACACTGGACGCGAAGTCCGCTTCCATTCGGCGCCCTTGTTATCCTATGGCGTCGTTCACACAAGGCGCGGAGCGGCGCGGTGCAGCGGATCGTTTCCGCGGATCGTTTCCGCGTCTGACCTATTTTGTGCGCGAGCCGCGAGCGTTCCGCGTCAATTCTGGCCAGAAGTTGCTTCAAGATACATGAGAAAATCCGGTTTCTTTTCAAAATATAACCATTTTTTCACAATAAAATGTCGCGATTGACAAATGTGATCATGTTTTTGTATCTAAACAGGCAGTAGACATGGATATAGACATACAATCACATCACAAACGTGCGCGCGCGAGCACAGAGACACACAAAACAGACAGACACGCACACTTTTTTTTTTCTTTTTTCACAGACACGTACACACGCAGATCAACGTGGATAGACTCCAGTGCGGGGTGAGGAGTTTCGGGAGTTAATAAAACGACAACAGAGAGGCAGAGAGCAGCTCATCTTAGCAGAAACAGGGGGTAATATTTGTAGTTTATTAATTTACCCACACACACACACCTGCGAGTGCGTGCGCACAGACACACACAAAACAGAGATGCACACGCACGCACACAGATCAGTACAGTTGGCCGACAGAGCGGGTGGGCGGGGTTTTGAGAGAGCAGTTTTTCTTAGCAGGAACATGGGTTAATGTCTTTAGGCTATGAAATGATCAACCATGATGGCAAAAACAAAAAAAGCTCTAGCAGAAGCGCCTGTGGACCGCCGCGGAAAAATGCACGTCTGGTGTGAACTACAGAGCGGAGCGGCGCGGACTCCGCTTCGCGGCGCTTCCGCGTCCAGTGTGACCCCGGCGTTACGGTGCTCTAACCCCTTCCCCCCCAGCGCGCGCAATCTCTTTCTCTCGTTTCTTTTAATCTCTAATATATTTTTCCATCACAATTCTTGATCTTTAATTCAATCTTCCTCTCTCTGTGTGGATATCTCGGTCACTTACTGTCCTCCGATCAACTGTTTAGTAACTAACAGAAATGGTTTGATCCCCGGATCGCACCGCGCCCCCCGCCATTTTGCCCAATGCATCATGGGGGATGTAGTGCATACATTCGCGCGGATTCCGGATATCCTCACGTTTCTGAGCTTCATTGTTTTGTTCACTTTTGAAACTGTCTGACAGGAAGCCACACCGCTAAACACGAGCTTTAGCTGCTGTTTCTGTTAGAACCGACAGACTTTATGAACAAGGAAGTGAGGACGTTAACCACTTCTGATTGGTCAGATTGATGACATGTGATCAAGCCTCCAACAATGATTGGCGGAGACAGTTGAAGGGAGCGGGACTTTTCAGAAAGCCGAGCTTGCAGCTGGTTTAGCTGTCAGATTGCGGTAACATTATTCTGATTAAAGAGTCATTTATAGAAACAAAGAAACATTTCTTTAACAATCTTGCAGATTACAAACTACCAGGATTAAATCAGGGCCGTTTGGAAGAACATAGAGCGGATCTTCCGGTGCACACTGGTTGAAAAACACTGCTCTAATAAACCCCTTTAATTCCTGCTGCTTAAAGTTTTTATTTCATCAATAGCCGCATATTTGATCCATGACAACTCAGAGGGGAGTGTTTTCTTTTCTAAGTTTGTAGATTTTTCTTAAAACAGCATTTGTTTTGATGATGGCGGTGGATTCTGGGAGCAGAGCTCCGTGTTTTACTGTCTGCTACAGATTTAGCATTAGCATGAGCGCTTTCTGGGAGTCTTCCAGTGTATTTTCTCTGGTAAATATTAAAAAAAAAAAAAAAAAACCATTATAATTGCCGGAAATAAACCTTTAATGTGATGATTAAATATTTTAATTCCTGTTATTATTTATTTTACTTTCAAAATGTGTTAACGTCAATATTTTTGACATTAATGTCAGTTTAATGTAAAAAAAGACGTTTTCTCAGTATTTATATTGATAGTTCTTTTCTTTTATCAGTCATAACATATCAGGACAGAACTCAGATCTGCTCCAGTAACACCAGAATCTCTTCATGTGAAGTAATTGACATGCAGATGATCCACATTTTTAAAGTTAAAATGTGAAGACATACAGAAAACTTTCAGTCAATTAGAAAATATAATTTAAATATTTATTGTTTTGTAAATTTGCTCGTTTTATTTTTTAACTTTGTCTTGTGATTTTAATTTTAATTACATTTTATTTATTTATTTTATTTATCTCGTGTTTCTCTTGTATGTTCCTCTCCAGGTCTGCTTCTGGTGGTGATGAGTGGATTTATAATCCAAAACAATCCAGAATTTACATTTTAAGGCTGTAAAATTCTATTTCTAACATGTGGAGATGACTTCTGCTGATGTGTGTGATTCAATAAAAATCATGTTTAACATATTTGAGTGACCAGTCTCTTCTGTTTATTCACTGTTTTAACATACAAGAAAGACTAAAGGAAATGTGGGTCAAAGTCAGATCTGTACATTTACTTATGAAACAGATGAAATTATTCCAAACATCACAAGCATCAATCATTGATAATTCAGAATTTGTTTCTCTGGAGCTCATTAAACATGTCATGGTTAGAAAGCATCATCTATGATAAAACTGTCTGTTTTTTGTATATATTAAGTGCATTTCTATCTACTGGAAACATTTTTAGTAAGAAATTAAAGAAAAATAAAGTTTAGTTGTTGGTGTAACTCTGTGCAGCTGCTGGACGTTCCAGACTCCAGATGTTCCCGTTCACGTCCTCCTCAGTGATGACAGAACCAGGAGCGGCTCTTCCTTAAACCAAATCTTTTAAGAAAATGACTTTACCTTTCAAAGAACATGACAGTATTTAGTTTGGATTGTCAGCAGAAGAAGCATCATCAGTCATGTTGAACCTCTTCACTCCTGACGTCCATCACATTCTGACTGATATTACCACAGTAGTTCATTCTGCTTCACTGGAGTCTGTGACTGTGTAGGAAAGAATTCACTCAAATATTAGCTCCAGCTTAAAGAAGATGACAGGATTAACTAAAGAGTAAACAGAAATACTCCTCATATTGAAATCACACCATTATGTGATCAGACGTCAACAATTTTATTAACATGTACCACGGGAAAATACCTTTTCATTGTTGTCTAAAAGTCACTTCCATATAGTGTAAAACACCAAGAACTTACCATAAGGATCCATGATGCTTTGCAGGAGAATTGAAGCTGTTAGCCGTTAGCATTAAGGAACTGGAGACAGCGGCAGAAGCTGTGGGTGTGAACATCGGGAGAAAGAGAGTCAACTCGGTCCCGCCCCTTTACTCCATATTTGGAACATCCGTGTGAGGCGGAGTTAACTCCAGCCAATATGGCTGCAGCCATGAGCTGCATATTTAGGCTTCATTTTGGGGACTGTGGAAGTCAATGGGTGACGTCAGAGATGATTGGTCTAATTATAGATTATGTCTGTGGGTTTGACTCACAGCTAAATTTGAAATACAAAAGCCCATAAGGCATTACACATCACAGTAACAATGCATGGTAGTTCATCAAACAAACAGCATTTACAGTAGACAACTGGGCAGGACAGTTTTATCAGTATCTTGCCCAAAATTACAGAAAGGTTAGGGGGAACTTGAAACTTGTGATTCCTAAGTTTGGGGGATCACAAACTGTTGAAACCGTCTCTCTGTGCGTGTGAGGTGGGGGAGGGGTGAGAGCTGCAGTTTGAGCACAGTGTCATCTAATGGCTGAGCTGCGCTTTGGAGTACGTCTGAACCAATGACCGCTGTTCGCCAACCATACGCCCGATCAGGATCATTCTTTCAGTTTAGTAAACCTCAGGCTTAGAAGAATTAACAAATATATAATTTGTTTGTGTCAAACACAACATCTTTATGTGAAATTGATCAGAAGTGAAAAGAATAAATCTTTGCTGTCATCACCTCAAAATCCTATGTTAACGAATGGGAGAACGCCAATTTTACATGCTTCAAACAAGTGTCCATATCTTCAAAACTACTTCAGATATCAAAATGATTGAACCCTTGTAAGAACCACGAGACTTTCAACTATTATCTGTGTAAAATTCGTGTTTCTAGGTTTAAATGCGCTTCCACAAACGCAATCTAAAGACAGTCCACAACAGAAAAAGCCTTTTCCTCCTCTACAGTGTAAAAGAATAGGAGAACCGGCTGGAGTTTGTCTCAAACTTGGGGCTCCTGCGAAAGAACTGTTCACCCCATGACTTTGAGGGTGATATTAAACGAATCTAGACAAATTTTCCTACATTTTGGTGAAAGAATTGTGACTCTACGACCTACGGTTCAGGAGTTATCGCGATTTGTTCAGAAAAGTTTTGTGTTAAGAAACCAGCTCTGCACGCTCTAGGTGATGACGTCACACGCTCTACTAACGGTCCATAAGTCCAAAAATAGCTGATTTCAAACAGCTGTAGTTCAGAAACTATAAGACAAATCCAAGAGAAAAGTCAGACCTGGAGAGCCCCGTCTCTCTACTGTATTTTAAAGTTTGAATGGTGTCTCTAGCTCAACAATTGTAGGAGGAGTTACATTTCAAACACAGTGAGGTTGAAGCTCTGTCCCCATTCACTTCAATGTTAATTTAAATTTTAACAAGTTCAAAAATTTCAAAAACTATAAATATTTCCAGAAATGTTTGAAGACAGCAGAAAAGTCCACAAATAGCAGAACAAGTACATGTTTGAATTTTCAGAATTGCATAAAGTATGTAGAAGTTATGACTGCATGAAGAAATCTAATTAGATTGTAAATGCTTACATTGGTTTCCATTGGTTGCCATCACATGGCATCATGTGACCTTTGATCATGTGACATCAAAGGAAAATACCTTTTGATGGTGATGACATCATCGTGACATCATCGCCAGAGTTATCAAACCAGCGATCGATCTGCCAGATTTCACTTCAAATCCCAAAGACAGAAAAAGCAAAGACAAGCACAAAAGGATCAGCAGCCACAGCAATGCAGCATCAGAGCTTCCACACTGGACCTTACCAGCCTCATGGACATCCACGAGGCCCCGCCCCCCAAGGAAACCCTAATTGGGGACACAGAAGCCACAATGTTGGCTTCAATCCTCAATGCCCACCAGCTCCTGGGCCCCACATGAATCCTCATTGGGGACAGAGAAACAATCATAGCTGGGGACAAAACAAACCCTATCTCCCCGTAAATCCCCCGTACCAACCAGGTCCTGGCCCCCACATAATCCCTAATTGGGGACACAGAAGCCACAAAGTTGGCTTCAATCCTCAATGCCCACCAGCTCCTGGACCCCACATGAATCCTCATTGGGGACAGAACCCTAATGGGGGATATAGAAACCACTATGTCCCCTTTAATCCCCTGTGCCTGCCAGCTCCTGGCCCCCACAAAAACCCTCATTGGGGACAGAGAAACGATCCTTACTGGGGACATTGCAACAACGAAGTTCCCTTTAAACCCCCACATTCTCCAGCTCCTGACCCCCACATGAATCCAAATCCTGAAAATCCACCAAAAACCCCATCACCCCCACCCTCGGAATCGGATCCCGAGGATCCACCAGCTCCTGTTCAAAGCATAAAGGTAAAGCTGGAAAGTGAACGCTCCAGTCATCTCTTCAACCCTGATGACACTAAGACATCAGATGACACTAAGACATCAGATGACACTAAGACATCAGACAATGATGAGGCAATAGAAGACGTACAGGACATAGAAGAACAAATAGCTAACTTGACAAATGACCTGAAGCAGAGAGAAGTCGATTTGTATGAAGTCAAGCATAAAAGACATGTGATCCAGGGGGATTACGAGCATCAGCGTACATTTATTGAAACAATCAAAAAAATGGAGTCAGTGTCCGAGTTTAGATTCAGGTCTGCTAGAGAAATGTCCTTTCGTGAAATTGAACTGGAGCACGTAAAACAAGCTGCCAAAGAACGTAAGAAGCAAAATAAAGAGGCTCATCGGCTAGCTTTGAGTAAACTGGCATCGCTAAAGAAAGAGTTACAGGAAAAAAGTAACTACAATTTGGAGCTGACAGAGAAACTAAGGATTGAGGAGGAAAAAGAAAAGGATATTCAGCAGAAGATGGATGAGATTAAAATCCAAATGGAGACAGAAGAGAAACTTGCAGAAAGTTTGAAACTTGCAGAAAGTTTGAAACTTGAAGAAAGTTTGAAACTTGCAGAAAGTTTGAAACTTGAAGAAAGTTTGAAACTTGCAGAAAGTTTGAAACTTGAAGAAAGTTTGAAACCTGCAGAAAGTTTGAAACTTGAAGAAAGTTTGAAACTTGAAGAAAGTTCTGAACTTGCAGAAAGTTTGAAACTTGAAGAAAGTTTCAAACCTGCAGAAAGTTTGAAACTTGAAGAAAGTTCTGAACCTGCGGAAAGTTTGAAACTTGAAGAAAGTTTCAAACCTGCAGAAAGTTTGAAACTTGAAGAAAGTTTGGAACCTGCAGAAAGTTTCTCTGCAAATGAAGCTCAGGTTTGTGTTGAAGAAAAGACAGTTGCAGCACAAACTCTGGATCTTTGCTTGGATAAATGCACAGAATTAACCACCAACGGAGGAATCTCAGCAAATACCTCTCAATTGAAAAAGTCTTCTCACAAAACTAAAAGAAAGACAAATGGAAAAAAGAAGAAGGCTTCTCAAAGCCCCAAAAATACAGCAGCAAAGCGCTCTAAAAAAGAAGTCGACCCATCACCTGACCCCGTTCAAGCAACTGAGTCAGGAAATCAGGAAAGGGAAGACCCAGAAGCTTCGTCTTCTAAACAGAAGAAACCGAAGAAGCTCTCACTGTGGAAGCGCTTCATAAAGTTGTTCACACCTCGCCACAGAATCCAGAAAAAATAGGTTCTCTGGGATCCACAGTGCTGCAACATGTGACAGCAAAAAAAAAAAAAAAATAGGTTCCCTTTTTGTTTCTCATTGCTTAGTCTTTTTTATACATATTTCTTTCTGTATTTCTTATTTATTTAATTTATTTGTTTAGTTAGTAAGTAATTAAGTTAGTTAGTTAGAAAATAGGTTAGTTAGTTAGAAAATAGGTTAGAAAGTTAGAAAATAGGTTAGAAAGTTAGGTCAATTAGTTAGAAAGTAGGTCAGTTAGTTAGAAAGTAGGTTAATTAGTTAGAAAGTAGGTCAGTTAGTTAGAAAGTAGGTCAGTTAGTTAGAAAGTAGGTTATTCTGGCCAATTTGCACCAAACCTTCCTTCACCTTCAGCCAATCCTCAGTAGAATCTGAAGGTGATGAAAATCAAAACTGTATTTGTGTTTTTGTACTTTTTTTTTGTTGTTGCCTTTGGTTTTTACAATTGGAAACTGTTTTTATGTTAATCACTTTGAGTTATGTCTGTCAAAAAGAGTTATATAAAAAAAAAAATAAATAAATAAAATAAAATGTGTCCTTATAAAAACTAGTCTGACATAAACACAAATGACAGACACACATTTGGACAGAAACAGATGGACAGACATACAAACAAACACTCACAGACACACATAAACAAAATGTGTGTCGTGTGTGTTTGTTCACATTTTTCCCCTCCGTCAACCGCCACCTTAACGTGGTGGGGGGGTTTGAGGGCTTGAGTAGAAGCTGTGCTGCATTGGGTTAACCCTCTTCTTGGGGTGGCCCATAACAAACAGGTTCTAGGTGACGAGCCGGACTAAGAGCGGTTCATAAAGTTGTTATGGAGAATGTTACATCTAGATCAACTTTTTCTTTTCTTTTTTTTTGATAGATTTACAAAACACTTTGCTCCACAGACTGTAAAGGCTGGTTTATACTTCCAAGCAATCTGTAATATGTGGTCGCTCAGCCATTGGAGGAGAATCCCGAACACACCGCGCCATTTAACTTGAATTCATTTCAGCGATTAGCAGACCCGATGGCGGAGCAAACTCTCCTTTGATTAGCAGTCATTCCGCAGGAGAAACCGCCATCCTGAGTGTCCCAGTATGAGAAATAAAGGGCCTGACTCGGCAGAGAAGATCCTCAAACCTGTTGATTGACATCTGGAAGTACCTGAAGTGCACTTGGTCATCTTTCAACAAGTGAATGAAATTCTTTTTATGGCTACCGGTCCCTACTGGATGGATAGAAGTACTCGGAGGGCCGGATCCGGCCCCCGGTCCTTGACTTAGACACGTGTGTCTTAAGCTGTTAAAAAGACATTTTTAAATGTTAACTAATGCTTTATTATTACTTTATAAAGGCGTATAACTACATCATTAATGCTTGTCAATGTCTTTTTACAAGATAATCAAGGAATATTTTTACAAATTGTAACCATGTTTGGCTCAAATAAAACTTTGTGTTCCTAAAAATGAGGATTTCTTCAGAAATCTTTGAAATATAACATAAATAAAAGTCTTTCAGATTTATTTCATGAGTCACTGCAGACTCGTCTGACTCCGTCCTCACACAACTCTCAACATAACCGTCTCACTGTCTAACTCGGAGCGGAATTGCAAAAATAAACACATAAATAAATGACTGACAGCAGAAATCTTCCAGACTCATTTAAGATAAATGCTTCCTTGTTTAGTTTGTTCTACAGAGTTCTTCTGTAGTGACTCAGCCTCACAGGAAGTGGGTCGACGGCCATCGCTGTCCACAGCATGACAAGAAAACATCAATTACTCTTGGTTTGTAGCATTCATGTGATCTCAGGAGATGTGGCAGTCGATCAAATGATCACTGACTCTGAAGCAAACCCTACATTCATTGGATGTTGTGAGACTGGACGTGGGAACGTCCGATCCTTCTCCTCGTCGACAGGAACTGTTTTTGTTCTCGTCTCCGACAAACATCTTTGTTTCTGAATAATGCTTTTGTCTGGATTTGTATTCTCTGAATCATCCGGAACACAAATCATTTACAAATAAGCTGATTGTGTTTGGGTTGTTTTCAACAGACGCTGGAGGGTAGAAACAGAATCTCTACGGTAATTGCAAACCTTCAGATATAAAGCAGTAGATTACAGACCCTCATGAACGTTCAAGAGAGGATTTTTATTACATTCTTGCTCCTGGAAAGGCTTAGAAACACAAACACTGGTTCTTCTGGTAGAAAGACTAATGACAATTGTGGTTAAAATGTAAATTTACTTTGGAAAACCCAATATAAAAATTCCTCTTTGAAGACACTTTCTGATTGGCTGTTCATATATGAAACTGCAGAGGCTGACGCTTTACCATCAACTTCTTTTAAAAAAAAAAAGTTTGATAGAATGAACAACTGTTCGAGTGTATAGATGCGCTGTAGATATACACTCCTTTTTATCCAGGAATTTGACATTCAACATGATAAAAAAATAACATTTTAGGAAATTGTTTTGAAGAAGATCTTAAAGGGCGTTTATCCTCCTGTTCTTAAATCTTCCAGAGTAAACTACATCCATACATATGATCATATATTACCTTTGGCACAATAAAGAACACATTATTTATGAAATACAAGTTATCTTTTCCATCTTTTTTGATTTCTTTCATCTCATCTCATCTAGAACCGACATCAGCAGCGTGTTAGTGTTTCACCCACAAAAACAAACAACATCCAAACTTTTGCAAAGATGGATGTGCATACGTGTGTGTGTGTGTGTTGGCTGGGGGAGGTGCTGACAGGGCTGACTCATCCTGGAAGGGGCGGTTCTCACTTTGTGACATCACAATGCGAGTACAGGCTCATTTTTGTGGCTTGGGAGGGGCTGGTGCTCAGAGAGCAGGGCTTTAGAGGAACGCTCAGAGATGCATGAATGGATCAAAATGCTGCTTTGGGGTTTTTATAATACATTTGAAAGCTCAAAAAGTTGATTTTGCATGATATAGGTCTTTGAAAAACTGGAAAACTGGGTGGGATTTGCAGCAACATCATGTTTCAACTTTGGGAGATCTCCTCTCACTCCGTTGCTGCCGACTGTCTGCTTTGTGTTAGGCGGAGACTGCTTTGAAATAGGCAGAGAATCCTTTGAAGCGGGTGGAGACTGTTTATGATTGGACAGAGCCATTCATAAGCCGGAGCAGGAGTCCAGACGACCCCACTTTTATGTAAACAAGCCAAGGAGAGCAGAAGGGTTCCTAAAAATAATTTGCCAATGGGGTTTGGAAATTATATCCTGAAAGTTGGTAACAGTGAGTGGAGACACCAATTCTTCACAACTAAAAAGTAAAACAGAAAAAATGAACTTTCAGGTGACAATTCAGCTTTGAGCTTTGAGTTGTGAGCCACGATGCTAACTTTAGGAAAAGTGCACCACCTTTTTCTGATTTCAGAAAATCCAAGCCATCAGAACTTGTTGCTGAAGCAGTCCAGAAAAAAGCAGCTAAACTCCCGTAAGCGTGCTGTTGCTAATCGCCGCTCATTACAGGACTTTAGCCGCGTGCGGTCGGCTATTTTTACCGCTCCGACTGCAGGTGTGAATGTGGGTGGGCGGGCAGAAGTGCAGGTTAGGAGTTGGTTGAGATAGTGGAGGAGTCTGAAAGAGAATAATCCCCCAGCAGCCCGTGGAGTGAGCCTCTCGGTGGTCAGAGGCTTTCTGTCAGCCCCCTCATTAAAGCCCCCGTATCTCCTCCGCTCGCTGCTTCAAATTGCCTTTCCAGCCTCATACTGAGTCGAGGCCAGAGGGTCAACAGATTATCTTCTTAATCCCGTTAATCCCTCCTCACATCAGTCGGGGATGATTCTCACCATAATTGTGCCGGCTGCCGCCTCAATTAAAAAGAAGGCAGGGGTCTGAGGAAATGAGGTGGAATGAGGCGTCACTGCGGATCAGCGGCGGTGAGCGTTGGAGCGCCGCGTGCTGCACGCACCCAGAAGGAGAACAAAAGTTCAAGTCTTTGGAAAGCAGAGGAGTCGAATTGGTCTGAGGGCAAAAGCAGGTCAGGGGGCGGAATCACAAGTTGGTGCCCCCATCAGGACTGGGACAGACCTGAGACGTGTCAAAGGAGGGTTCTCCTCGGAGCCCAGAAGTGTCCGTCATCCATAAATAATGCGCATGTTTCTGCTTTATTATCACTGTCAGCGGGAAGGGTCAAAGGTCGACCTCTCCTAATGGGGGGGACATTAACGTAATTACACGATTTATTAGCATCCTGTCAGATCAGGCTCAGCTAGAGCCGTACACGGTCAGAGGTCAAGAGACCCTCCAGAAAAGATGGCTTTGTAGACACGAGGAGGGTTTTTTCATTCATCGCGACTTCATCACTGAGCTGATGATGAAGGGAACGATCAGGAACTGAAGACTTTTGAAGGATATCCTGCCACGACCGACGACCAACCTCAGACTAACGCCGTTTGACTGGATCTTGAGAGTCTAGAAATGTCGTTTAACAGGTCGTAGTTTGTCCATCCTCACTCTAACTGGTGATTTAAATGAGGATGACATCAAAACCAGTGAAAGACTAAACTGCAGCAGTGAAAACAAACTCAGGAACGATGGTTCATGTCTGACCCAAATAGGGCTGCCACAAACGATTATTTTAATAGTCGACTAATCATCGATTATTTTTTTCGATTAGTCGACTAATCGGATCATGGACAAAGTGGATGTAAAAAAAATCTTAAATATGATTAGCTTTAAAACTAAAAATATCCTAAATAAGCTAAAATCGCTAGCATAACTAGCAAAACTCCAAATTAGCCTAAAAAATGTAAAAACTTCCAAATTAGCACAAAAAGCTATAACATGTAGCTGAAATATTAGCTAAACTCCAAATTGGCCTAAAAACTGTAAAAATCCAAATTAGCCAAAAATAGCTAGCATGTAGCTGAAATAATAGCCTCAAATTAGCCTAATAAACTGTAAAAATTCCAAATTAGCTAAAATAGCTAGCATGTAGCTGAAACATAGCAAAACTTCCAAATTAGCCTAAAAAACTGTAAAAATCCCAAATTAGCCAAAATAGCTAACATGTAGCTGAAATATTAGCTAAACTCCAAATTAGCCTGAAAAACTGTAAAAATCCCCAAATTAGCCCAAAAATATAGCTCATGTAGCTGAAATAATAGCAAAACTCAAAATTAGCCTAATAAACTGTAAATATTTACAGTTAGCAAGCTAACATGAAGCTGAAATATTAGCTAAACTCCAAATTAGCCAAAAAAAAACTGTAAAAATTTAAGTTAGCCAAAATAGGTAGCATGTAGCTGAAATATCAGCTAAACTCCAAATTAGCCTAAAAAACTGTAAAAATCCCAAATTAGCCAAAAATAGCTAGCATGTAGCTGGAATAATAGAAAAACTCCAAATTAGCCTAAAAAACTGTAAACATTTAGAATTAGCTAGCTAACATGTAAATGAAATATTAGCTAAACTCCAAATTAGCCTAAAAATCTGCAAAAATCCTAAATTAGCCAAAAGAGCTAATATGTAGCTGAAAATATTATCTTGATTTCAAATTATCCAAAAACTGAAAAAGCCTAATTAGCCAAAATAGCTAGCATGAAGCTAAAATATTAGCTAAACTCCAAAATAGCCTGAAAACCCTTAATAAACGCCAAAATAGTCTAAAAAGCTAGCAGAATGTCATTATAACTTTCAACTTCACTACAGTCTGACTCCATATATTATAAAGTAACGACTAATCGACTATTAAATTAGTTGTCGACTATTTTAATAGTCGATTAGTCATCGATTAGTCGACTAATCGTGGCAGCCCTAGACCCAAACTTCAAACCGGGTGAGTTTTAAAGCAGGGCCCATCAGATACTCCGTTTCCATGGCTACCACCTGGCATACGACCACTGACTGTATAAAGCGGGGCAAAAAACTATTCATTCAGCCACCGTTGGTGGAAGTTCTCCCTCTGAGACAAAATGAGTAAAAAAATATTTGGTTTCTGGTGTCCTCAGACAGCTCTTTGGTGTTTTGAGTGTGTCAGTGGACAGGTGTCTTTTCTACAGACAATCAGTTCAAACAGGTGCCATTAATACAGGTAACAGGCGGAGGAAGGTACAGGTCTGTGACAGACATCTGACTTGTTTGTAGGAGATCAAATACTTATATTCCACCATATTTTGCAAATAAGTTCCTTAAAAATCAAACAATGTGATTTTTTTTCTCATTTTGTCTCAGAGTTGAGGTTTACCTATGGTGAAAATGACAGACCGCTCCCATCTTTTTAAATAACTTGAACAATCAGTGGCTCCATCATGGATGCATCCACACTGAGGAAAAGTTTGGCGACTGAATTGATTTTATTAGGTTGGGTCACATCACTGTCAGTTCAGTTTTCATACAGTCTATAGCAGGGCTGTCAGACTCAGATGAACAAGGGGCCAAAATCCAAAACACCTCAAGTTATTGAACACTGAAAAACGAAATTTAGAATATTTTAACATAATTATGAACTAGATATTACCTGTGATAATGCTAGTGTGAATGCTGGAAGCTGAATATGACAGCTGAAAATGCTAGTGATGATAGCTGAAATTTATAACTAAAAACATTGAAGCTGAAAGCTGAAAACATTGAAGCTGATAGCTAAAAACATTGAAGCTGAAAGCTGAAAACATTGAAGCTGAAAGCTGAAAACATTGAAGTTGAAAGCTGAAAACATTGAAGCTGAAAGCTGAAAACATTGAAGCTGATAGCTAAAAACATTGAAGCTGAAAGCTGAAAACATTAAAGCTGATAGCTGAAAACATTGAAGCTGAAAGCTGAAAACATTGAAGCTGAAAGCTGAAAACATTGAAGCTGATAGCTAAAAACATTGAAGCTGAAAGCTGAAAACATTGAAGCTGATAGCTAAAAACATTAAAGCTGAAAGCTGAAAACATTGAAGCTGAAAGCTGAAAACATTGAAGCTGAAAGCTGAAAACATTAAAGCTGAAAGCTGAAAACATTGAAGCTGATAGCTAAAAACATTGAAGCTGATAGCTAAAAACATTGAAGCTGATAGCTAAAAACATTGAAGCTGAAAACAATGAAGCTGAAAGCTAAAAACAATGAAGCTGAAAGCTGAAAACATTGAAGCTGATAGCTAAAAACATTGAAGCTGAAAGCTAAAAACATTGAAGCTGATAGCTAAAAACAATAAAGCTGAAATCTGAAAACATTGAAGCTGAAAGCTGAAAACATTGAAGCTGATAGCTAAAATCATTGAAGCTGATAGCTAAAAACATTGAAGCTGATAGCTAAAAACATTGAAGCTGATAGCTAAAAACAATAAAGCTGAAATCTGAAAACATTGAAGCTGAAAGCTGAAAACATTGAAGCTGAAAGCTGAAAACATTGAAGCTGAAAGCTGAAAACATTGAAGCTGAAAGCTAAAAACATTGAAGCTGAAAGCTGAAAACATTGAAGCTGATAGCTA
This sequence comes from Oryzias javanicus, assembly GCA_003999625.1. Lineage (NCBI taxonomy): Eukaryota > Metazoa > Chordata > Actinopteri > Beloniformes > Adrianichthyidae > Oryzias > Oryzias javanicus. The sequence goes on from CM012438.1 coordinate 25,488,403, forward strand.
AAAACATTAAAGCTGAAAGCTGAAAACATTGAAGCTGAAAGCTGAAAACATTGAAGCTGAAAGCTGAAAACATTGAAGCTGAAAGCTGAAAACATTGAAGCTGATAGCTAAAAACATTGAAGCTGAAAGCTGAAAACATTGAAGCTGAAAGCTGAAAACATTGAAGCTTATAGCCAGCTAAAATATTAGCTAAATGCCAAATTAGCCTAGAAAAAAAAAACTTAGCCAAAACAGTTAGCTTGTAGCTAAAATATTAGCTAAACTCCAAAATAGCCTAAACAATCTTTGTAAATGCCAAAATAGTCCAAAAAGCTAGAAGAATGTAATATTTTAAAACTTTAAAATTGTAACTTTTAACATATTTATGAATAATAAGAAGTCAGGAATATCATTCCAGAATAAATCAACTTAAACTTTAAATACTTTTCAATATTTCACTGTCCATAAAAACCATGTTATAAAAATGATACAAGTTAGAAATAAGTACAAGATAACATTGAGTCATTATTAACAATAAAATAATATGATCGGATAGAATTACCTGGAGGGCCGAATCCGGCCCCCGGGCCTTGACTTTGACACGCGTGCCTTAAGTTGTGAATAGGACATCTTTAAATGATAATTAATGCATTTTATTATTACTTTATAAAGGTGTATAACCACAATATTAAGTCTTTTTACTAGATTATAAAGGAATAATTCTATAACGTGTTCCCACCTTGTATTATATCATATTTAAAGGTCTTCGTTTGTCATTTCTATCAGTCAGAACTTAGAATTGAGGATCCAATTAATCAACCTCCAGGACCCAGATTGGGTGTCCCTGAAACCACTTCTAGAGATGTTTTTAGAAGCTAAAACTTCATGATTAAAGATGCTAAGCATCATGAATCATGTGTTCGTCTGTGGTCTTCATGAACAAAGATCTGAAGAAGACCTCCTCCTCTATTCTCCATCCTTTCTGCTCGGGTGTTAATATCCATTTCTCTGCTCCGTGTTCCTTTATTACATTATTGAATGCGGTGTCTTCATAATCGTGTTTGGAGGAGTACCCAGAGGCCCCTCTCATCCGGAGCACTGGATGAGGATGCAGTAGGGGTCTGTGGTCTATGGTGGCGGGGTTCAGTGCTCCTCCACGCCTCTGATGAGGCTCTAGAACCTGTCCTCCAGTCATCAGTCTGCATTTACCAGGAGAACGTTAAACTGCCTGATTTTCATCTGCACCTCTTGAATTTCTCTGACCTTCACCGTCTCCGTGTCTGACGGCGTAAAGTCAAGCACAGATGACCTTTGGAGTTTTATTTTCTTTCCTCCCGGCCCACCGGCGTAACTTATCTTCCTCGTGGGCTGATAATGCCTTTCTTGCCCCCGCTGATCTTGATGTGGAAAAGTCAGCTTGCCCATATCTCCAGATGCAGAAGGAAAGATTACCTCGGTATGGAGCCCGGCATGACCGGAGCCAAAGCAACAGGAAATTGGCTCAATTGTTGCAGTAATGATTCCTATTTTTTGCTGGGCTTTCACATTTGAATGAGCGTCCTCTAATGACCTCTCAGCGGTGCAAATGAACGCATGAAGTGGAGCGTCAGTGCAACTTTCTGAAGCTGTCACTGCGGTTCTACACGCTTCACTGTTAAACATGGACTTGAACGCTAACTCTTTAAAACTTATAGATGTTCGAGGTTTTGAATGTTGGAGCTTTTAATTCCAACAAGCTGTTGTAAAGACGTTCTAACGTGTTTAATGAATTTCTTTTGACATTTCTGACTAAATCTTACGCTGAGATTCAAGGGTTACTCCAAAGGTTTAAAGTTATTCTCAGATTCAAATGTTAATCCTAGATTCATTATACTGTACAGACATTATTTGGAAGTTCTGCTAACATTATTCTAAAATGTAAGCGGTTCAAATGTAAGTCCATGGTTCCAGCGATCTTCTGAGGATCTAATCATCTTTTGAAGTCCCTACCTTCTTCTGAGGTTCCAACTATCTTCAAAGGTTCCAGTATTCGTTCCTCCAAGGATCTGATGATCTTCAGAGATTCTGATAATCTCCTAGGTTCCAACACTCTGTTAGGATTCCAGTAATCTCTCAAGATTCCAAAGATGTTTTAAACGTCTTTTAATGCTTTGTAATGTATACATATATAAACATTTTTGCTTTTTTTTATTTATCAAAATGAATTTTAGTTTTATTTTTATTACTTGTATTTTTATTGTTTATCCTTTATTGGTTGACTGTATTTTAGACATTGATTGTGTTTTATTGATTGTTTTTAGGTTGACAATTTTAACATCAGTCAACAGATGAAAAATAGCCGTTGGGCTAATTTTTTTAATGTGCACTGTCCCTGAAAAATACAATTATTATTATTATTAAAATTCTAGTGATCTCTCAAGGAACCAATGATGCTCCAAGGATTCCAAAAATCTTTCAAGATTCCAACAATCTCTGGGTTCCGATCATCTTTTAAGATTTTAACTGTTTTTAAAGGTTTCAACAATCTTTCAAAAATGTCTAAATATATTTAAGATTCTAATGATCTTTCATGGTTCCAACAAACTTTTAAGATCCAAACAATCTTAAGTACCCATTGATCTTTTAAGATTTCAATGCTCTTTCAGGATTCCAAAGACATTTTTAAGATTCCAATGATCTCTTTAAGGTACCAATGATTTTTCAAGATTCCTGAAATCTTTCAAGGTTCCAACGAACCCTCGAGATTTCCGTGAACTCTCAAGATGTCCACACTCTATCAAGGTTCCAACGATCTTTCAGAATCCCACAAATCATTCATGGTTCCAATGATCTTTCAAGGTTCTAATGATTGATTCCAAAGATCTTTCATGGTTCCAAGAATCTTTCAGGATTTCATCGATTTTTTAAAGTTCCAACGACCTTTAAAGTATCAAATGATCGTTTAGGATTCCAGTATTCTTTCCGGTTTCTACTTTATTCTTCTATTTTTCTGAAGCTCTAACATTCCGAGCTTCTGTTTTAATTCTTACAACTGTGGTTCAGGTTGTACGGAGCCCCTAAAGGGACATCGAACAAAAAAAAAAAACAATTTCTATCTCGTGGCCACGACTTACTATCTCGCGGCCACGACTTACTATCTCGTGGCCACGACTTACGGATATGATACGCAGTTGCAGCCCATTCAAAACAACAGGAGCGGCTTTTAGGTTTGGTTTTGATCACGTGGTCGGATGTTTAGGTTTCTCCGGATCACGTGACTTTATGTGTTTATCTTTCTTCATTTTGTCTGAAAGCCTCCCTTGTTATCGTCACTTGAAATAACCGACATTTGTGTTTGTTTATGAGGCAGAAATTAAAGAAACATTATTGATGCTTGATACTCTTCGTTTCGGGATCACGTTTGACCGTCTCCTGGACCGGAAGTGGTCAGACTGAACACGTTCTAGCTTTACAGAAGTCATTCGGGGCCCGATTTAAAAAGGTTCCGGGCGGTTTCTCCGAACCTACCCTAACCCTAACCTTGACCCGGTACCGATGCGGGTCGGGTCCCAAATCCTGCTGATCGCCCGGTTCCGTGATTGTTCCGTGCACCCCAGACGTTGCTGTTTTACGATTTGAGCCCGAAAAGTCAAACAAAACAGACAAACTAACGAACTGTATGTCCCAAAATAAATGCATGTCGTGATAGTAAACGGGTACTTTCTCGCTAGAAATATTACCAAAATAAAGATTAGTCCACAAAATATTTTATTCAGAGGGATTTTACACCAAAAAAGTAGTGGATCTACCGCCATATTGTTAGCCGGCTGTCAGACAGAAATCGGCAAAACTCAAAAGTCACGTGATCAGTCACGTGATCCGGAGAAACCTAAACATCCGACCACGTGATCAAAACGAAACCTAAAAGCCGCTCCTGTTGTTTTGAATGGGCTGCAACTGCGTATCATATCCGTAAGTCGTGGACACGAGATAGTAAGTCGTGGCCACGAGATAGTAAGCCGTGGCCACGAGATAGTAAGTCGTGGCCACGAGTTAGTAAGCCGTGGCCACGAGATAGTAAGCCGTGGCCACGAGATAGTAAGTCGTGGCCACGAGTTAGTAAGTCGTGGCCACGAGTTAGTAAGTCGTGGCCACGAGATAGTAAGTCGTGGCCACGAGTTAGGAAGCCGTGGCCACGAGATAGTAAAGTCGTGGCCACGACTTACTATCTCGTGGCCACGACTTACTATCTCGTGGCCACGAGTTAGTAAGTCGTGGCCACGAGATAGTAAGTTGTGGCCACGAGTTAGAAATTGTTTTTTTTTTTTTTTCGATGTCCCTTTAGGGGCTCCGCAAGTTGCGGTATTTTGGGAAAGAAATTTAAAAATCATTCCAAGTCTATTTTTTTTCTGATCATTTCCTACAGAAATAAATCTTTCAGTAGGAAAAAAGGACAATTTCAAATATTTCTCATTTTCCCACAGAAACCTTTTTTTTTGTTTGTTTTTGGGTACCTGATCCCCACGTCTATCAATGAATTGTTCCATTTGAGATCATATTAGTGGTGAACAGCAGTCCAGCTGAACAGCTGTCAGTTCTCTTTAAACATGCGGCCTCCAATGGAAAAGCACCTGTTCCAGTAAAAGGGCAGCTTGTTGTTCCAACAGCTGATGGACAGAAATATGAGCGTTTCACACGTCCTCTGAGGGAAACACGTTTCATCTCAGGCGTAGGAAGGCAGATTATTGACCCGAAGTAAACAGAAAACACAACACGGTGAGCCTTTCACAAACAACCCAACCCGCAAGGCAATCGTAACAAACGCGGGAACCCACACGGCGCCCCCGGGAGCGCTCATCTGGAATTAAAGCTTCAGTCCCAGTTTGGACTGATCCTCAGCCCCACAGCAGCAAACATGCCAGTCGGACGGCAGCGGGGATCAATAAACCTTTGAGCAGGCTGGATCTTCATGTTTCCATCCCTCCGACCCGCAGATGACGGCGGCCTCTATAGATCCACGCTGTGTCACAGCGGCGGTTTTCAGCGATCGTCACCTTTAATGAACGCTCACCTCACCGCTCATCGTGGGCTCACTGTCACTTCAAGAAGAAAAACGTTGTTTTTTGGTGAGAATCCAGTAAAGTTGAAGATCCCTCCGAGTTCTAGTGAGTGTCCACCGTTGTGCTACAGGTTTACGGGATGAAGACCTTTCTAAATATGTGCTTTATTTCCCATTATAAATACATTTTTAGCTTCATTTTTTTCACACTGCAGGGAACATTTTGGTCCATTTTTTTGGCGAGCGATCCCTCTCAATCCCGGCAGTAAGTTTAGGGTTGGGCACCGATGGGATCTGATGCGGTTCCGGTGCTACCGCGGTTCTTTGGTTTCGGTTCCCTTTCGGTGCTTATTGCGGTACTTCAGTAATAAAGAATAATGCCTTTATCTTCCTAAATCCAAAGCAGAACGGCTTCAAACAAGCGCAGACTCCCTCCTGCCGTGCAGCTGTAATGTAAAGCATAATAGAAATCGAAATTTTAGCCTGACATTTTATTAAATTAATTCGGGAATGTGGCATTTATTTGCAGTTGTTTTTGGGCAAAAGCAATATTTTATTTCAATAAAATAAGGCGGAAGATAAATGTCAATCACACGGCTGCAGATGACGACCCGCTGTGGTGGTGGGCGGAGCCGAGCCGAGCTTTCTGCTATTAGCAGCCCAACAAGGAGGAAACCATTCATTGTTTCATTTTGGGATTGGTACGGTGGCCGGGAAATGCAAAACAATAATACATTTACCGAAACACATTAACATTTCGACCGAAACACATTAACATTTCGACCGAAACACATTAACATTTCGACCGAAACACATTAACATTTCGACCGAAACACATTTACATTTCGACCGAAACACATTAACATTTCGACCGAAACACATTTACATTTCGACCGAAACACATTTACATTTCGACCGAAACACATTTACATTTCGACCGAAACACATTTACATTTCGACCGAAACACATTAACATTTCGACCGAAACACATTTACAAGTTTGCCCATAGTCTGTATATTTGATGGACAACCCCCGCTCCGGTATGCCATTCATTTCCTATGACGTCCAGTAGATAATATAGCGTCTATGAGGTTCACCTCCGACATGACCCGGAAGTAAGGGTGCAGAGGTGAATTCTGGGAGGAAAAGACCGCGGAAACAATAGTTTCGGATTCGGAATCGAAATAGCCGACAGAATAACAAGCGAAGATGTTCGGTCGAAATGTAAATGTGTTTCGGTCGAAATGTTAATGTGTTTCGGTCGAAATGTAAATGTGTTTCGGTCGAAATGTAAATGTGTTTCGGTCAACTTGTAAATGTGTTTCGGTCGAAATGTTAATGTGTTTCGGTCGAAATGTAAATGTGTTTCGGTCGAAATGTAAATGTGTTTCGGTCGAAATGTAAATGTGTTTTGGTCGAAATGTAAATGTGTTTCGGTCGAAATGTAAATGTGTTTGGGTAAATGTATTATTGTTTTGCACTTCCCGGCCACCGTAGATGGGGCTCCAGCGTTGTTTAAAAATTGTGGAAACTCCACTATTCACAGCGAAAGTCCCGCCCACCGACGTTGCGGAAGCCGACCATCTCAAAGTGACACTCCCCCACTTGCTTTCATGCATTTTAGATGCGCGCGCTTGCGCTGTTGGCGGTTTTATATGAGCCCGCCCACGAACACAAGAAAGTAAATAGATAGGCTGAATCGTAAAACATCAGAAGGGAGTACAAGTGATTGACATGTCCACAGACAAATGAAACTTCAATGAAATTTGGAACCGAAATCCGGCACCGTTTGCAGCCGCATCTTTCGGTTTCGGTAGAACCGCGCAAATCATAACGGTTCCTACTCGGAACCGAACTTCGGTGCCCAACCCTAAGTAAGTTACACCAAGATTCTCGAGAAAATCTGCTCCATTTTCAAAATATAACCATTTTTTCACAATAAAATTGACAAATGCAATCATATTTTTGTATCTAAACAGACTGAACAGATGAAAGTATTTTAATTATTGACCGGAGACGTCCCACGGAGAACCGTCCCAGCCCATCCAAACTCCTCAAAAACATTTCTGATCATGCTTTGTAAACATTTATCAGAAAACACTGGCGTGTTGCTCAACATAAAGAGTTTTTTTTTTAATCCAGAATGATAGACTGAGAGTTTGGATGTCTAGAAACAAAACCAACGAGAGAGAGAGGCGTGGAGCAGTCACCAAGTCAAGATGGACGACGTCAAACTGAAGCTGCAAACAACCACAGCTGAGCAGAAGCATCCGTCGTCCAGCGGGAAGAAACACGCGTCTGGTGTGAACGGGAGATGAAACAGATTCTGCTTTGTGTCGCTTCCACGTGCAGTTTAAACCTAGTGAAATACTTTCTTCTTCTCTTTTTGTGCTTTTTACTCGTCTGCTCATGGTACGTCCTAAAAGAGGTATGTAAGGCCAAAATGTATCAATACTAGTGACATTTGATTTTGCATTAGTGAATATGTAAGTCATTATGTATGGAGCTGTAATATATATTTATAGTTATTATAGTTTGTGGCATAAATGTCAAGTTGATGTTTTGTAAGCATGATACCTCAGCCCATTCCTTTTTGGTTGATGTAGAACCGGGGTCGGGAACCTCTAACAGTAGAAGAACCATTTAGGTTCATTTTCTACTGATCAAAACCTAAATCTGACCGTCTTTTTTTTAAATTTAAAAATCATTTATGTCTGTTTTTTGCCAAGAACAAAAGCAAAAATATAAAAATAACCTACCATCTCTCAAAATGTGTTTTTTTTTTTATAACCAATGTTGTGCATCTTAAGATAATTTGTGCTTTAACATCAAACTTTTTACCAAAGTTTATCTTTGTATATAAAATCTGTTCATTCTGGAGCTGGGGCGGTTCTACACTGAATGACTCCCCGGGCGAGAGCCTCGCCAGACGTCCCTCCCCCAAGAAAAAAATAGCTTATGGTTGCCGTCTTCAATCCTATGATTGGGACATTTTTTGACATTATGTTTTGTCACCATTGAGTAGTTGTTTATGGTTAATATTAATCTTAAAAACTACCAACAGATTTATGAATATACTATTGCCTAAACATAGAACCCAACATGATGAAACAAAATTAATAAACTTAATGCACACAGGGTCACAACTAATCCACTTTAACAGTTAAAATCTCCAGTTAACTGGTTGAAAAAATTGAAAATGTTAAGGTTAAAATAATGACTAACCAGAAAAAGACAAGAAAATAAAGCTTGAAACTGCGTTTTTATTTTGAACTTATTTTTTCTTTCTTTCTTTTGTAGCTGGACTACATAATTTTTGAAGTAATAAATCTCAAATAAAAGAATTTTTAATTTTCATTATTTTTGGTATTAATTGTAGTATTGAAACTATAGGAACATTTAAATATTTCAAATAATTGTTATTATCTTCAGTACATGTACACGTGACGCACTGCTGTGCCCGCTGTTCCTTTGACTTTTTTTTTAATATCAGCTACTACGTCACTGTCTGGGAGATGTAAACCCAGAAACCGAGATGTGTATGGATGTTTTTATTCAGATCTTTAAAATAAATAAACCTGATCTCAGTATCCGCATCATCCATAACAAGTTTGTTTTTAAGTTTCATAATGTAGACCCCACACGCTTTTGTGTCCCCCCCATACATCCATTTAATTTGGTAGAGACCCGCCAGCACCATCTCAGTGAAATGCGGACATATTCCATGACTTTGGAAATACCGTGCATAATGAACGAGAAACACGGTTTTTGTGTGCACATATTACGCACGGTTCTGAAAGTGTTAAAATACCTTTTCCATATTTGAAACACCCCCTGGTGGACACGTGAGCATCAGAGACAGCCGCACAGACGTACAATTTGCTTTTAGAACCGTAGCCGTAAATGTAATCCTAACCAACACTTTCAAATGCGCCAGAGGTTGTCTGACCACGTGATCAAAACAAAACCAAAAAACCGTGCATATGATACGCCGTTGCAAACCATTTTGGACCCCCTGTTGAAGCGATTTCCCTCACCCCTCCCCTTCTTTTTCACACACCTTTCCAACAGGGGCGCTTGCTCCACCAGGGGGCGCCAACCAGCTTGTTTCAGGCCGTTCCAGACGCCACACAGATAATAAACACCATAAAGGTCCAGTTTTTTTTTTCCAGCTGAGATGCCGCCCCCTATGAACTGCCGCTCCGGGCTACTGCCCGCACTGCCCGTGCCTAAAACCGCTACTGTTCTGGAGGTAGAGTTGAACAAACAAGACGTCTTCAAGTCAACATGGATGGAAAAACCTCCAGAGTTTATCATCTATGTGAACCTCAGACATCTATTTATAAATGTAACTCGTCTAAATAAAATAAATTCTCATTAAGAAATGCTTACTTTCTCATATATTATATTTTTTCCTTTTTTTGTTCTTTGTCCTCAGTAGTCTTCCACTGCTGGGTTTCGTTATTTTTGTTTGAGGTTGGACCTTGGTAGTCTTAGTTTTCAGGCTTTGTTTATTTGTTTTCTTCAGATAGTTTTGGTTAAACAGACATTATCAGAGATCTGCTGACTCAGGCGGTCGACATGAATTATTTTATGTTTGGTTAAGGAGCCACAATGTTGATAAAAGAGACTCATGATGATCTGGAGATTGCAGACTCCTGAGGTTGACTATTATTATTATTAATTACTGTTAAATGTTAAATTTATAAACCAACCAAGTAAAACTTCAAACTTCTTAAATGAGGCGGATAACTGGAATAAAAAGTTTCATCAGAATCCCTTTGAGTCCAAAGTTCTGCAGATGCCACCTCCAGAAGACTCCATGAGGACAACTGAAAGTTTTCACAAAACAAACAAACAAACATAAAAAAGACATAAAAAAGCTGAAACTCAGACGTCTGTCTGTCTGTGGAAAATCTGCCTGAAAACACTGGAAACAACCAGAAAAACAAACTTAAACTCACTGAGTTTTTGTGGATTTTCAGCCGTGGTCACAGTCACCGCATGAGGACCAGAATGCGAATCCTCCAGCACATTCTGCAGGCGGCTGCCTGGTTCTGATTGAGGTTTCAATTCAGAAACAGGTATTTCTTCTGCAACAACACAAGGGTCAATCTCAGCTGATTGATTTTTTTTCCCGCCTTAAATCTAGTAAAACTTGACGCTCCGTCTTCATCAGACTTCACATCAACGAGCCAAACGGCTTTTCTCCTGTAAAAATTCCGCGGATCTTTATGGGAGCGCGCGGTATCGATCCCCGTTTGGGTGTAGAAACAAAACATATTTTTATGCATTCTTTACAGTCCTCTGTTCCTCTTGTTAACATTTATGGGGGTTAGTAAACGTGAAAAGCCGTGAAGCTGCTTCACACTGTTTTATTGTCTGCAGTTTAGACTGCGAGAAAACAAAAACGGCTTGTTGGCTGTGTGATGTCAGGACTGGAGAGCAGAGAAAGCTTTGCTGTCGTTTCTGGAGGTTCAGTTTAGGGCTGCCACGATTAGTCGACTAATCGACGACTAATCAACTATTAAAATAGTCGACGACTAATTTAATAGTCAATTAGTCGTTACTTTATAATATATGGAGTTAGAGTGTCGTAAAGTTGAAAGTTATAATAAAAATATGCTAGATTTTTAGACTATTTTGGCATTTATTAAGGTTTGTTTAAGATATTTTGGAGATTAGCTAATATTTCAGCTACAAGCTAGCTATATAAGATAACTTGTTGTTTAAGCTACATGCTAACTATTTTGGAAAATTTAGGATTTTTTTCAGTTTTTTAAGGATATTTTGGAGTTAAGTTCATATGTCAGCTACATAGCTGTTTTGGCTAGCTGAGGCTTTTACTTATTTTTTAGGCTAATTTGGAATTTAGCTAATATTTCAGCTACAAGCTAGCTATTCTGGTTAATTTAGGCTTTTTTCAGTTTTTAGGCTAACTTGTTGTTTAGGTAATATTTCAGCTAGATGCTAGCTGTTTTGGCTAACTTTAGCTTTTAAAAAAAAAAGATTTTTAGGGTGTTTTGGAATTTAGCTCATATTTAAGCTACATGCTAGCTATTTAGGAAAATTTAGGATTTTTTTCAGTTTTTTAAGGATATTTTGGAGTTAAGTTCATATGTCAGCTACATGCTAGCAGTTTTGGCTAGCTGAGGCTTTTACTTATTTTTTAGGCTAATTTGGAATTTAGCTAATATTTCAGCTACAAGCTAGCTATTCTGGTTAATTTAGGCTTTTTTCAGTTTTTAGGCTAACTTGTTGTTTAGCTAATATTTCAGCTAGATGCTAGCTGTTTTGGCTAACTTTAGCTTTTAAAAAAAAAAGATTTTTAGGGTGTTTTGGAATTTAGCTCATATTTAAGCTACATGCTAGCTATTTTGGAAAATTTAGGATTTTTTTCAGTTTTTTAAGGATATTTTGGAGTTAAGTTAACATGTCAGCTACATAGCAGTTTTGGCTAGCTGAGGCTTTTACTTATTTTTTAGGCTAATTTGGAATTTAGCTAATATTTCAGCTACAAGCTAGCTATTCTGGTTAATTTAGGCTTTTTTCAGTTTTTAGGCTAACTTGTTGTTTAGCTAATATTTCAGCTAGATGCTAGCTGTTTTGGCTAACTTTAGCTTTTTTAAAAAAAGATTTTTAGGGTGTTTTGGAATTTAGCTCATATTTAAGCTACATGCTAGCTATTTTGAAAAATTTAGTTTTTTAAGGATATTTTAGAGTTAAGTTAACATGTCAGCTACATGCTAGCAGTTTTGGCCAGCTGAGGCTTTTAATTCTTTTTTAGGCTAATTTGGCATTTAGCTAATATTTTAGTGGCTATCAGCTTTAGTGTTTTTAGCTATCAATTTCAGCATCTTCGCTGTCGTCACTCGCTTCAGCTTCAAAATTCAGCTTACAGCATTCATACAAGCATTTTCACAGATAATGCTTGTGTGAATGTATTTAGTTTTTAGTTTGTTTAAAGCTAATAATGGTTAAGATGTGTGTTTTACATCCAGTTTGTGCATGACCCGATTAGTCGACTAATCGGAAAAAATAATCGGTGATTAGTCGACTATTAAAACAATCGTTTGTGGCAGCCCTATTTCAGTTAATATAATAGAAACTTTAAAAAAAATCTGTGATCTAATGAGATTCTATAGCTGGGGTTGATGGGAAAATGTATTAAATGGGCAATAATGACCCAACAAACATGCAAGGAGACAAGCAGACAGGAAGTCTGTTTCTGAGACGTTACTTTCAGAATAAAACGTCTGAGGGAATCCCAGCACACCTGATCTTTAGTGTTTTTCTGGTTAAATATGACCTCTCATAAGTGCGATAAGTGAAATGTGAGCTCTGGAAGAGCAGCTTTAGCTCCATCACTGCTTCATTAGCAGACTTCCCTCCTGTCACAACAGAGCGCGCTCCGATGAGAGGAGATGTTTGCTTTCATCAGCAGCACCGTCGCAGCTGAAGGCGCTCAGAAAGTCTTTAGCGTCGTCTGATTCCTCCTGCTGTGAGACGTCAGAGACGCTCTCATCCAGACTGGAAACACAAACGATGATCTATCACAACCTGGATGCAGGAAAACTCCTCGTGGAATCAGAGTTCTGCTTCTGCTGCAGCTGGACGGAATGCTACCACTGAACAATGGAGAGACAGAACAACCATTTCATGAAGTTTGCTCATTTTCGTTGCAGTTTTTGTTACAAGTTACAGTTTCAGAGAAAATAGATTCATCATTTCATACATTAAGGAGCTGAAATAATCTATTGATCTTTATGAATCTTGATCAGAAACAAACAGAATTGAAACTGCAGCCAGCATTCTATGCCCCGCCCTCTTTTGACCCGCCCTCATTGGCTGTTTGACTTCTACAAACCTCTCACTCCACTCTTCCCACCCCGATCAGAGCTCAGTATAACAAAGTAATAAACAAAAAAACACGTTACCTAAATATGACGGAGTATCAGGGCCAATTATCTATCAAAACGACAAAAAGAAAAGATTTGATTTAAATAACAACTTTTTGATTCCCGTAAATTTACGAGAATAAACGCGGTAAATTTGCACGAAAAAACTCGTAAATTTATGAGAAAAAAAACGTGTAAATTTACCACCTTTATTTTCGAAAATTTCTTGGAAAGAAACTAATACATTGGTACATTTACAAGTATAAAAGCTTCCAAATTATAAGAAAAAAAACTTGCAAAATTATGAGTGAAAAAATTGTAAATGTACCAGATTAAAAGTGGCAAATTTACCAAAAAAAAAAAAAAAAGCTTGTAAATGTACAAGAAAGAAAACTTGTATATTTATGAGAAAAAAAGCTGGTAAATGTACCATTTTTATTCTTATAAATTTATGGGGAAGCAACTTGTAAAATTTAATAGAAAAGAAGTAGTAAATTTACAAGATTAAAAGCTCCAAATTTATAAGAAAAGAATTTGTAAATTTTTAGAAAAAAAGTTCTAAACTTACTGAAAAGTTGCAAAATTAAGAGAACCAAACTCATAAACTTACATGAAAAAATTAGAAAGTTTACAAGTAAAAAAGAGATTAAAAGCTGTAGACGTATAAGAAAAAAAACTATATTTTTGAGAAAAAAACTTGTACATCAACCAGATTAAAAGTTGTAAATTTACCAAAAAAAGGCAAAACTTTGTAAATTTACCAGAATGAAATTGTATATTTCTGAGAAAATGGCTGGTAAATTTACTATTTTTATTCTTGTAAATTTATGGGGAAAAAAAACTCGGAAAATAACAAGAAAAAAAAACTACATTTGTAAGAAAAAAAACTTGTACATTTACAAGAATAAAATATTTAATTTTATAAGAAAAAGCTTTTAAATTTAAGACTAAAAAAATTTGTAAATTTACAAAAATATTTAATTTTTGTGGAAAAAAATGTAAATGAGAAAAGCTCGTAAATTTACAAAATTATGAGTTGTACATTTAAGAGACCAAATCTCATAAATTCACAAGAATAAAAGTTGCAAATTTCAGAGAAGAAACACTTAAAATTATGGGAAAAACTGTCAATATTACTTTTTTGGCCTCAAAACTCCGATGTACAAAAGGATGATTCTATTTTTTTTAATTGAAGATGGCCGCCTTTTTTAGATCAAATACTTTGTTGGGGAGGGGGTCATTCTCTGAGTTCACCCGGTTCTCGGTCACAAGCGCAGAATAAAAAAAGTTACTTTGCTGTAAGTTATATTCTGGGATTAATAATAGAATATTTTTGAGGACCATATTTTACGAGATGATCTGTATTTTATTGAAGTGAAGTATGAAACTGGATGATATTTGTGAACATAAATTTAACACAAACGTTCTTCAGAGTGGATAAAGCTTCTTCTTCTTCTTCTGCTCTTCAGAACGTTTTGATGGTTGCTGTTGATGCGGATGTGTTGTCATAATGAAACAGTAAATAAAATCTTTTCTCTTTGGTAAAATCTGCTGTGACAGCTCAGCTTTTCCTGTGAAACGCGGTCAGTATCTGGGTCAGACGGTTCCGATCGATCCTGACGGCTCTGAACCTGAAGCTCTTTGATCTCAGGTTCCTTTGATCTCAGGCTTTGATCAAATCAGCTGAAAATCTCTTCCGGGTTCAGGTGTGTGGATCCAGGATGAGCTGGAGCCACAAACCGGAGGAGAGTCGTCTCTTCTCCGTTCTGTGATACTGTAGAGCAGGTGAGTCTGACGGCTCCGCCCCCTCAGGGGTGAACGTGAGCAGGCCGAGCCCCCTCCTCCTCACAGACCTGAGCATCGTCCCTCCTCGAATGATCCTCCAACATGGAGAACCATGACCCCGCCCCCTTCTTCTTTGTGATTTATCTACCACTAAAACACTTGTTATGCAAAGCTCTTATTAAAGTGTCATCCATAAAGCATCTTTACGGCGACGGCGGAGGAAAAACACGGCGGAAACGCAGCGTGGCGGTGGAGGGGGGGGGTCAGGATGAATTTACCGACATGAACGTGAGGAACGGCGCTCCGACTGAGCTGCAGGGAAACTCGGCTCTGCAGGGACGCCATAAATACTAACGGCGTCATGAGAGGTTTAAGAGGAAGGCATCAACTTCAATGATTATTAGCAGAGACGAGGCGGCGCAGACGGCGTTCCTGACGGCGTTCCTGACACGTCCAGGATGGTTCGTCCAAACAACACAACCTCTGCTCTTTAGTAGAAGATGGAATCAGTTTAAAAAATGTTTAAAGACAAGAGCCTCTAGGTCAGGGGTCTCAAACTCGCGGCCCGCGGAATGATAATTTGCGGCCCCCGTCTTCATATGAAAGATTACTGTTAGTGCGGCCCGCAAGGCTGATATGAATGACAGTTGTTGTGTCCAGAGCTGAACGAACCAATCACGGTAAGGTATATGATTCTGGAGGGCGGGACATCGGCGGGCTGTCCAGAGCCTCCTCACTCATGAATTCATTCCTCCAATCAGCTGGGTGGAGGAGGAGCCATGAAGCTCTGAAGTGCTTTCTCACTGAACGTGATTCGCGGGCCCCGCTCCTCTTTTGTCACGTGACAACACGTGATACACAGCCTGCCGCTTGTCCGCGCATGCATCAAATATTCCGCGGACAAATCAGACCCTCGCGAGCGCTTTTTCCTCCTCCACGATCAGAAAAAGTCCTCGCGAGAGAGACTGACTACTTCCGCGTGCGTGAGTGATGCCCGCGAGCGAGCAGAATCTTCAAGGTGCTTCCACACCGGCCGCATGTCTGCGGGTTTATGAACACGCTCAGCAGGTGGTATCCACACCGAGCAGCGCGGTCACGCACGCAGCAGTAGAGAGGAGATTCTTTTCTATGGTGTTTTTACCGTTCATTAGCGCTGCTGCGACTGTGTGTGAAATATTTAACCGGGTTGAAGACTCAGCTCGCGCTCAGTGCGTGCACGATTTGTGCGCAGAGCTTGAGACTAGATTTAAAAACTTGCGTAGCAACGCGCGCTCCAGACGCGGAGGCCAGGAATTCTGGTGTGTGGCGTTTGTATTGAGCTTTCAGTGAGCGCTGCTCTCAGCTCAGAAATGAAGGAGGTTCTGTAAATACAGACGTTTGAAACTGAATAAAAATAGTTTTCTCTAGTCCAGTGTTTGTCAGGTATTTTCTATTAGACACCCCCCCCCTCCCACACACACAACTTTCAGCTGCAAACATCATTATCAGTTAATTTGCTCAAGTTAAACGTATACCTCCTCAAAATATCATACTTTTATTATCATTAAATAATAATTAAAAAAAACTTCTAAATAATCTGTTTGATTAATTGTTCTTTTTCTTTTTTAAAACAAGTCTTTTCTTATTTCTCTCCACAGTAGTGATGGAATTCTGTCTTTTCTCAGAGATTCAGTTCTTTTGCATTGGTTCACTGTACTTTCTGCTACCAAATTGAGTTTTAGGTTGTTTTTGCTATATTTAATTTATCATCAACTACTATGTAGGATTATGCACACTATCCATCACTAATGTAAACATGTTTTTATTTTCATTCCCTCCAGGGGGGCGCGCCCCACCATTTGAGAAACACTGCTCTCGTCAGTCAGTCAATATGTGGTTTCTGCAGTCGTCTGTGTCTGCTGTATGATCATTGTTATTATTTTAATTATTAATGATTGATTTTCTGATTCATTTTTTAAAATTAATTATTTTATTTCATTCATTATTTTGTGTTAAAACTAAAGATATTTGAGAACATTGGAATGTTTTATCAGCGATTTTCTTGTGGAAATCCTGATGCGGCCCGGCCTCACCCAGACTCCGCCTCCAGTGGACCCCAGCTGAATTGAGTTTGAGACCCCTGCTCTAGGGAGTGTAAGTCAGCTGATCGACTGTTAACATAGTCGACTTTAATAGTTGATTAGTCATTACTTTATATTCTATGGAACCAGAGTTTAGTAAAGTTGAAAGTTTTATCGTCATTCTGCTGCTTTTTGGACTATTTTGGCATTTTTAAAGGTTTTTAAGGTTTTTAGCTAATATTTCAGCTACATGCTAGCTAAGGCCGGATCATGGGCAAGCTGGGGCAATGCCCCCCCCTAAATGCCTAGCTACCATTCAAATTAGCTGCTGGGAGAAAACTTCTTGCAGCTCAACCAAGACAAAACTGAGGTCTTGGTTTTTGGTTCTGAAGCTGAGAGAGAAAGGGTCCAAGTGTATCTGTCTTCCAACTGTATGAATGTTTGCAACACAGTGAAGAACCTCGGTGTGACTCTAGATGCAGATCTTAGCTTTGAACAACACACGAATCAAGTCACAAGAACTGCATTTTATCATTTGAGGAATATTGCCCGAGTTAGACCTTTTCTCTCAAGAGCCAGTGCGGAAATCTTAATTCATGCTTTTATTACATCAAGAATAGATTACTGCAATGCGCTCCTCTCTGGTGTAAAGAAAACTACACTGAACCGCGTGCAGCTTGTACAAAACTCAGCTGCACGCCTTTTAACAAGAACCAAGAAGAGGGAGCACATCACACCAATCCTGAGATCTCTGCACTGGCTTCCTGTCAGCTTTAGGAATGATTTTAAGATTCTTTTAATTGTTTATAAGAGTGTACATGGTCTTAGTCCTTCTTTTATATCAGATTTACTTTTAGCTTATGAACCTCCTCGAGCTCTCAGATCTTCAGGCGCAGGCCTGCTGGAGGTCCCGAGAGTCAGGACTAAAATCCACGGCGAGGCCTCTTTTAGATATTATGGGCCTCGTCTGTGGAACAGTCTGCCTGAGGATGTGAGGGCTTCATCCACTGTTGAGGTTTTTAAAAAGAAACTAAAGATACATTTATTTAATTCAGCTTTTAAGTAAATAGTATTTGCAATTTAACATTTTATGCGTATATTTTATTATATCTTACCGTGTATTTATTTGTTTTATGCCAGTTAGTGAAGTTTTACCTCCTATGTATTAACTTATATTTCATCACATTTTTTTTTTTTTTTTATGTGTGTTTTTATACTTTAGCTGTTTTATATTTTGTCTATTTTATTATTTTAAATCTGCCCACGAGCGTTTTCTCACTCTCGGCTGGGGTGTTTGTGTTCAGGCTCATGGGGTCATGGTCCTGCTTGTCCTCTGGCCTTCCATGTTCGTTGTCCTCTGGGCTGTCTGGCCTTGTGTGCCCAGTTGGGTGCACTGGCCGGGGGGCTGGGGGCGTCGAGCTGGGGGTGCTGGGGATGAGCGGGGCGTGCCTCATGTTGCCTGGATGCTGACAGTCCAGCCAATAGGAGGACAGGGTGTACAGCGCCTTCAGGTTGCTCCTCAGTGATCTGTTTGCTCTGCTTTTTTATCTGTTTTTATTGTTATGAGGGGCTTATGTTATTATATTACTGCATGTGTGGGGTATAGGTTTTCTTGTATTTGTTTTATGTACAGCACTTTGAGCTGTTTTTAACTGGAAAGGTGCTATATAAATAAAATCAATTTGAATTTGCTAGTGCTGATTGGTAGATGCAGGGAGGGCGTGGCCTCCTTCTCTGCAGCACGCCGGAGCGCAGACGCCTCTCAGCAGCAGAGTAGAACGTTAGAGGTTTCCCTCTGCTGTTTGAGGCTGAAATGACTCCATTTCCTGTGATTTTAACTCCTCCTCCATCTGTTGCTCTCTTTGTTCTACTTTGGAAGAAAAATCAAAAACGAGTTGACAATGCGCAGGTTTCTGGTTGCTAAAGCTAACGTTGTTTGTAGCAGTGAAGCTAACAGTACCGGAGCATTAGCTGCGTTTGAGCCTGCATTGCAGGCAGCTGCAGGCGGCTGCAGGCGGCTGCAGGCGGCTGCAGGCGGCTGCAGGCGGCTGCAGGCGGCTGTGGATGAAGGCGGACAGCGGCACTGAGAGAGAACAGGAAGTCAGAGTTTTCATTAACATTCTGTTGAATTTTAAGATTCCCCTCTTTAGTATAAACTTTACTATTTTTATTATAATTTTTTAACATCTGTCTGTAGACAATAGATAGAAATAATAAGTCCTGGGTTAAATTAATGTCCGCTGTCCCAGAAAAATAAATAAAAATTAACTTTTAAAGGCAACAATTACGCTTACAACAGATGATTTAAAATCTTCTTCATTTTTAGTTCAGTGATTTACTAAAAAATAAACTCGTCTATAAAGAAAATGTATTATAATGATGTTTAAAGAATTATTCTGATGTTTTATTTATTTATATTTATCGTGTATTTTAAATAATTTAACAAAAATAAAAAGGAGAATTCAAGAAAATATTAAAACTAATCAACAGGATTTCAGATACTTGAATTGAACCCATTTCCTTTTTAGTAAAATAAATTCTGTTATCACTAAAGATTTCTTTATCTATGGATTTTACACAATTTTTAAACAGAAATCAAGAGTTTCTGTATAACAGGATGTTAGTTTGATACATTGAAGACTACAAAAATACGTTTTTTTGTTATTGTCAGCTACAAAGAAAGCGTGTTGGCTGTATTAATATTTAAATAGTTCAGAATTTATAAACTGAACTTAAATAATTAAATACATAAAAGTGTCAGATACACATGATAAATGATTAAAAGACAAAAAAATCAAAAGAAAAAATATCTAAGCAGAAGAGTAAAATAAGTTAATAAAAAGAAAAAAATAAATATTTATTAAAAAAAACTAAACCAAATATAAACTTCAAAGCAAATAAATAAAAATGACTCAAAGTAAGTAATAAATAAATAAATAAGATGTTCTATAAAAGACCAAAAGAGATGCAGAAGCAGACAGACTTCTGATCCAGCCGTATGGTTCTGATCCGGATGTCAGCTCAGATCTTCATGGACAGAACTTCCTCCAAAATCCTGATTCTTTCTCCTTCCAGTTCACCAAAGACTCTTTGATGTTTCTTGACGTTGCTGTGATCAATCCATTCAATCCATTGGTTTCTCAGAGCAGAAAATAATGAAAGCTAACATCCAAATGCTCTTTCATTCATTTACAATCCTTTCCAAGTGCGGTCAAATGAGCCGCCGTTCACATTTCTGTGGTCACATCAAGAAGCTCCGTGGAGTCTGGTGGAGATTTTCCAGCGTTCTCAGGACTGCTACCGTAAGTATTGGATGAAAGTCAAACCAAAAATCCAGTGACGGCTGATTGGACCACAGAAATGTGAACGGCGGCTAATTTGACTGCAGTCAATGTGAAGGTAGCATCTTCTCTTCTCCAGAACCTGAACTAGACCATGGACATACATACAGGGAAGTTCAGGACATGGAAGGAGAAGCAGACGAATACTTACATACAACTTAGATTATACAGTAAAGTCAAAAATGAAAACTAGAAAACCAGAGTATTAGACTTTAAACACGGAAACACTGGAACAGTTAGCAAAAAAGTTCTCAAATTAAATGTTGAAGTTGATAGTTTACTCAACTTAAAAGTCTAATTTGATCAAAACTTTAATTTTATTGAATAGAACGTTCTCCTTAATAGGACGTTCACATTTCACTGCAGACTCAGTAATAGTTTGTTTGATTTTTTTTGTACTGGTCTTTTTTGTCTCTTTGGTTTAGAATGAATCAATGTGTGGAGTCCATATGAATGCTCCATGGAGGTCACTCTCTCAGCTGTTTAGTGTTTAGGAAAAGTCCTATTGGTCCAAAGCTTTTCTTTTTTTATCCAGTTAAGTCATTTTGAAAGCCGACGAAATGGTTCTGAAAAACTGATTCTGTTTCAAATATATTAAAAATATAAATAAATATGAAACAAAAAATGTTATCATGTGACGTCACCTGACTGTCGGTCAGCCAGGAAGTGACGGAATTTCATCATGTTTCATTTTGTTTCATTGAATTTGTTGATGGTAAATAAATACATATTAGTTACATATTTATACAAACATAAATCAACCATTCAGTGAATCTTTGATCCTAAACCAATCCCAGAATCCCCTTAATTTTCCTAACTTTCAGGACTCGTTCTGCTTTCGACCTCTTTAAAAACCTTCCAGATGTTTGTTTGTTTTCCGTCGATGTAAAGCGTCTATGGAGAGAAAATAGACTCACTCTGATTGGTGTACGCATAATTCTTAATTTGTGCGTAAATTAGGATCTGTGCGTGCGTATATATGATTGGTGCACGCATAATTCTTGATTCGTTCATAACTTTGGATTTGTGCGTGCGTGATTATTGATTTGTAACTAATATAAAACATTTTTTGCAAAAGTAAAAATATTACAAAAACATGCACAAATTAAAATTACAACAGCCTAAAATTAATTTCTCAAACATATATTTTTAAAATACGCATGGATCACCTCTTACACACACACGCACACAGCCTAAGTTACGCACAAATCTACCGTGAGACTCTTCTCACGTCTCACAAATTCGTCCGTGAGTGATGCGTTCAAGTACTACCAGAATGCTCGTTCACCATAGTTTTCTTGTCAGCCGTTTTAAACTTCGATTGTGAATAACATCTGCTAAAACTAGACATTTTCCCACTTTCTTAAAAATATATTCCCAATAATTAATATAAAAAGTCTAAATAAGCGCTTTTATACGGAGCCCCTAAAGGGACATCGAACAAAAAAAAAATAATAATAAAGTTAAAAAAAAAAATTAAAGTAAAAAAAAAAAAAAAAAAAAATTCTAACTCGTGGCCACGACATACTGGAGCCCCTAAAGGGACATCGAAAAAAAAAAAACAATTTCTATCTCGTGGCCACGACTTACGGATATGATACGCAGTTGCAGCCCATTCAAAACAACAGGAGCGGCTTTTAGTTTTCGTTTTGATCACGTGGTCGGATGTTTAGGTTTCTCCGGATCACGTGACTGATCACGTGACTTTTGAGATTCTGCCGATTTCTGTCTGACAGCCGGCTAACAATATGGCGGTAGATCCACTACTTTTTTGGTGTAAAATCCCTCTGAATAAAATATTTTGTGGACTAATCTTTATTTTGGTAATATTTCTAGCGAGAATTGTACCCGTTACTATCACGACATGCATTTATTTTGGACATACAGTTCGTAGTTTGTCTGTTTTGCTTGACTTTTCGGGCTCAAAAATCGTAAAACAGCAACGTCTGGGGTGCACGGAACAATCACGGAACCGGGAGATCAGCAGGATTTGGGACCCGACCCGCATCGGTACCGGGTCAAGGTTAGGGTTAGGGTAGGTTCGGAGAAACCGCCCGGAACCTTTTTAAATCGGGCCCCGAATGACTTCTGTAAAGCTAGAATGTGTTCAGTCTGACCACTTCCGGTCCAGGAGACGGTCAAACGTGATCCCGAAACGAAGAGTATCAAGGATCAATAATGTTTCTTTAATTTCTGCCTCATAAACAAACACAAATGTCGGTTATTTTAAGTGACAATAACGAGGGAGGCTTTCAGACAAAATGAAGAAAGATAAACACATAAAGTCACGTGATCCGGAGAAACCTAAACATCCGACCACGTGATCAAAACCAAACCTAAAAGCCGCTCCTGTTGTTTTGAATGGGCTGCAACTGCGTATCATATCCGTAAGTCGTGGCCACGAGATAGAAATTGTTTTTTTTTTTTTCGATGTCCCTTTAGGGGCTCCACTATCTCGTGGCCACGAGATAGTAAGTCGTGGCCACGAGATAGTAAGTCGTGGCCACGAGATAGTAAGTCGTGGCCACGAGTTAGAAATTGTTTTTTTTTTTTTTCGATGTCCCTTTAGGGGCTCCAGTATGTCGTGGCCACGAGTTAGAATTTTTTTTTTTACTTTAATTTTTTTTTTAACTTTATTTTTATTTTTTTTTGTTCGATGTCCCTTTAGGGGCTCCGTACTTTTAAAACACTTATATATTTAAAAATAAAAATATTTCCAGAAAAAGGCGCTTCGAGCTGCAGCGGCTTCTCTGACAGCGCTCCTAATCAACGCGGGGGTGGTGGGGGGTTTCTCTGGTCTGGTCCCCCCGCCCCGCGGATCCTGGAACGGCAGAGGAACGCGGTATTGAGATCTGTCCATGTGATCAAAAATATGCACGCACAGATCCTAATTTACGCACAAATTAAGAATTACGCACGCACAAATCAGAGTGAGTCTATTTTCTCTCCATAAGCGTCTCCTTCTGGATGGATCTTTTCCCGGCTGGACGTTTGTGATTTAACCTTCCGCCTGTTCTTTGTCAGTTTGACATTTACTTAAGTGCTGGATGATTGCGTGACTATTAATGCGCGTACAGGCGTGCTAATGCTCCGCGCCGCTGCAGGTTTTCCTGTAAAGCCTCCCGGCGGCGGGAAGGAGGCTGTTTGACTGCTACAAACCTCTCACTCCACTCCTCCCACCCCGATCAGAGCTCAGTATAACAAAGTAATAAACAAAAAAAACACGTTACCTAATTATGACAGAGTATCAGGGCCAATTATCTATCAAAGCAAAAAAAAAAAGTTTGATTTAAATAACAACTTTTTAAATCCTCGGAAATTTGCGAGAATAAATGCTGTAAATTTGTACTAAAAAACCCATAAATTTATGAGAAAAAAACGTGTAAATTTGCCATCTTTATTCTCGTAAATTTGCTGGAAAAAACTAGTACATTAGTACATTTACAAGATTAAAAGCTTCAAATTTATAGGAAAAAAAACTTGCAAAATTATGAGAAAAAAAATTGTAAATGTACCAGATTCAAAGTTGTAAATTTACAAGAATAAAAAAAAAAAAAGCTTGTAAATTTACCAAAATAAAAATGAGGAAAAACCTGGTAAATGTACCACTTTTATTCTTGTAAATTTATGGGGAAAAAAACTTACTTGAAAAGATTTACTAGAAAAGAGGTAGTAAATTTACAAGATTAAAAGCTCCAAATTTATAAGAAAAAAACTCAAAAATTAAAAAAATAAAGTTGTAAATTTACTGAATTAAACGTTTCAAAATTAAGAGAACCAAACTCATAAACTCACAAGAAAAAATTAGTAAGTTTACAAGTAAAAAACTTGTAAAGTTACAAGATTAAAAGCTGTAGACGTATAAGAATAAAAAAAAAAACTGTACATTTTTTGAGAAAAAACAGATTAAAAATGGTAAATTTACCCAAAAAAAGGCAAAACTCTATAAATTTACCAGAAAAAAATTGTATATTTATGAGAAGCAGGTTTTCCTGTAAAGCCTCCTGGCGGCGGGAAGGCGGCTCGGCCGCAGAAAGGGTTAACGTGGAGATATCTCCTCCATGCAGATGTTTAATTAAAGGTTCCCACTTTTAGGAGCGCCTTGTTACAAACGCCGCTGACAGATTGGACGGCTCCTTTATACGCAAATTATATGTTAAGGGATTCAAAAGGGCACTCAGGCCGATAAAAGCTTCAGTCGCACTCGCGCGGCTGTGAAACGCAGACGCTTTTAACTCAGCGGGAGACGAGCGGCGGGAAAAAGTCACTGGACTTTGATGAGGATGAAGAGTTTCTCCAAAGGGAAACTTTGGCGCTGAAGGTCAGGAGCGCTCGGACCACACGGTTCAAGCTCATCTCAGACGAGCAGATCGACAATCTCTGAGGTCTGAGCTGCAGAGAGCGTGGAGAGGAAACGTCAAGGGCGGCCGCCCTGATGGTGGGAGGAGCTACAGCCGGACCACACACCTTCAGCACGTGACGACCGTCACTCCATGGAGATGAGATTCACGCCTCAGCCTGATTAGCGGGCTAGCATCCAGTCGGGGGCTTGTCCGAGATGTCATTTTCTGATCTGCCACACTTCATGGTTTCATCAGGCGCCGCTTGTTGGAGGACCAGAACCCACCTGAAGAACTCTATCTGCCCCCCCGAGAGAAAAATAAAAAACTATGAAAAAAAAATGTTAGAAGGAGTCTTACTTTAGCTGTTAAGAAATTTGGATTTGGATCTATAATTTAATTAAATTCAATTTAATTTTTAAAATTAATTTAAATATTAAATGTGAATCATATCTGTATATTTTTACACAAACAAAAACATAAACAGAGCTTTCATCTCAAAATGTGATTTTTTTTTTTTTTTTTTTACTCCTTTTCAAAATAAAAGCTTCTCTTTGCCAAACAGGATCCTCTCAGTGCAGCTCTGGACAGCTAGCAACCAATCCTGTGCAGCAGAAGATAATATATGTGTTTAACTCATTAGAGATCAAACTTTTGACCTAAGAAAACACGACATCTTCATATCAACAGGGATGTAAAAACCTACATAGTTTATCATCTAACTGCACATCAGCATCAATTTATAAATGCAACTAATCTAAACTAAATAAATGCTATTTAAGTCATTTTTATTAAAAAATTGTTGTTCTTTTTTCCCTCTTTGTCCTCAGCAGTCTTCCATTGCTGGGGTTTGTTATTTTAGGACCTTGGTAGTCTTGGTCTGTGGACTTTATTTGTTTTCTTTATGTAGTTTTGGTAATCATTAGCAGGAAGCTGCTGACCCAGACGGTCGGCAGTCTTCCTGAATCACTTTAGTTTTGGTTCCAATTCTCTTTCAGTTTGCCTTTTCGTTTGGATCAGAACACTAATTATTTGATTTTTGCTCTTTCATTCTAGGACACTGGATCTCCTTTTATTTACTAAACTGTGTTCCTTTTATTCTCATTTGTCATCTGGTTTTTGAGTGTTCATTTATTTAATGCAAGAAAAATGGCGTCTCATTTGGTGTCAGAAGTGGGATAATTAGGCCATCCGTGAAAAGTGGAGGATCTTTGTTTCCAAAGCTGTTTCAGACCAGGATGAGACCTCAGACCACGCCCCCCAATTCATCGTTGGAGTGGAGGAACTGCAACACCTGAGGACGTCTCTGATAGGGCTGTAACGAGTATCCGGGTGCTCGGGTATTCGCGATCTGCTCCCGAAATTACGAGTACGAATATTCGCGACATCAAAGATCGCTGATTCGCGATCTTCATAAATATAGTTAATTTTAGTGAAATATGATCAGGGGACAATGTATCTGTGCTCTGAAATGCAGATTAATGTTGTACTTTAAGCTTATGAACAAAAACAAAGCCGAAAGTAAACAACTTCGTGACTGTGAACTTCCGGTTTTCAAAGTAAAACTAGAGAGAACTTTTTTCCGTTCAGAAACCGAGACTGAAGTTCGGTTCTCTGAAAAAACTACAGAGAAAATAATTAGCTTTAACACCGGAGCTTTATCTCCAGTGTTTACATTCTTTTGGTCATGGTAACTCTTCAACAGTTGACGCAATTAACTAAACTCCAGTTTATTCTGAAGAAACGCAGCCTCGTGCTGCTGAAAGGCAGATGTAATCAACGTGAACCAGCTGATTCTGCCGCGGAAATAACGTCTTTTAATATTGAAGAACTTTGATAATAGAAAACTGTGGAGAGAATCTTCAGGTTTTACTTTTAAATGATCCAAAACAGCAGTGATTTTTATCCTTTTTATGTTACTTTTTATGCTACTTCACCAGAAGATTGACAAAAGTTTAAAATGACAAATTGCATTTCTTTCTATCTGAATCTTTGTGTTTTTTAATCAGTTTTCTGATCTCCTGTTCTAAATAAATGTATAAATAATGATCAAAAGCAAATAATTTCAATGTTCATCCATCCAGTTAATAGACATTCACATAGCAATAAACATTATCTTAAAAAGTAAGAATCGTGGTTCGATTCGTGAATCGTTGAGCTTGATTCGTGAATCGAATCGGATCGTCACCTGAGCAACGATCCACAGCCGTAGTCCCTGAACCCCAACCAGACATCACAACAATCAAGCGCTTGTTTAAAACTCTCCTCATCCCAGTTAGCTTTAGGCTAACGTACAGTATCAGCTAGAATGGTGTTAAACAGACATTTAAGGTAAGAAAAATTATATTTGATTGATTGAGAAATTCAGATTTTATTTTTTTATTTTAAAATGTAAAGCATTCATTTCCTTGGTAACAGAGATCTGAGCCTCCAGCTCAGCAGCACATCTGTTTTACTCATCTATGTTTTGCCTATTTTGTTAACAATAATCTATAAACTGTTAGAAATAAAAACGTTGAGCATCTTTCACTGTAAACATCTGCTCTGATTTCATTCATAAAGTCTTTGATTTTTGAAGATTTCATTGAATAGATTTCCATCAATAAGAGAGACATTAATGCTGGAAGGCTGCAGATATGATGAGGAACTTGCAGGGAATTGATCCGTGGCTAAAAGAAGTCGTAATCGTCTGGCCACTGACGCCGCCGCCGCCGCCGCCGCTGCTGCTGCTAAACATTACGAGGAGAACACATTAAAGCCGTGAAGATTTCACTTTTTTTTAATTTTTTAAATCTCTTGAACGATCAAGTTTTGCACTTTCTTTTTAAACAAGTTTAAAAAAATTAAAAGAAATTTTTTCTGATACATTTGATGATTAAAGACGAGTTTCGTGGA
The DNA here is from genome assembly GCA_003999625.1 of Oryzias javanicus. Classification (NCBI taxonomy): domain Eukaryota; kingdom Metazoa; phylum Chordata; class Actinopteri; order Beloniformes; family Adrianichthyidae; genus Oryzias; species Oryzias javanicus. The sequence continues at coordinate 25,515,740 of CM012438.1, forward strand.
CAAACTTCAGCTGGTAAATCGATCCAAACCGGCTGAAGATTTTCTTCCAACAATGGTTTAGTTTAGGGTTTATCTCAGCTGCAGATCAGCCTCATGAAGCTAAAAACCACAAGAATGAAGTTAAAGACGGAGTTCAGTTTACTTCATCAACAAACAAACAAACAAACAAACAAACATCACACAACCTGGAGTCTAACTTCTGTTAGGAACACAAAATAAAGAAAAAAAATATTTTTAAACAAGAAAAAATGTCATTCTTGATTACTTTTTAAACATTGGAATAAATAAAGAACTTTTCTGATTTTTTTTTTTTTTTTTTTAGGCTAAATCAGGATAAAAGCTGAAAGTTTTTGTTTTTCTGAAGGTTTTTCCCAAAACGAGCATTTCTCTGTGGAGGAGGAAGCTCCCGGTTCAGAGGGGCGATCGGAAAAGTTTTGGAGTTTGAATCATCATTTTGACACGTTGTCATGGCAACCGTCTGTCACACGGTCATTGTAAAGGGGAGGGACTCCTCTCCCCCCCACCTATGACCCCATTCTGGAGGGTTTCTTTAACAAATGAGCCCTGAACTGGGATGGAGGAACACCTGCGCTCAGCTTGTTCCACATTCAGGGTCCCAGGAAACCAGAACCTGAACTTCCATCATCCTCTGAAGAAGAGAGGATCTCGTTTTCAGGTAACTCTATCAGTAAAACTTTATTAACAGCAGCTGAACTGCATCAAAATATAGTCATTCGTTAAAATGCTCTCAAAGGGGAAACAGGAAGTAGCAGCTAGCTTCAAGAAGACAAAATGACAAAATCATTCATGGACAAATAAGAATTCTATTTAACAAAAAAACATTATTTTTTAAAAAATGTTCTTGATAATCCAAGTAATTTCAAGTTATTCAATATATGAACTGACCAATCAGATGCCTCAATGAAGTAGGCGGAGCCTGCTGGCCCCGCCTTCAAAACCTTTCATTGGCAGATTTGTTGTAACCAATGATAGCAGACTTCACTTTAGTTTCTAATCCATGTTCACTCCAGAGGTGTGAGCGCTGAACGAGGGTTCTTGAACGCGCTGTAGACGTCCAACAAGCGCTCTCCTGATAGGTGAGATGGTCGCCATAGAAACTCAGTGAAAAAAAATGGCCTCTGAATCGACTTCATTTGGTTAGAGCTGGAAGTAAACCGTTCTGTATGGATTCCATCACACTCGTTCGCTCCGTTTCATATATATAAGGGTCCGAGTGCTCCCTCGTCAGTTCTGGTGTACCTCAGGGTTCTGTCCTAGGTCCCCTTCTCTTCCCTTATTTTTCCATGAATTTTGTATCAATTTTCACTGTTTGGCTGATGAAATCCAGTGGTAAACCTGACAGCTGTCTAAAATTCAAAGTTTCACAGGATGGAGGTGAGATTACTGTGATGCCACCAGTCAGTACACAGGAAGAATCATAGAAAGATCCTAAATCTGGTCAATTAAATAAATGATAAATTATTTAGTTTAAGCTGTAGATGTACAAATGTTTATGTGTCATAAGTGTTTAACAGTGTAATTAAAGTCTCTTTTCTAATTTATCCTCAAAGTTTTCCCAGAATCTCTTCATTATGATCCTGACTAATCTAAAAACCTGAGTCGTTTTCTAAGACGTAGTTCCTGCAGAGTGGCAGGAGGTCATTAAAAATGTACCTCTGAGTTGGGGGCAGGACTATTGGCCAAAAGCAGCCCCGCCCCCCTTCCCGTCTCCATTCCAGAGAGCTCAGAGTAGTGAGCATGTGGCTGCTCATTTTCTATATCAGAAATAGGATCTTTTTCAAACTGCGGCTAAATAAAAGACTCAAAAAATATACAATTTAGCTGTATCAACAAAGAAAAGAAAATTCAATTTTTGTATAATAATTTAGTAATTTTTGGTAAGTTTTTCATTCACAGGTGTCGATTTTTGAAAGAGAGTCCACACTTTTTGTTTTTTAAAAATGACTTACTTCTTTATTGTAAATCCCTTGAAAAGATAAAAAATAAGAATGCCACAAAACTTTTAGATTGTTTGTCTGTTTACCTGGACTGATAAGATTTTTCCTTACCCTTTATTTTATGGATAATCTTGGTTGGAATGTTTTAGACATTGATGCCTTTCTGAGTATAGTTAGAATATTTTATTTCAATATTATCTACATTTATATGTATTTTGAAACATTTCTTTTTGTTTTCCTCTCTGCCTTTCCCTTTTATTGCTTAATTTGAATTCATTTTGTTTTTACATGTATACATATCTGGCAACACGCTTTGTAATGCTTTTGTAATGTCTAACTCACATGTGTCAAAGTCAAGGCCCGGGGGCCGGATCCGGCCCTCCAGGTAATTATATCCGGCCCTCCAGATCATTTTATTTAATTGTTATTAATGGCCCAATGTTATCTTGCGCTTATTTCTAACTTGTATAGTTTTGACAAAAGATATTTTTATGGAGAGTAAAATATAGAAAGTTATTTAAGATTTAAGTTGATTTATTCTGGAATAATATTCCTGCCTTTTTATTATTCATGGTTATGTTAAAAAGTTTGGTTTGTGTACTTGCTGTTCAATTTTGTTGGGACAATATTTTTTGGAGATGTTATACTTAAGATTTTTTGGGCTTGGTTTTTGGTTGTTTACCTAAAAATGCCTCAGGTTATTCATTGCGTAGCTGTTTCTGTGGGTGGCTAATTTAGGGGCTTTTTTTTGTTTTAGTTTTTTTGTCCATTTTGGTGTTTAGCTAATATTTTCTGGGTAATTAGGGCTTTTTAAAATATTTTTTTAGCTATTTTGGAGTTAGGCTAATATTTACACGCTAGCTGTTTTGGCTAAACTGTGTTTTTTTTAGTTTTTTTGTCCATTTTGGCATTTAGCTAATATTTTAGCTGGCTATCAGCTTCAGTGTTTTTAGCTATCAATTTCAGCATCTTCAGCTATCAGCGCTAACATTTTCAGCTGCCAAATTCAGCTACATGCTAGCTGTTCTGGCTAATTTAGGCTTTTTTGTTTAAGTTTTTTTGTCCATTTTGGTGTTTAGCTAATATGTTCTGGGTAATTAGAGCTTTTTGAAATATTTTTTAGGCTGTTTTGGAGTTAGGCTAATATTTACACGCTAGCTGTTTTGGCTAAACTGTTTTTTGTTTTGTTGTTTTTTTTTAGTTTTTTAGGCTAATTTGGCATTTAGCTAATATTTTAGCAGGCTATCAGCTTTAGTGTTTGTAGCTATCAATTTTAGCATCTTCTGCTATCAGCGCTAACATTTTCAGCTGCCAAATTCAGCTTACGCATTCACACTAGCATTACCGCAGGCAATGCTATATATCTAGTTCATAATTATATTTAAAAGTTACGGTTTTAAAGTTTTAAAAAATTTAGTTTTAATATTCAATAAATGTTTATCCTGTTCGGCCCGCGACCTAAGGTGTGTTTTGGATTCTGGCCCCTTGTGCGATCGAGTTTGACACCCCTGGTCTAACTTATCAATAAAAAAAAAAAAAAAAGAGTCAAAAATGCATTTTTAAACTTAACGTTCTTTATGCATGTTCTGCATCATCAGAAAGTTTCTTTTATGAACTAAAGTGAAATGTTATAAAAGAAAGAAACTTGTTTACAGTTCAGTTTGTTAGAATGAAAAACCTGAAAACTCTTAGAAAAACAGAGAAAATCTGCAGCAGACTCTGAGGAATCGTTCATGTGTGGGAGTTGACCCCGGCCTGACCCCAAAACCTCCACGCACGAGTTCATCTGAAACCCGTCCTGAAGTGGCGCCGCGCTCCAATCCCATCGGCGTTATCTGTAATTGCCCCCACCGGGCTCCATTCTTTCAGAGAAATTAGAGGCGGGGGCGGGGGCGGCTTTCCAATAATCGCTCCAGATTGACGCCTCGCATCTACAAATCCGTGCGGTCTTAATCCTGTTATCCCGCCGCCGCCGAGTGAACGCCGCGCTGATGAGAGTCCTAATGATGCGGCGATGCGGACGGGTAATCTCGGTTTCTGTGCCGTCGTTTTCAGGAGCGAGGCCGTCCCGACTGAAGGTCTCCTGAACCTCTTTTGGAAGTTTTGGAAGCCTTGAAACAGCTGAAAGATGAAATCCGGCCCTCCGTTCGTGACATTGGAGTCCATCCGAAGGGCGTGGACAGAATCTCCTCCGATCCATCACGGCCTTTTTCTGCAACCTTCAGCGTGAAAATGGCTTTTTGTTCCCCGACGCCGGGAAAAACCTTGATTTGTTTCCTATCAGATAAAAAATGATAATGGAACGAAAAGAGCGGACGGACATGGAGATGTGGGGAGAAGGGGGGGGGGATCGTCCTCTTCAGTCTACAGCAGAGACACGCTAATGAAAACAGCTTCTTTAACATGTTCTTAGCGTGTTTCTGATGATGGAGGACATGTATGAAGAAAATTGAAGTCACAGTTTTCTTTATTCAAATTGTTGTGAATTTGATCCAAAATCTGGATCTTCTGCAAAATGTAGAACTTCATGATTCATTTGGTCTGATTCTCAGAAAGTTGGGACTTGTTTCTCAAATGAGAATCCTCTTTCTTTACCTTCATAATGTCATGTTTCAATAACTAAAGGTATTGAAAGGTACTGAAGGTATTTATATCCACCAACCACACCTCATCGTGGTTCAGACTCCGCCCTACATTTCTCTAAGCGTGGAAGAACTCCAAAAAGAATCGCTCGATTGCAAAGAAACAAACACAATCCGCTCAAAATCCAGATTAAGGTTCAATTGTAGTTAAAAATAAAATTAAAATTAAGAACAAAAGCTGTTTGTGAAAAAAAAAAATCCTGTTATAAAAACTACATACTATGAAGCATCAGTCAAGCAAGAGATAAGCATCAAGTAAGCGTTAGATAATAATTAGTTATGCATTAGATAATTATTACATACACCTTAGTTATTAATTAGTTAAGCATTAGATATGCACAATATAGGCTTTAGTTAAGCATCAGATAAGCAATAGCTAAGCATTAGTTTAAAGATTAGCTAAGCATTACATATGCATTAGGTATGTAGTTAAGCAATTAAGCATTTGAGAAGCAATAGTTTTACATAAGTTATGCATTAGTTGTGGATTAGTTACGTATTAGATAATTTTTAGTAACTTAATGTAACACCCCCTTGCTATATTAGCTTTAAAAGTGGAGGTATTATCCCTGAATTCTTAGTAAACGCGTGTTAAACTCTTGTTTAATTAGAAATTAATATTTCCTCCTCGTCTGATTTAGGTAAGTGACTAAATCTGTAGAAATAAACTAACCCAATATTTTTATAACCAAACTTCAAATAAAGCTTTTCGCTTTCTCATAAATAAACACACAGTTCTTAAACATTTAACCATTTATATTCTCATGGATCACAAGTTATACATTAACTCTTTTTCCTTTCAGACAGGTTTCAAAACAAAAATATTTATCTCCAAAATAAAATACAATAAAATAAAATGGGCCCCAAAATATACCTAAGCCGGCATTAATTAAATCCAAAATAGTCAAACTCAAATGTACCCTCGTTGCAGGCCTGTTATCTTTGGATTGGATGTCTCCACAATCTTTTCCTGTTAGACTCACTCAGAGTATGTCACGAGGTCCCGTAGCAGACTTGTGGCAAAGATGAAGCACGGTGAGGAACTCTGACAGTCCTGTCAGAGTCAAACTGGAATCCGTAGACGCTCACGTGTCCACTCACTCGATTCCAGTGTTCTTCTGCGGTCCCGGGGTTTTCGGTCGCTGCGTTAGCGGCTCAAAACCCCTAGCTAAGTCGAGCTGACTAGCAGGCTCACACCCACAAAGCGCATCTAAACTTATAAAACTTTAAACATGTTACTCAGAACTCACTTTCCGTTCGTCCTCAACATATTTATCAGTTTCTGGAACTTGTTAAAGAGCTTAATTAATTCTTCATCCACGTTTTTCTGCCGTGAGTCTCTCGTCCCCTCCTCATGACGTCATCTCTCTCTCTTTTCTTTCTCTCTGCCTCATCCAATCAAATTAAGAGTAACAAAATGTATTCAACCCTCTGTCTAATCTGCCTAGTAACAAAAGCATTCTGACAATCCTGTCATATTACAAATACATTTTCATCCAAATAACATTTAATATACCAAGAGCACCATAAATCACATTTATGTAACATTTTGCAATATTATTTTCAAAAAATATAACACATATTCATAAACTTTTACCCTTTCTTTCAGAAGATTTATGTTAATGCTAAACTTTAACCAGCGTTACATTAAGAATTAGTTAAGCTTTAAACAAGCATTAGTTGTGTATCATTTGAGCGGTAGTTATGCATTCTCTGTGGATTAGTTATGCAATAGTTATGCAACAATGAAGCATTAGATAATCCTTAGTTAAGCATCAGGTGAGCATTAGATAAGCATTGGTTGAACATTGGTTTATTATTAGTTATGCAGTAGTTTTATATTAACTCTGCATTAGGAATACTTTAGCAGTACATTGATTAATCAGTAGTTATGCTTTAGATATTTAGTAGTTAGATAAGTATTAATTAAGCATCAGTAAAGCAATAGATAGGCATTAGTTAAGCCTTTGATAAGCATTAGTTAGGGATTAGTTAAGATTTAGATATGCATTAGTTAAGTAGTTAAACAGTAGTTAAGCTTTAGTTAACATTTAATTAACCAATTTGATTAAGCATTACCAAGTGGCTTATATGTGTTATAAACATGTTATTAACACTTCATTACTGAATAAAATATATAATGTGTCTATTAATGGCATGACAAGATTTTATTCATATACAATTTAATATTTTAAAATTAAATATTAAATGATTAACAAGTCATTTGTTTAGGTGGTTCTTTTAAATGTTTAATTAAACATATACGTGTTTAGAAACGTTGATCCGTCAATCATTCATCAAACGTTATTCCAGATGAATCCAAGCAGCTTTAAAACCTTGAACTGTTTGTGACCTGATCTAAAACGAGGACGATTCATTCCATGTATGTGCAGCTAAAAGCAGTTTGGAATCTTTATATTGAGAGAAACAGGAAGTGACACGTTTGTGGATGTGAACATCTGGACGTCTGCACAGACAGAAGACCCTCGACTCTCTTCTGCAGATGGACGTCCTCAGCTTCTGTCCATCAGATTATAAGGAGAGAGGGTTTAATCTGATTGAAGTTCTGTCACATTTAAGAAATCCTCCATCTGAGAATCACAGACCGACTTCACTCTCGACGTTTGGAAGCTGCTTGACATCCTGACATGGAGAAGTTTCTCCAAACATTTATGAATCAACCCAAACACTCAAACACTTTCTTTTCCTTTTAGCGATTATCTTTATGTTTCTTCCTGGAAAACAGCTTCTTGCTGCTGGTTAGAAGATGTTGGTTGTGGTTCTGGACGCTGAAAGGCTCAAAGCTTTTCTGAGGCGTTTCTCCTGCAGCAGAAATGACTGCTGGTTATTTTTATCTTGTAGCACATGTTCCCTCCAGAAGCTAAAGGTCAGAACCTGACAAGAACCGGGCTCTGACACGGTTCCGCCCGCATAATGCTCTGCTCCGTGGGGGTTTGCAGCTGCTTCAGGTGACATCATCATTCAGAGGTGGCTCATGGGTAGAAATGAGTCTCTTTGCTCCTGCCGGGAGCGGGCTCGGCTGGCAAATGACTGCGGCTGGCAGACGCTCATATTTTACCTTCTCATTAGCAGTAAAGGAGGACGGGGCAATTACCCCGCTGGAGTGGCAGCTCGCTCCGAGCTGGAGCGAGGAGGGAGGGAAGGAAGGAAGGAGGCTGCAAATGATGACAGCGCCGGCTCGCCACGCCGCCGCACGATTCAGCCGCAGATTAGGAATATTACAAACCCTCATTCTAGACAGGAAGCAGTGACGCGTCACTTCCTGTCGGAGCGTCCAAAGCAAACCAAAGAGGTTTCCTTCCAGCTCCTGGTGATGAATTCTGCTCCATTAAATCTTCCAGATGATGACGAATAGGGGTGTAACGGATCACAAAACCCACGGTTCGGATCGTGTCACAGTTTTAGGGTCACGGTTCGGATCATTTTTCGGATCAGCAAAAAAGTACCAAAATTTAAAAAAAAAAAAAAACAAAACGAAAAAAAAACTATTAATTAATTTTTGGAAACAGTTTAACTCATAAATTCAATAAGCATTTAAAATACCTCACACACACAATATTTACATATGCAACAACAAAACATCTGCTCATTGAAGCCTATTTATTAAAACAAAACATATTTGTACTTTGAACACAAACAAAATACTAAAACATGTAGTTTCTGATGACATTTACATGTTTTTAGACCAAATCTACAAAAACTAAGAGAAAAGAATGCTTAAAAATAGTGTTGAAAACACCAAATCTATCTGGATTATCTTTTAAAATTAAATCATAAATAAAACAGTTACAATATTTTTTTGGGTATGAATTGCTTTATTGAAACTAACTGTGAGAACATTTAAATGTTTTAAATGATAATTTTCTGTAAAACGTGGCACTTCTGCGTCAGCTTTTCCTGCTCAATTTTGACATCTCTGGCTTGCCGTACAAATGTTCCGCGATTCCACCGGAAAGCCCGTAACGGAGCTGCAGCTTTCTCCTGTGCGGGACAGTTGCTGCGTTTAACTGGGAGATTCTGTGAACCCACTAATGGAAATGTGTACCGATGCTTTTATTCAGCTCTTAAAATTAAATAAACCTGATATCTATCCATCTGCTTCCTTCATTGTGAAGTCGACAAAAGTTTTTGACAGAAGCTCCTCCCACACGCACAGCTTCAGGACATGACAACTTTAAGATAAACAGAAAGCAGCTACTTTAGGGCTTGTCAAAATAAAAAGGATTTACAGGAATTTGACACAAATTCCATTCGATGCGAACGGACAATTGGTTTAAATTACGCTAGCGCGAGGTGTCCGCGTTTGGGGGGTAGAGTGTTCGAGCGGTCCGCGGTACACACGTGTTCCGCACCGTGGCCTCTGATCCGTACGGACCACGGAATTTCCGTGATCCGTTACACCCCTAATGACGAGTCAACGTTAAAGTGAGAAAACCGTTGTGTCATCATCAAACGTGAGCAGATCTGCTGAGGTCTACAGAGGAGATACGGGGCTAGTAAACACTCAAAATGAAGCGTGTGCGCCTGAGTAGAGGAGCTCTCTTCTCATTTACAGTCAGAAGTATATGACATGTTGTCATTTTACAGAGTTTGTTAAGGAAAAATATTTCAAAGAAGTTCTTTTTTTACCTTTTAGGATTCTGATGCAGTTTTGTTTTATTTCCATTGAGGTTCTGTTTCAGCAGAAATATAGATTCTGAAATTAAAAAAAAGATTTCTGATCCATATTTATAAACTTGTTTATTTGTATTGAATCCTTCTGTTAGTAGGAAAGCAGAGAGTTTCATGTAAAGGGAAATGGAAAACATACTGGGCCTAAAACTGTTGTTTTACGTGTGTTTCTCCTTTTGTTTGTGGTTCATCTTTTCTTTTCTTCCTCTGTGCAGGCGGCTGTGGCTCCTCCCAGCTGATCTCCACCCTCTCCTGATCTCTGTGGAGGAGTCCACAGCTGTCTGCACTCAGTTGATTTAGTTTGCTCTCTATTTAAGCTGAGGTCCTCCTGTGTTTGGTGTTGGTTCGTTTTGTATGGTTTCCCCCGTACTCTTGAGCATTTTTGGTTTATGTATTTTTGTAGTTCCTTTAGTTTTCCCTCTGTTGAGGTGATTTTTTTTTGTTATTAAAGACCACTTTTGTTATTCTAAATATTAGTTTGTTCCCTGCATCTGGGTCTCTGACTCCTGATCCGTGACATTAGCACCTTTAATTCATTCTGTCCAAAAACATCAATAAAGTAAAGTCAAAGACCCGTTAGCTGTCACGTAGCAAACTGCAGACACATCCGGGAACATTTGGTGGTTTAACCCACCGATCCAACCAAACACTGGCTCCCATTGGCCTGGATTTGAACTCATGACCTACAAGTCTTGGATACTGTAGCACCAGTTAAAAAAAAACACACATGACTCTGGTTTAGGGCTGCCACGATTAGTCGATTAATTAAAAGATAATCAACAGCTAATTTTTGTGTGGATTACTCATTTCTTTGGAGTCAGAGAGTAAAGCTGAACGTTATAATGGCATCCTGCTAATTTTTTAGGCTATTTTGGAGTCAAGCTAATATTTTAGCTACATGCTAATTTGGCTAACGCAGGTTTGTATTAGTTTTTAAGCTAATTTAGCATTTATCTAATATTTCAGTTGGGTATCAGATTCAACGATTTCAGCCTTCAACTTCAACGTTTTTAGTTATCAATTTCAGATTGTTCAGCTATCGTCTGCTAGCATTCACTCTAGCATTATTGCAGGAAATTCTAGTTTTTATTTATTGTTTAGATGGCTAAGATGTGTGTTTTACATTCACTTTGTGCATGACCCGATTAGTCAATAATCTGTTATTATTTGACTACTAAAATAATTGTTTTTGCCAGATTAAAATATTACAAATGTTTTACTGAAATGCCTTATGCTAACATGGCAACGGTGGTTTAGTCTTAGCTTCTCTAATTCTTTCTAGTGGATGTTTCATGACTCAATATAAAATATAAACCTGTAACCCTGTGATGCATTTTTGACAGTAGTCTAACACGGAAAATGTTTTATTCAAAACTTAGAAAAGTTGTAACAAAATAATTCATACTGAGAAGTGTCCGAATAAAGAAAACGAAAAATTAAAACTAAGAGTTGTGTTAAAAAACAAAGTAAAGCCACATTTAAAAAGATTAATTGTATTTAAATTTAAAAAAAGTGTTATTCAAAGTTACGAAAAGTCGTATTCAAAACAAAGAAACTTGATATTTAAAATAAATCATTAACAAAAACAAATAAAAGTCGTGTTTACAGCAGACATGTCTGAAAAAACCAAATGCTCTAATTATTTTTGACTTTTCATTTTGACAGTTATCTGACCCCATATCGAACTGCCTCCCAGAAACGACATAGATTTAGCTCTTTAGTTCAGGGGTCCTCAAACTACGGCCCGCGGGCCGGATCCGGTGAGGAAAGAATATTTATTAGTCTAATTGTTACTTGTTGTTGCTTTAACTACCCCCCCCCCCCCCCGTGTTTAAATCTGCTACGTCTCTTTCACTGGATCCATCCAGCTGAGCTCCAGCTGCATGTCGGTTCTGTTCGTCTCCTCTCAGAATCAGCTCTCTTCATGTCATGAATCAAGAGGAATTATTTTCAGATAATTGACAAACTCCAGTCAAGCGTTTGAATTCTAAAGTCCTCCAGGAGCCGCAGAACCAAAATCCTGACTTTGAATCTGCTGAATGACGACCTCGGACCCTGAAGAAACTGGAAAAACACAACAATCCATGACTCCACAGAGAGAAAAGTTGTTGGAAGACGATCGTTTCCACACAAACTGGTTCTATCATCTGAGCCGTTTCTCTGTTTTAATTAAAGTTTCTGTCAAAAGGTGGACGCACTCTCCTGGACGTAAACAAGCCTCACGTCACACCCCGGGTGTCGCCAGTAATTGGGAACCCTTTGCAAACCCCATCTCATTACCCACAATTCCTGGCAGCAGTTTCAGCCACCGGAGAGGAGGCGGGGTTCAATGAGGAAGGTGTGACGCAGCTGGAACCCAGGAAACGGGAATCCAAAATCTGGCGTTAGACCGTGACAGAGCGACACGTCGCCGTCTGCATGCAGCTAAAGTTTGTGTCTGGATGATAGAATCTGACCTTCTGCTTCTGTGAGGCCGCCGCAGAACCATTAGGATGCAACTATAATGATACGAAAACAAACCCCTCCCTCATCGTTCATCAACCCCCACCCCCCTCCTCATAGACTCTATAGGCAGAACTGTGGCGTCTCAATCTGTGATGGTTTCCACGGAAACAAACAGATGGAGACGTTCAGGAGGAACGGAGGAAGAACCTGGAAACCGGACGACGTGGAGAGGACGAGTGTCGACGAGAGACCCGGACCTGGACCTGGAGGGAGGGGGATGGAGAGAATGTTTGAGTGGCGGGACAGATTATGTTTAATTCTAGTTGATAAATGAAAACACTGAAGCTTATAGAGGCTAAAATATTAGATAAATGCTAAATTAGCCCAAAAAAAAATAAAAAAATACATAGGTTAGCCAAAACAGCTAGCATGGAATTATTAGCTAAATTCCAAAATTGAATAAAAAAAAAAAAATCGGAAAAATTAGCCAAAACAGCTAGCATGTAGCTGAAATATTAGCTAAACTCTAAAATAGCCTAAAGAAATCTCAGTAAATGCCAAAATAGTCCCAAAAGCTAGCATAATGCCAGTTTTTTAAACTTTAAAACTTTAGCTTTTCAACATAGTTATGGATAACAAAAATAAATCAACTTAAACCTTAAATAACTTTCGATATTTTACTTTCTATAAAAATATATTTAACCAAAATTAAACAAGTTAAAATAAGCAGAGGATGACATTGGGTCATTAATAACAATAAAATAAAATGATCTGGAGGGCCAGATCCGGCCCCCGGGCCTTGACTATGACTCGTCTGATCTATGGTCACACTGGCCTCAGGCTCCGCCCACATAAAGGCGTGTTTCGGGCTTCTGCGTTCAAAACTCTTGCGTTCGTGTGTATCTACGCGAGTTTTTTGGGCTCTACCAGCTTGACCTTTGACCTTTGACCAATCAGGGACTGGTATTTGGCTATGACGTTTGCTTTGGTCTATTTGGTGAACGTAAACCCACCGGCGAGCGTGACAACATCTGTGTTTTCTTGTCAAATAAAGATGAACTAAAACTACTCTCCCAGCGTGATGCTAATCTATATCCTCCATTGCGGAGATGCTAAATAGTGCTAGCAATAGCAAGATGCCCAAAAAGTAAGATTTGTATCGCTTTGAGATTTTGTACCAAGTTTTTCCCGACTGTAGGTGGCAGACAGGCACTAGTAATCAATAGAAAAAGAAGAAGAAGCCCCTCCCTGCTTGTGCAGTGTGAACCCAATGGATTCATGTTTAGCTCGTTCTTGAACGTAGCATCAGACCCACGACTTTGGTTATTTCTCTGACCAGCTGAGCTTCAGCCTAAACTCCCACTAAAGAGTTAAGTTCTCAAAGGGGCGGGGGCCCTTGTTTGGTCGTAAGCGGAGAGGTGGCCCCCTGGCTCTGACTACAGGAGCCCAGGTGTCGGTCAGAAGCTCAACCCAAACCCAACGTCTCTCCTCCCTTAGAGGATATTTCCTCAAACATTTGAGGAGAAGGAAGGCCGATATTGGAATTTCTGCAGTTTAAATTCTGATTTGCTCAATCAATAAGCCACGCCCCTTAAAAAACACTAATTGATTTAAAATTCTAGATTTTAATGCTTATATTTTGTAGATTTTCACAGCAGAACGGTGAACAGAAATCCATTCAGTTTATTGAAAATTAGAAAAAAATAATACATTTTCAAAATAAAACAATTTAAAGAGTTTATTGTGCTTTTATTTTGTAATGCATAAAAACAAAGCAGAAGTTTTCACAGCTTTTTTTTGGCTACCAGTGTGTTTCTTTCTGCATACATGTAATGTATTCCACCTCTCAGGTGTGGAACAATGCCCTATTGAATCTCCTACATCATTTAAATACAATAAGCAATGATTCACAGCCGCGCCGAGCACGCCCCGCAGAGGTATCGAGCGGCGCCGCGGCCTGGACGGCCTCGGATGAATTTCAGCGACACCTTCTCCATCAGTTCTCCAGATAACATTGGTGGAGCTGATCCTCTTGAAACAAATGACGGACGGGAGCGTTTCATTCACCGCCGCACGCCCACACATGAAATTGGATTGTGAGACATCCAGCGCCCCGGCGCCGCATTGTTGAGCGTGCGGCGCGGGCGACATGCTAACCGTTACATCAGAGAGGAGCCATGCCTCCTCGGCTGGGAGAGTTATGCGTGGCTGCGACGGCTGTCATGTACCATTAATAATGGTAATGACGGCATTAGGAGGGCGCAATGGGACGGGTTTCAAAGATCCGCCGAGCGTGAGAGACAAGGTCATTCCAAATGACGGTAAGCGGGCCCGCCGGTTCATCACGGAGAATTGTGTCTCTCCGTTCACATCCGTCACTCCTGCTCAGCCTGGAGAGTGACATCATCTCCATGTTTGTGCTGATTGTGGACTTTAATTAGACCTGAAGTCCGACCCGTCCATCTGGAGCCACTCTTTCTTTAGTAGATAGAACACTCGTGACAAATTACTTACTGGTAATTGTTTTTAAAATCCTTCTTCATCGTGGAAATCACACAAAGAAGTTTGTGTGGTGGACATTTTAAGTCAAAAGATATGGAGCTTTGCTATCTAGGAAGGAAACCGCACTGCTGCACACAAGCTCAACATCAATGAATCTATGGTGAGACGCTGGAGACGGCAAGTACATACATGTACATTTAAAGTACAAAATTGTTATAGTAATTATCTTATTTTTCAATATAGATATCTGCGGCTTATAGCCCAATGCGGCTTGTATTTATGTTTAAAAACATTTTTTTTAAATTGAGCAGGTGTGACTTATAGTCCAGAAAATACGGGACAGTATGATAGTATGACAGTAGGATAGTATGCCGTCTGCAATGTTATGGTAACTAGAAAAGTTACCTGTAATAATGCTAGTGTGAATGAAAGTAGTCACTAAAGATACTGAAGCTTTTCGCTGAAAATGGGGTAACAAAAATACTACTTTACTAACCCAAAATGTTAAATTTGCCTAATGACTGAGATTTTTTTTAAGAACGATGTAAAATTGCTTAAAAATTCCTAATACATGCCAGTTTTGCCAAAATATTTAGTGTGTTGTTTAAATATGAGCTCCAAATTAGCCAAAAAAGCTAAATTGTTGCTAAAATACTAGTTAAACTCCAAACTACCCTCTTTAATGTTACACTTTAAACTAAAATAGTCAAAAAATTTGCCTGTTGCTAATGAAGCTAACCTAAATTAGCCCATAAAAACCTAATTTGATAGCGAATTAGCCAAAAACGTTAGCATGTCTACATAATATTGGTTAAATTCCAAATTAGCATAAAAAACTTCAGTAGATACTAAATTAGCAAAAAACATTTCTTAATTACTAGCTAAATCCCAAAACAGACTGAAATTCCTCAGTAAACTCAATTAGTAAAAAATGTTAGCATGTTGCTAAAATAGAAGCTAAATTAGCCTAAAAACCCTTATTAGACAAAAACTTTGGCGTTTGGCTAAAATATCCATGAATATATTTAAAGCCTTGTTGCTAATCTACTTAAAATGTTAACATTTCAAGACTTTCTCATTCATTTCCTATGGAGCATATTTTGTTAAATATTTTTAAAAAGTATGACATTTATGAATACCCAAAAATACAAGCAGTACTGTCCTGAACAGGCTAAATGTTTTGATACTAAGATTGCTGAAATCTCTGAAAGTGAGTTTTTACGTCCCAAAAAATGTACAGTAAGGAGCAGAAGAATCACTGTAGTGTGAATGCTTACTAAGCAATCACACAACTAATGTTGTTCAATAATCTGGGCCAGTGGGAGCTTACATGTTGAATAGAAGTGGCCCCAGGATGGAGCCTTGGGGCACTCTGCATTTAATTTCTGTTGTCTTAAATGTGAAGTTACCAACTGAGACAAACTATTTCCTGTTTTCCAAGTACGTTTTGAACCAGTTTAGTACTGGCCCGCTCAGACTCACCCAGTTTTCCAGTCGTCTTAGAATTATACAATAATTTTATTTCAAAATTTGACGTTTTTTAAAGTTCAGCTTTTAAATTATAGGTTTAAAAACAATGTGGGCTACCTGGGCATGGGAATTAACTGGGTAAAGCCCACTTAGGTCCCACATGAAACCCATATGCAATGATAGTCACATCATTGGGGCCAGAATGGGTCTTGGGTACATATCCCAGTTGGGACCCATATTGACCCTGTGTTAGTCCCATTTCCAGCCCACATGGGCAAAAATATGGGCCCCACGTGGGTCCTAAAGTTACTGGCCCACTTTGGACCCACTGGAAACCCACTCAGCTCCCACCTAAGCCAATGTGGGCAAACACAGTTGGGGCCACCACGGAAACTGCGGACAAAACCATTTGGGGCCCACATATTCTGCCCACTTTTAAACTATATGGGGCCCACTTGGTCTTGCTGGCTGGGCATTAATGATCGGATTGGGGGGGGTTAAACTCTCAAATGGTTCCAAAGCGCGACTGTGTCTGCAGCTCACCCCTCCCCCAGGGTATGGGTCAGATGAACAAATCTCACACTAAAACCACAAAAACAGTTTTAAAGATAAATCAATAGAGAAAAGTTGTAAAGCCCTGAAGTGTAAACTTGTTTACGCATTTCTGTATTTATTTTGCTTCAGTGAAACTTGAGCGGAACCAACACGAGCCGTCAATCCCAGTGAATTCAGAGAGCTCAAACATCCTCTGGTGCTGGAGGAGAAGCTGCTCCACAGATGACGGGTGGGAACCGCGCCCGCTGAGCGTCCTCTGAGGGGTCTGTTTGTTTTCCAGGCGCTGCTTTCAGCTCAAACGGATCCTCTCTGAATGCAGGTTTGATTCCAGAAAAGCCAAAAAAAAAAAAAGAAAAGAAAAAGAAAGAAACGCTCCACGAGTCATCAGACGGTGATTGAGCGGCGCCATAAAAACACTGCAGCTGTTGGGCCTTTTTCACGTCTCGCAAACGTCATTAGTCATCTCAATGGTGTCCTTGAAGAAACACTTGATCATAGTAATTAAGAAGACGCATTTATTTCTCTGTCGCCCCCCCCCTCGTGTTAGACAAGTTGGTTTTAGGAGATAGACGTCATTTTATGTCTTTTTAATGCAGATTTTTTTCTGCATTAAAAAGTTTCTGTAAACTTTGAAGCTTTTGAGGCTTTAAGAAGCTTTAAAGAGAAACACAGACGTCCACGCTGCACCTGAAAGCATCACTATATAGAAAACAGCCGCCAGTCACTCATGTAGTCAAAACTACGGCGGCTGAGAAGGCTCATATGAATGCCAGAGCCGACAACACGACAAAAATTAAAGCATGACGACAAAAACTGAATTATAACAACGAAAGCAACAACACAACAACAAAAGCTGCAACACAACAACAAAACCCACCACAAAGAAGCCAAAGCTCGATGACAAAAGTCCACAACAAAACAATAAAAAGCCAACAACACAACAGAAGCCGCAATAGAACAACAGGGGCCCGTTTCAAGAAGCAGGTTCAACAAATTTAGAGTTCAAACCTGAACTTAGAGTCACTGGACTCAAAATTCCCGAACTTGGAGTTTTCGGTTTCAGAACAGCTGAAAATGTTTGATTCAATCAACTCTGAGTTGTTGGAACCAGAATCAGGTGTGAGCGTCGCAAGCATTAAAAGCCCTGATCAATGGAGCAAAGACAGCACGATTCACCATGGCAACGAGAACAAACACATGAGACTTCCGGCGACGGAAATTGATAAGTTCCTACAAGCATATGAGACTACAAGAACATTTTCAACAAGAAAAAAAGCGATAAAACAGAGAGAGAAAATATCTGCAGAGTGAATGCATACGTCTACATTTGAATCATTTCAAATAATGAATAAATAATAATATCAGGAAGGTTATTTTGTCACTTGTAAAGTAAGGAATGGTTCTTGATCTGTTAATAATTTAACCAGTCATCTCCGTAATCGCATGAATGACCGTTTTCCTCAACCCCCCCACCCCCACCACCACGTACACACACGGATATCACCGCACGCTAAAACAAAACAATGTAGCTGCCTGGAATATGTTAAAAATAAGCATTTATTGAAATGTAATTCTCAAGACTTAAAAATTTTAGCTGATAAGTAGTTTTTTTAATACATAAAAACAACGTGCTCGGGCTGGGATTTGAACTTGGGACATCAGAAGCGGAGGTAGTGTCGCTGACAACTGAGATAATACTTCGTCTATGTAAAATGTTGTATACATACAAGATAAGAGTTGAAACCCACTACCACTTTTTGAGATTTAATGATTTCGATTTTTAAGGGTTTCAAATGATGAAAATAAAACTCCTTATTTTTAATAGTAAATCCCTGGAAAAACTCACTATTTACCATGTCGTTCAAATCAAACTGAATCGTAGAAACTGCATCAATCGACTCGTGTCCTCAAATCCTCTCCAGACATAAATAACATTTCCTCTGGATTAATCCAGCCTCCTCTCTACATGATCCTCTATGAATGGACATGTCATTTTGGTTTCTGCTGGTGGAAACGTGACGTCTCTAATGTGAATGTTCTCTAAATATTAATGAAGAACTCAGATTTGAACATCTTTCACTTTAAAAAGGGGCGGAGACCGCAGAGAACTCTAAGTTTCCTGAAGAAAACCTGCTCCAGACCAGGTTTGTCCACAGACTCAGTTGCCACAGTGATTGATTCTGAGTTCAGATTAACCCGCTTCTTGAAACGGGCTTGGTTTCACCCACTTTCACGGGTTTGAGTTATCTCTCTTTCTGAAACCGAAAACTCTGAGTTTTACTGAATTTGGAGTTCAACAACTCAGAGTTTCAACAAAACCTGTTTCTTGAAACGGACCCTGAAGCTGAAGCATGAGGACAAAAACTGAATTATAACAACGAGAGCAACAACACAACAACAGAAGGTGCAACACAACAACAGAAGCTGCAACACAACAACAGAAGCTGCAACACAACAACAAATGCTACAACACAACAACAGAAGCCACAACAGAACAACAAAAGCTGAAGCATGAGGACCAAAACCGAATTACAACAACGAAAGTAACAACAAAAGCTACAACACAATAGCAAAACCATCTGCGTAGCAATGGAACTGGACGTTGTGTTTCCGAAAAATGTAACTGAGGGGGAGAAGGTAGATGATGAAGAGCAGGGGCCCCAGGACGGAGCCCTGGGGCACGCCGGTGGTGATGGGAGTCATGGGAGAGGTGAATGATTTTAACTGGATGAACTGGGTGCGACCTGACAGATAGGAATGGAACCAGCTGAGGGGTAGGTTCACTGTTAGCCCGGATTTCATTTCTACTCGAACAATCAATTTCAATGTACATAAATAATTTAAGTTTCATAGTATTACTATCAAATTTAAGCACAATCTACAAAATCAAAGCAGAATGAACTCACATTTGAAAGTAATGTCATGGACGAGGAACTTTAAGGTAATTGTGATTGAATGTTTAAGTTTTGGTCTCAAAATTCCGCTGCATTCATGTACTGTTGGAAGATTTAGTTCCCAAAGTCATTTTTCAATTTAGTGGATGCTACAAAAAAGACTTTTTATATTTTCATACTAAAAGCATTTAAAAAAAGACATGGCTAACTGTTACCTTTCATTTCAAATGTTTTTCAACTATGCAGCAATACTTTTTAAGCTTTATATCTGAGATTTGACCTCACACTGGATATTGTATTCAACTAGTACACTCTGCAGTACCTAAAATCACAAAAGTATTAACTTGATATCATGGTTTATGCAAATAAATAAATACATCTATTTTAATCTTCATGGGCAGATTTTTGATGTAGCTAATCAGTGTTTGAGTCATTTTTTGTTTTCAGTTCTTATACATATAACCGGATCTTTTGTTAAGCACTGAACCACCATAAGCACCTGTCTGAGACCGCTTTGTATAGTGCGTCACACAGGGGCGGTTCTACACTGATTGGTACATTTTTAGACTGGTTACATTATGTTTTGTCACCATCGAGTAGTTGTTTATAGTTAATAATAATCTTAAAAACTACCAACAGATTTATGAATATACTATTGCCTAAACATAGAACCCAACATGATGAAACAAAATAATAAACTTCATGCACACAGGCTCACAACTAATCCACTTTAACATTAAAATCTCCAGTTAACTGGTTCAAAAAATGAAAATATTAAGTTAAAGTAATGACTAACCAGAAAAAAACAGGAAAAGGACAAGAAAATAAAAGCTTGAAACTACTTTTTTATTTTGATCTTTTTTTCTTTCTTTCTTTTGTAGCTGGACTACGTAATTTCTACGTTAGTCCTGCACGGTCCTGAATGTGTTTAAATGTCTTTTCCACATTTGACACATCCCCTGGTGGACACGTGAGCATCAGAAACAGCCGCAAAAACCTACAATTTGCTTTTAGAACCGTAAACGTAATCCTAACCTTAACCAGCATTTTTAAATGCTCCAGAGGTTGTCTGACCACGTGATCAAAACGAAACCTAAAATCTATTGTAGTGATGGTTGAAGGCTTGTTGGGCTTGCTGTCAGATCTGGCAGCGCAAGGAATTGTGGGTAACCATTTCTTTTGCCTGTCTGGTTAGAATTGGGTTTAAGTTTGAGTTTTCATTTACGTGTTTTGTTGTCTGACCGTTTAACACTGTTTCCATTTGTTATTTTTAGCCTGTTGTGTTTCACTTCTTCCTGCACCCTGAGAGAGAATGAGGGAGAGACTGATGACCACCCCTCTTATTGTGTTGTCGATGCAATGTCGAAATAAACTACTGAGCGCTTGCAATGGAGAGATCAACATTTACTAAGTAGTAATTTATCCAGTAATTAGCATTTTATTCCCTTAATGTAATCTAGCAGTTTTGTTCAAAGGGATTTTTAAGGTAAATCAACTTGGAGGTTAGTGTATTCAGCTTCAAGTTAAATGTGGAATAAATATATGAAGAAATTGATCTTACTAATAATGGTACGTTGAATCATCTTGAAGACTAGTACATTTAACTTAAAATTAACAGTGGAATAAAATGTCAATCAAATTAATATAACTAATTATTTTAAGTTTAATCGACCTGGACGTTTGTGCACTTAACTTAAAATTAACAGCAGAATGAAGTGTCAAAGCAATTAATATTACTAATTATTTTATGTTAAACTTAACATTACTTAATTTTTTTAGGGCAACCACTTTCTATAAATTTTTTTAGTAAACTCTACTTATCCGGGTTTACAGTGTTGGTGATGCTACACAAGTTCACTTTCAGGCGCTACGCTAATCCAATTTGACCAGATTTACACAAATGTTGTACTTTTTTAAAATTTTGATACATAAAAACACCAAAAACAGGACGTCCACATGTGACAGGAACCTTTCTGCATGAACAACATGAACCACGACACTTAAAAAAGTAATGATCCGAAAGCCCAAAACTGAAGCAGGTCGTTGTTTGTTGTGGAGATAAATTCTCCCATTCCTCCGTGTGAGAGAAGGTTGATTTGATGTGATCTCCAGCTAAACCCAGATCTCCTCCATCACATATTTCTGCCTCCTGATGGAACCTGCAATTCATTTCTGCGAGCGGGGAGGATATTTATCTGTTTTGTCATTAGTTTCTTTGCACTTCCTGCAGTTCAGCAGAAGGAAAAACCTCATTCGTTGCCATATTGCTTCTAAAGAATTGATACCTTCTGCTGCAGACTATTAGCTTCTCCATGAGGGGGGGGGGGGGGGGGGGGGGGGGCATCTTCCTCCAATATCTGCTCTCCCAGCTGAAAACACCAGTTTGTCTTTGTTTCTGAGCATCCTTTACTCCCACAGACCTTAAAGCTGCCAGAGCCGCTTCCATCTGATTGAGCGAGAGCGCCGCTGACCTTCAGCCATTTTACTGAGACTGTATTAAAAAGGCTCGGCCGGAGCGCTGCTTTTATGGCCGCGCCGTCCCAAGGTCCCGCTGACCTGATGGATATTAGGAGGATAAATCAGACCTCCCCGTCCAGCGCCGGGACGATGACCGCGGCGCCGCTGCTCCCTGTGTTTGCATTTGCAGGAAGTTATTTATTGTCATTGTTAGCGTGCCGTCAGGAACTCAATCTGTACATTAATAATGCAAACAAGCAACGCCTTCCTCCTGACTGACACGATCTCATTTTGACATCTTCCTCAACGGTTCTCTGTAAAACTGCAGGAGTTTGATCTATAAACCGTCTAAAATCACTGTTTAGTTTCTTGAAAGTCAACTATTCATAAAAGTTCCGCTCCGATCATCTGTTGATCTATTTTCAAAGTGTTTCCAGTCGTCTTTTAATTATGATTATGTGGTGCACCCAAAAATGTGCATCCACATTTGGTATTTTATTTTGAAGGCCATTCATTTTTAGTAATTAAAATATAATTTTATTTTATACATTGATTAAATGTAGCCTGTGGGAAAAATAAAAGGAATTAAGTTATGAGTCTGGAAGCGGAACCTTCGACACTCTTGCAGCGCCTCCAGGTGGCTGAAGACGGGTCAACTTCCTGTTTCCGTCAGAAGTGCTTTGGAGAACGCAGTGAGTGCTCGTGTCGTTCCTGCTCAGAGACTCCCCAGGTTAGTTCCCGGTTTAAAACCCCATAAATGAAAGCCCTAAGCTTTGATATTGTTCTTAGATAATAGTCAGCATTATTTGTTTTGTATTTTTTATTTAAACCGGCAATCTTTAAGAGTTTTTCGGCGAGAAACGGCGGGAAAGTCGAACGGGAAGTAGCCCGTGATCTCGCGAGATTTTGTCGGGATGATGAGATTTGTGTTGTAAGTCAGTGTGATAATGGCGGCCATGTAGACTGTTTACATTTATAACTTTGCATGTAGTTTAATGATATTTGTGGAAATCCTGACCTTACTTTGACATGTTTAAACGCAAACTGAAATAAATAGTTTTGTAAAAGTTTAAAAAAGAGATATTAATTAAAAGGTAAATGTTATTTGTTATTGTTAAAAATGTTTATTTCTAAATGTGCAATGTCCAACATTTAAAAGCTAAGAAAGCTAAATAATAGTAAAAAGCATTTTTATTTTGTTTACATTACAATTACAAAAGTCAAAGTGAATTAAACGTATGTGATTATTAAGTGTTTCTTTTAGAATTGAATAATGTATTAGAAATGAAAATAGAATGCAGAATTTGAATAATTATTGATTTGATATTAATCAGATATTTATTTAGACTCTTGTGGTCAAGCTGTACATTGGACCAAAAGAATGCACTGAATGGAAAATGTATTTTTGTTAATGTCATTTAAAGAAGTGCTTTGGAGAACGCAGTGAGAGCTCGTGTCGTTCCTGCTCAGAGACTCCCTTTTCTTTTCCAGAGACACTACATTCTTTTTGTTATCGTGGTTGCCGCACTCGGGACCCGTAACAAACTGTGGGGGCTCGTCCGGGATCTCTCCTCTTCAGTCGTCGAGGAGCAGATCCAGTGATAACTGAACCAAGAGACTTCTGAGACCGGACCACCATTCAAATCAAGTCAGTCGGTGAGTGTCCAAGGAGGAAGATCAGTGAGCAAAGGATCTTAACCTCAAGAGGGAACTGCACTGCTGAAAAGAAGTAAAAACCCACATAAATCGTTGAAAGCATTACAGAGCACACCATACAAGAATACAAAACTCTACAGTAACAACATGTCAACAGTACGTCAAGAATTAGCTTGGGACATTAGAGGACGTTTATTCAAACTCTCCACCACAAATCTCTTTGAACTGGCAAAGACCATCGCTGCAGAGAATAGTGATTCCACAGAATTCAGTCAGCATGACAAAGAAAGTTGCATGGACTACATTACCTCTTACATCCATTCAGACACTCTGCTGGACCTAGAGGATGAGGGGATGAGCCACCTGCTCATGTTGAATGATCTAATAAGCCGAGCTATTAAAACAAACCACCTCGAACCTCCAGCTGATACATCTGCCCAGGCTGAAACACACGCCATGGCCAGCTCACATCTGCCTAACAGATCACCAGACCTTCCAGACACACCCCCTAATACAAATACCAACACAGAAGAACAATCAACAGAGGAGCTAAAGAGAATGTGTGAGCAAATGATTGAGAGGCTGAGACAATGCGAAGTCACAGCATCACAACCTGCTACAGCCCCAAGTCATCACAGTCACTCGCATTCCCTAAACAGACCACAGCAAAGTCCAGAAAGACATGTAACCCTGAGAGACCTTTCCTATCTGCCTCGCAGAGAATTCAAGGTGTTTGGAGGACAGATTGGAGATAACAGCTCTGACATCAGTTACAACAGTCTCACCAAACAGATCAACGAAGGAGCTAGAGAAGGATTTACAGAAGCTGAGATCGTTAGAGGTGTGCTGAGAATTGTAAAGCCTGGTACCTTCAGGGATATGCTCATGCACAAAGATGAACTATCTCTTTCCGAACTACAATGCTTCCTCAGGTCTCACCTCGGAGAAAAAGCAACAAGATGTTTCAAGAGTTGATGTGTGCCAAACAAGCAGAACATGAATCACCTCAGCAGTTTTTGTATCGCATGATTGGACTCAAACAGAAATTAATCTTTCAGTCAAAACAGGCCACCTCAGACATTTCTTATGACCCCAAGACAATACAGGAAGTCTTCCTTCATACCGTCTACCAAGGCCTGGGAGCTAAGTATGCAGACTTGCGCTTAAGACTAAGACCCCTTACTACAAATCACAACGTCACCGATGAAGAAATACTCAGCGAAGTCACGAAGATAATCAGTGATGAAAAAGAACATCAGCGGAGATTAGGCCAAGTAACTCGCCAAAGAACCCTTCAAGCCCAAAGTGCAGTAATTGAGACGAAAGAAACAAAAACAACCAAAGATCAACAAACGGCACAAACAATCAAACAACTTACAGACCAAGTAGAGACTTTAACCAACCTGGTGGCTGGTTTAATCGAATCAAAAGCCGCAGGATCATACCACTATGCCCCATCACCGCCAGCCCAAGCAACAACACGTGTCCCTGTACCATCCCCCTCTCAGCCACAGTATTGTCAACCTCCTCAACCGTTCACTCGACAAACCACAACCCCACTGAAGAGAACATTTCGCTGCCCAAAATGCAGTGAGCAAAACCTGCAGGACTGTTGTCATTGTTTCGTGTGTGGTGAACCAGGACACCGAGCGATTGGATGCTTGAAGTGGACCAAGTTTCAGGGAAACGTGAGTCGGCCTCTGTCGAGGGACAGCCAGAGACCGCTTCCAAGCTCCAGTCCCAGTCAATAAAGTCTTCTCCTACAAAACCGCCTGCACGACACCACAGTAAGCAGTCAAAAGGACAACCTCAACATCACAAGATGAACACCACAGGATGCAAAGTTCCCCTTGTCGGTAAGAAAAGTCTTCTGAAATGTTTGATCAGTGGTTATCCGGCGACAGTATTATTTGACTCTGGCTCACAAGTGAGTATGGTAGACCAACAGTGGGCTAAGAAATACATCCCCAGTTATTCGGTGAGACCACTTCAAGAACTTCTTAATGATGGGTTTGAAGTCTACGCAGTCAATGGTCAAGCAGTCCCCTATGACGGATGGGTAGAGCTCACAGTCACACTCGCTGGTCACGAAGATCCCAATCTCACTGTTCAAGCACCATTCCTCGTCAGCAGATTGTCACTACCCCAGCCATTAGTGGGAGCTAATGTGCTTGGAGCAATTATTGAGAGACAGGAATCAGATGAAAAAGCCAGCTCAGTTCTCTACAACCTCCTTCGTCTGGCCCTGGGAATGGATGAAGAACAGGTAGTCGGCATGGTGAACTTCATTCAAACACCTAAAAGCATAGATGATGGCCCAGCTACGGTGAGAATTGGAAGAAACAACGTAAACATCCCAGCTGGAAAAGCAGTTCAAATATGGTGCAGAGTTCCCCAAAATTTTGACATTTCTGATCCCCTGGTGCTTTATGAACCTGCAGAAGAGACCAACACGCTGAGAGAGTTGAGTATGGGTGAAGGAGTTTTAGAGATCAACAACCCTCAAAGACCTTATGTAAAGATCCCCATTTCCAATCACTCAAAACATGAGATCATCCTGCCAAGAAAAACAATCTTGGGTACCATCCAACATGTTGCTAAAGTCATCCAACCAGAGACATCAGAACTGCCCCAGACTCAACCCACAAAAGTTGCAGTCACTGCAGTGGAAGTGAACAAGTCCCCTGCTGAGCCCTGGTTGCCGCCTGTCGACCTCAGTCACCTGAGTCCTGACCAACGACAAGCAGTGGAAAAGGTGCTGGAGGAAGAGTGTGAGGCGTTCTCCCGTGACAGCAACGACATTGGATGTATCCCCTCACTAAAAATGGAGATCAGACTGAAGGATGACACTCCAGTACAAAGAGCATATGCCTCCATCCCAAAACCTCTCTATAAAGAAGTGAAGGAGTATATTCAAGAATTATTTGTGAAAGGATGGATTGTAAAGTCCCAGTCCCCCTATGCAGCTCCTGTCATCTGTGTAAGAAAGAAGGATGGATCATTACGGCTTTGTATTGATTATCGTCTTCTAAACAGCAAAACGGTTCCAGACAGACATCCCCTCCCCCGCATTCAAGATCTCACAGACTCACTTGGAGGTTACAGTTGGTTTTCAATCCTGGATCAGGGGAAAGCCTACCATCAGGGCTTCATTGCTGAAGGTTCAAGGTACATGACTGCATTCACCACGCCGTGGGGCCTCTACGAGTGGGTGAGGATACCTTTCGGTTTGTCAAATGCACCTGCGGCTTTCCAACGAAGCATGGAGGAGATGCTTGACACACTCCGCGATGAGTGCTGCATTCCTTACCTTGATGATGTCCTTTGTTTTGCAAAGTCGTTTGATGAACACGTCCAGGTGCTTCGCAAAGTGCTCCGAGCTTTGCAACGCCATGGAGTGAAATTAAAGCCAGAGAAGTGCGAGTTGTTCCGCAAAGAGGTTCGATATGTTGGCCGTTTAGTGTCTGCAGAAGGAGTAAGAGTGGACCCCAAAGACATCGAGGCTGTGCAGGCACTCAAACACAAAAGACCGCAAACTGTCGGAGAGGTCAGACAGCTCCTGGGTTTTCTGAGCTATTATCGAACATACGTGCAGGACTTCTCGCGGATCGCCAAACCTCTGTACGATTTGCTCCAAATAAAATCTGACTCAACACAACACAAACCACCCAGAGGCCGAGCTAAACATCCACAGCTATCCTCCCGTGCTCCAATACAGTGGGATGAGAAACACCAAGAGATCCTGGAACGCCTCATTGACATGTTAACACAACCACCAGTGTTGGCGTACCCAGACTTCTCTCTCCCCTTCATATTACACACGGACGCCTCTCAGAAAGGCCTCGGGGCAGTTCTTTATCAGAACCAGGACAATAAAATGAGAGTGATAGGGTACGGATCACGCACACTAACACCGGCTGAACAGAACTACCATTTGCACAGCGGAAAGCTTGAGTTTCTAGCTCTAAAGTGGGCCGTCTGCGACAAGTTTAATGACTATCTTTTCTACGCACCCCACTTCACCATCTTTACGGACAATAATCCCCTAACATATGTCCTAAGCACAGCAAAACTCAATGCAGTCGGACATCGTTGGGTGGGACAGCTGGCAGATTTCGACATAAAATACCGTCCAGGAAAAGTCAACATTGATGCTGACGTGTTGTCACGCTGTCCACTTGACATTGATGCCTTCATGAAAGAGTGTTCAGAGGAGTTGCCAGAAGAAGCAGTTGGTGCAGTCTGGGAAGGGAGCAGAAGAGCAAAGTGTGGAGATGTGCCCTGGATAGCAGCCCTCACCCTTGCCTCACCAAACCAGCCTCTCAAAGAGCCTCTGCAAGCCATCAGTCATGAAAGCTTGGTTCAAGAACAAAGAGCAGATCCAACTATTGGAAAAGTCCTAAAGATGAAAGAAAGAGACATCACACCTACAGATAAAGACAAAGAAAAAGTTGATATCAACACAAAAAGACTTATGAGAGAATGGAGTCGGTTACATATTGAAAATGGCCTTCTCTACAGAAAAACAACAGAAAGACAACTTTTTATAAAGAAACAGCTGGTCTTGCCTGCTGTTTACAAACAGACAGCTCTGACCCATCTACATAACAACGTGGGCCATGTTGGTGTGGAGAAAGTACTGAACCTCGCTCGAGAACGATTCTACTGGCCTTTCATGAAGAAAGAGATTGAGGAATACGTCACCAGAAAGTGTCCATGCATCAAGCAGAAAAAGCCAGCAACGCATGAGAGAGCACCTATGGGCAGTCTGTCATCCAGTGAACCACTCGAACTGGTCAGTATAGACTTTTTGCACTTGGAGTCCTGCAAAGGTGGGTTCGAGTACATTTTGGTTGTGGTGGACCACTTCACAAGGTTCGCACAAGCATACGCAACGAAGAATAAGGCAGCGAAGACTGCAGCAGATCGACTCTTTAACGATTTCATCCCCAGATTTGGATATCCATCCAAACTCCACCACGACCAAGGTCGGGAATTTGAAAACGAACTATTCAAGTCCCTCAGACAGCTTGCAGGTGTGGGTCATTCGAGAACATCACCCTACCACCCACAGGGCAACCCCGCCGAAAGACTAAATCGCACTTTATTACAGATGCTTCGGACATTGGGGGAAAAAGAGAAACAGTGTTGGAAAGACCATCTGCCCCATGTTATACATGCGTATAACTGCACAAAGCATGAAGCAACAGGTTTCTCTCCATACTACCTGTTATATGGCAGACATCCTCGTCTTCCAATCGACATCCTCTTTGGCCTCAGAACCGAAGATGCAGAAGAAACACCACAAGGATATGCCCAGAAATGGAAAGAAAAGATGACTGAGGCTTATCGAATAGCAAGTACAAACAGCCAACACTCAAGCTCCAAAGGTAAAGCAAACTACGACAAACGCTGCAAGGGAGTGACACTACAGCCTGGAGACAGAGTACTTGTACGTAACCTGAGTGAAAGAGGTGGACCTGGCAAACTAAGACCCTACTGGGAAAATTCAATTTACATTGTGAGAGAGCAGATTGGGGATAATCCAGTCTACAAAGTGAGTCCAGAGGCAGGAGGGCGTCCCTTTCGTACTCTCCACAGAAACTTGCTGTTACAAGTAAACGACCTGCCAGTTGACATTGTCCAAGACTCGACAACAAAGCCACAAAAGAAAAACAAGAAGTCACCAGACAGATCAAAAACACCTGATCAACCCCAAAGCCCTGAAGCAAGTGATTCAGAGGATGATATACCTACCTACTGGTTCCGGATACCCAACCGTCAACCACAAGGTGAAGCCCATCACTCATCCCAGCAGTTTCACAAGTCACAACAGTCAAGACCAGTTAGAACAACTTCAAGAGAAAGATTCAACATTCAGCCTGAACAAAGAGAAGACACTGTCACTGAAGAGGAACACACTTATGAAAGGCAAGACACAGATCTGGAACCCGATGGAAGTCAGGAAGGACAGGAACACCATCAAGAAGAGGATTTACCAGAGGCAAGACCAGAACCAGCACCGGAGTCCAACATCATGCCCTGTGCAGAGCTGGAGCCAGATTCATCTTCTGAGTCACCACTACGTCACAGAAAATCTTCAAGAGAGAGACGCCCAAACATGATCTTCACCTACCCCTCCCTGGGACAGCCAGCATACCTACCTCATCCTACAGTGAACGCCATGAACGTCCAACCAGCATACTTACCTCATCCTACGGTGAACGCCATGAACGTCCAACCAGCATACTTACCTCATCCTACGGTGAACGCCATGAACGTCCATCCAACATACCTGCCTCGTTCCAGTGACAACACCATGAGGATCCAGCCAGCATCATATCCTTTCATGTTGAACCCTCATCTTTACTCTCAACCTCTTAACCCTTACTTACCTTTTTCATTTCCTATTTCATGCTTTTGAACTGTAAAGTGCACTAAAAGAGACTCGTTCAAGCCAGTTAAGAAGAGACTTTAAAGTTTTATAAGTGTTTGAGTTTAACTGTTTAAAGTCAGTGTCAGGAGCCACTTTTGTTGTTGGGGAGCGTGTGGTGCACCCAAAAATGTGCATCCACATTTGGTATTTTATTTTGAAGGCCATTCATTTTTAGTAATTAAAATATAATTTTATTTTATACATTGATTAAATGTAGCCTGTGAAAAAAAAAAAGGAATTAAGTTATGAGTCTGGAAGCGGAACCTTCGACACTCTTGCAGCGCCTCCAGGTGGCTGAAGACGGGTCAACTTCCTGTTTCCGTCAGAAGTGCTTTGGAGAACGCAGTGAGTGCTCGTGTCGTTCCTGCTCAGAGACTCCCCAGGTTAGTTCCCGGTTTAAAACCCCATAAATGAAAGCCCTAAGCTTTGATATTGTTCTTAGATAATAGTCAGCATTATTTGTTTTGTATTTTTTATTTAAACCGGCAATCTTTAAGAGTTTTTCGGCGAGAAACGGCGGGAAAGTCGAACGGGAAGTAGCCCGTGATCTCGCGAGATTTTGTCGGGATGATGTGATTTGGGTTGTGAGCCAGTGTGATCATGGCGGCCATGTAGACTGTTTACATTTATAACTTTGCATGTAGTTTAATGATATTTGTGGAAATCCTGACCTTACTTTGACATGTTTAAACGCAAAACTGAAATAAATAGTTTTTGTAAAAGTTTAAAAAGAGATATTAAATTAAAAGGTAAATGTTATTTTGTTATTGTTAAAAATGTTTATTTCTAAATGTGCAATGTCCAACATTTAAAAGCTAAGAAAGCTAAATAATAGTAAAAAGCAATATTTATTTTGTTTACATTACAATTACAAAAGTCAAAGTGAATTAAACGTATGTGATTATTAAGTGTTTCTTTTAGAATTGAATAATGTATTAGAAATGAAAATAGAATGCAGAATTTGAATAATTATTGATTTGATATTAATCAGATATTTATTTAGACTCTTGTGGTCAAGCTGTACATTGGACCAAAAGAATGCACTGAATGGAAAATGTATTTTTGTTAATGTCATTTAAAGAAGTGCTTTGGAGAACGCAGTGAGTGCTCGTGTCGTTCCTGCTCAGAGACTCCCTTTTCTTTTCCAGAGACACTACATTCTTTTTGTTATCGTGGTTGCCGCACTCGGGACCCGTAACAATTATGCTAATTTTAACCAAAATCTAAGAATCTGTTGTTTCCTTAGACACAGTTTCTGCAGATTTCATCAGAAATTTGAGTTTGGGCTCTGTTTCCATGCTAGCTTACAGCCCCTCACAACCTCAAGCTAACGCTAGCAGAGCCACAAAAATCGTGAGTAAACAAAGACGTTCATGGATGTCTGCAGTTGGATGCATCAGAATGGGGCGGAGCAGGGAGCTTGTGGCCCCGCCCAGTGTATTTTCTATGTCACAGATATGATCCTCTGAAATCTGATGTTTATTATCTGATCCTCATTCACAACGATATGAATAAACACAGTCATGCTATTTTAAGCTCAATTTTCTTTATAAAAAGTTGTTAAAAACTCAAGAACCAACAAATTTCATCATAATGAGTCTTTAAACTAAGAAGAACCACAGACTGAACCATTGACTGTACAGAGCATAGGTGTCAAACTCTGGCCCGTGGGCCAAATTTGGCCCGCGACGTAATTATATTTGGCCCGCGAGGCAATATCAAATTAATAGTAGAGCTGGCCCGCCTGTATTATATAGTGGCAGCGCTGTAACACCGTGTTCACCGCTGTTACTACAAGTCCCATAATGCTCTGCTGTTTCGGCAGACACGCCCCCTCCTCTGTGTCAGTAGCGGTTCTGTAATGTCGTAACGTAATGACCCGTTTTTACTTCAAAAGGCTGCAAACAGAAAGGAGGTATTCAATTTTTATTTAAATCTTATTTAATATGCCATTTATATGTTTTATTACTATTGTTTTTATTATTAATAGTACTACAGAGTTTTTCCTACATAGAGAATTTACTAGCGGGACCAGCTTCTGCGCAGCGAAAAGGGGGGAAAGGTGGCTGATTCCAGGGGCCCAGATTGAGATGACAAAATGATAAAACAGAAAAAAATATTCCAGTAAACCAATAACCAATATATAATCGTAAATATTTTTGATTTTTAATGTCAAGGTAACAATATTTATTGTTTGTTTGTTTATTTTTTGTTTTAGAAACTTCTACGTAAACGGACCCCTCCCCTTCTTTAAAAATGGTTCGGTCCGACTGGATTAGACTTCCGCAGGTACGCTGTTTGTGACAGTTTGGTACCATATTGAAAGGTTCATTTGTTCAACCTTGGCCCGCGACTTTGTTCAATTTAAAACTTTGGCCAACTGTGTATTTGAGTTTGACACCCTGCTATATCTCAAGTTCATAACTATGTTAAAAAGTTACAGTTTTACATTTTTAAAAATGTAGTTTTAGAGTGTTAATAAATGTTTATCCTGTTCGGCCCGTGATCTAAGATGTGTTTTGGATTTTGGCCCCTTGTGCGATTGAGTTTGACACTCCTGGTATAGAGTATAAAGATCTGGACTAAGGGACAACCCCCCTAGTGTTCCCATTGGCTCCAAGAAGCCAAAATCCTTTAGAAGAGCAATGCATTGTGGTCCATATTTATCTTTTGAGCACTGATGCTCCCTTTTTTTTGGTGGAGACTTCTGGGTAATTTCAGGATTTTTAAATAGTATATTCGGAAATAATGAAAAACACGATTGACTGTATGTAAAGAACTGGACTGGGTGATCCCCTTCCCCCAGTGTTTCAAACAGGAAGTATCCACTGTCTCCAAGAAACCAACATCCCAATAGAATTGCAATGCATTGTGGTCCATATTCGCCAATATTTTGAGCACTGAAGTTCACCATTTCTTTGCAAAGACTTCTGGGAAATTTCTGTGACTCTGGATTTTGGAATAGTAGATTTAGACACTTGGAAGTAATGGAAAAAACTGTATAGAAAGAACTGGACTGAGTAACCCCTCTCCTAGTGTTCAAAAGTGGAAGTACACACTTGCTCCAAGAGGCCCAAATCCCATAGAAGCGCAATGCATTGTGGTCCATATTCACCAATATTTTGAGCACTGAAGTTCACCATTTTTTTGCAAAGACTTCTGGGTAATTTCAGGATTTTTAAATAGTAGATTCAGATACTCGGAAATAATGAAAAACACGATTGACTGTATGTAAAGAACTGGACTGGGTGATCCCCTTCCCCCAGTGTTTCAAACAGGAAGTATCCACTGTCTCCAAGAATCCAATATCCCAATAGAATTGCAATGCATTGTGGTCCATAATTGCCAATATTTTGAGCACTGAAGTCCACCATTTTTTTGCAAAGACTTCTGGGAAATTTCCAGGATTTTGAAATAGTAGATTCAGACACTCAGAATGAATAGAAAATAACATACCATAATAATATACTGCAGTTAGTGAAGAAATGTGGACACAAGCAAGTCTCTAAACAAGCCCCGCCCACTATGGGCAGTAGTGCATTATGGGAGTTCACTCTGGTTAAAGTTAATTCCTTCCTTCATCTTGGTTGTTGGACTGAACCACGAATGACCGGACCACAGCTTGAGATCGTCCATCAGACGTTAACCTTGAACATCAGAGATCATGAAGACTGGAGCGCCGCCGTTAACGGGCTAACGAGGTCTGGAGGCGACGCTCTCCTCCAGAAACAAAAGGTCAGGCGGGGTCACGGTTGGATGGAGATGGAAGAACCGGACAGGAAGTGGACAAAGACCTCCTTCCTGCTAAAAGAAGAGCTGAAACTGCAGAGCTCCTCCCCCTCCTCACAGACACATTTAACACACAAAACACTCAAACTTCTTTTTTTTCCTCATATTTTTACCTTTCATAATGTTCTTTTCCTTTAACAGTTCCTGTTTTTTTTTAATTGATATTAACTTTTGCAGCTTTACAAGCAGATAAAAACAAACCCTGTGGCCACTTCTCTCTGCGTGTATGGAGATGTTAACAAATTAAAAGCACCTGAGAATGTGTGTGATCAGCACTACTGAGAGCAGGGGGGGGGCAACATCATTTCACATTTCACTGAAGTCGTGTTTCCGTCAGACGAAAACATCGAGGAATTTGTGGATCAACTTCTGCTAAAGGACAGAAACGGAGGCAGAGGAGGTCTTCAGAATCATCTGGAGAACTTCAGACTTAACGAGAACGAGAGTTCAAACTGAAAGATTCATCCGTTATTAGGGCTGCCACGATTAGTCGACTAATCGATGACTAATCGACTATTAAAATAGTCGACGACTAATTTAATAGTCGATTAGTCGTTACTTTATATTGTATGAAGTCAGATTGTAGTAAAGTTGAAAGTTATAATAGCATTCTGCTAGCTTTTTGGAATATTTTGGCATTTATTAAGGTTTTTTAGGCTATTTTGGAGTTTAGCTAATATTTCAGCAGCATGCTAGCTATTTCGGCTAACTTTAGCTTTTTTACGTTTTTTAGGCAACTTTTAAGTTTAGCTTATATTTCAGCTATATGCTAGCTGTTTTGGCTAATATAAGATTTTTCCATTTTTTTAAGGCTAATTTGGAGTTTAGCTAATATTTCAGCAGCATGCTAGCTATTTCGGCTAACTTTAGCTTTTTTACGTTTTTTAGGCAACTTTTGAGTTTAGCTTATATTTCAACTATATGCTAGCTGTTTTGGCTAATATAAGATTTTTCCATTTTTTTAAGGCTAATTTGGAGTTTAGCTAATATTTCAGCAGCATGCTAGCTATTTCGGCTAACTTTAGCTTTTTACGTTTTTTTAGGCAACTTTTGAGTTTAGCTTATATTTCAGCTATATGCTAGCTGTTTTGGCTAATATAGGATTTTTCCATTTTTTTAAGGCTAATTTGGAGTTTAGCTAATATTTCAGCAGCATGCTAGCTATTTTGGTTAACTTAAGCTTTTTTAAGTTTTTTTACGCAATTTTTGAGTTTAGCTTATATTTCAGCTATATGCTAGCTGTTTTGGCTAATATAGGATTTTTCCATTTTTTTTAAGGCTAATTTGGAGTTTAGCTAATATTTCAGCAGCATGCTAGCTATTTCGGCTAACTTTAGCTTTTTTACGTTTTTTAGGCAACTTTTGAGTTTAGCTTATATTTCAGCTATATGCTAGCTGTTTTGGCTAATATAAGGTTTTTCCATTTTTTTAAGGCTAATTTGGAGTTTAGCTAATATTTCAGCAGCATGCTAGCTATTTTGGTTAACTTAAGCTTTTTTAAGTTTTTTTAGGCAATTTTTGAGTTTAGCTTATATTTCAGCTATATGCTAGCTGTTTTGGCTAATACAGGATTTTTCCATTTTTTTAAGGCTAATTTGGAGTATAGCTAATATTTCAGCAGCATGCTAGCTATTTAGGCTAACTTTGGCTCTTTTTATTTATTAGCTAATTTGGCATTTAACTAATATTTTTGCTGGTTATCAACTTCAGCATCTTTACATCCACTTTGGTCATGAACAGATTAGTCGACTAATCGGAAAAAATAATCGGTCATTAGTCGACTATTAAAATAATCGTTTGTGGCAGCCCTATCCATTATACTGTAAAACAACACGACCACGGTGGGTGTGATGATGTCAGCAGCTTGACACACAGCTGAGCTCACAGCTGTAAAGTAATCAGATTACTATCAGAGTTAACGCTCATCTGGATCACAGAAAAAGCGACAGAGACGATGGAGGACTGAAGTCTGGACTGAACAGTTCAGGATCATCAGCAAACATCCTGGAAATACAAATTTAAAGATGATTTTCTCTCATTACTAAAAATCTAATCTGACAATACGGATATTAATATTAGCACAAACAATTACTTTACAACTGTCAAAGTCAAGGCCCAGGGGCCGGATCCGGCCCTCCAGATCATTTTATTTTATTGTTATTAATGTTATTTTGCACTCATTTCTGACTGAATTTTGAAAAAATATATTGAAAGTTATTTAAGAAATAAGTTGATTTATTCTGGATTAATATTTCTGTCTTTTTATTATTCATTAATAAAAGCTTGACAAATTTAGTTTCCTGAGGAATTTTAGGCTATTTTGATGTTTAGCTAATATCCAACCAACGTTCTAGCTTTTATGGCTAATTTGTTATTTACAGAGGTTAAAATGTTACAGTTTTAAAGTTTTGAAAATGGGAATTCTGCAAGATTTTTGTATTATTTTGGAAGATTTTTAGGGCTATTTCGGAGTTTAGCTAATATTTCAGGTACATGATAGCTGTTTTGGCTAACGTAAGTTGTTTTTGTTTATCTCTTTTAGGCTAATTTGGCTTTTAGTAAATATTATACAGCTAGATCATGTATTATGTTATAAAGTTACTGTTTTAAAGTATTTAAATTGTAGTTTTAGAGAGTACAATAAATGTTTATCCTGTTTGGACCTAAGGTGTGTGATTGAGTTTGATGCTCCTGATCTGCAGGGTTGAGCTCCCACCTGGAGGAGGGTGTGGCCTCAGGACAGTGAACATCTCCACCTGTGATTGTTTCACAGATAGAGACTCAGAGACTAAATAAACCTCTCCCTCCCACCTCTGTGACTCCTCTGGTCCCTCGGGACCAGAAACTTCGCAGGGCGCATGCCGTTTAAGTGATTCTGTTGACTTCTTTATTTTGATTGTTGATCCGTTTGAGGACACAATGAGTGTGGGCGGAGCTGGAGGAGCGTTAGGAGCTTCTCTCTGGTCTCTGACTTTTTACTACATCAACAGAATGTTACAGTTTATTCTCTGATTTTCTATGAAGGAGAGAAAACAGATCGATAGTTTGGAGGAAGATGTTTGTCCGTTCTTAATGGATTACTTAGCGAATGGTTTAGGAATGTTTCAGTTTGTAAAGACGAGTTCCTGATGTGTGTTACGGTGCATTCACGGCAGGCGTGGCGGAGGCGCCAAGTTTCAACGTCAAGTCAATGTGAAGAAGGTGTGGCGCAGTTTGGAGCGTCGGGTGTGAGCGCATCAACCAATCCGGGACTCAGCTTTGGTCCCGGGATGTTTTCAGTGATCAAAGAGTAGAAGTAAACATTCAAGATGGCCGCTCGATGCGAGGATTTTTGTTATGAGCTTCTATTTTCTCAACCAATGGGAGCTGCTATGTTCCTGGACACTGTTGGGAACTGAACTCATTGGGCTTGATGGACGGCTACGCTAGCAAGCTAGTGAGCGCCACTCCACATTGAAGCTAAACTTGACCAATCGGGGGCTTGGATTTGGTAGTGATGTCA
Source organism: Oryzias javanicus (assembly GCA_003999625.1). NCBI lineage: Eukaryota > Metazoa > Chordata > Actinopteri > Beloniformes > Adrianichthyidae > Oryzias > Oryzias javanicus. The sequence goes on from CM012438.1 coordinate 25,552,738, forward strand.
CTCCCAGAAGTCCCAACTGTCTAGAACTGTGTATACTTGTGAAGGTAAAAGTTAAATTGTCAAAATATTTAGAAAGAGAACTCATTTAACTCGTAACATCAAGTCACCATCTCTCCTCACCAAACATTTCTTTTCTCTACAAGAACTGACATCAGCATCGGCCATTTTGTTCACATCTTGCTTTAGGCTCCTCCCTCTTTTTTTACAGAAAAGAGGTCAGAAGGACATCAAACAAATAAAACGTGTTTTGATTCAGACCAAAACCTTTCTGACCTTAAGCTTGTGCAGGAATTATTGTATAAACTGTTCTCTAAGGTCTATACCTTCAGTATCTCTGATTCTTTTTACTGCATTTATTTCTATATGTTTACCTTAAATAACTGCTGCTGCAACTTTGATCGATTCTGAAAACTTTCAAACTGAAAGGAGAATCTGATGCTGACGTTCTTCTGCCTCACAAGACCTGACCTTCAGACACGGTTTTTCAACATCCAGCAGCTTCTGCTGAACAGGACAAAAGGTTGACTGTTTCTACAAATTGATACAAAACTTGATTATTCTAAATAAACTGATCAAACTTTAGCACTGAAACCAAACAATTGTTGGTTGAAAAGAAGGAAAAACGAAACTAAAGCATAAAGAACTTCTGGAAAAGGATGACGGAAAACAACAAAACAGGAAGTTATGAGTTTAAAATGATCCTCAAAGTGAGTTTCCTCCTCAAAGTCTGAATGGTAGAGCCCGCGGCGTGAATGTTGAATCTGCTCCAGCCAAGAATCAAGCGGCGGCGGCGGCGGCGGCGAGGTGAAAGCGCTCTCACCTCGCTGTGTGGGCAGAGGAGCAAACATGGCATGAACACCAAAGAGGGAAAATGGCGATAAAGAGAGCGGCCAGCTCCATCATGCTTAATTAAAGTTTCACAGGCTGGAAATGAATTTGTTTCGACTTCTGGTGCCAGGAAAGGCTCTCACTGAAGCCGGGTGGCAGCTTCCTAAATTCTGCCTAATGGAGCCAGAGTGAGCCGGTGTGCCTTTGGCTTATTAACACCCATCAGCTTTTATTACCAGTCTGAGAGTTTCCAAAATAAAAGCCTCTGGGGAGTCAAAAACAAAACAACAGAACTTCCCTTCCCTGGTTCTGGAGGGTAAAGCCTGGATCAACACATACAAAACTATTGAATTTGATGTAAGAATTGTTTTATTGGGTTTCATGCCAGTAATTCTACTGAAGAAGGTCAGTCTTAAAATATAAATGATTACTAAAAACTACACAGACTGATTAAACTGGTCATCCCAGGTAAGGAAAAAAAAAAAAAACATGCAGGAGAGATCCTCTCCCATGATGCACAGCAGATTTATCAGGAGTGTTCAGCCAGATAGGACTGGGGGACAGCTGGGGGCGGGGTCTAAAGCCAAGACGGGCCAGAGGCGAGGTCCACGGTCAATGACAGGAGCACAGATGACCCATCTGGAATCTGGAATCCCTCCCGCTCCCGCGGAGGGGGACGGAGGAACAACACGTGAATCACACTGCACCAGAACTAAATGTAATCTATCATGAAGAGGAGAGGAGAAGTAATGAGAATAGAGAACTGACCCCAGAGCTGATGTGGAGAATAAAGATGATATAGAATCTCAAATGGATCTAAACCCACCAGAACTACAGCATCGACGGGTCGCTTCAGAGCAGTGGTCCCCAACCTTTTTGTCGCTGCGGACCGGTCAACCCACGAAGATTTTATCACGGCCCGGGGGGCGGAGGGGTTGCAAACGTTTGTGCGTGCGTTTTTTTTCATAGAACGTATATATTATATTTATGCTGTTATTTATCCCTTCCAGATAAAATATAAAAAATAAATGAAAAAGGCATAGTTATTAACAATTCGGTTTTTAAGTCTTTATATTTTAAGGATTTTTTTTTTCTTTTAAACATATTTGAAGTATAAAACACTAAACTCTGCAACCACAATCCAAAATACAAAAATCCCAAATGTCAAAACCAACCAAATAAAGTCTTTTACTCGCAATAACTAAGAAAGACAAAAGGTCAGCTTTGAGATGAATCTGGTTTCTTAATGATCTGTTCTGTTTTAGAGAAGATTCTGCACAGGTTGGTTGTGGAGCCATAAATAAATAAATGTCTAACATTTTTCCATTGCAATTCTTTAGGTTTAATTAAATATTTCTCCTTTATGTGTGGATATCACAACTAGCGCTCAAGCTAATCCAGAGAATCCGGTCGATTTTCAAAATAAAATATTTCCGTCTCAAAAAAAAAAAAAAAAAATCTCCTGCGGCCCGGTGGCAATGAGTCCACGGACCAGTACCGGTCCGCGGCCCGGTGGTTTGGGACCACTGCTTTAGAGCACCAACGTCCCTCTGACGTCAGTGGAGAGATCTGTTATGGATGAGATGAAAACTATAATTATTCTCCAAACTTCATTACTCTCTTCTGCGACACTTCCACATGCACTGCCGCGTGTTTGACGACACTCTCATGATGCCGCAGCGTCCACGTCTGATGTGAACCAAGCATAAAGCTGAATTCCTGATCGCTGGACTTTGGTGAACAAGCCTCAGTGGGTCCAGAGTGGTTAACCCTGTAATACCGGAGCTCCAGTCTCAACATGTTAAAGAATTGCCGTTTACGCCTCAGGTGTTACAGCCTCAAAGGTGAAACTCATCGGCCGTCGACGGCGCCAACTTGAGCGGACAGAAAGCAGCTCAGAAGAAAAAGAAAGCCCGACTGTATCTGGTCTGCTGGTTCCGTTGGGTCCATCAGTCACGTCCATCTCACACAGGAACGTGAAATGTCACCAGACGAACGAGCGTTTTCGGGTCGTGATGGATGTGTTTACACTGCAGCCAACGACCTTGACGACACGCGCCGATTATATCGCCACTAATATTTGTTTTTAACCTTTCTGTTTTCATCGAGTCATTCAGAACGGACCACGCTTAAAAAAAAACATCCTTTTTATGCACTTGACCTCTGACGGCTTCATGTCATCGAGGGGAAACCAAGCATCCATCTTCTACCTAAATGAGTTTGAACTCCAACTGTAGATACGAGAAAACCTCCTGGATTCATTCATCCATTCATTCCTATAGATTCTGTGACTGTTAAGAAACTCTCCGGAAAAACAGGAAAACCGGGATTCAGATCCCAGAGGAGCAGTTTTCTGCGGCTTCTTCCAACATTTTTATCAGATAAATAAGTGAAGCTGAAGTTTTCCTGCAAACAATAACACTAAAATCTGTTGAAATACTATTTAAAGTGGAAAATATTTAAAGTTTTAACAATGTAAGTTAAGCAGAAACCAACAGCATAAAAGAAAGATAAAGTTGTGGAAATGTGAGAAAAAAAATTAGGAAGGAAAAAAAGTAGTGATTTTATGAGATAAAAGTTATCAAAATATTTGAAAAAAAATCTAAAACTATGAGAAAAAAGTTTAGAATTAACATAAATATGTCGTGTAATTATTGGCAAAATATTGACAAAAAGTCATAATTTTTTAAAGATGAAGTTGTAATTTTACAAGAATTAAGTTATATAATGTAAATTTAAAATATTAAGAAAAAATATTTTATCCTGTTAAAGTTTAAATCTACAGAAAATAGTTTTATTTAAAAAAAAAGAATAAAGTCATAAAATATTAAGAAAATGTCAACATATTTTACAAGAATTAGGTTATGAAATATAAGAAAAAAATGTGACTTCATCAGACTAAATCATACAATTGTCAGAAATAGTAGTAATTCATAAAATATAAAGTCATAGAACTGTCAGAAAAAAGTTGGCATATTTAACGTCATACAAGTCAATATTTAATGTGACTAATTAAGTAAAAAAGTTGTATTTTTAAAAGAATAATGTTGAAATTTATGAGATAAAAAGTCTACATGTGAATAAAGTCATATATTTCATAGAAAAAAGTTGTAATTGTACAAAACAGTTGTTGTAATATGACAAGAGTAAAGTCTTAAAATCATGAGAAGAAATCAACATTTAAAGTGATGGAAAAAGTCAACAGTTTTCACAAAACTATGAGGGGAAAAAAAGAGTTATTTTAGAAGAATAAACTTGTTATGGGCAAGTCGGTATTTTTTTAAAAACATTATAGTTTCAGCAGTTATGAGTGAAGAATTTATGAGATTAAATTAATACATTTATGATGCAAAAGTCTGTTTATTAAGAACAATCTAAGCTGTAGAGAGTAATGTGAGCAGTTCTATCAAAATGGATCTTTGTTAGTGAATCAGAGTTTATTATATGTTGAGGAACAGCAAAATGATTGATGGAAACTGAACCTTTTTACGTGAAGACTTGTGGAGGACTGGAGGTGGTGGATGAGCTGTTTACTGCAGAGGCCCAAATGGATGATGGGAAATGGATGTCTGTGTAGACCTACACAAAAAACAACTCCATTTTTGAAAAAAAATTTAGATTTTTCTTTGTACAACTATGATTTTTTTGGGTCAGAACCAACCATTGGTCACTGCTAACCAGCTAACTGTTCACAGAGTTCTGCAATCAGCTGATCGACAGAAGGCCAAAGGGTCACCGGAAGGTCAAGGACCTCAAATTTGGGGGTCAGAAGGCAGACGGGAACATGACATGAGTGGAGCGTCCACACACAGACGAACACCATGTCGGGTTTCTCGTGATCCGAGTCGCCTGCATCATTAACTCCTTAATTACACATTAATGAAGAACTCCGCTGACCTTTAAGCTTCACTCTGACCGGTTCGCTCTCCTCCGTCTTCAAGCCCACGTTCAAAAGCTTTCATCGAATTTCTTAAGTGGCTTTCTCCTGATTTTCCCTCCGTTCGCCCCACAGAGTCGATATCCTGGGAGTTAAGCAGCTGAGCAGCAGCAGAACGGTGGGGGTGGGGGGTGGAGTGGGGGGGGAGTCCTCGCCGGCAGGAAAATAGAGGGTCGGATCCGCCGCACGCTCAACAAATTTGCCAATAACACATAATGAGCTTCCTCTGTGCCACAAGTTCAAACACAAAGTTGTTCAAACAGTAACGCTCGGGGGCTTATTGAATGAGAAGCATCTAACGGCCACGGTTGAAGCGGTGCAGCCGCTCCACCGCCGGAGCGCGCCGTCCATGAAAACGCCTCCATCCTGGAGAGAAGACGGCAAATAAAGGACTTTATCAGGACTGCAAGAGGGAAAATTATGAATCTGAGGCTGCAGTTCCTCAAATGACCACTAGAGACTGGTTTACTAAAACTATTATAATGTTAAAAAAGCTTCTCTGTAATTGGATGGTGGATAATTCAAATGAACAAAACTCAATTAAAGCAGTAAAAAAGTTCCTGATCAGTTTTTTTTTTACTTCAATGTTTTCTTCTTTCTTCCCCAAGTATTTTTTTTTTTCATTTTTTTTCTTATTTCATTTATTTATTTATTTATTTTTACTCTGATGTCCCTTTAGAGGGGTTCCATACCCGAGACAAAAAGAAGCAGAATAATATATATATATATATATATATATATATATATATATATATATTTTTTTTTTTTTTTCTCTTTTTTTGAGGTAGTTTAAGGATTAAGACTAAAGTACAAGAAACCAACTTCAAAACCTATTTGTCCAAAACTTTCTGTAGTAAAACAACCCAGACGGTAGACCGTTGTTCTGGCTGCAGCTTTAAGGACAAACTGATGGAAAAAGATTCAGATTAAAACTGGAATCATTGAGAGCTATTTTAAAATATTCAGGTCAAATAAATTATATAATAAACCATCTTTGCCCAAAGAAAATCTTTTTTCTAACAGAAGGTCACTTCAGGAATAAGTGGATCATCAACATGCAGAACATTTCTGTCTCCTGCAGCGTCTAATACTAGATCATACATTTCTGATGGAACCCCTCAGCTCCGATTTAATGATCCTGATGGAGACTGAGATGCATCTGGTTACGGGAGAAGTCCTGTGTACTGATACAGAGAAACTCTCTCCGGACCCTGATCATATCTTCAGGGAGAAAACAAAACATCCGGATATAAAAGTAACAAACCGACTCCCTTAAACGAGCAGAAGAAGTCTTCATAGAAACTATCTTCCCTATGATCTCAGGATTGAAGGACAGTTCACACAGAAATAATGGTCCATCTCCTGTAGTCTGGTCTACAGTCGTCAACCGACCAGCAGAACCTGGACAGGTGTGTCCAACTGAGGAAGACAAGCTCATACAGAACAGGTCAGATGTCTGAAGGAGCTGAACCATCTGAGACCGGTGATGGTGAATGAAGCTTCAACTTTGAAGCTTTTCGTCCGGATCAAAGCCCGAAGCTTCATCTGCTCCAATAGGACATCTGCTGGATGGTGAGTGAAGTGTGGAAGATTCTGAGAAAGACTAAGTCTGAATGAACCGTCTGCAGCTCTATCAGAACCGTCTGCAGCTCTATCAGAACCGTCTGCGCTTCAGGCTGAACCGTCTCCGCCTCAGTCTGAACCGTCTGCGCTTCAGTCTGAACCGTCTGCGCCTCAGTCTGAACCGTCTGCATCTCAGTCTGAACCGTCTGCATCTCATTCTGAACCGTCTGCGTCTCAGTCTGAACCGCTGCGCCTCAGTCTGAACGTCTGCGCCTCAGGCTGAACCGTCTGCGTCTCATTCTGAACCGTCTGCGTCTCAGTCTGAACCGTCTGCATCTCAGTCTGAACCGTCTGCGTCTCAGTCTGAACCGTCTGCATCTCAGTCTGAACCATCTGCATCTCAGTCTGAACCGTCTGCATCTCATTCTGAACCGTCTCCGCCTCAGTCTGAACCGTCTGCGCTTCAGTCTGAACCGTCTGCGCCTCAGTCTGAACCGTCTGCATCTCAGTCTGAACCGTCTGCATCTCATTCTGAACCGTCTGCGTCTCAGTCTGAACCTGCTGCGCCTCAGTCTGAACCGTCTGCGCCTCAGGCTGAACCGTCTGCGTCTCATTCTGAACCGTCTGCGTCTCAGTCTGAACCGTCTGCATCTCAGTCTGAACCGTCTGCGTCTCAGTCTGAACCGTCTGCATCTCAGTCTGAACCATCTGCATCTCAGTCTGAACCGTCTGCGTCTCAGTCTGAACCGTCTGCGTCTCAGTCTGAATCGTCTGCATCTCAGTCTGAATCGTCTGCGCCTCAGTCTGCGCCTCATTCTGAACCGTCTGCGCCTCAGTCTGAACCGTCTGCGCCTCATTCTGAACCGTCTGCGCCTCCGTCTGAGTCTCTGTCTGCGCCTCAGTCCGAACTGTCTGCGCATCAGTCTGAACCGTCTGCACCTCAGTCTGAACCGTCTGCGCCTCATTCTGAACCGTCTGCGCCTCAGTCTGAACCGTCTGCGCCTCAGTCTGAATCGTCTGCGTCTCAGTCTGAACCGTCTGCAGCTCTATCCGAACTGTCTGCGCCTCAGTCTGAACCGTCTGCGCCTCAGTCTGAACCGTCTGCAGCCCGTCTAAACCGTCTGCACCTCAGTCTGAACCGTCTGCACCTCAGTCTGAACCGTCTGCGCCTCAGTATTAACCGTCTGGGTCTCAGTGTGAACCGTCTGCGTCTCAGTGTGAACCGTCTGCGCCTCAGTCTGAACCGTCTGCATCTCAGTCTGAATCGTCTGCATCTCAGTCTGAATCGTCTGCACCTCATTCTGAACCGTCTGCACCTCAGTCTGAACCGTCTGCACCTCAGTCTGAACCGTCTGCAGCTCTATCCGAACTGTCTGCGCATCAGTCTGAACCGTCTGCAGCCCGTCTGAATCGTCTGCATCTCAGTCTGAATCGTCTGCGCCTCAGTCTGCGCCTCATTCTGAACCGTCTGCGCCTCAGTCTGAACCGTCTGCGCCTCATTCTGAACCGTCTGCGCCTCCGTCTGAGTCTCTGTCTGCGCCTCAGTCCGAACTGTCTGCGCATCAGTCTGAACCGTCTGCACCTCAGTCTGAACCGTCTGCGCCTCATTCTGAACCGTCTGCGCCTCAGTCTGAACCGTCTGCGCCTCAGTCTGAACCGTCTGCGTCTCAGTCTGAACCGTCTGCAGCTCTATCCGAACTGTCTGCGCCTCAGTCTGAACCGTCTGCGCCTCAGTCTGAACCGTCTGCAGCCCGTCTAAACCGTCTGCACCTCAGTCTGAACCGTCTGCACCTCAGTCTGAACCGTCTGCGCCTCAGTATTAACCGTCTGGGTCTCAGTGTGAACCGTCTGCGTCTCAGTGTGAACCGTCTGCGCCTCAGTCTGAACCGTCTGCATCTCAGTCTGAATCGTCTGCATCTCAGTCTGAATCGTCTGCACCTCATTCTGAACCGTCTGCACCTCAGTCTGAACCGTCTGCACCTCAGTCTGAACCGTCTGCATCTCAGTCTGAATCGTCTGCATCTCAGTCTGAACCGTCTGCGCCTCATTCTGAACCGTCTGCGCCTCAGTCTGAACCGTCTGCGCCTCATTCTGAACCGTCTGCGCCTCCGTCTGAGTCTCTGTCTGCGCCTCAGTCCGAACTGTCTGCGCATCAGTCTGAACCGTCTGCACCTCAGTCTGAACCGTCTGCGCCTCAGTCTGAACCGTCTGCAGCTCTATCCGAACTGTCTGCGCATCAGTCTGAACCGTCTGCAGCCCGTCTGAACCGTCTGCACCTCAGTCTAAACGGTCGGTGGCCTCATCTGAACTTTCTGCTGCACTGTCTGAACCGCCTGAATCCTTCTCGTGGTAGCACGTCTGGGCAGCACATCTTCATTTTTAGCTCCTCCTCTAAATGAAGCCAGACTCCACACGTGCTTCAAGGACACGCCCTCTACCATCAGCAGAAGCTCACTGAAGAGTTCAACCATGATCCGTCGAGCTCCTCGTGACTCAGCTGAAGCAGCATCTCTGCAGCCTGGGTGGTCATGTGACCCGTCTTCCCAGCTGAAACTGTTCTTAGTTGAAATGCCACCCGGGTCCGTTCACAGCACGCCTCCCGCTGCAGCGCCGTCTATAATTAGATGCCATTCATAATGATGGGAATCTTTGTAGTGGTATTTGAATTTGATTAAGGCGGCGCCAGAGAGATCCAGATCTTTAAATAGGCCGGTGTGGGAGAGCGTCGCTCATGAAGCCCTCAGCGTCTCCATTAACTTGTTTTTAATTAATTTAGAAACGTGTGCTCCGAGTGTAAATATGGAGAGGATGGGGGGGCAGATGATAGATTCTCACTGTATTTTTTTCAGACGCCACAAATCTGCTGGAGGACTCCGGAGAGCAGCATCCATCTTTATTAAAGCTCAGCAGAGAAAGGCTTCATTATGTCCGTTTCTGCTCCTCGCCGAGCCGCACCTTCGCCGGTACCGGTTCTCCAGCACCACGAGCCGCCGGCCTGATGATCCACAGGGATTTGCATTTCATAGGTGTAAAAGAAAATATCTGCTTTGCATAAAAAGGTGCAGCCTCCCTCATCCATCACCTCAAATCTGAGCGCAGGAGCCGGCTTATTACCATCCGCCAACGACAAACCGACATATCATTTGTTTCTGTGATTTACATATGCAGCCCTGTTTACATAAACCAGCAAATGACACTTGTTCTGAGGTTTGTTTTTGTTTTTGGAGGGAGTAAAATAGACATCCAAACATGATAGAAACCTGTTTTTATGACCGTTTCTGCAGGAAATGAGCTGTTCTTTCACAATAAAAGACCGGGCAGCTCCTCCAGCTCTGAATGAAAAAGGCCCAATCACGGCCTCCAAACAGCTTTTCAAACCCAGGACTCTGGATATTTATTTTAGTGGTCAGGGAGGGAATTCAGACGTGACCCGTGTTCTGTGTGGAGAAAATAAGTTGCCAATCTATCATGAGATTTAATTAAAATAGTAGAAATCTTCTGACTTTGTTTGAAGATAAAAACCAGCTAACTGTCCTGCTAGCATAGATGCTATATGAAACATCACGTCTGATGCTTTTGTTCTGGAGAATCCCATGACATCACAGGAAGTGGTATCAACAAAAAGTTCACTTTAAGGCTTTGAGGCTTCAGTTTGACCCTCTGACACCAGAGACGGTTAAACAGGTAACTCTGACATATTTCTACTGTCTGAACCCCAACCTTCATCATTAGCCACTTTAGTCGGTGCTGTGGTTTAACGTCTGTCCATCCATGGTCTGTTACTATGGTGACTGACTGGTGTTCAGGCCAGCTCAGTGATACGAAACCTTCAGGCTGTGTAACCGGAACTTCTTTTTTAGATGTTCTCAGTCACTTTTTAATGGACGGCCTGCAGCCAATCAGAATCCAGTATTCACTCGGTGGTAGAAAATGTTCTGGATCCAATTCAGTTTCAGTTTCTGAAGAAACGGAGCAGCGGTTCTGACCCAAATTCTGTGCTGCGTTGATGTGAAGCTTCAGAACTGTTCCGTTCCTCCCTGGCGGGGGAGTTCTGATGCTTCACCCCATTAGAACCTGGTCCTTGTGATGTCTCCTAGTAACAGAACTCCACCAATCAGCCGGTATCTCCCCCAGCGGGTTCTGAACGCTCATCCTGAGCTGCAGCAGAACATCTTTAAAAAGCACTGTTCTCTCACTACGGTACCCCCCCCATGCTGAGGGGGTGGGGGGGGGGGGGGGGGAAAGGCAGACATGGCAGCTGGTATCAATAATTCATGCCTTCATATACTGAACAAATCTGGGCTGAGGATCGACTGGAGGTTAGCGGGGAAGAAGAAGCTGCTCATTCTGGAGAGGAGCGCCCGGCTCCTGGAGGGGGGCGAGGGGGGGGGGAGGGTCCTTTATTCATTTATTTTAGAGGAAATTAAAGACAAGTTTTTAATTTCAATGAAATCAGGCTTGAACGTCTGATTTCATTGTTTAAATCGATGGTTTTCTGACGCTTTTGTCATTTTTGAAAATGTTTCCTCTTCCTGTCCCCCCCCCTCCTCGTTTTCCCGCTCAGCACCCCTCTGGTCGGGACTCTTCGTTCCGTCTGAAGAGCCGTTTCCAATGATGCTCCAAATGGATGATGATGATGATGATGGCGCTCTGAGAGCTGTTTGGGCCCAAACGCGAAGCCCCGAAGGCGGAGTCAGAATGCATGGCAGCACGCCGCCGCATCACTCACCCTCTGATGGGGTGGGGGTGGGGCTGTAGGGGCGCCTCGGGTCTGGGTTTGGAAACCACAGCACCTTCCACCATCGTCAGTCTGGTTTTAATGAGCATCGACAGATATCTGCTCCAACATCAAAGAGATGCTTCTGCGGGAAAAACAAAACCTGAACGTTTGAAAGCTTTTTCTCCTGCTTGTACAACAAACATGAAATTTAAAATCTAAAAAAAGTCAATTAGGATTAAATGTTCCACATATTTATAAGTTTACTCTCTGCTTCTGTCCTCACAAAAAGAGAAGTTAAAGGGTAACCAAACAGGAGACGCGGAGGCAGACTCCGCTCAGCCCACGTTTGAAAAATGTAAAAAAGGGGGCGGGGTGTCCTCCGCCACTTTATGTTCCGCGTCCTCCGCCACTCTATGTTCCGTGTCCTCCGTCACTCTATGTTCCGTGTCCTCCGTCACTCTATGTTCCGCGTCCTCCGTCACTCTATGTTCCGCGTCCTCCGTCACTCTTTCTTCCGCGTCCTCCGTCACTCTATGTTCCGCGTCCTCCGTCACTCTTTCTTCCGCGTCCTCCGTCACTCTATGTTCCGCGTCCTCCTCGCACTCTCTCCGCGTCCTCCGTCACTCTATGTTCCGCGTCCTCTGCCACTCTATGTTCCGCGTCCTCCGTCACTCTATGTTAAGCGTCCTCCGTCACTCTATGTTCCGCGTCCTCCGTCACTCTATGTTCCGCGTCCTCCGTCACTCTATGTTCCGCGTCCTCCGCCACTCTATGTTCCGTGTTCTCCGCCACTCTATGTTCCGTGTCCTCCGTCACTCTATGTTCCGTGTCCTCCGTCACTCTATGTTCCGCGTCCTCCGTCACTCTATGTTCCGTGTCCTCCGTCACTCTATGTTCCGTGTCCGTCACTCTATGTTCCGCGTCCTCCGTCACTCTATGTTCCGTGTTCTCCGCCACTCTATGTTCCGTGTCCTCCGTCACTCTATGTTCCGTATCCTCCGCCACTCTATGTTCCGTGTCCTCCGCCACTCTATGTTCTGTGTTCTCCGCCACTCTATGTTCCGCGTCCTCCGTCACTCTAGTTTCCGGTCCTCCGTCAGTCCCTAATGTTTCCGCGTCCTCCGTCACTCTATGTTCGCGTCCTCCGTCACGCTATGTTCCGCGTCCTCTGCCACTCTATGTTCCGCGTCCTCCGTCACTCTATGTTCCGCGTCCTCCGTCACTCTATGTTCCGCGTCCTCCGTCACTCTATGTTCCGCGTCCTCCGTCACTCTATGTTCCGCGTCCTTCGTCACTCTATGTTCCGCGTCCTCCGCCACTCTATGTTCCGTGTTCTCCGCCACTCTATGTTCCGTGTTCCTGTCCGTCACTCTATCTATGTTCCGTGTCCTCCGTCACTCTATGTTCTGTGTCCTCCGGCACTCTATGTTCCGTGTCCTCCGTCACTCTATGTTCCGTGTCCTCCGTCACTCTATGTTCCGTGTCCTCCGCCACTCTATGTTCTGTGTTCTCCGCCACTCTATGTTCCGTGTCCTCCGTCACTCTATGTTCCGTATCCTCCGCCACTTGTTCTATGTTCTGTGTTCTCCGCCACTCTATGTTCTGTGTTCTCCGCCACTCTATGTTCCGTGTCCTCCGTCACTCTATGTTCCGTATCCTCCGCCACTCTATGTTCTGTGTTCTCCGCCACTCTATGTTCTGTGTTCTCCGCCACTCTATGTTCCGCGTCCTCCGTCACTCTATGTTCCGCGTCCTCCGTCAGTCTATGTTCCGCGTCCTCCGTCACTCTATGTTCCGCGTCCTCCGTCACGCTATGTTCCGCGTCCTCTGCCACTCTATGTTCCGCGTCCTCCGTCACTCTATGTTAAGCGTCCTCCGTCACTCTATGTTCCGCGTCCTCCGTCACTCTATGTTCCGCGTCCTCCGTCACTCTATGTTCCGCGTCCTTCGTCTCTCTATGTTCCGCGTCCTCCGCCACTCTATGTTCCGTGTTCTCCGCCACTCTATGTTCCGTGTCCTCCGTCACTCTATGTTCCGTGTCCTCCGTCACTCTATGTTCTGTGTCCTTCGGCAGTCTATGTTCCGTGTCCTCCGTCACTCTATGTTCCGTGTCCTCCGTCACTCTATGTTCCGTGTCCTCCGCCACTCTATGTTCTGTGTTCTCCGCCACTCTATGTTCCGTGTCCTCCGTCACTCTATGTTCCGTATCCTCCGCCACTCTATGTTCTGTGTTCTCCGCCACTCTATGTTCTGTGTTCTCCGCCACTCTATGTTCCGCGTCCTCCGCCACTCTATGTTCCGTATCCTCCGTCACTCTATGTTCCGTGTCCTCCGCCACTCTATGTTCCGTGTCCTCCGTCACTCTATGTTCCGTATCCTCCGCCACTCTATGTTCTGTTTCCTCCGTCACTCTATGTTCCGCGTCCTCCGTCACTCTATGTTCCGTATCCTCCGCCACTCTATGTTCTGTTTCCTCCGTCACTCTATGTTCCGTGTCCTCCCCCACTCTATGCGCTGCTTCCTCCGTCGCGCAATGTTCCGTGTCCTCCACCACTCTCTTCTTTGTGGGGCGTCCTCCGCCACTCTATGTTCCGCGTCCTCTGCCACTCTATGTTCCGCGTCCTCCGCCACTTTATGTTCCGCGTCCTCCGTCACTCTATGTTCCGCGTCCTCCGCCACTCTATGTTCCACATCCTCCGCCACTCTATGTTCCGCGTCCTCCGTCACTCTATGTTCCACATCCTCCGCCACTCTATGTTCTGTTTCCTCCGTCACTCTATGTTCCGTGTCCTCCCCCACTCTATGCGCGCTGCTCCTCCGTCGCGCAATGTTCCGTGTCCTCCACCACTCTCTTCTTTGTGGGGCGTCCCGCCACTCTATTGTTCCGCGTCCTCTGCCACTCTATGTTCCGCGTCCTCCGCCACTTTATGTTCCGCGTCCTCCGCCACTCTATGTTCCGCGTCCTCCGCCACTCTATGTTCCACATCCTCCGCCACTCTATGTTCCGCGTCCTCCGTCACTCTATGTTCCACATCCTCCGCCACTCTATGTTCTGCGTCCTCCGCCACTCTATGTTCCGCGTCCTCCGTCACTCTATGTTCCACATCCTCCGCCACTCTATGTTCCGCGTCCTCCGCCACTCTATGTTCATTGTCCTCCACCACTCTATATTCCGCGTCCTCCGCCACTCTATGTTCCGCGTCCTCTGCCGCTCTATGTTCCGCGTCCTCCGCCACTCTATGTTCCGCGTCCTCCGCCACTCAATGTTCCGCGTCCTCCGCCACTTTATGTTCCGCGTCCTCCGCCACTCTATGTTCCGCGTCCTCCGCCACTCTATGTTCCACATCCTCCGCCACTCTATGTTCCGCGTCCTCCGTCACTCTATGTTCCGCGTCCTCCGTCACTCTATGTTCCACATCCTCCGCCACTCTATGTTCCGCGTCCTCCGCCACTCTATGTTCCCGCGTCCTCCGCCACTCTATATTCCGCGTCCTCCGCCACTCTATGTTCCGTGTCCTCCCCCACTCTCTTCTTTGTGGGGCGTCCTCCGCCGCTCTATGCGCCGCGTCCTTTGTCGCTCTATGTTCCGCGTCCTCCGCCACTCTATACGCAGCGGTGCAACACTAACGCTTTCAGGATTAGTTCCACCACTCTCAGCGTCGCGGGGACAGCACAAACTGTAGCGTGGTGAACTTCAAACCTCAAACGTGTCATTTGTTCAAAGGAGGGTGGGGCTTTAATACTGGAACTCAGAGCATGATAGCATGTAACGTCTGGGATTTCCAGTTGACCATCACAAAATTCCACTGTGATACCTCATTTCAATCTGTAAGGGGCAGCACACAGACCGTTTTAAACCATATCTTCAGGAATTAAACAACTTCATCATATAAAGTGTAATAAATTTGGCAGTGACCATCAGAAAACACTTTTAACGTCGCCTTTAGAGAGGTCAAAAGCCAAATTACCCTTAAAAGTCTTTTAAGGGTCTGAAACTAGTTTAAAATGTCAATTTCAGAATTAAATATCATATTTTTCTTTTTTAATCTTTTCTTGGTGATTGACATAAATTTAAAGCGATGGGTTCTCGCTTGTGGATATAGTTTGGTTTCTCCTGTTTGAGCTGCAGTTTCATCATGTCTGCTGTACAGCAGCAGGAAGTGGAACGCGATGAATCCCCGCCGCGTTATGAGCACATTCCATTAGTCATGTTAGCGCTTCATCCTTTCAAAAGGAAATCTGTTTCATTTCACTCCAGGAGGTTTGGAGACGTCGACTGTCTACCGTCACTTTAATCAACATTAAAAACCGTTTTGGGTATTTTTTTTAATGCCTTTCATAAACAGATCCTTAAAAACAAACCCCAGAAGTGACGTGTCAAAGCTGAGCATTAGTCATTAAAGCAGAGCAGCTTCACCTGCAGACGGATCACCTCATCCCGTTGGATGGATGCAGCAGAAAAACGCGCCCTGATGCTGAAACGGAGCTTTAAAACGGAGCTTCACTTTTTATTTGATCTGAATATAAGAAAAACTTTTGTTTTTGTTTTTTTCCATGTCAAAGGCCATACTTTGGACCTGTTTTTATCTACATATTAATCAGCTTTGTATGTAAGTCACCATAGCTGTGAAGCCATGGAGCAGTGAACGCCTCATCCCGTCAGTTCTCTCATCCGACGTATTTCCCGTCAGAGCAGAACTTACCTGTAAGGAGGAAGCGTGGACGGCGTCTGCAGGATCCAGAGGAAGCTTGGTAGGAATCCTGAATACGTCTACAAAATAAAAGCCTCATGAAACCCACAACCTCCAGAGATCCACCTCAACTCTTTCAGAAAAATCAGCCTTTATTTAAAAACATATCAATCAAGTTTCGCAAAAGAAAAAAGTTTATTTACTTCTTTTTTATTTGCTTTTTTTTTTGTTAGTTCTTTGAATAATAAAATAATCATTACACAAAAAATAAGTATTGTTCACCAAAAATAAATTATTTTTATAACAAAGATTAATTAAAAACTGAAAAATTAAAGAATTTTTCTTGTTAGATGAGCTTAATTTTTCCAAAATATGAAACCGTTCAGGAGCCTAAATGATCGAACACGTTTTGAGTTTCGTCTTTGTCTGCATTTGTGCGATCATGATGACCAACGGCCAAGACCAGAGCAGGAATAACAACCTCACACGGCAGTTTTAGAGTTTGGGGAGCAGATTTGCCTGCAGCTGCAGAGAGATCTGTCATGGCAGCAAAATCATCTCTGATTTTTAGATGATTTCATCACACAAACTTGAAGCTTTAAGCAAAAATAAATATCACCAAACTCGGCAAATAAACTTCACGTTTTGTGGAACTCCAGCCAGGAAATTAAATTAAAAATGACCCCTCAGGTGAACCCAATCAGCTCTTTACAGTTCAGACACTAAAACCCTTTCAAAATAAAACAGGAAACACACCCTGATGTAAAGGTTTAAACATCTGTGGTCTAAATTTAAACAGTGAAATTATATATTTTGTGTTAAGTATGTCTGTGACCGCATGAGTTTTTTTTTACTGTAAATATGAAGGTTTTGAGCTTCAAGATCTTTTATTTTTATATTTAAAGCTTCACTGAGGAAAATCACCAATGCAGTTCATAGTGAAACAAAAATGTATTTATATATATGCATCACTTCAATTTATTATAGGTTATTTACATAATTTGGCCCTATTGTTATCTTAAAAATTCTCAAAATTTTATTTTATTTTCATCTGATTAGAGTTTTATTTTCTTTTAAATTTTTCTGTAACTTTTTGAAGTAAAGACACTGTGGTTGTAGTGTAACGCCCCATTTACACTGGACGCGAAAGCGCCACAAAGCGGCGCGGAACGGAGTCCGCCTCCATTCGGCGCCCTTGTTATCCTATGGCGTCGTTCACACAAGGCGCGGAGCGGAGCGGCGCGGAGCGGAGCGGCGCGGAGGGCCCGCGCGGTGCCGCGGATCGTTTCCGCGTCTGACCTATTTTGTGCGCGAGCCGCGAGCGTTCCGCGTCAATTCTGGCCGGAAGTTGCTTCAGGATACATGAGAAAATCCGGTTTCTTTTCAAAATATAACCAGTTTTTCACAATAAAATGCCGCGATTGACAATTGTGATCATGTTTTTGTATCTTAACAGGCGGTAGACACCGATTTAAACATACAATCACATCACAAACGTGCGCGCGCGAGCACAGAGACACACAAAACAGACAGACACGCACACTTTTTTTTTCTTTTTTCACAGACACGTACACACGCAGATCAACGGGGATAGACTCCGGTGCGGGGTGAGGAATTTCGGGAGTTAATAAAACGTCAACAGAGAGACAGAGAGCAGCTCATCTTAGCAGAAACAGGGGGTAATATTTATAAAACACACAACACAGACAGACACGAGCGCACACAGATCAACGCAGTGAGCCGACTCTGGAGCGAGTGGGCGGGGCTGCGGGATTTTGGGAGAGAAAAAAGAGATGCAGAGAGCTGCTCCTCTTAGCAGAAATATGGGTTAATAATTGTAGTTTATTAATTTACACACACACACAGACACCTGCGAGCGCGTGCGCACAGACACACACAAAACAGAGACGCACGCGCGCACACAGATCAGTACAGTGGGCCGACAGAGCGGGTGGGCGGGGTTTTGAGAGAGCAGTTTTTCGTAGCAGGAACATGGGTTAATGTCTTTAGGCTATGAAATGATCAACCATGATGGCAAAAACAAAAAAAGCTCTAGCAGAAGCGCCTGTGGACCGCCGCGGAAAAATGCTCATCTGGTGTGAACTACAGAGCGGAGCGGAAGCGGCGCGGACTCCGCTCCGCTCCGCGGCGCTTCCGCGTCCAGTGTGACCCCGGCGTAATTCATAAATCATTGTCATGGATCAACCTGCTGCTACCCTCTCCAACCACCAGAGGGAGCTCTCACCTGAGTTTTGACCTCAGCACCAGCTTTCACCTGGACTCATCATCTCATTACCTCCTCAGTACAGTGTTTGGCTCCACACTGTCACTTAGAGTGAAGTATTGTTTGTGCTGCTCTGCCTGCATTACTGAGCAGGTTTTATTATCTGGATCATGATATCCTGCTTATTCTGATTGTTTGCCGCCTGCCCTGAACCTCGCCTGGACACTGACGTCTCCTCGGATGATCCCGTGCTTGTGTATGGCCTCTGCCTGTCTGACCCTGATTTAGTTTTGTGGACTTATAGTTCTGCTTAGTTGTTAACTAATACACCTGCTGTCTGTCATCTGTGACATCCATGAGCGTTTGTCTAAACCAGAAGTTATGAAAAGTTCTGGTTCGGTTCTGCTCTGTGTGGTTTTCTCCTGACATGATCTGAACCATCAGCTAGTTCTGTTTTGGGTCATCAGAGCTCAGAAAAAAGGAGAATTTCAGCAACAAATATTCAAAACTTCAGTTCAGAAAATCTTTTATTTCTACCTGAACGTTGGCGACTGGTTCCTCTGGTTTAATGTCTGCACCCGTGGAGAACGTTATGAGGGCGGAGCAGTTGAAGATAAACTTCAGCAGCGTTCTGAACACAGACCTTCAGAGGTAGGGGGTCCAATGTCTCACAACAGCAGATTATAGATGTTGTTTGGGTTGAAATCCTGGTTTATCCACATGTTCTCGTCCTCACCAGATGAAACTGACCAGCAGTCTGGCTGAATTCAGCTCTGGAACCCCCTCCATATGGGACTGCAGGCTGGAACCTGTGATTAAAGGCTTTAATAACGTGGAGAAACCCCAGCAGACGGAGAGTTTCTCCTCCACCTGATCCTTCATTACCTGCATCTATAACACTGAAGGCATAAACGTTTGGAGGAACCATTGAGAGAGCAATAGAATGTACTTTCCATCAAAACTGTTGACAGGTGTTTCCGACCAATCAGAATGCAGCCAGAAGTTCCACCCCAATCAAACCACACCTCCAATCTGCCCCTTTTGATTTGGATTTGATGTTAAAATTAATTAAAAAAACAACTTTTAGCTGTTTTTTTATTGGTCAACAAGGGGGGCGGGGCACCTGTCAACCTTTTTGATGGAAAGTACATTCTAATGCTCTCTGGTTTGCTTTAAACTGGATTTGTTCTGGTGGATTTGGTTGAGAGGATGAAGGGAAGGGTTCTGGAGGGAGGGGTTCTGGAGGGACGGGTTCTGGAGGGACGGGTTCTGGAGGGACGGGTTCTGGAGGGACGGGTTCTGGAGGTCAGGAGTTGACCGGGAAGTTGTAGGAACAGCAGGTCTGTAAGGATTTCAGGAAATAAAGAAACAATTCCATCTAAAAACACTCTAAAGTAGTTGTGAGAACTGTGCAGGTGGGCGTGGCCTAACATCTTAATGAGGATTGATGAGGCTTTACACCGGATCCAAACCCAGACGGGTCTTTCTAACTGATTTCATTACAGAACATCATGTCAGACGACAGCATGAACACATTTCTGACAACATTCTGGGCTTTTTCAGACAAAATATTATTCCTCTCACAGAAAACGTCTGATTATCTCCTTTTACAAGAGGAGACATACCCTTATTTTGAAAATATTACTTGTTTTCACCTTGTAATGTGTTTTTATTAATGGACAATCCAAAAACATTTTCTGCAGCTATTCCTCTTCACTTCAGTCAAATCTGAGATTTGTTTTTACATTTTTCCTTTGACTTTCATACGAACACAAAGACTGTCACTGTCTTTCATTAAACTTTCTAATTTAACAAAACCAGAATTGTTTTAAGTTCTAAAAGTTCAGCTGATGGATTTAAAGAATGAGAGGTTTGATCTTTTTGAATCCTCTCCTGGTTCTCGTCAGCAGAACTGTGTCGCTCAGCGTAAATCCGTCTGAATAATCACAAGATCAGACAGAAAACTTCCAGATTTTTCACTGTAAATCCTCCAATGAACAAAGTAAACAAGCACTGACCAGGAAGCAAAGTCCAAAAACACGCCTCCTTTAAACTCCTTTACGTCCTCAACAGAAGTCTCTGCCAGGTTGAATTCTCTCATTTTTGTTACCATTTGTCTTAAAAAAAACCTGAAACATCATTTTACTTTAAGCTCTGACCCTTCACACAGAAGCAGGTGCTGCTTTGAGGAGAAAATGCCAAATAATAATAATAATACTTTTATTTTGAAAATCCAAGCCACTCAAATCGTTTTTACTGATGTTCAAATGGAGGTCTTCAGAAATAACACATTTGACATTAAAAAAACATTTTATCCATCATCCCACCAATGGCTTCTGTTGGATTGTCGACATTTTATTGTTCCAACTTATAAAACTGGAACCAAAATCTGTAAAATGTTGAGTTTTCTTCTCCAGGAAGAGAAAAAACAGATCAAAGTTTCAAAATTTAAAGAGGAAAAAATGTATAAATACATCACGAAATGACAATCGAGAAAAAGTTCATTTTTCTTTGGAAAAGGCTTATTTGAAAACCGTAGGTGTGATGTCACAAATACTGGAGGAAGTGGGTGGAGTCACAAGCAGGAAAGGATTTTAGGTTGAAAAAAAGAGGCAGAAAAGTCTGTCAAAGTCTACGAGGAGACCGTTGACTGTATATGAGAACTGGATTCTTTTTTTTAAATGTTGTCTCTGAGTTCAAGTTATAAACTGTCCAATCAGAAAAGTAGGAGGAGCCTGCTGGACTAAAGTTTGGTTTTATCTATAAATCAGAGAAGAAAATAGAATTCAAATCATATTTTTGTCCTGTCATTTTTCTAAAGGACTCGCGATCAAAAACTGTAAAAATAAACTTCTAAGGATGTTTTTTGGTCATTTGGATGATCTGCGTGGAAGAATCTGTATATATTCATTCAGATTTTCACAATAAAAGCGGAGGTTTGGTCATGGCAGAGCTCTGCTCATCTGCATGTCTGATCAGAAATGAGAGAAACCAACAGATCCAGGAGAACCCAGACCAACAGCATCTGAACGGCTTTGAGTTCCTCCTGTGATTTATTGGAGATAGACAAAAGGAGAGCAGAGGAGCAAAGTTCAGAAAGACGTTTGGATGGAGGAGAAACCAAAGAAAACAAAGAGAAAAAAGGACTGAAGAGAGAGAGAATTTGAAGGAAGAAAAATAAAAAGGTCCAGTGAAGGTGAAGAAATCTGTCAAAAACAGCAAAGAAAATAGAAAAGATTAAATCAGTTCAATAAGGGAAAATCTTTTTAGATAAAAAAGGTCAACAGCAAAATAAAAAACAAAACTGAGAAAATAATAATAAAAAAAGACAGGCAGTCACATTTCTTATAAATGTTCAGTCCACCTTAAATAAAGTGCATTTTCATGTAGTCGTTTTATTTTCTCAGATTGAAGAATCATAGAGTTTACGAAGGAAATCAAAATACTGCCCCCTACTGGAACCTTTGGGAAACTGGAACAGACTCGCTTTGATTGGCTCAAGACCGGTTAAAAAAAAAAACAACTTTTTTATCATAAAAAAAATTGAAATGATGAGTTAAATTGTAAATAATTTGCTCTTTTTGTCTCTGAAAAGTCCTCCTGCAACAGCTTTGTAGAGAACCACATCAGGGTTCATGCTCTTATTTTGAAGGATATCAGATTTTTTTACTGCACCAGAGTTAACAAACTATCAGAGCAACAAAGTGTGATGTGAACAGAGAAGCCAAAGGCTACAAACCAGGAAGCTGCTGGAAAGTCGTCGTGTTGTGGATAAAAAATCCAACAAAAACCAAAAGAACGAGCGTGAAGATGCAGCTCAACGTTGGGTTAAGTTAAGGTTCTGTTCCCATCATTTTTTCCTCAAAGAGAAGGTTTCATTTGTGAGGATGGGACTCTGATAGCCGATTTTCTGGAGGAAATTGCCGCGTGGAAATCACTTTACAGGAACCGAGCGGTACAAATGCGACACAATGTCCCCGCAGCAATCTGCATCTGATTTTTACTCCTATTATTGTTGTTTTGACATTTTCAAGGTAATGTCAGGCGGATTCTGAGAAAAGAAAGACGAGTCTGCGTGAAGGTGGATTAACAAGGTTTGATGCAGGAAAAGCTGAGCAGACACTGCACCACAGCCCATGTGTTTGAAGTTTGATCTACGCTGCGACGCTTCAGCAAACAGAAATATGTTTTAATGGAGCAGATCTGCAGCAAACTCCATAATCCTGTTTACCTCGAACCAGATTCATCAATAATTCCTTCCTACATAAAACGTACGCATGAAAAATAGCCCAAACTCAACTTTTTATAAGCTTTTGCTCAAATATTGATTCAGATTAAAGGATCACAAAGTCGAGGTCACTCAGAACAAAACAACACGCGGAGGTCCACAGGAAGTGGATTTACCAAATTAAAAGCTCTCAATTTATAAAGAAAACTGTTTTTATTTTATACATTACTAATAAAGTTAAATTACTGGCGTGTGTTACACAGAGTACTTTATTCAGATCATTAGTGTTAAAATGGAGAATCCAGATTTAGTCCTAAAATGATTCTATTTACCAAGAAAATTAGCTTCAATGTTTTATAATATCAGCTGAAACTTAAAGTTCTTATATAACAGGATTTTATTCTTTCTCAACATAATTCAGAAAAATGTTATTATGATTTTATCGTGTCAAAACGTAAACATTTGCTGACATTTGGAATTGTTTTCTTTGTGTTGTTGCTTTAAAAGACAAATAAAACCGTTTCTATAACTGAGACGCCAAAGAAGACAAAAAGCATTTATATATTGACAATAAAGTCATGACAGTTTATCAAAAAAGCCAAAACAATACAAGAATAAAATGTCAAATGTGAGATAAAGTCAGAATTTTACTAAAGGAAAATCAATTAATTGTGGAAAAAAAGGTCAAAATTTGGATAAAATGAAGTTTCAAATAAAAAAAAGAAGTTGCATAATTATGAAAAAATATAATCAACTTTTTAAAAGATTACTGTAAAAAAGAGGAGTAAAAACAACAAAAATTGCTCAATAGTATACTAGAATAAAGTCGTTCAAATACAAGAAAGAAGCACTAATTTACATAGATAGTGTTGTTAAATCAAAGTAAAAAATAACAGTCAATATTTTACTAAAATTAAATCATACAATTATAGGAAAAAGATGTAAAATAATGAAGCAAAAAAAATCAACAGTTTATGAGATTACCATTGAGTAAAAATATGAAAAGCGTCCACGTTTTATAAGAATGGAGTTAGATTGTAATGGTGCAAAAAAGTTCAAATCTAATTAAAAAAAAAGTCTAATGTTACAAGAAAAATGGTGTGAAACTATGAAAAGAGCAACAATTTTCATGGATGTTGTACAATTATTGTGAAGAAGATTACATTTTATGAGAATAAACATGTTCAATTATAAGAAAATACAATAATTTACAAGAATAAAGTAACAAATTATAAGAAATTGTACAATAATAAACAGAAAAATGGTATAGTTTACAAGAGCAATGCAAATTTACGAGAAAAAAATTCACATTTTTCCATTAAAGAAAAAAAAAGTTGGAAAAAGTCAAAATTGATTAGAATAAAGGTGTAAATTATAAGAAAAACGTTGTGCAATTACAGTAGTTTACAAGAATAAAGTAACAAAGTTATAAGAAATACATTTCATTATCATAAAAAGAAAAAATAAATAATTTACTAGAACAATTCAGAAAATAGTTCAAACTTTACAAAAAAAAGAAAAGTTTTTTTTTACAAGTGAAAAGTCCGTCCTGGTTGGAAATAAAAATGCATTTAGTTTAAAGAACATTTCAACAGAGATAATGGAAACGTACTAGTTTAAACGATTGTCAGAGAAATGGAACGGTCATCACAATCCTCAAGAATCTGCTGTAAACCTGCAGCTTTATGTTTGAAAAACCAGACTTTTTCAATGTACGTTATTAAATCATGAATTTAGAACTTTATTCTCATAAAATCTTCACTATTCTCCTGATCATTTTAATTTCTTATAGGTTTATCTGTTTTTATTCTGACGCTGCGGTCCAACCGTGACCTGTTGTAGTTGGATGGCTCCAGGTATGAACCCAGAGGATGCGGGGGTGGGATCAAACCCTCAAAGATGCAGATAAGATCTCCTCAGCTCCTTACATGAATCAATCTCATTAACACACGCGTGGCAGCGGAATGCAGAGCATGCTGGGATGTCTTCTTCAACGGAGGATTTCACTGAAAGCAGCGATAACCACAGACTAATTCCTGGTAGGGATTAGAAAGTGCTGCATGTGGCCCGGTGTGATCTGGACGGAGAGTTTCATTTAAATGTAAAGTAGCCTTCAGAAACCTCCGGCATGAAGCAGGAACCGGTCCTCTGTGGAGACCGGTCGGTCTTCAGGCTCCGTCCTCTCCAGGACTGAAGTGAAGCTGTCTTTGTGCCTCGCGGAATGAAGATGCTGCGCGGTATCCTGAGTTATGAGAAATGAGGTGACCAAAAGTGAAAGGAACGTAGAGGTTTATCGTCCTGTTTCAACAGATTTGTCTCAATAATGTTTGAAGTTTTATTTGCTTCAGTCTTGGATCAGATCCTGACAGAATCCGCTTCTCTCTAAGTGGAATCCGTTCCATAAAGTTTCTCCGTCTTTCACCATTTCTGACGTTTTAGTTCACACGGACATTTTTAACCTTAAAGCCTCAGAATCTAAACATTTATTTCATGTTTCTGAAAAAAGGCCAAATGTAAAGACACGATTGGATGAAAGTGATGATGCGGTATATTTAAACATACCTGACATGTTTTGGACGTAATGCTCCGTCTTTCACCAGCTGGTTGAGTGTAGAAAAACAGTAGAATGTCATCGATGAAGATGGAAACCTGACAAGTTTCTGTCAGGAATGTTTAAATATATCAATTATATATATATATATATATATATATATATATATATATATATATATATATATATATATATATATATATATAAAGAAAGAGAGACATGCATACATGTTGTTTGAACAAAAAAGGGAGTGACTTCTGGGGAAAAAATAGAAGACCTATGTAATCCCATTACACCACCAGTATTTTCTAAGAGATGTTGTACTTTAACGATGGCGATCTACCACATGGTGCTGGTTGTAGATATGAGGTAATCATGAAAGATTTATTTCTCACATTTTTAAACAGGAATCAGATGTTTCTGTTGTAACAGCTTGTTAGATTTGTAATCTGATTACTACAAAAGGAGATTTCTTTGTTGTGTCTGACAAAGAAAGCCAGTTTTGATATTTTTAGTAGTGTATTAATGTAATTTATAAAGACAAGAAATAATAAGAGGAAGAGAAAAAGCAACACTAAGTCCATTCATAATAAGGCTGTTGCTTAAATTCAGCTGAAGGAAAAGACAAAAACATGTAAAAACCGCGTGTATACCGCGGACTCACGACTCCCATGTGCAAAACGGTAACTAACCAGTAAGCCACAACAGGAGTTATTCCCCTCGGTCTTTGCTATTTTATTCAAGTATAACGGCGTTTTCAACCCTCATGTGACACAAAAACCGTTGCTTCAAACACACTAGAACAGAGTTTGGGACGCGTGGTTTGTACGCGGTAAACCGCCGCTTAGAACAACACAAGGGAGGAATATTTCACAGGCTACTTTTGAAACGTACCTAAAAAAACTGCAGTTTGGAGGGCCAACGCGCCGGTCTGAACGCCACTTTTCCTGCTCATTTATGACCCCTTACGCTTGCCGCCATAGAACAGAGATCTTCTGACCACAACTGTCCAAATTCCCAGCGCCAGTGAAAGCACCAGCAGTGAGGTTACCGACCTTCTGGGCCCCAGAAAAGACACTTTATAGGGGAAAAACAGATTTTAAACAAGAAAAATTTTGAGTTTTGACACTTGAAAAAAAATTAATTTAAATTAGAGTTGCAGAAAGTTTCAGACACTATTTTTTTTACCTTAACACCAATATTTCAGCTTGAATTTTTCAAGTTGTTTTGTTTGGTTTTCAAATCTTTTTGGCCTTCAGTCACATGAAACGACACAGGGTTTTTAATCATTATTATCATTGGCAGAAATAACAAAATCATAATTAAAAGTCAACTGAGAAGCTTTGAAAATTGACTTTTGTAAATGTAAAAATAGGATAAACAAAAACTGACAAATTGAGGTCTTTGTCATGTGAGTCATAGCTGATAACAAAAACTATAGAAGCTGTCGCCAATCTGCTCCTGGCCATGGACCGCACTTTGCTTCGTCTTGCTGAGACTTTCATCACCACTCGTCCCTAGCTCTATCTGAATGAAAATCTGATCTCATAATGTATTTTTTCTCTGAAATGCAGAAATTTTTTTTTAATAACTGAAACGCCTGTTCGGTCCAGGAAGAAGCATCTCGTGAACTTCCTGTGTAAAACTCCCTTAGAGGAAACCGAGACTGAAGTCCTGTTCACTGACATAACTTTTGGAAAAAAAGCTTTAGCTCCAGCCTTTATGTTCTTGTGGTTATGATAACTCGTTAACAACCGATGCAATTAACAAAACTCCATCTTATTCTGAAGAAACGCAGCCTCACGCTGCTGAAAGGAGGATGTAATCAACGGGAATCAGAGGATTCTGCTGTGGAAAAAAATACTTTTTTCAGACGGGTTCTACGACAATATGTAAAGCTTAGAACGTAAAATATTGAAGAACTTTGTGGATAAAAACTGTGGAGATCATTTTCAGGTTTTGCTTTTAAATGCATCCTAAACAGCAGTGATTTTTATCTTTTTTATGTTACTGCGAACTTAAACAGAAGATTGACAAAAGAAAAAAAAAAGTTTAAAATGACAAACTGCATTTCATTCTATCTGAATCTTTGTGTTAATTTAATCAGTTTTGTTGATTTTGATCTCCTGATTTAAATAAAGGAAAAAATAATGATTCATAAATATGAATCATTTCAATTTTCATCCATCCAGTCAACAGACATTCACGTAGCAATAAACATTATATTATAAAGTAAGAATCGTGGTTCTATTCGTGAATCGTTGAGCTTGATTCGGGAATCAAATCGGATCGCCTGAGCAGCGATCCACAGCCGTAATTATCTTACACAGGTGCTTGAACATGGATCAGAAATAAGTATTTATTTTTTATTTAAGGACACATTTTTATTTAAATTTTTGTGTATAAAAATCTTGTTGTCATTAAAAAAATCCTTTCAACTGCACTCTTAACTTATTGAAACAAAATCAGCTTTTAGTTATTATATTTATTAAAATGTAAAACTTATAAAATCCTCTGTGAAATACGTTACCTTTAGTTTTGAAACCAAAAATACGTTTTTGTCGGTAAAAATATGAATTGCAGATATTTAATTTTTTAAATTACTCAGACTTAAAACATAATTAATATTGATTTATTTATGTAATTAATTTGTACAATCATTTTGAAGGATTTGAAGTTATCTAAAATATTTTCAATGATTAATTACAAAATGAAAGTTGTTTGTATAAAACAATATTTAAAGTTTAGAATTTTGAATTCTTTTTTATTTTGAAAAACAACATTAAAGTGTTTTTTTCACATTAGCGTACAGGAAAGTTTGATCATAAATGCATTTTTTTTTTTACATTTAATTAAATACGAGCTGTTGTTTTAAAAAAAACAGATTTCTTTGCAACAAAGGTGTGTAAAAATGAAAACTACTCATTACATTTACTTCCATAATGTAAATATTTCTAATGGAGTTGATAAATGAACGTTTGAAACAGTTTTTCATCTTTATAGGAGCTCATCATGAGTGATCCGAACGCTCAGAACTTCAGAGAACATAAAGGTGAGCGTCAGAATCAGAACGGCAGTTTAACGGCTGCTGTCCTCATAAAACCGCTCGCCACCCTGCGCGCAGAATCATATTAAGGTTCTTACCACTTTCTCCCCTGGGGGGCTTTTTCCCAGCTTGGCATCCCCAAGGTGAACATCCTATTAACCTCTCAATGTTTGTGCACAGACAGCTTGGTTCATTTGAGTGCCAATGGACCAGGGGGCTTCTGGGAAGTCACATCAACACGTACTTTCATTCTGTCTCCCGACCATTCAAACACTCCGACGCTGCGTTCCAGCGGCTCAAGGCGGCAGCCTGTCCTCCAAATGGCTCTGAAAAGGCTTGTATTCACATAAAATGCAGATAATTGACTTTTTCTTGTGGATAAAGCGCTTATTTCCCAGGGTGGAGCACCATCTGGTGTGCTAAAGTTAACACGAGGACCTCGCAGCCAGAATGCTCCGGGTTTGGTCCTGGCGCTCCTCTTTCCTGCAGATGAGTTGACCTGTATTTTCTGCTATATTGGTGTCAGAAGGTTCAGCCGCAGGTTTGACGGAATGTTGTCCTGTTCATGTTTGCATCTTAGTGCTGCAGCAGATTTATCGTGACTGAAGTGGGAGGTCCTTCAACAGGTCGGTCAGACCAAAGCTACGTTCACACCATTGATAAGTCTATGCATGCACGTTTCTGGCTTCCTCTCTAAGAACTCTTGCGTTTATTTGCAGTTATGCAAGTTTCTACAACTGTTTTCTGGTTTTACATGGTAAACGAGGAGCCACTGAGGATTCAGATTTGACTTCTTTAAAAGTACCAACCGTTTGATCAAGAAGAAGGAATGTTAACTCCTGGTTTGGTCCCGGCCGCAATTCTATGACACCAACTCCTCCATATGTCCGAATAGATCTGTAAAAGGAACATCCTGGAGCGAGATTTACTCAAGATTTGCCCCGCTTTGACACTTCGTACCAAACCTCTTCTAACGGTGGCGCATACACGCTAGAAAACGGTAAAAGAAGAAGAAGAAGATAGGTGCTGCAAATTGAAAGTAATACGATCTCTGGAGGAGACAAATGTCCCGGATAGCATCGCCATGGTGATGTTCGTTCTCCATCTCTAAAATTCCATGTTTTGTTTTTAGTGTTCCCTCGCTGATCTCACTTTTCTTGCTGTTTTGTTGATTCTTTTGTGCAATTTTGCTTGATTTTCTTTTAAGTGTTTAGTAGTTCTACGTCCTGATTGGCTGTAGACTGATGTGTCTCCTGTACAGAGTCTACGGTGGCCCCTGAAGTGCAAATCACTTCAACAAATCATTCAACAAATAGTGAAGAAAAACAACAAACAAACATGTGACATTACTGATTGGATGATGGTGTTGAAGAGGGGCAGCAGAAGGAGGTTTTTTGAAACTTTTATGGGGGTGTGGTCAAAAGCTTAAAGTCCCTTTATAGATTTTTTTTAATTTAAAAAAAGCTTCCAGTAGTGTTTTAAATGTAATTATGAAGTTTTTAACCACAATCCCTCAATCTAAATGTCTGTAAAAGCCATTTTTCATGTTAATCTGAAGCCTCTGTTTCCAAAATCTCCTCTGAGGGGGCGTGGCTTTTGGTACTCCGCCTCTTATAATGATAGCTCTGTGTCTCTCTAGCATAAATCTTCACCGCTGCTCCATAAAAACCTCCATCAATCTGGGTAATGTCCAGCCGTATGGTTCTGATCCGGATGTCAGCTCAGATCTTCATGGACAGAACTTCCTCCAGAATCCTGATTCTTTCTCCTTCCAGTTCACCAAAGACTCTTTGATGTTTCTTGACGTTGCTGTGATCAATCCATTCCATCCATTGGTTTCTCAGAGCAGAAAATAATGAAAGCTAACATCCAAATGCTCTTTCATTCATTTACAAGCCTTTCCAAGCGCGGTCAAACGAGCCGCCGTTCACATTTCTGTGGTCACATCAAGAAGCTCCGTGGAGTCTGGTGGAGATTTTCCAGAGTTCTCAGGACTGCTACCGTAAGTATTGGATGAAAGTCACACCAAAAATCCAGTGATGCTGATTGGAGCACAGAAATGTGAACGGCGGCTCATTTGACTGCAGTCAATGTGAAGGTAGCATCTTCTCTTCTCCAGAAGCTGAACTAGACACGCTAGCCGGACCAGATGAGGGTTTAGTGCATGTGCAGCAGAAAGAAGATGATTGATGAAAAACAGAGTGTGTCCAAGACTGTTTGATTGATTTAAAAGGAGAAATAAAACAACATGATTTCTGATGACGTTTGTTCTCTTTCAGAAGATAAATGTCACACAGACATGATAAAAACTCTAAAAAATGTTCATTGGAGGAGAACTTTCTGTTGAAAGTTATCACCACAGAAGAAAACTTCTTGTTGAAAAGGTGAACAAATGTTTTCATTCTCTATTACTGGACTTTCTACGTATTATCATAGGTGATCTTTAGAATAGAACTCCCACAATACACAAGGACCGTATGAAGTTTACGGTTTAAGATTTTATGCCTAAAAACATTTTCTTACATTTGTCGTTTAGCGCTCTAAAGAGCGTCATCAGAACGAGACGTTTGAACCTCAGACGCCGCTCAGATCCATTCCACATATATTTATCTCTATGGAGGTCGATCTGTGCACGCTTTTATCCTCATCATGTTCTGCATAAACTATTATCATATCAGCGCGTGTGTTTTCTTCAGACGGTCTGTTTTTTCCAGCTCGCCGCTGTCATCAGGACAGAGAAACAACCTGCAGGCGTCCCGGCCTCCTTGTTGAGCAGTTGTCACAGCGCGCACGCCGGCACTTTCTCCACGACGGCCAAACACTTCTGGAGGGTGAGAGGCTGGTAATGAGCAGGGAGCTGCAGGTTTGCTGCAGGTTTGCTGCCATCTCTAACCCCGGCTGTCTGTCATGAGCCTCGTTATGTCAGCTTTCTACTTCTGGCTGGCCTTGTTATCTCCACGTCCTGTCTACTGTCTTATTACCTCCAAAGAAAAAGCAGCAGGGTCATACTAAAGGAATGGACAGTTTCTATTCATAGCACAGACGGTTTCTTGCACCCGTGCACGGCTGAAGGAACCTGTTGCATCGATGGA
Source organism: Oryzias javanicus (assembly GCA_003999625.1). Taxonomy (NCBI): domain Eukaryota; kingdom Metazoa; phylum Chordata; class Actinopteri; order Beloniformes; family Adrianichthyidae; genus Oryzias; species Oryzias javanicus. The sequence goes on from CM012438.1 coordinate 25,583,618, forward strand.
GTATCGATGATGATGTCAGAGGCGGAGACACTGGAGCTTCAGTTTGACTGAGTTTGACGACACATTTTTAATCCTGATCTGATCAGGATCTGACACTCTGTTCCGCTTCACTCCTTCCTTTGGCTTCCATGTTGCACACGTCACGCTGCTACACAAGATGCTGTGTTGGAGGCAGACCGGAGAAGGGCAGTCTCTCCTTTCTGGGTGGGTGGAGGTTAGATATCTTCACGAGTCATGAGTCCATTGATGAGAGATGAGTCAGAAGGTTAAACTCTCAACCTACCGATCGATCTTTGCTCCAAAACGGACCTACGGTCATGAGCTCTGGATCGTGACCGAGGGACGAGCTCGGAGTAGAGTCGCTGCTCCTCCACATCCGGAGGAGCCAGTTGAGGTGGATCGGGTATCTGGTCCAGACACCTCCCTGGAAAGGTGTTCTGTATGAGGGTAAATATGTGTCTAAACATCCAAGTGTAAATAATACACACACGAGTGAGAATCACACACACACAAGTTTAATTCACACACACACGTAAAACTGAATGTGAAGTTGCAGGAAGAAGAGGAACATGTGAGAGAAATGTGTACTTGTGGAATATAATGTGAGAACTTGCTTGACAATAACCTTAACTTGTGTGTAAAAATGTTACATGTGAAAAAAAGTCACACACACGCACAATTTAACTTGAGGTTGTGAGGAAAAACACAACTTGTTGAAAAAATCTTTATTTGTAGCTTCAGTTTTCTTCTGTAAAAGAGTTTCACACAAATGCTTTTTGAGCTAGAGTGTTTTTGACTTTTGACACAGCCCATGTGGAAGATATGTGCCAAAACTAATTTGCAGGGAGGAGGGGTGAGGGAGGAGGAGCTCTCATCGGAGATCAGCCAATCAGAGGACGGGGGTTCAGTGGGGGCTATTTTTCTTTCAGCAATGGCTCCAAGCTGGGGGAAGTCTCTTCAAAATACTACTTTTTGTTGCTTTTCTGTAGTAAATATACTCTTACCAACAACACATTTCGAAAACCAGACACGTTAAATGATTATGCACCCATCCTTTTATAAACATATAAACAGACTTCGCTGAGAATTGGGACTCGGTTTGCTAGCTCCAGTATTTTGAAGAGACTTAGCCCAGCTTGGTGCATCCCGCGTCCTCTGATTGGCTGATCTCCGATGAGAGCTCCTCCTGCCTCACCCCTCCTCCCTGCAAATTAGTTTTGAGACATATCTTCCACATAGGCTGTGTCAAAAGTCAAAAACACTCTGTAGCTCAGAAAGCATGTGTGTGAAACTCTTCTACAGGAGAAAACTGAAGCTACAAATAAAGATTTTTTCAACACAGTTTTACAAGTTGTGTTTTTCCTCACAACCTCAAGTTAAATCTTGTGCGTGTGTGATTTTTCTTCACATGTAACATTTTTACACACAAGTTAAGGTTATTGTCAAGCAAGTTCTCACATTATATTCCACAAGTACACATTTCTCTCACGTGTTCCTCTTTTTGCTGCAACTTCACATTCAGTTTTACATGTGTGTGTGAATTAAACTTGTGTGTGTGTGATTCTCACTCGTGTGTGTATTATTTACACTTGGACGTTTTGACACATATTTACCCTCATAGATCTGGGCCTGTCCCACTGGGCAGAGGCCCATAGAAAGACCCAGGACTACGACTACGTCTCTCAACTGGCCTCAGAACACCTCAGAGGAGCTGGAGGAAGTGACCGGGGAGAGGGAAGTCTGGACATCTTATGATGTAAGGATAGACGGATTCTAATGTGTTATTTTAGACTTCAAATGATGAAATGTCCTCTCCCATCAGGAGACTCTGGCTATGTTCTTTGGACTTCAGCATCTGTATATCAGTCAGGATTCTGTGCTCAGGTTTTGTGTGATCCGTTTTCCCGTCAGTCTCACCACGTTCCACAGCTGTTTTCTTTTAGTCAATCTCCCTCGGTGTATTTGGGTGTCCGTTCCTCATCTGTTCCGTTTTTGTCATGTTTTGGTTTCACCATTTCCTGACAATCTCAGATCCAAGACCTCAACTGTTTGTTGTTGACCTCTGCTGCAGGGTAGGCTGTACTGGGTTCTGTTGGTGGTAACGGTCAGAGGAGGGAGATGCTCTTTAACAACGATGGTCATAAAAGGCCTGACGCATGTCCTCATAGGTGGAGAGCTGGCTGTAGAGTACTCGTGTTTTTGTTTTGTTGTTGGAGGCAAAACGTCCTCAACATAAAAGACAAAAACCAATGGAGCCTCAGATGAACGAGTCATCAGAGACATAGATCCATTCCTCTAACTTCTCTTTCTACATGACCTTACCCAGCTCCTATTTACCTCCAAGACTTGAGATCACCCTCTAATGAAGTCAAACTCCATTTTCCCAATTTTATTGGCATTGATCGGCGCCACATTTCATGGCCATTTTCATTTCTCGACACCAAACTTGGGGCTTTATTTCCCTCCGGCGCTCGTCGTCCGCGCTTTAAATTCCACGGTTCAGCTTTAAAACGCGTTTGCTGAGATGAATCTGAAGCCATAAATGAGGTTTAAAGGTGCGCATCAGGCTGACAGTCCTCGCAGGTCGGAGCCTCGTCTCCACATTCGATGTTTCCCACTAAACTATCAAGCGGTTTTATGTCTTTGCCAGCTGCAATTTCCATTTAAGAGCCGATTGTCGGCACTAATATCGGTGCTTGAAAAGAGAAAGACTTCCTTCTGACGGAACACAGTCATTTAAAAAAGACTCACACGGTTGATGAATCCTTTTGACAGACAGATTTACCTGTCAGGAAGTAAACTGAATCGATGCGGTTTCTCTTTGTAAAATTGTCACATTGGCTGAGGTTTTTTTTGGTGTCAAAAGAAGGTTTAATGAAACAAAAAGGTGAAATCCCGGGTCTAAGCTCCTTCATCTCCTCATTGTGTGCAGACTTCTCGGGTTATCAGAGTTCTCCGCTGGTTTCTTTATGCACGTCAGAGGCGATCAGGTGTGGAAAGCCACATAGACGTCTGGAGTTGACATTTCGACCTTTCCTCTGATCAGAGAGCGCCGAGGCTCACGCGCCGGGGGTGTAAAGCCCCTCATCCGTTCAGGGATAACTTTGGAGAACGGAGCGCCGCTGATCCACGGATGATCCCGCAGCTTCCAGTCCCATTAAGAAAGACATTAATTACCCATCAGCGCACCGTTTACCCCGTCGCCCCCTTCTTTCGTGTCTCTCAAACCATCGTGTCACAAACAATTAAGCCAACAAAGATGGAAGTTAATTAAATTAATAGTAGTGTGGTGTCATTTCTCCCAAAGTCACCACAGTTTCTCTTCTCAGTCTGGAGAATTCTTCCGCTAAAGGAGGGAAGTTTGTGTCTATTGTTTCGCGTTTAACATCCATGAATATTTTTCCAGTTTGATTTTTATCTGACATTGAAACTGTTTTCAGTCTCTTCTATAACCCGAAATGTCGGCCTTTAGAGCAGCTTCAACGGGAAGTACCAAAAGCTGCAGTTCCTCAAATGACCACTACAGGTTGGCACAGGTGGGGACTCGAGTCACATGACTTGGACTCGAGTCAGACTCCAGTCATGAATTTGACGACTTTAGACTTGACTTGGACTTTAAACCTTGCGACTCGTGACTTGGACTTTGATACAGATGACTTGTGACCTGACTCGGACTTTAGCCCTCTGACTCGGAAAGACTTGCTGTTTCCCCCAAATGCAAGGATTAAAAGTTTATTAAAGCTTATTTACTTCTGTATGTGATGTCGGCCTAACATCCAATCAAATTAGAGCCCTTTGGATTGATCTGACAGTCCAACCAATCAAATTGCAGAAAAACATAGTTCCGCCCTCCTCTTCAAAGCACGGGTCCCTGTTTGCCGGTGTTTTTATTTTTGGCATAACAGTGAAGATCGTCAACAACAAGCGGTTTACCTTCAGCAGAACATGAGGATTAAAGGATTCCTGACAGAGACTCAACAACAACCAACTTCATCTGATCCAGGATCAGCAAAATCAAGTCAGTTCTGAGCTAAAGCTGGTGCTAGCATAGCGGCTTTTCCTCCGTTTTTCATATTTTTTTCTTTACCTGCTTTAAGGGTTTTTATCTGCATATGTGATCATGTATGTATTAGTCTGTATTAGTGTTTCACCTGCTATCATGAGATGTTTACTGTTGATAAAAGAGATTTAACATCCATAAATTAAATTTATTTGATTCTAATCAATGTAATCATGAATATACTCATAATCTGTGTTTTGTGTATTTATTGTTCAATTACATCATGAACAAAGTAATATTTTGTGCGCAACTTTGCTATATATATTTATGTGTAAACTTTTATTTGAATAGTCACTTTCTAAATACATGTATTAATATATATACCACATTTTACATTTAGCATTTTCATTTTGAATCCTGCTTTCCTTTGACTTGTAGACATAATTTTCCATGTTGACTTTCTGAGAGATATTTTGACAGGAAGTTGAGAAAAATTTCTGTATTGATTACAAACAAAATTTGTATCCAAAACAAAGTAAAATCCTATTGACAACAGAAATGTAAAAAGATCAAACTAGATGTACTATTAGTATATTTTGTTTTGTTTTTTGGAGTCAAACTAAACCACTATTTACATTCTTCTTCAGTCCAATATTATCTGGCGTGGGCGCTTGGGCGGATCTCTATTAAGACCCCCATCTCCCACCACCTGTCCAGCACGGATACTGTCTGTGTATTTGTGTTGTGAACCAATGTCCGGGTCTATTTAGGGCAGATTTACAGAATGTGCGTCCATCCTTGAAAAAATTTGATATTTATTTTCGTGGAAAAAACCAAAACGCTGGTTCTGGGATGACATCATGAAATGGGCGGCACCCACATACAGCGACAGGTGGAGTCGAGTCGTTTTACTTGCGGGTAGAAAAAAACACCTTTAAAAATAACAACTGGTAAAATGTTATAAATAATTTGTTTTTTAGTGTTCAAAAGGTAATATATGATCTTACATGTGGATATATTTCACTCTGAAAGGTTTAAGAAAATCATGATAAAGCCCCTTAAATACCCAGAATACCCTGGTTTCCTGCCATCTCCATCTTACCAGATTTCAAATGTAGTAAACTGGTTTTTGTTATAGTGAAATCTCTTTGGATTCTTGAAGTGGGGATGCTAAAATGCTCACAAAATACAGTTAATAAAAGCACAAATGATCTGTGGAATTAATATGACTCTGTTTTTTAAATGACTTGAAAGGACTTGAAACATTAATAGTAGGACTTGTGACTCGACTTTAGACTTTTTGACTTGACTCGGACTCGCAAAACGATGACTTGGTCCCACCTCTGCAGGTTGGTACCAGAAAGGGGGAATTTCTATTGACTTTCATGCTTTTTTAGTGTCACATTTTTCATTATTGACTTAGTTTAGGAGGAGATCTGTCTGTCTTTGAGGGCGGAGCTTCTCCAAAACAACTTTGTTGTTGTTTTCTTTCACGTAGCAAATCTTGTTGATTAGAATATCATCAGTTTTTCAATAAATAAACCTTGTTTTTACTATTTCTCACTGACTGTTGGCTCAAACCGAGTTGATTGGCTCAAACTTGTATTTATTTTGGATGGATCTTCATAAGCAGAGCGTCTGCCCACAGCAGGGGGTCAACGTTTATACACGAATCAATGGGATCTATTTCAATGGGTCTGAAGATCCAAATACAACTTTCTATAAATGTATTTGTGAAAGCACCCCGGTGAGATCGAGTAGTCTTTAGAAATGTTACAACCTGATACATCTTTATTGATAAATCTTCTTTTTTTGGCTGAACCACTAAAACACACGACTTGTGAAGCTCCGGTACATAAAGTTATACTGGTTTAGAGGCAGAGGTGGGTAGAGGATTCACAAAAATTACTCAAGTAAAAATGTTGTAACTGTACCAAATAGAACTCAAGTTCAAGTAGAAATACAAATTATTACTTGAGCAAGAGTAAAAAAGTATTTGGATCAAAATCTATTCAGTAACTAATGAGTAACATCCCATTTTGCTCTGCCTTTCCTGCTGAGGAGGGTTTTAGTGCTCAGTCACGTGACTGTCTAGTTTCGTATGATTGGTCACAAGGAGTCACATGATGTTTCAGGGAACTAAGGGGAAAGTATCATTTTGAATTATTTTGAGTTATTCCAGTCACGCTTACGAGCAGCCAGCCCCAGTGTGCTTGATTAAAGTCGTGTTTTCGTCTCAGAGTTGTTCTCAAGTAAAGTACAAAGTAAGTCGTATTATTGCAACTCTCACAAGTATAATTTACCAAAAAAATGGCCTTAAGTAAATGTAATGAGTTACTTACCCTCCTCTGTTTTGAGGTCAGCATTTATTGAGGTTTAGTTTAAGTATAAACTGATTCTACAGACAAATCTGTTGGCAGAACAATCAAAGCTTCTAGTTACTGAAATACAACGAGTCACAAAAGCTCCTGACCTCATCTACTACTTTATCAAATATCTCGTCATCTCCAGACTCTTTCACGTCTATCACAGGTGCTCAGGGTGAACCTGCTCTGGTCTGTGAAAAGTACAGGGCACCAGTGGAGCTCCACGGTGCTGGGCAGTGAGCACAGGGCCCACTACAGGACGTGGGGCCCTCAGGCCACCTTCATGAAGTCTGTTCCTGATTGTTTGGGTAGAGACATTCACACCAGTGGCCCTCTGGAGGTCATTCTGTAGGGCACGAGCAGTGCTCAGCCTGTTCCTCCTTGCACAAAGGAGCAGGTATGGGTCCTGCTGAGGGGTTGAGGACCTTCTACGGCCCTGTCCAGCTCTCCCAGAATAACCAGCAGTAACCATGTAACACCAGTCCTGTTTGGAGGGTTTTCTAATTGAAGTGCACCTGTTGTTAATTCATGAAGACCAATACAGATGAAATTGATGAACGAGGCCCTCAGCTGCTGAACCAACATATATATACAAGCTCGTGGGGGGCACACAAGATACTGAAAAGCATTTAGAGTTGCAGAAATGAAGTTTTGGAGAAAATGGACTATCCTGCCACATCTTCATTTCACTCTGATTTGATGGTGTCTACACAATTGAGCCTCTGTAGACTGAAAACTTGTATTTCATTAAAATACCTGGCGTCCTTTTGTTCCTCAGACACTGACCTGTCGTTATTTGTAGAGATATCCAACTTCATATTGAGATCTGATGGATCTAATGGGTTTCTTTAAAGTGCTCCTTTCATATTTGCGAGCTGTGTATACACAGACTTCCACCTTCAAAATTCTTGTGTTTTTGAGTTGCTATGCAAGTTTTTATGTCTGTTTTGGGGCTCTACATTCTAAACACGTGTCCATTGTATGCGCGTTAACCAAGAACACTGTTGTGGTATTGATATATGGATAGCATCCTTTTTAATTAATGGAAGTACCAACGGTTTGAAAAATCATCATGCAGGACCAATTAATAATTGTTTTTTGTGTCCAGCTAAAATTCTTTGACACCAAGTTGTTTACATATCAGAATAGAGCTGTGAAAGAAAGAATCTGGAGCGAGATTTACCAGATTTTTACTGATTTCACATTTCTCACAAGAATCTACCACATGCGCTAGTACTGGGTAGCAACAGTTCTGAATAAATTCTGTATGCCACACGTGTCAAAGTCAAGGCCCGGGGGCCGCATCCGGCCCTCCTGGTGATTCTATCCGGCCCTCCAGATCATTTTATTTTATTGTTACTAATGACCCAATGTTATCTTGAGCTTATTTTTAACTTGTATGATTATGATCAAATATATTTTTACGGAGAGTAAAATATTGAAAGTTATTTAAGGTTTAAGTTGATTTAATCTAGAATAATATTCCTGACTTTTTATTATTCATAATCATGTTAAAAAGTTACAGTTTTAAAGTTATATAAATTGGCATTCTGGTAACCTTTTGGACTATTTTGGTATTTACTAAGATTTTTTAGGATATTTTGGAGTTTAGCTAATATTTCAGTGCTAGCTGTTTTGGCTAATTTAGGCTTTTTTTGTTGTTTTTTTTATCGGCTAATTTTGAATTTAGTTAATATTTTAGCTGGCTATCAGCTTCAGCTTCTTCTGCAGCCAAATTCATCTTACAACATTCACACCAGCAGGTAATCCTCCATATCTAGTTCATAATTATGTTAGAAACAGATTACGCAGGTGATCTGCAGAAAATATCGAGGAGGAAGACTTCCTGTAGAGACAAAATGTTCATGCACATTTTTCCTATGGGTGTGCTGCGGGGAACAGGTTATAATGGAACGCTTAAATCAGGGGTGGGCAATTGTTTTGACTCGTGGGCCACAAAGGGTTCTAAAATTTGGCATAAGGGCCGGACAAGGAGCAGATGGAAGGAGAGATTGGGTAATCAACCTCATAAACTAAAAAAATAATATGGAATTTAGAGAAAAACATGCTTTAATTTGGATTCAAATTCACATATATTCATTTAAAAACAGAAAATTTGGGAGTTTTAATTTCTAAATTTTGGATTTTTGTTCTCTTTTGGGTGATCCAATGGGTTGATGTTCTTCAGAGGAAAATGTGAACTCAAAGAAATGCTGCATTTATGTGGTGTAGGAATAATCCGAAAGATCACCATCTGACTCAGAAAGGAACACACACGAACGTCAGAGAAACAACACCATTCATGGGAAGAAACCAGAAATACAATGAAAATAAAACAATAATTAGGATTTTTGATTCAATGTATTTTAATTTGGAGGGCCACATTAAGTAGCTTAAGGGGCCGCATGTGGCCCCCGGGCCGTAGTTTGCCCACCCCTGGCTTAAATGATATGTAAGGGTAAGTAAGGATAAAGCGTGTTCTTCCTCTCCCTCTAGTAATATCAATTCTATTGAAGTGAATCATGTGAATAGAGATTCATCGCATATTTTGTGTCTAAGAACATTAGATGAAAACATGTCTGAAAATACAAGACAGGCATTTTCGTTCTTGAATGTTAAAGAAACCTTTTTGCTACTTTTAAATGGAAATGTGTTTGAGCATCTTCTACAAATGCACAAAAACATCCCCTGAATCCAAGTGAAATATGTCATTGACAGTTTGGATTTAAGCCAGAATAATCCGTCAGTTGAAGGATGTGAAGATCGGTCTGAAGAAAGAGCCGCGACATGACGGAGATTACCGCGTCTGGTCCGAGTGCCGCTCCGCAAACACACAAAGGTCTGCGATCCCGGCATATTTAACCCACTTATCAGTCACATACACACATCCCTAATCAGAGAGAGGAGGGATTAATGAATGAATTACATGCTTTAGTGATCCCTGCTGAGGAATTCAGCCGGTTTTTTTTTTCTCCCTGCAGGAAGGTCACAGCAAAGGGTCACATACAGAAAAACACCCCAGGAGCTAACGGTGCTTCTGTCCAGAGGACAGTGAAGGAGGCTGGATGCCCGCCAGAGCGCTCACTTTATGTCCCATACATGTGAGAAGACGGCTAAGTGAAAAGTGTTGCGTGTAAAGCCCGTGCGAATGTTTGACCCGTACGGGTCTGGGGTGGTTTGGCCCGTAGACCAGGCCCGTGACTGCCGCATGAGTTGTGGTCAGTAGTACAGGAGCCCGTGCAAGTGGTCGTGTGAAAAGCTGATGTCATTCTCGGGTGCGGAAGTACCACGGGCGTTGCTACAGACGCACGTGCGCGCACGGACCCGTGCAAATGGTCGCGCGGGCGCACGTGCGCGTAGTACGGACGTTCGCAAGGCGCGTGCGTGTGATACGGGCCAGTTCGATTCCCCCTGATGACCTTCCTACATGAAGTTCATCATCTCCCGTGCATGCATGGGTTAACTTGGCAGTAGGCTGTCTGGTTTCTCTCACAGTTCAAAGATGCAGTGGTGCCTTCAGAAATCTTTCACTTGGCGCTGTCTTTCTCGTTCGTCTTAGCGCGTGCACGCGCAGCGCGAACACAGCTTAAGGAGAAAAAAATAAAGAAATGGTTAAAGAAAGATAAAAGAATAATAATAATAGAACATGCTCCCAGAAAGGAGACTCTCGCGAATATGGGCAACTCCCGCACCCCCGATCCATTGATTGAAAACACTTCTGACTCGCTGTGAGCGCGCGCGCCTGTGCGTGAGCGTCTCGACTCGCGGAGGGGCGGGGGGAGAAACAAACGTAAACTGCGTGCTGCAGCCAGAGGTATTTGGGCTGGCGTGCTCCTCCTCTCCTCTCCCCAACTTTGAAATTATCCAGCACCGTCGGACGCAAACATTTCAGTCAAGTCTCTTGAGTTGAGCTTTTGTTGAACTCCCGCTCCCGCCCACTCCCGTCAGAATTTAGTCCCGTCCCGGTCCCGTGATTAATGGAAGAAATGACTCCCATCCCGTGGGAATCCCGTGGGAATCCCGCGGGAATCCCGAAATAATGTCAGCCTCTACCGTGCATGCCGCAAGGTTTCACGCACGTCGCCGTACAACCGGCTGTACTACCCTTGCGGGACTTGGAACACGGGAAACTGATTGCACGGCTCGTAAGGGTGTAGTACGGGTGTTAGTACTGCTGTTAGCATGGCTAGTACGGCTCTTGGGGTTGATGAAAACCTTTACGGGCCCGTACGGCCCTTACGGGAGTGGTGCAGCCAGCTGCACGGGCAAGAGAAAATGGGAGAAAACCGTGGCACCCGCAGAAGACTTTGGTGCATGTCGAACAGCCTCCCACGGGCGCCTACGGGCCTTTGCGGAGCCTGCTACCTTTGCGGACCCATGCGGACCGCCGCACGGGGGCGGGAAAATCTGGCCCCGTAGACCGCCCGTGGGAGCCCGTGCAGGCAGATGTGCCCGAGGCTTAATACGGCAGCTCGGCCTCTGATTGGACAGTTGAGGATGTAAATGAAAGCTCCTGTTGGATCCAGGAGGGAGAGGGGTTCATGTCTTGCTCCGCGGCGAGCGAAAGGCAGAGCCACCTGCCGCCTCCACGGGGGGGTGGGGGTGTTTCCATCCCGCCCAGGAAAGCCACCCGTGAGAAGGCATAATCACGGCGTGGTGAAAGCGGCGGCGGTGCCTCTTCGTCCCCCGCTGCCTCCTCTTCTGACACGCTCCGCTTGATTGTGAGACGTAAGCGAGAATCATCTGAACGTCCTCCTCTTATTGTCTTATTTGGGTGATTACGCTCGTTTACGCCGCTCTTTTCTGGGTTTTTTTTCATCATAATCGTCTGCAGTTTTTCTCGGGCATGGCAGGTATGATTGTTTTCCCTCCCAGCAGAGGCGATATTGTTTCTGGGGGGCCGTTAGCGGAGCCCCTCGCTGTTCTAATAGTGTGTCTCGGATTCCTCCCAGCAGGCGCTTCCTGCCTTTGTTCTTCCTGGAACCAACAATTTCTGCTTCAAATAACCAGTCCTGTGTTTTACCATACTCGACCGGAAGAGCGGCAATTTACCAGCGGTGGCCTTCTCTTTTTTTCCCCCAGAAAACAAATTCTCTAAAATCATATTTATAAGAAAAGTATAAAAAAAAACCCTTTAAGAGCCATTCATGTGTTTTCCAAAAGTGAATATTTTCCAATTAGTCTCAGTGTGGTCAAAACAGAGTAAATGTTTGGTTTCCATCAAAATCCAACGTTTCGTACATGAAAAGGTTCTTGCTCTGCATCTTCTAAATATTGAATTATATCGATCAGTTTAGAGGAGCTTCAGTCAAAGACAATCATGTCTTCTTATTAGCAGCCTGGATCTGTTGACTTTAAAGGGTCACCAAACTCCAAATCAACTTTTTTTATTTTTTTTTTTCAATTTTATGTATTTTTTTTTTTTTTAAATCAACTTTTTTTAAATGGGGCTTAGAAGTGCTGTCTGTTGGTTGCTGCCAAATGTTTTACAATTTAAAATAAACTTGATGAACTCCTGAAATGATGGTTTAAAACTTTCTGTGTGCTGCCCCCTACAGGTTGAAACAAGATTTTACAATTGAACTTTGTTGTTAGTCAAATGGTGTAAGTCCCAGGAGTTTCACATCATCATGCTCTGATTTCAAGTATATAAGCCCCGCCCATCCGTAGACACCCTCGAGAGTTGAAGCTCACCACGTGATGCAGAGAACGGTGGGGTCGCCCCGTTATGGGGTCAAATCAGGATCAGCTTAAAGTGAACGAAAAAAACAGATGGAATACTTGAAAAAAAGATATTGTAACTGAAAAAAAACTGAACATTTGAAAAAAAAAAATAACATTTGAAATAAAAAACTGAACATTTGAAAAAAAAAAAAGAACATTTGAAAAAAAAAACTGAACATTTGAAAAAAAAAGAACATTTGAAAAAAAAAAACTGAAAATTTGAAAGAAAAATTGAAAACTTGAAAAAATATATATATATATATATCTCTACGAATCTTCACTTTCAGCCATCTGTTTTCAGTTTCAATTCTGATTTTCGAGTTTTCACTGCCGAGCTGAGCCAAATTTTACACGGGGCGGGGCTTTTATCCCATTGGCTACCGGACGAGACTGGAGTCCAGTGACAGAGCTCATGGTGACATCATTTCCGTTCCTTTCCGCGTCAGTTCTGGCGCCGTCTTTGAGTTCCCCCTCCTCTGATGTGGCTAGTTCAAAACCAACCCAGTCTCAGTGAAATGCGTCCCTATTCCACGGCTTTGCACCCTCGGAATACCGTGCATAGTATACGCCAAACACGGTTTTGCGTGCATATGATACGCAGTTGCAGCCCATTCAAAACAACAGGAGCGGCTTTTAGGTTTCGTTTTGATCACGTGGTCGGATGTTTAGTTTCTCTGGATCACGTGACTTTTGAGTTTCTGGCCGCACCGGAGATCCACTCTTTTTCTGGTGGAAAATCCCTCAGAATAAAATATTTTGTGGACTAATCTTTATTTTGATAATATTTCTAGCGAGAAATGTACCCGTTCCTATCACGACATTCATTTATTTTTGGCATACAGTTCGTAGTTTGTCTGTTTGCTTGACTTTTCGGGCATCAAAAATCGTAAAACAGCAACGTCTGGGGTGCACGGAACAATCACGGAACCGGGCGATCAGGACCCCGACCCGCATCGGTGCCGGTCAAGGTTAGGGTTAGGGAAGTTGGAGAACCCGCCCGGAACCGTGTTAATCGGCCACATCAGAGGAGGGGGAACTCAAAGACGGCGCCAAAACTGACGCGGAAAGGAACGGAAATGATGTCACCATGAGCTCTGTCACTGGACTCCAGTCTCGTCCCGGTAGCCAATGGGATAAAAGCCCCGCCCCCGTGTAAAATTGGCTCAGCTCGGCAGTGAAAACTCGAAAATCAGAATTGAAACTGAAAACAGATGGCTGAAAGTGAAGATTCGTAGATATATATATATATATATGTGTATATATATGTATATATGTATATATATATATATATAATATATATATATATAATAATATATATATATATATTTTTTTTTTTTTTTTTTCAAGTTTTCAATTTTTCTTTCAAATTTTCAGTTTTTTTTTTCAAATGTTCTTTTTTTTCAAATGTTCAGTTTTTTATTTCAAATGTTCTTTTTTTTTTTCAAATGTTCAGTTTTTTTTCAGTTACAATATCTTTTTTTCAAGTATTCCATCTGTTTTTTTCGTTCACTTTAAGCTGATCCTGATTTGACCCCATACCCCGTGTCCACCTGATCAATGATCATAAAAACGTCCGTCTGACTGGACAAACACACATTAATTGTCATGATTCAGTGCTTAGGTTTTTGTCATGTTCTGTTTCCTGTCAGTTTCACCACGTTCAGGTTAATCATCCACAGCTGTCTTCATTTAGTTAATCAACCTCAGTGTATTTAAGTGTCTGGTTTTCAGTTTCTCATTGTCAGGTCATCTGCTCTTCTATGTTCTGTCACATCACTGGTTCATGCTCCTGGTTTTTGTCATGTTTAAGTTATTTTAGTAAATGTTTATGTTTCTGCCACCAAGTCTGGTCTCCTGCGTTTGGGTCATCCACCTCAAACCCTGACAGTATGACCTGACCATATTGGGCCCAGCAGGAGAATCTTGTCCATGCCAAGCCACACCACGCCATGCCAGATGGGGTTTCCTGTCGCCGTCTTCACATCTGTCATCATCCACCCGTTCCGTTCCTGAGGGGGGACTGTTGGGGCCATCCATCCTGTTCCTGTGGAGGGTCGCCGCTCGTCCCCCTTGGCTGTTTCTGGTTCTGGAGGAGGGTTGCTTGGACTGCTCCCCTTCATGTCTCCTGTCCCTGGGGAGAGTCACCAGAACCGCTCCTCTCCACGTCTGTTCCTGGAGGGGTTTCAATACCCCCCACGTCTGACTGGCTGCAGGATCCCTGTTTTCTGGACTTGAGTTTTTGTTCCAGGTCCCCTCCTCACAGGTGTTAGGGCATCTGGGATCTGCCCTTTTGGGGAGGGGTACTGTCATGGTTCAATACTTAGGTTTTTTCATGTTCTGTTTTCTGTCAGTTTCACCACATTCAGGTTAATCGTCCACAGCTGTCTTCATTTAGTTAATCATCCTCAGTGTATTTAAATGTCTGGTTTTCAGTTCTCATTGTCAGGTCATCTGCTCATCTATGTTCTGTCACATCACTGGTTCATGCTCCTGGTTTTTGTCATGTTTAAATTATTTTAGTAAATGTTTATGTTTCCGCCACCAAGTCTGGTCTCCTGCGTTTGGGTCCTCCACCATCATCCCTGACAGAAATTTTGATATCAACACCACATGAATGCAGAATAATTTCCTGCACCTGTAGACAAATGTCGGTTCATTTGTTATGCATTATTTAGGACACACGAGTATAACAGGGAACTTCTGTATATGTGTCGTTTATTCCAGTTTGTCGGGCCAGACTAAATAGTTAAACAGGCTGCAGTTTTCCATAACAAGTTGAATTTAATCTGTTTAGTTTAGTTAATCAATCAGCTATTGTTTATATTGTATGACTGACTTTCTGCTTTTGTACAATTACATGTATATGGAACCCAGTGAGACAATTGGGCTTTATAAATACAATTGAATTGTGGGTACCATCACCAGGGGTCTGCAGCCTCTTGTGGCTCTTTTACCTCTCTGTAGTGGCTCTATGGCTCAAGAAAAATGAAATAATACTACATTTTTCTATTATGGGATACTAAATTAGCATTTATTTAATTTAGATTAGTTAAATTTATACATTTCTGGCACAGATATTTATAAACTGGCATCAGGAGTCTTTTATTTTGAAAGGAAATCATACGAGCTTCTGTCAAACGTCAAAAATAATTTAGAAAATGAGAGAGTCTTTTTATATTTCTGTTTTTATTCATGCCACAAAAGAATCACAATTCATATTTATTATTAAAAATACATTGTCTTAAGTATCGAAATAAGACTTTACTAAGTTTTGATGAGTAGAAAAGAAGCCCAAATGGCTCTTTTACTGTGAAAGGTTGCAGAGCCCTGCTCTATATGCTAAAAGTGTTTTGGAAAAACCTGCATTAAATGTGTACTTGAACACATCATATGTATATAATGTACATAGCATTATATAGCATTCTTTATCTACAACATCATAAAGTCACTGTCAAATTAACACACAAAAAATAAAAACGTATTATAAATGATCACAAATTATGGGAACAAAAATGAAATGATTGTATTCACCAAATTAAAAAAAAACATCTTAACAGTTTCATAACTGTTCTTATCTTCTTAGTCTTTTCTTATTCTCTTTTACCATATGGCATTAAGTGGCGTCACAACAAAAGTTTTCTCTGCGCAACACCGCCTTAAACACAAAGGCTCCGCCCCTCAGGAGTACATAAAAATAAAATACAAAAATATGTAAAATAAGAATTTTACAAAATAAATAAACTACAAATGCTGACACGTTTATCGTGGTAGATATGTAATCGTGATACACATCACAATATGATACGCATCTCGATGTATCTCAGAACAGTAGACATGATGTGTCATTTGTTTATCAAGAACAAACTTTCTCTAAATAATAAACATTTTTCTCAATTGTTGAAACACATTTTCTGAAACATTAGAAAAATGTTACCAGACATGATAAACATACAAAACACTGGAGTCTTTCGTTAAAAGCTCACTTTGAGGTCGCAATTCTGGATCTTCATTGAAATGTTTTGAATCTTCTGGATGTTTCAGACGTGTGGGGAGAACACAGTCAAGCTTCAAAATGGTTTGAAGCTTCAAAATGTTAATAATGGATGGAATTAAAGCATTTGCTAACAATAGTGAGGAGCTAATGATGTTCTGGTGTACCTGTGTAGAGTACCTGGATGTTCTCATGAATGTCACGTTCCAGACGGAAACTCACCGTCAACTCTGACTAATAATAACTTCCGCGGGAAAACGGTAATAAGTCTTATCCCAAAAGCCCTCTCAGAGAGAGAGAAATCAGCCGTGAACAGGACCTCCTCTACTCAACAGTGAGGTCACAGTGAGCTGCAAACTGGAAGCAGAGGAAGATGATCATCTGACGGGGTTTATACTAAATATAGGGATTTTAATACCTTTAAAACACACGTGTCAAAGTCAAGGCCCGGGGGCCGGATCCGGCCTGCCGGGTAATTCTATCCGGCCCTCCAGATACTTTTATTTTATCGTTATGTTATCTTGCGCATATTTTTAACTTGTATAATTTTGACAAAATATACTAATATTTACAGTAAAATATTAAAGTTTAGGTTGATTTTTTCTGGAATGTTCCTGCCTTTCTATTATTATTTTGTTAAGTTTTGCTTTTTAAAGTTATTCCAAAAAGTTAGCGGAATGCTAATTTTTATATTTTGGTATTTTCTAAGATTTTTTGGCTATTTTGGCACTTAGCTAATATTTCAGCTACATGCTAGCTGTTGTGGGTAATTTGGGCTTTTTTCAGTTTTTAAGGCTATTTTTGAAGTTCAGCTATTTTTTCAGCTACATGCTATCTGTTTTGGCTAACCTAAGTTTTTTTGTTTTTCTGTATTTGTTTTATTTTTTAGGCTAATTTGGCTTGTAGCTGGCTATCAGCTTCATCGTTTTCATCTATCAGCTTCAGCTTTTTTAGCTATCAATTTCAGCATTTTCAGCTAGCATCTCCAGCGACCAAATTCAGCTTACAGCATTCACACTAGCATTATCGCAGGTAATGCTATATATCTAATTCATAATGATGTTAAAAAGTTACGATTAAAATTTTAAAAATGTAGTTTTAGAGTTTTCAATAAATATTTATCCTTTTCGGCCCGAGGTCTAAGGTGTGTTTTGGATTTTGGCCCCTTGTAAGGTTGAGTTTGACACCATTGCTTTAAAATACATTACACTTTTTTACCTTGTAATTAAAAAACTGATGAATTTATAGTTACATGAACTAGATGTCCCGATCGATCACGTGATTGATGACTCGACTGAAATCAGACATTTTCCACCGATAACGATTGGATATTTAATTTATTATTATAATAAACGCTTTATATTTCAAGCTTACCATTCCAGATAAATACTCTGTTAGAGTCTGCATGTCATGAACAGATCACACAATGTTACTGCTGTGAAAACGGTAGCAGCTTCAACAGGAAGCTAACGTAAACAATTCAGGTCTAGCTAGCTAGATGTTCACAGATCAAACTTCTTAGATCAATAACTCTTTTAAAAACACTTGACACTGACAACAACAGTCTATTGGTTTATTTTAACGTAAACAACAACATATGAAGGCATTTCAACCAAAAACGCGGGTTTGAGTTTAACGTTAAACTCTGTGCTGGTGACAGAAAGATGGCTAACTGCTAAATGCTAGCTCCGTGATGAGACTCCTTAGGACCCGAGCTGTCTTTTGATATGCCTGTTTGATTTATGTAGCACCTCAAATGCTGATTTCGGACCAGAATTTCTCTAGGTTCAGAGGAGCGGTGTATAGACTAATAAAATAATAAAAAACAGACCACAATAATTATTTTTTTTTTACTATTTGATTATTTATAAAAGAATAAGACATAACAAAAAACCTTCAAGTGATGACATAAACATGGAAAATTAAAACAGAAACCCTTTTTATCTGTAAAATAATTTAGTTAACCCCAGGGTTGGTCAAATTTGACCTTGCAAGGTTTTGATCCTTTGATGTTTTCTTTATAATAAAACCCTTTTAGTTCAATTAACCTTGTTTAATCTTACTTTCAAAATTAAAGTTTTCTTATATTTAAATGTCTTAATTTAAACCTTTAACACAATTGCTTCACAAAATGGAATAAACAAAATATAGAACTCCTCAAATAAAAACAATATTTTAAGCAAAATATAGAAATGAAAGTCCAAACAAAATATATAAGGAGTCAGTTCCGTCCTCAAGTAAGGCTTTTTTTTTTTAAAGGAGGATCCTGGTGACTCAGCACTTGTGAAAAAGATGTAGGTCGTGTCCTACCACGAGTGTTCTCAATACTCAGTTACTTTCCTGTAGCAAACAGGGTTCCAGGATCTTGTCAGATGCAAGTGTTCAGACTCCAGTGGGTCGGCTCGCCATCAAACCACTTCCGTCCTCTGCGGTGAGCGGGAACTTGACCAGATTCATAATGGCGGTGAATCTCAGCAACGGAAGAAAAAAACCTGACCTGTCGTACAAGTGCAATACATAAAATAAAAACACATATAAACATCAGTCTGCACTTAATTACAGGTCACGCTAACATACTCTGCACAGTTTAAAATGCTGCTAGCTCACACGAGGGTTAGCTAGCTAACGTGGCTCGTTAGCACGGCTCAAAGCCATTCAAAAGGGCAAAATAAAAGTCAAAATAATGCAATTTCAGTTGCTACCCCTTTACAACATAAATTAAAATAATTCTCAGTCTAAATCAAAATATTACAGTGAACCAAAAATATTAATGACTCACCAAATCCTTATCAGTGTAAAACAAAAATAAACTCCAGCCGTCTGGGAGGCAACATCTCACTAAGAGATGATGCTGGCTTTCTTTTCCTTACATAAAGTACAGAAAAGATAGCGTGGACAACTCGCTTGCGTTCCTTTTCTCAGTCAATCCATCCAGTTCTAATACAGACCAAATCACGTATCCCTCCGCTGAAACTCAGCTACACAGAAACCTATGTATCCCTCCGCTGAAGTTCTGCACTTCAGTGTAAAGCGCCCTCTACAGGAGGAAAAAAACATTTATTTTCAACTTTTATCTGACAAAAGTTTTAAAAAACTGACTACTGTGGTAATAAAACCAAAAATGTGATGTCAATAGGTTAAAAAAGAATTACATAATCATTAAAAAAAAAACTTAAATTATTGTTTTAATGATATCAGCTAGTTATGAATACTCATCAAATTCATACTAAACAAAGTCTTCATTCATTTTAAATCATTTTAAATGAGAACAGGAATCACATTTGGTTAAAAATGTTCAATAACTAAATATATTAAAGCTAAAGTCCCTAAACTTTCTCATCGGACTAATTATCACTTATATAACAGGAAAATATGATTTTTTTTTTTTTGTCCTGCCTGAAACCCATAAAAGTGTTCTATGTGATTCTGATTCAGTTTTTGAATGAATGGTTTAATGAATTAATCCTTTATTGTTCATTCAAACATGCATTAGCACTTCTTTAGACTTGAACAATTGGATCCCAAAGAAGAAAAGATTCTTATATAATCTATTTACTTAAGTAAAATAACAGCAGAAACAACAGATCTTTACATTTCTAACCCCTCCTGACTCATCTCCGTCTGTAGCTTACATCTGTGTACTGATTAGTTTTCCTGCTTGTATTCATCTGGTATCCGGATCATCTTTAAACATTATTTTGAGTGCAGCCATGTTTGTAGTTTCTTTCAATGTGGAGTCCAGTGAGTTCCATGGATTGATTCCATAAAATGATAAGTGTGTTTGTCTCACAGTTGAAATGATTTTTCCTCCTGTTGCTGTCGTCTTCTGAAACAAATGAAGAAAACCTTAAATGATATCTGGGAGAGTTTTCACTTTGGCTTTTAACGACAACAATAATGTTTTTAAATGAACTAAATCACTACTTTAGCAGTGATGATTCACCAAACAGATTATTGCTGCATTCTCTGCTGACTTTTTTGTAGATTACTGGTGTTGGTTTTTTTCTGTAAGCGAAACAAAAGCTTTATATGGACAGAAAATGCTTTTCCTCAAACTTCAACGCAGTAACTAAAATGCAGTAAAATAAAAGAACAATATAACGAACGTGAAGACTGACTGTTAAATAAATACCAAATAAATTCCAATATTTCTTCTAATTTTCTTTTTCAAATAATTAACGTGAGATTTCCATTTGAACTTTTCATCCAAAATACCCCAAGAAATTGTATTTCACTTACTTTGTGAACATCAATATTCAGTGTTAAATCTTCATCTTTTTGGCATTTATTATAAATGATTACGTTTGTTTTCTCCAACTTTAAAAATAACTGATTTTCAATACTTTACCTGAGTTATTTCTTCTTTTAACATTACCATCAGGTCAGGTAAAGAGAATTGAAAACAACAAAAACATAATAATTATTTTAAGCTTTGCAAATATCATTTATGAACAAAATAAAAAGTAGGGGACCCAATACAGATCCTTGTGGAACTCCAGTAGTAAACTTTTGATGGTTTGAATGAACTTTCAATTGAGTTTTTGGTCACTTTCTTCGTCACGGTGGAGAAGGAAGCAGAAGGTCTTCAAATTTTAAAATAAAAGGACACGTTTACACTTTAAAGATGTACTCTGAGGTAAAACGTTTGATCGTTTGCTGCCTTTGATTCTGTCAGGTTTTAGTCCTTTTCCTGCTTCAGATAAATCATTTGTTTCCTTTGAGGTTGTGTAGAAAAACCCTGATTCATCTGTATGCGTCTTTGTGGGACAGGAAAGCAAAAGCCTCAAAACAAAGTCGTGCCGAGCTTTTCCTGACAGAGGTTGGAGGAGGAAGGAGAACCGGGCTCTGCTCGTCTACAAACTGTCTCGTCCTCAAAGTAACCACAAATTGAGCTGCCAGAGGTGATGCGGCGCCTCCGAAGCTAAGAGGGAAGCTATCAGTACCTGTTTGGTTGTCAGAGATAATCGCCGGATTCAGCCGGCAGACGGGACCAAGTGTGTTGATGGCGTCTCCTCTCCTCGGATGATCCATCATTTCTGCAGGAGCGCGACATGTTTCTGTCACTCTGGACAGCAAGAACCTGCGATCATCTAGATGAATCTGCATCGGAGGAGCAGCGTCCCGGAGAATGAGGTCCTTCAGGTTGCAGCTTAACGGGACGTCAGCTTGTTCTTCTTGCACCTGGCGGGGGTTTCACGCCCCCCCACATGAAGGCCAACAAGAAAAACAACAAGTTTATGAATCCGTAATCAGATGTAATTGGTTTCTGCGTGCACAAACATGCTCTCTGTAATTACAGCTATTATATGTGTCACAGCTTCCAAAGAAAAGAGAATATGCAAAACACGTACCAAATACAATAAAAACAACAAGCAGGCAGCTGCTGATTTATTTTTCCCAAATATGTTGTGGAAATTCAGCAGATTACCCGGCGTGGACGTGAAATTTGCACATTTAAATTATTTATATGGAAATAAATGGGGTGATTGTGAATGTTATAAGTCGGTAAATGAGGGAGTGATGAAAGCGCGGCGGACGGAATGGCAGCGGCGGAAACTTTGACCCGGACAACGACCGCGGGCACGCCGGCCGCTGGAACCGCAGAATAATGGATTTTCCCTCCCGTCACTCTTTTAATGGACACATTTGCATACGGAAATGAGTAAATACAGTTTATCTAAAAGTAGTACTTTTTCATTTGACGTCTGAAAAAAAATGAGGAAAAGAGTGAAACTGACTCCAGCAGCCAGCAGGAATATCTCTGTCAGATGACTCTTCATCTCCTCCGTCCTTCATGAACTTGTTCCAGAAGTTACTCCGGGTTTGATATAAGTTTAGAAGAGCCCGGATGAAGCCGCCGGGGGGGCAGTTTCATCCCCCCCAAACAGGCCGGAATCACTTTTCTGTCGGTAGAAGCGAATACGCTTTTGTTCAGGCTGCTGTAGATGTTCCAGTGGAGACTTTTAGTCTAATAATAATCAGGAAAAGCACAAAACAGCAGTAATCAAAACTCTTATGAATACATGTACACATAGCTGCAGAAGAAAGACTGGACACAACACATATGACAAAGATGTAGAAATGATAGAGGAGTTACGCCCCATTTACACTGGACGCGAAAGCGCCGCGGAACGGAGTCCGCTTCCATTCGGCGCCCTTGTTATCCTATGGCGTCGTTCACACAAGATGCGGAGCAGCGCGGAGCGGAGTGGCGCGGAGGGCCCGCGCGGTGCCGCGGATCGTTTCCGCGTCTGACCTATTTTGTGCGCGAGCCGCGAGCGTTCCGCGTCAATTCTGGCGGGAAGTTGCATCAAGATACATGAGAAAATCCGGTTTCTTTTCAAAATATAACCAGATGTTATCCTATGGCGTTGTTCACACAAGGCGCAGAGCGGAGCGGCGCGGAGGGCCCGCGCGGTGTAGCGGATCGTTTCCGCGTCTGACCTATTTTGTGCGCGAGCGTTCCGCGTCAATTCTGGCCGGAAGTTGCATCAAGATACATGAGAAAATCCGGTTTCTTTTCAAAATATAACCAGTTGTTATCCCATAGGCGTCGTTCACACAAGGCGCGGAGCGGCGCGGAGGGCCCGCGAGGTGCCGCGGATCGTTTCTGCGTCTGACCTATTTTGTGCGCGAGCCGCGAGCGTTCCGCGTCAATTCTGGCGGGAAGTTGCTTCAAGATACATGAGAAAATCCGGTTTCTTTTCAAAATATAACCAGTTTTTCACAATAAAATGCCGCGATTGACAAATGTGATCATGTTTTTGTATCTAAACAGGCGGTAGACACGGATATAAACATACAATCACAACACAAACGTGAGACAGACACACACACTTTTTTTTTTCTTTTTTCACAGATACGTACACACGCAGATCAACGTGGATAGACTCCGGTGCGGGGTGAGGAGTTTCTGGAGTTAATAAAACGACAACAGAGAGGCAGAGAGCAGCTCATCTTATCAGAAACAGGGGGTAATATTTATAAAATACACACAACACAGACAGACACGAGCGCGCACAGATCAACGCAGTGAGCAGACTCCGGAGCGAGTGGGCGGGGCTGCGGGATTTTGGGAGAGAATAAAGAGATGCAGAGAGCTGCTCCTCTTAGCAGAAATATGGGTTAATAATTGTAGTTTATTAATTTACCCACACACACACACACCTGCGAGCGCGTGCGCACAGACACACACAAAACAGAGATGCACGCGCGCGCACACAGATCAGTACAGTGGACCGACAGAGCGGGTGGGCGGGGTTTTGAGAGAGCAGTTTTTCTTAGCAGAAACATGGGTTAATGTCTTTAGGCTATGAAATTATCAACCATGATGGTAAAAACAAAAAAAGCTCTAGCAGAAGCGCCTGTGGACCGCCGCGGAAAAATGCCCGTCTGGTGTGAACTACAGAGCGGAGCGGAAGCGGCGCGGACTCCGCTTCGCGGCGCTTCCGCGTCCAGTGACCCCGGCGTTATACAGCGTGATGGCAGATGGTAGAATGACTTCCTTAGAGCAGCGCGGCTGCAGGAGTCTGCTGCTGAAGCTGCTTGTCCATGATGTTCAGGATAACAACGTACCTTTTTGGTGTGGAATGTGGATGGAGTTGTCCGTGCAGACCTTCATGTCCAGATCATCACCGCGTGGATCATGAGGAGCAGACCAGACGGTGGTTTCCAGGACTCCACGAGTGACTGGTTGCTTCTGAACCACAGGGGTACATGAAGGGCAGAGCAGGTCGTCCATCTTATCTGCCAGGGACCCGGCGTTCCCCGTGACGACCGCAGGAACACGGGGTTTAGAACGCCGCTTCCTCAAACGCCGTTTAACTCGTCGGCTTTTCCCAAGCTCCTTCGGCAGTTGGGGCTTCTCTCCGATTGCGGAGGATGGTGGTTTCAGAGCCAGCAGCTGATCGCAGGTGTAAACAATGGCGGGAGTCTCCTCGGGGTGGATGCAGAGGGTCATGAGGAGCCCCCCAAAAAACATGTACATGAGAAAAAATACACAAAAAAGTTAGAAAATACGGCAAGACGCCTGCAGCCGCTACTAGCAGGCAGCGCCATAAGCCGTTTTCTCAGCATTTTGCAGCACTCCAGTCATTCAGAGTACTGGCTCCTTATTGGCTGTGTGCTAAGTCTACATGCATCTCTTTGAAATTGAATTCCCCCATACAAGTTTGACCATTTTTTATCCACAAACAGCCCGTACCCACCAGTAAGGACAAATAGGATTGAGGCTTTAACTGTGTCAACACAGCCAGAACTTTGATGGAGTAAGACGCCTCATATGTGTTGAACAGACCAAACTAAACCAGTAAAGATGTTAACAAGATAATGAAACTTTAAAGAAACTATAGAAAAGTCTTAGCTGTACTGATGAGAAAAACTATTATTTCCACGTTTGAAGCCTGTATTCCTCATTTCTCCAAGTGTCCCAACAGTAATGTGGATCTGTGCCACGTTTACTGTTCTCACATTCATTAAGGAACAAAGTTTTCTCTCTTTATCAGATTCCATTGAAGGTTTGGGGGGGGGGGTTGGCGTCTTCTCCAGTTAACTTCAACCACCATCTGCTTGGCCCACGACCGCTCCACTTCCTGGCCTGTTGAGATTTAAGCCGGAAGTCTTTGTTCCATTAAAAAGACAGACGACACTTCACAGAGCCAGAACTCGCGGATCGCCCGGCTAACGTCTGCTAATGCGTCTCTGAGAGAGTCGTCCGAATGCAGAAGGAAGTCCGACAGATTTCAGAACGGAGCGGAGGAGTCAAAAGCACAGCGAGGGGTTTCACATTAGACCCGACTGATAATGAAACACATGAAACCCTTTGTTTCCTGTGTTTCTCTGTGCTGGTGGATTTACAGAGAAGCGGCTGACTCTGCAGCATGCTGATGCTTCATGAAAGACGCTCTAAAGCAGGGGTCCCCAAACTACGGCCCGCGGGCCGGATCCGGCCCACCTCCGCATTTGGATCGACCCCCAAACACCCACCTCAGAGACACGAGAACAATGTTTGTTATCATGCAGAGAAATGTGCAGACATGAGAACAACTTTCTTTTTTCTTTTTATTTTGTACATTATAATCAATATTTTGTGTTGTGTTTTGTGTTGTTTCACTTTAAAAGTTGAACAGTAAATAATAGTTTTTTTGTTTTTATCATGTATTTTGTACATTTTATCTGGGAGAAAAATAAACACAATTTAACGTAATAACATATTTTACATTTATAAATAGAAAAACATTTTTTACATCAGTTATTAATTTTTTTGTATGAGTTTATAGTTATTGATAAGGTAAATAAAACAACAAAACAACCTAAAGAGCCAAAAGTTTTCTTTTTAATTTTTAAAGTTTTAAAAATTGGCATTCTGCTAACTTTTTGGACTATTTTGGCATTTATTAAAGTTTTTCAGACTATTTTGGAGTATAGCTAATATTTTCCGCTACATGCTACCTGTTTTGGCTAACCTAATTTTTGTTTTAGCTTGTTTAGGCTAATCCAGCATTTATCTAACATCAGCTTCAGCATTTTCAGCTCTCAGCACTAGGTTTTTCAGCAGACAAATTCAGTTTACAGCTTTCACACTAGCATTTTCGCAGGTAAAATGTAGTTTTAGAGTGTTTAATAAATGTTTATCCTGTTCGACCCGCGACCTAAGATGTGTTTCGGATTTTGGCCTCTTGTGTGATTGAGTTTGACACTCCTGATCTGCAATAAAGTTACATCTGAAATTGTACAACTGTGTGGAGTTCTGTTAGCACTGGGTCTGAAACTTCCAACTGTCAAAGAGTCTTTTGAGTTGATTTATTACTGACTACAGCAGCTGCAGTCACAGAGTCACAAAGATACTGATTTACAGTTATGTTAATGATACTAAATAAAACAGAAAAAAATAGCATTTTTATATTTGAAATACTTTACAACTTTTGACACAATAATTCCTTTCCAAATAAATGTTCATAGTAGTAAGCAGTTTAACGTCATCAGTGATGAAAAAAGAGAAATTTCTTTCATCATAGTTGCTGCATCTCAGCCTGAAATTGGTAAATCAGAACTAATGCTCCTTACTGTAAAATCTCTGAATATTTCAACAATAGGAAGTCTGCCTCATAACCTGGCACGCCTTTTCTGCTCGTGCTCACTGACCTCCAATCGATGTTCCCCGGTACACAGCGCTCCAAAATCTGTCAGGGTTTCATTACAGCACCGAGGACTGATGGGATGTCAGGCGCTTTGCAGAGGGATTTGTACTGATGGTTCAAATGTTTGTGAATATGCAGAGCCTCAAAAGCACCTGATGAAAATTCACCACCTGTGAGGGAAGTTTTAGATGACAAACAAACGTTTGATGTAGGTAAGTGAAGTGTCCTCAGGCAAGACAGTAAACATGGATGGTTGCAGGTTGGCAGTGGAGCCACCAGCATTAGTAAGTCAAAGCTTTCAATAAGTAGACGCCATTTATCATTTTAGCAGCCATTTTGGTTTCAGTGTTCACTGAAAGACCTTCTGTGATTGGTCGATGTGTCAGAAGGGCTGCAAGCGTCCTCTTACTATGCACACGCCAGACGTTCAAGAACGTTTCAACTGGGATTTTTTGAACATACAGAGTTCCCACTAAATGTCCTCCATCTACAGTTGGTGGAGAATGTAAAAGCGGTGTAGATCTGTTGAATCTTGCTTTTCTTTCACAGCTCTATTCCGATAATATACCCTTCATGATCCATTTTCAAACGGTTGTTACTTTAATGAATTTGAAAAGGACACTAACCGTATCATTGCCAAAATCTCTATCCGTCCATTCCTCTCTCTTGCCAGCACTCTTTTATTTTTAATCGTTTAGATTATTGTAATGCCCTGCTCTCTGGTTTACCTCAAAAGTCTCTTTCAAATCTACAATTATTACAGAACTCAGCGGCACGAGTTCTGACGAGGACCAGGGGGCGGGAACACATTACACCAGTTTTAAGATCGCTGCATTGGCTCCCTGTGCGTTTCAGGATTGATTTTAAGATTCTTTTAATGGTTTATAAATGTTTTTATGGTCTTGGTCCTTCTTATTTGAGTGATTTGCTTTTAAAATATGAACCCTCGCGGACCCTGAGGTCCTCTGGCACTGGCCTTTTAGTTGTTCCTAGGGTGAGGACCAAAACTCATGGTGATGCTTCGTTTTATCATTACGATCCTCGTCTCGAACAGTCTGCTGGAGAACCTCAGGGCTCAAGACCCACCTTTTTAACATGGCTTTTACATAATCTTAAATGAATCTCTATTTATGGATTGTTTATCAAGTTTTAGTACATATTTTTTTTTTTTTTATTGTTTTATTTTGTGCTTTTAATGACATTTTTCTTTTATGGTAGGATATTTTACTATCTTTCTTTTCATGTTTTCTGCCCCAGTGTTTCCCTCTGGGGATCCTTTGTACCAGGGGTCACCAGTTCTGTTTGGGGACGTTGACGCGGTCGCCGCCCTTTCGGGGACGGTCGGGGTCTGACTTTACAGCATGTAGAGTGGACCCCACTGCTGTCCTGTCTGGGTGGGTGCTGTGGTGATGTTCCTGTGGTTGAGCTGCTCCTGGTGAATAGATCCCCCAAATACTGTTTCTTCACAACAGAGCCAAGTCTGAGTTTTTATTTATTTATTTTTTCTCAGTATTCATTGTTTGTGGGATCATGTCTGTGTGTTTATGGAGGGAGGGGGGTGGAGGGTGGATTGGGTTTCTCTCTTTTTATTAATTGATTTATTTTCTTGTTTCTGTTTTTAATTGTACAGCTGCACCAACATGAGAAGCGCTCTTTTATAAATAAAGTTTGATTGATTGATTGATTGATTGATTGATTGATTGATTGATTGATTGATTGATGGTCTGTGTTTCCGAGTGCGGCGTGAGTGAGCTTCCTCTATACCACGGGGAATTGACAGAAGATCACCCACATGAAGCGGGTTCAGTGCCACATGTGGACCGGAGCCTCAGTTGGTCCACGCTTTGGACCGGAGCTTCTTGAGTCTGTTCTGGTCAGAGTGAAGCTATGATGCACAGACCCAAACCTATAGAGTTCTGTTTATGAAAGGAGTGACGGTTGGCCGTCCTCAGGTTCTTTGTCTTCTCTTGACAAAGTTAAACCTGAGAGGAGACGTGCAGCCGTCATCAGGCGCTGACAGGAGCTTATCGTAGCGTAATAGTGAGATATCTTCTGCTGAAATCCCGCCTGGATGCTGTCACCCTCCAACAAGTGATTATTTTCCTTCCTCTTCCAGCTCAGCACACACCGCCGTCGCCTGTGATGAGACCATCAAACCTCCGCAGACTCTTTGTTGTTAAAGGCCGCGGCGACATGAGAGGGGAGGCCGGTCCAGACCCGCAGCCTCGTCTCCATTCCGCCTGTCTGTCTAATGAACCTGCCGCTTATTAGTGCCGTCACTAATGAGGCTATTCAGAATGAGAAGCTTTCCCGCCATCCGTTAATGAACACATGCTAAATCTGCCGGGGCTCCGGCTAAGTACACATCAGGCTGGACCGCGGCGCGCCGAAGCACCTGCTCGCCGCCGCCGCCGCCGCCGCCGCAGCAGCCTTCTGCTGTGCCGCGGCAGCCGCCATAACTCCCCGCTCCGGCAGCGAAACGAGTGTTTGCTCATGCAGGTGAAACGATGGAGAAGGAGACGGCCAGACGCGTCTCTGATGAAACTGTTTCCTGTTTGATGACAGCCTAACATGGACCATCTCACCTGGAGACGTCAGAAACCAGGAACCTGCTCTGATCAGAAGAAGCTTTATTGTGAAAGAACCACACAGCAACAACATGTACTATAGTAAAACACAGACAGATACTATTCATCTCAAGGGAAATTAGATGTTTGTCTGTAGCTCCAGGTCATAAACACAGATAAAAAATACATTCAATATAAATAAATAAACAACTAATAAATATATTTAAAATGAAACAATTAGACCAATAAAAGACAATTAAAAAAAGTTCAGGAATCTACCTTTCATACCAAATACTTTAATAACAGTAAATAAAAACAAGTCTTTGACAAAACTCCAACAAAATCTCTGATACGCAACATTTTACAGACAAAAATTCACAATCAGATAGTTTACCTGGATTCTTACAAAAGACTTAGTTCCTATAAGTTGTTCTTACCCCCAATATGTTTGATAAAAACTAAATAAATAAGTAAGTTCAGGGACCCAAAAAAAATAAAATAAAATAAAATACACAAGGAAGGACTTCTCCAACCTCCTTACGACTGGTACTCCCATTGACTTCAGGAAAGAAAATACACCAGGAAGGATTCCTCCTTTACTGTTTGAACCAAAAGCAAACTCTACATTGCATTTCTCAGTAGTCTGTTCCTCAGACCGTGAACCATTGAGGAGCACCGTCCCCCACCGATGTCCATGAAGACTTTTTGAACTACTTCAAATGTGTAGCGCAAGCCTCTGGGATAGTCAATGTTGAGTGAAAACAGAAGGCCTTTCAGCAGAGCAATGGCCTGAGTAAAGTCCTTTACATCATGAAGAATGATTTGTTCTTCAAGATCAAGTGATGTTCCCACGATGTCGTCTCCATCTTGAATCGTCACAACACCAACTTTCAGTCCTTCTGTTCTCCTCATCAGTGGACTAGAGAAGACACACAAAACAAAGCATGCGTTATTAATTCTAAATCATGTAGAAAATCCATTACGACAAATTAAATAGAAATGGGAAAAAAAAATAATTAATAAAAATTTTAATTGATTATGGACTCTTATTTCCCTATGTTAACTGAAAAAAATGTAAAATGGAAGACGTGAAACATAAAGATATAGTAGCACTTTTCTGTCTGAACATTTTCATGCAGTGAACACATGTATGGAGTGATATTTGTGCCACCATATTCAAAATTATCAAAGACTTTTTAATATTAATTCAATAGGGCTACGTGTTGACGTGTTGAGTTTTTACTCTATTTGTAATAAGAAAATATGTAAAATACAAGAAAATATAAAAACTTACCAAGATGGGGTGACTTGTCTGGGTCCAAAATAACTTTTAATTTTCAAAATAGTGCCACTTCAAAGAAAAAAATTAAGACCAATTTGAAAAAGCCGTGAAGTTCAGAGTGTTAATGTGTTTCGGTCGAAATGTAAATGTGTTTCGGTCGAAATGTTAATGTGTTTCGGTCGAAATGTAAATGTGTTTCTGTCGAAATGTAAATGTGTTTCGGTCGAAATGTAAATGTGTTTCTGTCGAAATGTAAATGTGTTTCGGTCGAAATGTAAATGTGTTTCGGTCGAAATGTTAATGTGTTTCGGTCGAAATGTTAATGTGTTTCGGTCGAAATGTAAATGTGTTTCGGTCGAAATGTAAATGTGTTTCGGTCGAAATGTAAATGTGTTTCGGTCGAAATGTAAATGTGTTTCGGTCGAAATGTTAATGTGTTTCGGTCAAAATGTAAATGTGTTTCTGTCGAAATGTAAATGTGTTTCGGTCGAAATGTAAATGTGTTTCTGTCGAAATGTAAATGTGTTTCGGTCGAAATGTTAATGTGTTTCGGTCGAAATGTAAATGTGTTTCGGTCGAAATGTAAATGTGTTTCTGTCGAAATGTAAATGTGTTTCGGTCGAAATGTAAATGTGTTTCTGTCGAAATGTAAATGTGTTTCGGTCGAAATGTTAATGTGTTTCGGTCGAAATGTAAATGTGTTTCGGTAAATGTATTATTGTTTTGCACTTCCCGGCCACCGTAGCCAAAAGCAGAAAAGTTGATTCAACTCAAATTCAATTGCACACAATATTTCATTTTGAGGATTTTTGTTTAGTTGAGATGTGTCTGACTTAATTTTATCATTTATATGAACAACATGACCAAGAGCTTGTTCAGCTGAATTACAATAACAGATTAGAATAACTAAAATGTTGAAATGGGGTTTACAGTGTAGATATAAGTAATTCAAAGGTCAAGGGATGCTAAAGTCCTCGGGTTAAAGCAGAACCGTATGTTACACCATTAAACTTAATCGTGGGGAAAGTAAAATGTTGATGTGAACAACACATTGATTTACATCAAAAACATTCACATTTCTACCATGGCACTAGAGCAGGGGTGTCAAACTCATTTTGGTTCGGGGGCCGCATTCAACCCGTCTGATCTCAAGTGGGCCGGGCCAGAAACATAACAGCAAAATAACCTTTGTTTAACGTGTTATTTTTAACTTTATTTTTGTTTTGTTTATTTCTTAGTTGCAAAAACTGTTTCAAACAACCTAGTAGTCTAATCACTTATTATTACATTTTTATTTACTGAGTCCAAAGCATTTCAAATAAAATGGATTTCACTAAAAAAAAAAAAAAAAGGTTTATTTAATTTTCTACAGACTGAATGTTTTACATCTGACATTAAAGCAATCCCCATTGTAAACTGAAAATATAAATGTTTTAATCGATGAAAAATCAAACTAAATGAACCCTCTGGAACCGACGGACGCCCTCAGACGTCCTGCTGTGCAGCTGTGAGATCAACGTGATAAAATAAACTTTTTTATGTTCTGGAACTGATATTTTATTGAATTAAAAGCAAAATATGGCCTTTATTTTTAGTTTTTGGACAAAAACATCATGGAGCTGTGAGGTCTGTCATGTTCCTCTACCAACACAAACTCTTCATATTTGTGGCCCAAATGAGGAACCTGGGAATTTCACCTGAAATTTTCTTTTGCATTTTCAGTCAAAAATATGTTGATTAGTTTGTTGACTAAATTTAGTTTAGTGGTTTTTATGAAATTACACCCAAAACTATCATTTTATGTTGTAAAAACAGTTTGTTAAATATTGAGGGGGTTTCCACAGCAAAATAAATCCGATGTTAATTTCTGGATCTTTTGAGTTTCATTTGCTCCCCCTAGTGGTTAAATTGCGCATTGCATCCACTTCTTTAAAGAACCATAACTCGCCACAGGAGTGGGCTAGAAACTTGCTTTCTTTTTTGAAAATTCTTATATATTTTTTTCTTCATAATTGGGCCGGATTAAATCATCTAGCGGGCCGGATACGACCCGCGGGCCGTATGTTTGACACCCCTGCACTAGAGATAATCATCATCTATCAAAGGAGACGTCGGCGTCTGGTTTAGGACCGGCAAGAGGTTAGATTTGGGGAAAGGGTGGTTGGTGCGTGACAGGCTCTACTTTTGAGGAGGAGCTGTGTGATACTGTGGGACCTTTTACCAGTCACTGTTGATCACATGACTTATTTTATAAGAAGAAAGTTTAGTGAAATATGTTGATTCTGATATGCCTCAAAAGCTTTTTGATAATTGTGTTTTTTGGGTGAATTTATCAATATTTTACATTTAATGGAAAAGAATTGAGTTAATAGGGGGGTAAAATGCCCCCTACCTTCTATTTACTGAACTGCATAAATCCAGCTAATTAACTTCTTAATAGTAAATCGATCTGGATGTCAAACGGTTGGTAGTTTTTGCTTTTTAAATCTGATTTTTGCTGCTGAAGGAAACAGTTTGAGTGTTCGTCGGCTTTGAGAGAACATTAATTAAAAAAAAAAGTTTTACCTGGGCTTTGAAACTGAATTACTCATTAATGAAAAGGCTAAAAATAAAACTTCTGTTTTGTTTGATTGATCATTTTCAGGTTAAACGATGAAACAAAAAAGGGACGAGAGTGGAAAAAGGCGGGAAAAATTTTAAAGATCTTATAAAAACCCTAAAGACTCAAAATCAAAAGAAATAAAAGTGATCAAATTACAAAAGATAGAACAGATTTCAGAGTGTTTGTCAAAGTAGAGAAGATCAGGAAAATGAAGACAAACTGTTTTAGTGGAGAATTAAGTAAAAAAGCTTCACATTAAGTGTCTTTTGAGGTAAATAATGGAAAGATGACACACTTTGATCATAATAGAATACTTTTAAAAATCAAGTTTGTTTGTGGATGATAAAAGTTGAGAGTTTTGACCTAAAAATCAGCCTTCAGTGATATATTTATTGTAATATCGGTGACAGCTGCAGCAGAAGAAGAGCTCTCCTCATGTCAAAAGATGTGTCACTTTGTTTGTCACGACGCTGACGACTGTTTCTACTTCCTCACATCCCGCGTTCAGCTCAGAACTGGCGGTACATTCGGGTTTCCGTCTGAGTGTGAGATTGACAGAACCCATAGGGCGATGCGACACACTGTCTGCAGCTCACAGCAACCCCCCCACAACCTTCTTCACAGCTTTCTCCTGCTGGAAACTCCTCTCGCCAGAACCCAGAACGTCTCGCAGGGTCCTGTGCACGACAAGGTGGAAGAATAAACTCTTGTGCAGATTGTGGATGAAAGTAGGAACAAAGAGGGAGAATAAACCCCGTGAAACATCAACGTAACCCAGACTGGAGGAGATCTCACCAGTTAGACGGGATAGAAGCTTTTTCTGTTGCTGTGTCAACAGAACATCTGAGCACACGCGGCTCTGTACCCGTCATTTCCTGCTCTACATCAGCGATTCTCCTCATTAGAAATCAAAGATTTCTAGAAAAGTTGCATCACCTGCAATAATTCCAGTGTGAATGCTTTTTGCTGAAATATTCGCTAAAGATGCTGAAGCTTCTTGCTGAAAATGGTGATGAAATTGACTTTAATTGCTGGAGGGATTTACTAACAATGAAAAAAGCTATTTGCAAAATGTTACAATTGCTAAAAGACTGGAAAATGTGTTAAAGTACTATGAAAGAGCGCTGAAGTTGAGCTAAATTTCTTTAAAAAATTGTAGTAAAATTGTCTAAAAATCTCTAATACACGGCAATTTTGAAAAAAAAAAATATTTAGTATTACTTAAATGTTGGCTAAACTTCAAATTAGCCAAAAAAAAAACATCAGTAGATGTAAAATTAGCAAAAAAAAAAGCTAGCTTGTTGCTTAAATACTAGCCAAACTCCAAAGTAGCCTAATATTTCTCAGTTAGCTAAACTGACCAAAACATTAGCATGTTGCTAAAATAGAAGCTAAACTCTAAATTAGCATAAAAAGCTTAGTAGATAACAAATTATCCAAAAACATTAGCATGTTGCTAAAATAGAAGCTAAATTCTAAATTAGCATAAAAAGCTTAGTACATAACAAATGATCCAAAAACATTAGCATGTTGCTAAAATAGAAGCTAAACTCTAAATTAGCATAAAAAGCTTAGTAGATAACAAATTATCCAAAAACATTAGCATGTTGCTAAAATAGAAGCTAAACACTAAATTAGCATAAAAAGCGTAGTAGATAACAAATTATCCAAAACATTAGCATGTTGCTAAAATAAAAGCTAAACTCTAAATTAGCATAAAAAGCTTAGTAGATAACAAATTATCCAAAAACATTAGCATGTTGCTAAAATAGAAGCTAAACTCTAAATTAGCATAAAAAGCTTAGTAGATAACAAATTATCCAAAAACATTAGCATGTTGCTAAAATAGAAGCTAAACTCTAAATTAGCATAAAAGGCTTAGTAGATAACAAATTAACCAAAAACATTAGCATGTTGCTAAAATAGAAGCTAAACTCTAAATTAGCATAAAAGGCTTAGTAGATAACAAATTAACCAAAAACATTAGCATGTTGCTAAAATAGAAGCTAAACTCTAAATTAGCATAAAAAGCTTAGTAGATAACAAATTATCCAAAAACATTAGCATGTTGCTAAAATAGAAGCTAAACTCTAAATTAGCATAAAAAGCTTAGTAGATAACAAATTATCCAAAAACATTAGCATGTTGCTAAAATAGAAGCTAAACTCTAAATTAGCATAAAAAGCTTAGTAGATAACAAATTATCCAAAAACATTAGCATGTTGCTAAAATAGAAGCTAAACTCTAAATTAGCATAAAAAGCTTAGTAGATAACAAATTATCCAAAACATTAGCATGTTGCTGAAATAGAAGCTAAACCCTAAATTAGCATAAGAAGCTTAGTAGATAACAAATTATCCAAAAACATTAGCATGTTGCTAAAATAGAAGCTAAACTCTAAATTAGCATAAAAAGCTTAGTAGATAACAAATTATCCAAAAACATTAGCATGTTGCTAAAATAGAAGCTAAACTCTAAATTAGCATAAAAGGCTTAGTAGATAACAAATTAACCAAAAACATTAGCATGTTGCTAAAAAAGAAGCTAAACTCTAAATTAGCATAAAAGCTTAGTAGATAACAAATTATCCAAAAACATTAGCATGTTGCTAAAATAGAAGCTAAACGAAATTGAGTGCGGTCATGAGTGTTCTGTCAGAACCCAAATGGCTTCATCAGCTGGATGTATTTAGCTTTTGACCAAACGATCTCAATTTGTTGAAACGGTTCCATTCCATAAAGAAACTGGACTTTGGAGTCAAACGTTCTCTGGATCAGAACAGCGTTCCGTAATCTTCGATTCTCTGCGGGATTTAGGTTTGTAGACCAGGAAGGAACGCCTGGACCCCCCGTGTGGTTCCTCATGAGCCACTATGTGGGGGGTCACGGTCCTCCTGGACTTCCCTCCATTCACGACTCATTCCAGAGGATTACACACAGGATTTGGTGATGCAGCCCCCCTCCCCCGACGACCCCTTGAGGGGGTTCTTAGGCTCCAAACACGGAAAAATCTGTTGAAAGCTTTGTAGTCTTGATTAAGACTTCCTCATAGAGGTGGTGAACATCAGACGGGCCTGAACCGGTTCTGTTGAACAGCTGACGGGTTACCGATGATGTTCTGGACGACTGTGGTTCCAGATGACTTGGAAGTCATTGAGTTCCGATCAGTTCTGGGCTGAATCCTCACAGTTTTATTATCGTAGAAACCTTTGAAGAGAGTTCTTATGGATCCTAATGAGACGTTTAGTGTTGAGTTCTATTGTAGTTCCTTAATTTAATCATAGTGTTGAGATAACAATGGAGGAAAGTACAAGGAGAACCTGAAAAATCCTTTAAATGATTAAACAGTAAAATAATAGTATTTTATTTTTTTAATTAGTTTAAAAATTTAGCTTTTAGTTGTTATTCTGTTTTCATTGAAACAAAAAAAACCTACAAATTAAGCTGCTAGTAATGAAGAAAAAGATTTTAGTTTCTCATTCTAAGCCTGCTGTGATCTAATAAAACAATAAAAGATTAATAAACACTTCTTCAGTTTAGCTTAACACGTGTTTGACGCTTTCAAACATTCTACTATACGATAATAATTCACAGATTTACCATCCCCATGATTCGGTTTAGCGATATCTCATACGGTTCGGTTTTCATTTTTCATTATCAGAAAAACAACGGAGTCGCTTTTTTAGTGGAACTGTCTCCAACATACTGTGAGGCATGGGGGTGGAGGGGTGATGGTTTGGCCTTAAGCTACAGAGACATCCAACATGTGATGCATGTTCAAGAATCCGGTTTTTAAACATGAATTTCAGCCCAGGAGTGTTACACTGACAAACAGGGAGGACTTCTTCTTCTTCTTCTTCTGTTCTTTTTTGACTGTAGCACACATGTATCTACTGTACAGTTGGAACAGGCAACAAATTATCCAAAAACATTAGCATGTTGCTAAAATAGAAGCTAAACTCTAAATTAGCATAAAAAGCTTAGTAGATAACAAATTATCCAAAACATTAGCATGTTGCTTAACAATAGAAGCTAAACTCTAAATTAGCATAAAAAGCTTAGTAGATAACAAATTATCCAAAAACATTAGCATGTTGCTAAAAATAGAGGCTAAACTCTAATATTAGCATAAAGCTTAGTAGATAACAAATTATCCAAAAACATTAGCATGTTGCTAAAATAGAAGCTAACCTCTAAATTAGCATAAAAAGCTTAGTAGATAACAAATTATCCAAAAACATTAGCATGTTGCTAAAATAGAAGCTAAACTCTAAATTAGCATAAAAAGCTTAGTAGATAACAAATTATCCAAAAACATTAGCATGTTGCTAAAATAGAAGCTAAACTCTAAATTAGCATAAAAAGCTTAGTAGATAACAAATTATCCAAAAACATTAGCATGTTGCTAAAATAGAAGCTAAACTCTAAATTAGCATAAAAAAGCGTAGTAGATAACAAATTATCCAAAAAACATTAGCATGTTGCTAAAATAGAAGCTAAACTCTAAATTAGCATAAAAAGCTTAGTAGATAACAAATTATCCAAAAACATTAGCATGTTGCTAAAATAGAAGCTAAACTCTAAATTAGCATAAAAAGCTTAGTAGATAACAAATTATCCAAAAACATTAGCATGTTGCTAAAATAGAAGCTAAACTCTAAATTAGCATAAAAAGCGTAGTAGATAACAAATTATCCAAAAACATTAGCATGTTGCTAAAATAGAAGCTAAACTCTAAATTAGCATAAAAAGCTTAGTAGATAACAAATTATCCAAAAACATTAGCATGTTGCTAAAATAGAAGCTAAACTCTAAATTAGCATAAAAGGCTTAGTAGATAACAAATTAACCAAAAACATTAGCATGTTGCTAAAATAGAAGCTAAACTCTAAATTAGCATAAAAGCTTAGTAGATAACAAATTATCCAAAAACATTAGCATGTTGCTAAAATAGAAGCTAAACTCTAAATTAGCATAAAAAGCTTAGTAGATAACAAATTATCCAAAAACATTAGCATGTTGCTAAAATAGAAGCTAAACTCTGAATTAGTATAAAAAGCTTAGTAGATAACAAATTATCCAAAAACATTAGCATGTTGCTAAAATAGAAGCTAAACTCTAAATTAGCATAAAAAGCTTAGTAGATAACAAATTATCCAAAAACATTAGCATGTTGCTAAAATAAGCTAAACTCTAAATTAGCATAAAAAGCTTAGTAGATAACAAATTATCCAAAAACATTAGCATGTTGCTAAAATAGAAGCTAAACTCTAAATTAGCATAAAAAAGCTTAGTAGATAACAAATTATCCAAAAACATTAGCATGTTGCTAAAATAGAAGCTAAACTCTAAATTAGCATAAAAAGCTTAGTAGATAACAAATTATCCAAAAACATTAGCATGTTGCTAAAATAGAAGCTAAACTCTAAATTAGCATAAAAAGCGTAGTAGATAACAAATTATCCAAAAACATTAGCATGTTGCTAAAATAGAAGCTAAACTCTAAATTAGCATAAAAAGCTTAGTAGATAACAAATTATCCAAAAACATTAGCATGTTGCTAAAATAGAAGCTAAACTCTAAATTAGCATAAAAAGCTTAGTAGATAACAAATTATCCAAAAACATTAGCATGTTGCTAAAATAGAAGCTAAACTCTAAATTAGCATAAAAAGCGTAGTAGATAACAAATTATCCAAAAACATTAGCATGTTGCTAAAATAGAAGCTAAACTCTAAATTAGCATAAAAAGCTTAGTAGATAACAAATTATCCAAAAACATTAGCTAAAATAGAAGCTAAACTCTAAATTAGCATAAAAAGCGAGAGATAACAAATTATCCAAATAAAAAACACTTATTAGCATGCTTGTAAACAAATAGAACAAACTCTAAATATAGCATATAAAAGCTTAGTAGATAACAAATTATCCAAAACATTAGCATGTTGCTAAAATAGAAGCTAAACTTAAATAGCATAAAAAGTAGTAGATAACAAATATCCAAAAACATTAGCATGTTGCTAAATAGAACGCTAAACTCAAATTAGCCAAAAAAGCGTAAGTAGATAACAAATTATCCAAAAAACATTAGCATGTTGCTAAAATAAAGCTTAAGATAACAAATTTAAACATTAATTAGAAGCATATAAAAAGCTTAGTAGATAACAAATTATCCAAAAACATTAGCATGTGCTAAAATAGAAGCTAAACTCTAAATTAGCATAAAAGGCTTAGTAGATAACAAATAAACCAAAAACATTAGCATGTTGCTAAAAGAAGCTAAACTCTAAATTAGCATAAAAAAGCTTAGTAGATAACAAATTATCCAAAAAAACATTAGCATTTGCTAAAATAGAAGCTAACTTTAAATTAGCATTTAAAAAGCTTAGTAGATAACAAATTATCCAAAAACATTAGCATGTTGCTAAAATAGAAGCTAACACTAAATTAGCATAAAAAGCTTAGTAGATAACAAATTATCCAAAACATTAGCATGTTGCTAAAAAAAGCTAAAACTCTTAATTAGCATAAAAAGCTTAGTAGATAACAAATTATCCAAAAACATTAGCATGTTGCTAAAATAGAAGCTAAACTCTAAATTAGCATAAAAGCTTAGTAGATAACAAATTATCCAAAAACATTAGCATTGTTGCTAAAAATAGAAGCTAAACTCTAAATTAGCATAAAAGCTTAGTAGATAACAAATTACCAAAAACATTAGCATGTTGCTAAAATAGAAGCTAAACTCTAAATTAGCATAAAAAGCTTAGTAGATAACAAATTATCCAAAAACATTAGCATGTTGCTAAAATAAAGCTAAACTCTAAATTAGCATAAAAAGCTAGTAGATAACAAATTATCCAAAACATTAGCATGTTGCTAAAATAGAGCTAAACTCTAAATTAGCATAAA
Source organism: Oryzias javanicus (assembly GCA_003999625.1). Lineage (NCBI taxonomy): Eukaryota > Metazoa > Chordata > Actinopteri > Beloniformes > Adrianichthyidae > Oryzias > Oryzias javanicus. The sequence goes on from CM012438.1 coordinate 25,623,199, forward strand.
AAGCTTAGTAGATAACAAATTATCCAAAAACATTAGCATGTTGCTAAAATAGAAGCTAAACTCAAATTAGCATAAAAAGCTTAGTAGATAAACAATTATCCAAAAACATTAGCATGTTGCTAAAATAAACTAAAACTTCTAATTAGCTAAAAGCTTAAGTAGATAACAAATTATCCAAAAACATTAGCATGTTGCTAAAATAGAAGCTAAACTCTAAATTAGCATAAAAAGCTTAGTAGATAACAAATTATCCAAAAACATTAGCATGTTGCTAAAATAGAAGCTAAACTCTAAATTAGCATAAAAAAGCTTAGTAAATAACAAATTTATCCAAAAACATTAGCATGTTGCTAAAATAGAAAGCTAAACTCTAAATTTAGCATAAAAGGCTAAGTTAGAAAAACAAATTAACCAAAAAAATTAGCATGTTGCTAAAATATTAGGTAAATTACATTTTATTTTAGAAAATTACTATAAAAGATGAGAACAGCCCATGAATACATAAAGACAAATTCTTGCTCCTAATCTACTTAAAATTTTGAAATCTGAAAACTTTCTCATTCATTTCCAATGGGACATATTTTGTTCAATATTTCAAAAACTATAAAGTTTATGAATATCAAAAGATAACCGAAATCGCTGAAAGTTTGAAAAACTCATAAAAAAGTAACTTTTGTTTCCAAAATGGCAGCTTTTCTGTTCAATCTCCATAGCAACCATTTTATATTTGGGTCTCCTGGGGCTGATACCTACTAGAAATGTAACTGTTAGAAGTATCAGCAAAAGTAACATTTTTGTATTTCCTTAGCAACAGATGATTTTTTGGTAACCACATTCCTAATGCATTCCTGTCATTTGTCATGTTGTTCCGTTCATAATCAGTCAACGTTTCGTGTGTTAAATTTTCACGATATGTCAGTAAAAATAGTTCAAGCAACAGAAGAGCGCCATATTTGTAACCAGCCACGCTAACGCCGTTCAAAGTCTGCAAACTGTTACACCAAAGGTGTTTTAAAGAGTTAAGCAGAGATAGATTAAAACCAAATTCAAGATGGCTGCCTCGTCCAGAGGTCAAAGGTCGACCAAACTTCAGTTGTGGTTGTGGACTTAACCTGCCGGTACTTTTGGGAAATTTCATGAACAGAAATCTTTTTCAAGATAGAGTAAAAACACCTGTTCTGGTTACATTTTTTGTTTTTGGTTTTGTTTTGCCCTTATTTTTGGGGGTTGTGGTTAAAAAGTCATTTTCTTCCAGTATTAGGTTTGTACAAATCATGTATTCATCACTAACAAGCAGGAAAAATGATGAGTTTATTGTTAAAACCTACACTTCTAATTAAGTAAGAAACATGTTGAACTCAAACCTGTGATGTTTGAGTGTGAAGAGTGTATTAAAATATGCAGAATAAAATAAAAATAGCTGTCATCAACACTTCTTTAAATAAAGCCTTCATGTGGGTGATGTGACAGCTTCACTCAATGCAAACTTTTACAGACACATACATAATTGAAGGTTCATTTTCTGTTTTAATGGATTGAATGGTGTGATTTTCTCCAACAACATGTGACCTTTCAACCCTCCGGGATCCAATCTTCTGAGACTTTTTGTTTTACTTTTACTGATTAAAGCCCCTGTCACACTAGGCTGCGATTCTACGGAGTTCACACGGCGTTATGAAATTTCTCAGAACGCCATAGAAACGCAGGAAAATGAAGCGAAAATTGTTTCAATTTTCGCAAGATGGAGATGTCTCCGCGCTTTCACGGCGATGATGGCGTTCCTACGGCGCATCCGTGGCGTGCTGCTGCGTTCCCACAGAGTTTTACTTGGCGTTTCACTGCGTTGTCACGGTCGTGCTGGAGTCACACGCGCGCCAAGAGTTGTCACTGCGTGCCCATGGCGCGTGCACGGCGCGTGCACGGCGCAGGTGCCAGAGCGTCCCTATGACGTCACGGCAGCGTGTATATAGTCAGTCAAACCCGCACTGTTCCTGCCTGTTCCCCAAAGCATCATGACAGGAAAAAAAAAGTCAAGAGAGGGCTACGAAAAAGCAGCCCCCCAACCCCACGGAAGTGGAGCTGCTTCCGCCTGACTCTCCATCCCCATCAAGGTCAAGCAGCCCTTCCATCCAGGCACAAAAGACGATGACGGACCTGACTCCTGCTGAGGAGGACGATATGGCTATCTCTATATGATATCTCCGTGCAAGCGCCCCTGTCTACAGCTGCGTCCTTGTGGCGATTATGTGCGTCCTGAGTGCGCGCCGACGGCACTGCTGTGGCGCTCTCGGCGTTCTCAGTGCGCTGCTACGGTGCTGCCACGGCGCGCACATCAGAACCCATGAACACGCCGAGCCACGGCGCGCACTTTGTGCATGCACAAAGTGCGCGCCGTGGCTCGGCGTCCATGGAGACACCACGGCGTCCATGGAGATGTCACAGCGATGCTACGGCGCTCATGGCGACCTTACTGCGTTCACCTCAGCGTTCTGCATTTTTTGATGGACGCCGCGCGATCGCAGCGAGAACGCTGCCCTGGTGTGACAGGGGTTTTAGATGTTTATTTTAACAGAAATGCATTTAAAAAATGTCTTTCCTTTTTTTTAATTTGAATGAATCTGTCCAAAATCAAATACATTTTGACATTCTTCTGTTAATACATTTTAATCAAAGAAGTATTTATTTTACAAAAATTCTCTAAATTCTGTTTTTGTTCATCTTAAAAATGAATCTACATGAAAAGTTTTGCTTCATTTATGTTTTAAAATCTCAAAATGAAGGATTTAGAATAGAATCAAAGCGGTTTTGTGCTTTCAAATTGATAAAGATAATCTATCACAAACTTTCAGATATCTACAGTTTTTGTCTTTTAAATCTACATGCATCTAAAAATGATTTAGAGTTTAACATCGGTTTCATATAGATTTAAAGCTAAACGAGTGTCTTAATTCATGTATTTAGCTAATGTTCCTGAATCACATTTAAAAAAAAGAATTTATTTCCCCAAATTATAAGTCTAGCTTTTCCCAGAAACACCAGGGGTCCCCAAACATTTTCTTAAGAGGGCCACATAACTGTTTTCTCCTCTGATGGGGGGCCGGGTCTGTTTGTAGGACAACAGAAAAAGTGAAACAATCAGCCTGAATGAAGAACTTTTACAGTTTTCAAGAAACCCACTCATAGCTAAATCTAAAATAATTCACTACTGTAATCTTCATAGAAAAAAATACTACAAAAAACGTAGAAACTAGCATTACCTGCGATTATTCTAGTGTTAATGCTGTAACTAAATGTGGCCGCCTAATATGCTAATAGATTCAAACGCTGAAGCTGATAAAATATTAGCTAAATGCCTAATTAGCCTAAAAAACTAAAAGGAAAACTTAAGTTAACCAAAACAGCTATGTAGCTGCTAGTAAAATGGTAAAATGTCTAATTTAGCCAAAACAGCTAGCATGTAGCTGCTAGTAAAATGGTAAAATGTCTAATTTAGCCAAAACAGCTAGCATGTAGCTGCTAGTAAAATGGTAAAATGTCTAATTTAGCCAAAACAGCTAGCATGTAGCTGCTAGTAAAATGGTAAAATGTCTAATTTAGCAAAAACAGCTAGCATGTAGCTGCTAGTAAAATGATAAAATGTCTAATTTAGCCAAAACAGCTAGCATGTAGCTGCTAGTAAAATGGTAAAATGTCTAATTTAGCTAAAACAGCTATTACGAGGCTAAAATATTAGCTAAACTCTAAATAAGCATTACAAACTGATTAAAAAAAAGCCTAAATTAGCGTAAAAAGCTAGCATGTAGCTGAAATAGTCGCCAAACTCCAAAACAGATTATTCTTTTTATTTTGTAACACATTTTTCTTAATTTAATTTAATGTTTTTACCTCAGATCCCTAGACAAACAAGTCTTATTTGTCATTTAACTAATATTTTAGCAAACTATCAGCATTTTCCGCTGCTAGCTTTAGCATTTTTAAGCTGTTCGCTCCAGCATCTTTAAAGGCCAAATTCAGCTCACATCACAGGTAATGTTAAATATCCAGTTATCTTTACTTTTTACGACAATCATAGATGTTTTACAGACCCACTGCTGCTTTTAACATGTTCTTGAAGCATTTTTCTCTTGATGGATATGTAGAAAGAAAATTGAGGCTTAAAGATGCATTTCTGATGATTTCATTGTTGTGATTTAAGAGCAGATAAAAAACAAACATTGTTTGTTTGACGTCATCCACTTACAGACAAATAGATCCGTGAACGTCTTTGTTTTCCTCCTCTGAGCTGGAATGTGGATCAGAACTGTTGCTCTGCTAATGTTAGGTAGGGGATGTGAGGGGCTGTAACCTAGTGGTAAGGATGTAAACAGAGAACTCTCAGCAACGGGGATGGGAAGGGGGCGATTGATTAGCTTTAATGATGCTAAAAGTCTATGTAGCTTGAATTCATGGCACAGGTTGATTGACAGGGTCGACAGCCAATCAGGACGCAGAACACAATGTACTGATGAAATAACAGTCAAAGCGACTGAACAGAGACCGCACAGAACACTGTGAACAATCACTGTGACAGAAAAAGCAGAAAAGGTCAAGTGAAAACTGTATTTATGGAGATTTATGATGGTTTTTACTAGTTTGTCCTCCAAAGTGTCTCTTTAACTGCACATTTATTTTTCCAATCCTGCAAATATTTAGCGACTCTTATTAATCATTGAAGGTTTTGCTGGATTTTTTTTCATGAGAGTTTAAATATCCAACCATGCAATGATTCATCTTTTCATAAACACATCGGAATCACCTTTTCTTTTCATCTTTGGTAGTCCGGAGACGTGAGATGATGATGATGAGGAAGAGTTTCACCTCCTTGTTTTCTAGAAGCTCTGCTGACCGTAGATCCGCCTGAGCAGCAGACCTGTGTGTGTTTGTGTGTTTGTTTGTTTGTTTGTAAAGGTGACGGCAGCCTCCGAGCGTCAGACCCATCATCTGATGTTTTTATCTGACATTGTCTTCCAGAAAGGTCGCCCTTCTCCGCGCTCAGACTTCAAACAGACGCCATCAAAACGCCGCGATGGTCCGACTGAAGCTGCAGATCCAGATGTGAAGCCCGGAAACATCAGCGTCCCTCACACACTGAAGCTGAAGTCTTTGTCACTAAAGTTGCCTCATTTTTAAAGGGATTTGACGCTTTAGAGCTTTTACTATAAAAACATGAAGTTTAAGTTTTGGTCAAAGAAAAAAATAGACTTGTTTGAACAAGACCGACACTAACGTTCAAAAATTGTCTTTAGAAAATGAACACCAATCCTGAAAACATCTCAGACATGTTCATAAAGAAGAAACTTTTCTTAACTTTTAGAATAAAACTGCTCTAAAAATCACAAATATTGACATTATTTTGACTTCTAAACTACTCTCTGAATGCATTACAGCCAGAAATATCCTTCATACTTTATTTTAATGATTGTTTTTACTTCTAAATGTCCGTATCTTAATACAAATGTGCTTTTTTAATTAAAAAACTTTCTATGAAATTCATTTCAAAGAATATTCGTCTTAATAATCCAAACATGATGATACTACTGCTGTTTATTCGGTCTAAAATTGGTTAGTAATTTAGAGAAATTATGTTTGTTTTTTTATTAATTTAAACAAACAACAGCTGCAGGCTGCAAACAAACTTTATATTATCAGTTTCAACATGTTTCTCTCTTAAATGCCATCCTCTATGAAGTTATGTAGCTCTGCTGATGATATTTATGAGAAAACGTGACGATGAAAAGCAGATTTAGATCAAATATTAAATTTTTTTGTTTGTTTTTTGGTTTATTTTGCTGCTGGTTTGAACAAAAAAAAAAAAAAAAACACCTGATGAACAAATAATGAAAAATATTTTAGACCTTAAAGTTTCATCTTAGAGAATTAGGGGGAAAAATAATATTTGGGTTTTGTTGAGTTCATCAGTCAAACATTACTTAAAAAAATGAAAATAACAAAGTCTCAATTAAAGCTAGTTTTAAAAATAAAGTTTTGTTTTGATTTATTTGCAGATTATATCAGTGAAAGTCTAATCAGACGAGCTGCAGGTTTTTCTAAACTCTTTGTTTTCGTTCCTTTTAATGACAAACTAAGAGGTTTTCAACCCAAGTAGGGCTGCCACGATTAGTCGACTAATCGATGACTAATCGACTATTAAAATAATCGACGACTAGTTTAATAGTCGATTAGTCGTTACTTTATATTGTATGAAGTCAGATTGTAGTAAAGTTGAAAGCTATAATGACATTCTGCTAGCTTTTTGGAATTAATATAGGATTTTTGTTTTTTTTAAGGCTAATGTGGAATTTAGCTAATATTTCAGCAGCATCGCTAGCTATTTAGGCTAACTTAGCTTTTTTACGTTTTTTTTAGGCAATTTGAGTTTAGCTTATATTTCAGCCTATATGCTAGCTGTTTTGGCTAGTATAGTATTTTTCCATTTTTTAAGGCTAATTTGGAGTTTAGCTAATATTTCAGCAGCATGCTAGCTATTTCGGCTAACTTTAGCTTTTTTAAGTTTTTTTAGGCAATTTTTTGAGTTTAGCTTATATTTCAGCTATATGCTAGCTGTTTTGGCTAATATAGGATTTTTTCCGTTTTTTTAAGGCTAATGTGGAATTTAGCTAATATTTCAGCAGCATGCTAGCTATTTCGGCTAACTTTAGCTTTTTTACGTTTTTTAGGGAACTTTTGAGTTTAGCTTATATTTCAGCTATATGCTAGCTGTTTTGGCTAATATAGTATTTTTCCATTTTTTTAAGGCTATTTTGGAGTTTAGCTAATATTTCAGCAGCATGCTAGCTATTTTGGTTAACTTAAGCTTTTTTAAGTTTTTTTAGGCAATTTTTGAGTTTAGCTTATATTTCAGCTATATGCTAGCTGTTTTGGCTAATATAGGATTTTTTCGTTTTTTTAAGGCTAATGTGGAATTTAGCTAATATTTCAGCAGCATGCTAGCTATTTCGGCTAACTTTAGCTTTTTTACGTTTTTTAGGGAACTTTTGAGTTTAACTTATATTCAGCTATATGCTAGCTGTTTTGGCTAATATAGTATTTTTCCATTTTTTTTAAGGCTAATTTGGAGTTTAGCTAATATTTCAGCAGCATGCTAGCTATTTTGGTTAACTTAAGCTTTTTTACGTTTTTTTAGGCAATTTTTGAGTTTAGCTTATATTTCAGCTATATGCTAGCTGTTTTGGCTAATATAGGATTTTTTCGTTTTTTTTAGGCTAATGTGGAATTTAGCTAATATTTCAGCAGCATGCTAGCTATTTAGGCTAACTTTGCCTCTTTTTATTTTTTTGGCTAATTTGGCATTTAACTAATATTTCAGCTGGTTATCAACTTCAGCATCTTTACATCCACTTTGGCCATGAACAGATTAGTCGACTAATCGGAAAAAATAATCGGTGATTAGTCGACTATTAAAATAATCGTTTGTGGCAGCCCTAAACCCAAGTTACATCATTTCTCAGGGAAAGTTAAGCAAAAAGTTAAGAAGAAAAACACACAAATGAGGGAGAAAGATGAGCAGTAAAGGGTAAATAAACACCAACAATTCAGATGGATTCAAAATGAAATGGAAAAAAGAGGAAAATAGAAGTAAAGCTTCTCAAAAATACATTTTAAAGTGTTCTTTTTCATCTTTAACTTTAAATGCTATTCAGAGTAAATAAAACACCCTCAGAGGCTCAAACAGACTTTCCCTACAAACGCACATATTGATCAATAACACCTGGTTATTACGCGTGCAGCATCGCGGGCGCCACAGCCATTCGTTTCCTCCCCGCCCACACACCTGTCACACACCTCATTGGGAAGCAAACAGAACCAGAGCCGCGCGGACTCTAACGGGCCCGCACTTCATCATCTGCTGCTTTCCCGCCTCGGAAGCTCATAAAATGTGGAGGGGGTGTGCTGGTCAGTGAGGGGGGGTAAAACCAAAGGAACCGGTTTCAGGTGAGAGCAAAGCATTCTGGGTCTTTCAGGGACAGCTGTCAAAATCAGCTCCAAATCTGACAAGTGAATTCTTACTTTTAGGGAAACAGTGAGAAAAGCTGAAAGGTTTGTTGTGCTTGACAGCAGGAGAGGACGCGGCGCTCTCCTCCGGCAGGAGGGAAGCCCTGAACCATCACTGCTAGCATCGCTAATGCATGAAAATGTGGAGGAAATCAGCATTCTGCGCTCGGCCACAAGCTGTTCTGGGGCAGCTGTTCAGACATAATGAATGTGTTCAAGACCTGATTTTATGTAAAGGGAATGCAGAGCAAAAAATGAAGTTCACTTGACCTCAATATATCCCCCCCTCGCTGCTGAAAATTGCTTTTGCTTTGCTCCTTCCACTTGATATCTTTTTGCCAATCACAAAGAGTCACAAAGAGCCAGCCAGTGTCCTCTGTGTCTGTGCACCGTCAGCGCGGCGGCGGCGGCGGCTAAGATTGTGCTTAAGAGCGCCGTGCACATGTGCCAGCTCAGCAGCTGTCACCTGAAATTGTGGGGGGGGGGAGCAGAGTATGAAAGGAAGTCTTTTTTTTTGACACTTTTCAAGTTGCTAGAAAGGCAAAACACCACTAAAACCCGGCGGGAAAACAAACCCGGCTCTGGAAAAACCACAGCTTTTGTCGGGAAACCGAGCATGCAGATATGCAAATGAGGACGGGCGCATTCACTGCAGGACGAGTACGAAGCAAGACTTGGTTTTATTTTACTGTTAAAAAACTAATCTGATCAACTAGCTCCCTCTGTAGGGTGGCTGGGGGCTCCCTTAGAGATATGCTGAGAAGATTGATCACTCAGAGAAGAGCCACGGCTCCTCCACATTGATTGGAACCAAAACTTAAGGCTCAGGATCTGGTCTGGATACCTCCCAGATCCTTATCTGGGGAGCTCTTCCTGGAACATCCCACTATAGTTGGAGGCCCCGGGGAAGATCCATGGCCCAGGACTTGGGAACGCCTCGGGGTCCCCCCAGAGGAGCTGGAGGAGGTAATTGCCAGCTCAAAAGATGGATCAGAGAGCAGTGCCTGGTCATCCTTCCAGGGTTTGCTTTTGGTGAAGAACGAAGAACAACACATGAACTGCACTGCACCAAAACAGATAGAGAACTCAATAGAAACAATAATAAAGGATAGAGAAGTAAATGAGAATAGACGTCAAACAAAACAATTCACCGATCAAACCATGAATCTCACCAGTTTTATATATATATATATATATATATATATATATATAATTTTACTGGATGTATGAAGTCTCAAATTGTATCCAATCACCATCACTTACACATTTATAAAAAGAGAGAATCAACAGAACTCTCTTTTTCTTTGGTCATCTTCCTGATTATCTTCAATAGTTAGCTACACATGAACATCTCTGTGTCTCACTGTCCCGCCAGAGCAGCTGGAGGAAGTAGCCGAGCAGAGGGAAGTCTGGGTAACTTTGGTTCGACTGCTGCCGCCGCGACCCGGTCACGAATGAGTGGAAAAACGATACATGGATTGTTCTCATTTAACATCAAATCCGTGACTTGGTTGAGACAAAATCATGACTTTGACCAAATCGTTATAATTGTTAAAAAGTACAAATAAAATGTCATAAATCATAAAAGATCATATCAAAAGACACAGCACTTTATATGTGATTTAAATGAAAATTATTTTTGAAAAAATACATAATTTCCACTGACAAAAACTATGCACTTTAACACGTGATCTGGAGGTGTTACAACGATTTCAAAAAATGTCTGCTTACATGATCAATATGTACTTCATCTTTGTCATTCCGTTCATTGATACCTTTGGGTTTTTGTAATAACCTGAATCTGAGTTGGCTTTGAACCGGATAATAATATTTATGTCAAGAAAATCAAAAAAACAAGTTTAGTAAAGGAAAAAAACATTTTTTTTGGATCATAGATTGATTCTAATGTCACTTCCTCTCAGTCACTCCCATTCATTTAGTGTCTGACTCAGCCCCCCCTCCCCCCAGTTGAAAAATGTCTGATCCATTCTCATCAAAAACATTTCTGATCATGCTTTGTAAGCATTTTTTAAAGAACGTTGGAGTTTTAGAGTTTTAAGAGTCTAAACATTGAGGTTTTTTTTAAATCCAGGACAATCCAGACTGCAAACTTTTCATGAGGACTGTCACTTTTTCTGGTTTGATCCACAATAAAGACCTGCTCTGGATCATAATTATCCTCCGCGATTATCAGGATATTTCCGAGCTGCTTCTGGGTCAGCTGATGCCATTTCTCCATGCAGGATCGCTGCGAGTGCGTGCGCCTGTGTGTATATACGAATTTCCCAACCTACTAAAATATATATCTATCCACCTTATTCCTGGGGCTGCTGATGTAAAACGGGTCATGGGTGCAACTTCCGGTATAGCAACCGGAAGTCACACAGCGCTATTTGTTTCCATTGAAAGTTGGCGGTTTTGTTAGCTTTAGCGGTGTATAGAAACTTTAGAAGCGTGTTTTACTTAATTCCTCAAAAGTTTCAAAAAGGGCTTTGCGCAGCTCATGGTTGTTCTAACAAAAAGCTCGTTGGCCACGTGAAAATCCAAGATGGCGGCCATTTTTCAAGATGGCCGCCGTGTGTTGTTGTTAATTATTGGTTGAGGTGAAATAATGAATGAAGTTTGTGGTTTTTATTCATCAAACGCAGCAGTTTGGATAAAAAATAGTTTGTGGAAAAGTCATTTGAGTCACAGCAACTGTTTCAAGGGGTGTATCCAAGATGGCGTCCAAAATGGCCGCCACAAAAGAGGAAATATTCAATAACTCAGCAACTTATTAAGATAGAGATGTACTTTTTTGACCATGTCCCCTTTTTTTCTTTTTTTTTATATGGTCATAGTCTATTTGGCATTCACAATGACCACCAGTTGCCAAACTGATTAAAATATGGAAATATCAGACAAAGAAAAGGAAGCTTCGCTTGTTGGAGAATATTTCCGATGCCACCCGAGATCATAAGAATGATACAATGTCGCTATGCAAATTCAAGGACGTTGTCTAGTAAAGAAAAAAAATGAAATAAAAGCATAGAATGGTGATTGAGTACACGTATCAAGTGAACACAACCTTGGCTGAATTTAAGAAATTGAAGACGAGCATGTCACATCATTTTTACTACATATGCATAAACTTGCTGGAGATGACAATCAGCATCAATTTCTGGAATGCTAGAATAGTATCTCTACCAGATCTATGAGCCTCAAGTTCTGGAAGTTCAGCTAGCAATTTGTCCTTCAGTCTACTAGAATTTACAGTTGGTGAGTCCACACCAAACTGTGCCAGGCGCTTTTCATACATATCATAGATTTCTTTCTTTGCTTAAAGATATCTAAAACCTTAAGGAAAAACAAGTAGAAATAAACACAAAATGAACTTATAAGGGCAAAAAAATACCATAAGAGATGAATATTTGTGAAAACATTGTGCAATAGACGAAAAATGTCAGTTTCGAGGCGGCCATCTTGAAAAACAGCCGCCATCTTGAATTTTTGCGTGGCCAACGAGCTTTCCTGAAAGACATGGTTTTGAAGAGTATGGATGCCAATTTTTATGCTTGTGTCACCCACGGAGCAATTCTTATGAAATATGCAATATCCGCTGCACTAAATGTAGAAGCTGTAAATATCGAGCACCTGTGGAAACAACTACATGTCTGGTGTGAACTGGAGCGGATTCCACGCGTGAACCTGCATTTGGTGACTTAGATGTGAATTTTTTTTTTAAAAAAGCTTATGCACAGAATGGTAGCTTGGGCTCTTCAAACCCATTTAAATGCCTAAGAGCTGCAGGACTGACCTCCGCGTGACCATTTCAGCTTAGTGGAGACGGACAGATGTAATTATGAATCCAGCTTTACCAAAACCAGAGAGTTACTTTACCATTGAATGTTAACAAAGAAGATGTGGATGACTATACCTCCATTAAGAAATCCCTCTTTGAGCAGAGCTGAGCAGCTAAAAGCCAAACTCGTACTGAAGAGCGGAAGGCTCAACAACACTTTTGCCCTGAAATGATGAATGTGAGTTTTTACGTCTCTACAGGAGGATGGATGGAGGGATTATATGAGAAGACGAGCCAGGACGACCTGCTCCAAGAGTCTGAAACACGCCGAGGTGGCTGGACTTTAGAGCGGGACTGCGCAGCTGCAAGACGAATGGCGTTCCACCTGCCAAAGCGCGGCACCTGCTCTGGCTGAGTGCTGAGGGAAGCAGCTTCAAGCTCTGAAGGATGAGCGCCTCCGTCTCCACTGCGGACCGCCTAATGTCCCACTTCCAGCAGTCCAAGTCTCAGACGGAGAACGGGTCTCCACACGAATCCTCTTCATCTTTTAGAGTTCTAATCAAACTGTCACTGATAGCATCACTGTGGTGTTCAATCTATCTTTATTTAAAGAGCTCTTTTACAACCACAGCAGCAAAAGTGTCACACAACTTTAAAAGCTCACCAACAGGAAGAGGAAATAAAGATTGTAAAATATAACAGAATTTAAAATAATCAGAAACGTTCATGCGCGTCTGTCTGTCTGCAGGGTTTAGATTGGGCAGAAAAACAGCCCAATTTGTGTGGAAATTCCCCAATCTGGCAACATTGTGTGTCTGTAAACATGACTCCACCTCCACACCTTGTTTACTCATTTTATCTGTGACTTTAAAAATTTATTACTGCCTTTATCACTGCTGTTGTAGTCTTCTGTAATATATATTTGCGGTGCTGTTATACTTATTTTTGCTTTGTTTTTTCAAATGTTGCACTATTTACTGTTTTCTTATATAATGGTAATGGTAATATAATGGTAATATAATGGTATTATGCCATTATTAATATGCATGTTGGATAGTTGATGTTTCTTAAGAACAGATTGCTTTAAGTAGATAATAAACATTATTATGTGCTGAAAATATCAGTTGTGTTTTTATTATAAACTTAATTAAAACAAAAATGGAGTATTTCTGAGATGATTATAATAAAACATTTTAAGTTAAAAGTATCTGTATTAATACTGGACGACCTGTTAGCCCTGTAGTAACTTGGAATTGGGTTGATAGCCAAATTTACAGTGTTGTTCACAATAACCACATTGAAGATTTAAAGGTAGTTATCTGGATCCCACTCATGAAATGATTTAGGAATAGTGTGGGTTACAGACTACATTAGAGGCAAATCCCCTTTAGTCCACACATGAAGAAAACATTTAGGGCCAGACACTCTGCGTCCATCAATTCAGCCTATATGAACCATATGAGGTCCATGTTGAAATGTTCACTGGGGTGGGATCCATTTTTTTACCCTCAGTGACTGGAGGGATGAGGCATGCTGGGAAACTGCATCAAATATGAACGGAACTCTGGGTATTATGATCTGGACAACCAGAAACTGTGAGGTTATAGGAGGATAAAGACGTGACTCTCATGTAATGATGCATCAAAAGCAAAAGAAAATCACTTCCAAATCTTAAATACTACTTATCTAACTAATGATTAACCTCAGAGTAAATTCAATTTTGACACAAACACGTGCACTTTTTGAAACAGTTGAGTACCTTTTTAAATAAAAAATTTTCTGGTTTGATTTTAGTGAACATGTAAAATGATTTAATGCCCCTCTAAAATTTACAAACTATTAGATTTAGTCTACTAACAGAACAAAAGAGGAATTTGGTATTACTAATGCTTTAAAAATATTTGTTTGAAAGTGCTCCCAGTTTTTGTTGGTTTTGGACTTACGTTAAAATAACATAAAACATCCAAAGCCCATGTCTTAGTTGGTTTATTTTTTTAATTTCTGAAATATTGCAATCAACCTGAATTTGCAAAATTAATGTATGAGTAACTGTAGGCTTTTTAGTAACACATATTCCTATAATTTTAAGAAGATGTTTATTTATAGTCTACATTTATATTTTGCTCTTGTACGACGTTGTTTACTGTTATTTTTTTCTCTTATTCTAATTTGAAATCTTGTTTATGTTTACTGCTTTGTTCTAAGCCATTTATAATCAATACTAATTGTATTTTTGAGATATGTTCATGCTTTATGGTTGAAATATTTTGTCAAATAAAAAAAAAACTCTCTAGTAATGATGGTGAGTACATTAATGTCCAGGAAATATCAAAGACAAATCCCCAGAGCAACATTTCTCCGATTGTGGATAAACTGGTAAAAATGTTTTTAAAATGCTTAGATTCACTTTTTGTGATTATTTATTTAATCTAATTATTCTTTTTTTATTCTGACTTAATAATATTTGAGAAAAGCCACATTTTGAGTTATTGTCATTGAACTGAGTGACATTGTGGTGCAGCAAAAGATCAAAATACAATTTAAAAAGTGGATTTATAAAGTTTTTTTTTATTATGACAGACTTCAAATCGGGGTATTCTTTAATATCAAGTAATTAAAAAACAAAACCAAAAGAAAAAAAGAAAAAAAAGAAAAATCAGTCTTGGAGTGCTCTATTTTAAACCATCAATAATTATTATGAAAGTGTTTATTGACCACAAACCTGTTTTTGATTGTGTGATACAAATGTTGACATATTTTATTTCACACTTCTTCATAAATGCGAGACAGTAGAAAAGACACGAGTGATTCTGTAAAATTATTAGTACAGCTTTCCCTGTGTTTCGCGGGGGTTTGCGACCGGAAACCTCCGCGAATCCGCGAATACAGACAACCCCCGTCTCTAACTTCCTGCCCCACCCCCACTGCTATGGAATGGCCGTGTGGATCATGCTCTGTAAACATTTGTGAAATAACGTTAGAGTATTGCTCAGTAAGAGTGTTTTTAATCCAGAACAGCAGACTTTTAACTTTTAATGACGACTGTTCTCTGGCTCTGTGTTCCTTCATAAACCGCGTGCTTCCTCCTTCATCAGTTAGGTGCGAGAGGGAGATTTTTACTCAAAATTTGCCAGTTTCACCCATCATAAACACCTGCTCTGGATGATAATTGAGTCGCGTGACTAAAAAAATTTGCAAATGCATGAAAGCACAAATAAAGAGGCGCGAATAAGTGGAGAAACACTGTACTTTATACTTGTTAAACGGTTCTAACAAAATGGAAGTACCAATAATTGATTTCTTATGTATTTCTTTAGAAAGTGACAATGGTATAAAGCGGAATAAGTCTCCTATTAGAAATAAATGAATTTTTCAGATGTAACAATCTGTGGCAATCAGGCAGTTTCAGCTTCATTTAATGTCTGATAACAGAGACCTTGTTATCCCTTACATTAAAGATAATAGCTGTAGATTAATGCAATTAAAAAAGCACTAATAAATCTGTAATTAATGAATTAATTGCGATTAATGTGATAATTTGACACCCTTGAAAAGCTTCATTATTCAGAGCGATAGCTTTAGTTTTTTACCACAAAATGTTGTAGATTTTGTTCATTTTAAATTGAAACATTTCTTAATTTTGATCATTCAACTCAAATATTAACAAATACCTAATTTTAATAATTTTAAAACTTGTTTATATATTTGAATATTTAATTTTGTGTGGGAAAGTGTGAACCTCACAGATGAATAGAAACTAATTTGCTCTGCTGCGTTTCTTAACACTTATAAAGCTAAATAATTCAAATTAAAGCTAGCATGTATACGGGCAATCTAATCTCAACATCACAATTACATTACAGCGATTATACAAAAACCTTTTAGATCAAGTTTTAGATCTATACTTATGTAGGGCTAAAAATGATTAATAATCTGTTGTAATTAATGGCAGCATAACAGGTTTTTCCTGCTTAGATGTTTCTTTCCCGGTAAAAGTGCGCTCTGACAGGATGTTTCCTCTTTAATTGGATAAAGAGCAGAAAGGTCTGAAGTGCTAGAAATGAAAAGCTGACACCTGATGAGATAATAGTCTTTCCTTTCCAGCGTCTAACAAGCACGGGGGCGCAGACACTCATTTATGCAATTTTACATTTTAATTAATGGAAAGAACCTCAACCCCACATCATTAATTAGTGGATGAATCTTTTACTTCATCTGTGGCTCAAAAAGAGGAAAATAAACACAGCCATGGCTGGAGCAGAGATGATGCTAAATTCTGTAATTAGTCATTTATTAAAAGGTTTCAAGAACCTTGAAATATTTCTGCCTCCACATCCACACACTGACTGCTGATTTTGGAGATACAGACGTTCGCTTCGGTCTCCTCTGAAAGCACCGATCGTGTCAGAACACAATCCAACAGCACCTGCTGTCAGCTTCCTCAGGTATTGTGCGGCCTAACAAAGCTGCGTTACCATTGTGGCGCAGACTCCAAGAGTAATTACATTCTGGTTCATTCAATCCCTATCTCCATACAAGCCCGGCTCAAAGCCCATTGTGGGCTCGCCAGGCGGAACAAAAGCCCAACCCTTCACAGTTCTGGTGCTCATAAGGAGACGGTGACCCATCGTTGCATAAACATCATAGGACCTGCAGCGGGGCTTTAAAAGTCTGGAGTCCTCCTTTACCGTTTGAGTTGTTCCTCTTCACATGTGAACTGACAGGGTTCAGGTCGGTATCTGTGCTGCTTCCTTTCATTCTGAATCTGTGTGTGCTTCAGACTAAAAGCCCATTCATGACCTCCCATCCAAAAAGGCGTTCAGAAACCTGCTGTGTGGGAGGAGCTACTGTCAGAAGTTCGTTACAGCAGAAGACACAGATTACAATCAGGTCCAATTTATTTATCTTGAAGAGTTCTACTAAAACATGGGTAACCACGTCTTCATTTCTGGTTCATTCAGAGAGTTTCACCATCATCTGATGGACGCTTTCAGCGGTACTTCTGTCTCTCTGGGATCCAGTTTGATGACTTTAATGACTGTACTGCAATGGTCCAAGGAGTGAGAAAATAAGAATAAAATGAATTGACATTTTTCTTACTGTCTCCAAACAAATAAAAACATATAGTAAAGAATCAGGAGGAGAGTGATCAGATTTTGACCTCTACTCACTGATAACATCAGGAACTCGGGTTAAAGTTACAGTAAGTTCCTGATAGGTTGATACAATGGAAATTCTTTGCTAGTTTTCTTAAATTTCTCACCATAAAGAGCATTGCAGGACATCTCGACCGCGGTACTCTGCTTCAGGTTTGAACCACTCCGTAGGTTGAAAAGAATGGAAGCGGCCTCCATTGCATTTCACTTCAGCGGCAGACTGAGACATCCCCCGTGTAGAAACGAGCGCTACCGTAGATCATTCCTCTGCACAGCCATCAGACTGCACAACACTGTTGTTTAAATGTTTGAATTTATTTATTTATTTTAATAGGTTAATATGTGTATATAAAATTATTGTACAGTATTGTATTGTATAGTATATTATTGTATTGTATAGTATTGTATAGTTTTGTATTGTATTGTACTGTATTGTATTGTGCTGTATAGTTTTGTATAGTATTGTATAGTATATAGATTTTGTAGATAGGTGTGTATTACTCATATGTATATTTATGTTCATAGGAATATGTGTGTTTGTAAAATGTTTTAGATATATGGGTACCATGACAGATAAATTTATCCCTTGGGATATTAATAAAGTTCAATTCAATTCAGCACCCAGTGTGAACCTAGCATTAGCATTCTGGTAACGAGTTTGGGTACCAGGGTACTACATGTCACGGTACTGGACCGGTTCTGTTTCGTAGCCCCGTGATTTAATGGGAACAGCCAGTACATCAAAAAAACGGCGAGTTGAGGACACCCAAAACATCCATAAAGTGACTGGAGGGGTCCTTGACCAAACATCAATATGAGACGAGTTTGGAATGAGAATGTGTTTATTTGGTAGTGGTGTTTGGATGGCATCTTTTTTAATTTACAGAATTACAAACCGCTACAAAATTGATTATGGAGGAAAAATTAGTAGCTACAATGTTTGATTAGACTTCTATGACATCAAGTTTTTCATATATTTGAATAAAGCTGGGAAAGAAAAAGCCTGGGGCAAGATTTAGCAGATTTCCACCGCTTTGACATTCACTCCGAACCTCTTCTTACAGTAGATACATGTGCTAGTAAAATGGTAAATGATGTATACTTGTATAGTGCTTTTCTACTTACCTCAAAGGGCTTTACAGTCAGAGACCCATTCACCCACTCATTCACACACTGGTGGCGGCTAGTAGAGACAGTCCGGTGTGAACGCCATACACTGAACGTGCTGCATGTCTGATGTGGACCTACCCTAGGGCTGTAAATGACAGAAAACATCGAAATTTCTTGTTTTTCAAATGTTATGCAAATGAAAAGTCTATAAAAAAGATGGAAAAAACACCAAAGTGGAGCAAACAAATCCACTAAACAGCAAACAGTAGAAATAAATCAAATTAAAAGGACCTTAAATGGAGTGAATGTCTTTCTCTGTCATAACTAATGTTATTTAAATACCCCGACCATAAAGGAGCAGAGAGCGTCTCAGACTGAAAATGCTCACCTCCTGACTGTTTGTCTCAGCCAACTTCTCAGATAAGGCGTAAATTGCAGTAAATTGAACTGTTAGGGCTCAGAAGACTGCTCCTAATGGATACGAGGGCGGCATGCGGCTCCCGCACATTTGCTGGAGAGCGCACAGATGCTACAGTGCAGCCTGAAGTAGCACACAAAGCACGGCACTTGTCTGCTCTGATGAGAGGCCTCATTTGGAGCTGCCATTAGAAGACATATGATTTATGGCTCTGCCTCCCCTTCAGAAACCGCAGCTTTCACTGCAGTGACACGGCGCTGTGGCCGCTCTGCCTCGGCGCCTGAGCGCCGCGCAGGCCCGTGCTCGCGCAGATCGATGCACGACACATGAAAAAGCCTTTTTAAATAAAGGCAATAACAGAACAAAGGATGGAAGGCCGGTTCTGTCCAGCTTTAGAAGACATTTTCACAAAAGGTCTAAGCGACGTTAGAGGATAAAAAGTTTTACTTTATCAGAACTTTGACTCAAAAATGTGTTTTTTTCTTTCCTATTTATCATATTTGAATAGAAAAAACCTTAAAAGTTTAGCTTCATAAAAACCTTCTTCTATTGTTGCCGGCAGCTCAACTCCCATAATCATAAAGAAACACAGAGAGGTAACAGAAATGTTTAGAAAATACATTTTAGTCTCTTTTAATGTTTCTGTTTCCAGACAAAAACCAGTAAACAGCTGCTCCTGCTGAAGCCGTCATTCATGTTAAAAACTGGCTGCTAAGAAATACATCAACAATTCAAACCCAGGTGTCAGAGTTTCTTAAAGTGAACAAAAAAATCTGCCAATGAGGAAAGAAAAATGGTCTTATCTGAATAAAACAATTCTTGTCACTAAGACATGTTTTCTGGAACTCTTGAAAAACTTTCTAATGACTAAAAAAGGAAAAACTCTGTCTTATAGCTACATTAGAAAACTGCTTCAATACAAAAAATTTCTAAATCAATCCAGTTCCTGGAATCCTCTTGAATAACCAATAAGTTTTGTTACCTTTCGACTTATCCCATTAGGGGTCGCCACAGAGAAACAGCTATGGAAGTTTTTTTATGTCATAATTCAAAGTATTATGCATTATTCAATTGACAATTCAGTTTGCAAATTCATCATGCAATTTGAAAATACATTTTTCAATTTGAAAATGTCATTTTAAAATATTGAATCATCAATTACAAAATGCATTGTTATTTGAATTATGACATAAAAAACCCATGGCAATATGCAATGCAATTGATTTAGTTTTTATTCAATATTTTGTTTTTTAAAACTCTAGTATTGAATTGTAAATTGCAAAATGTATTTTCATATTTAAAGCCTAATTTAAATCTTGAATTGTCAATTGTAAAATGCATTTCAAAATGAAAGGTCAAACTACATATTGAATTGCCAATTACAAATGCAATTGTCAATTGAATTATGACATCAAATGAAACCCCATTGAACTGGCCAATATGCAATGCAATTGATTTTGTATTTATTCAATATTTTATTAAAAAAAATTGTCATATTGAATTGTAAATTGCAAAATGTATTTTCATATTTAAAGCCTAATTTGAATATTGAATTGTCAATTGTAAAATGCATTTCAAAATGAAAGGTCAAACTGCATATTGAATTGCCAATTACAAAATGCATTGTCATTTGAATTATGACATCAAAAACCCATGGCAATATGCAATGCAATTGATTTTGTGTTTATTCAATATTTTATTTAAAAAAATTGTGATATTGAATTGTAAATTTTAATATTGAATTGTAAATTGCAAAATGAATTGTCATTTTGCATGCCTGAAATTAATAATGAATTGCAAATTGAAAAATGAATTTTCAAATTGCATGATGAATTTGCAAACTGAATTGTCAATTGAATAATGCAAAATACTTTGAATTATGACATTAAAAAACTTCCATAAACAGCACCCACTGCTTTGCATGAGAGATTTAGCAGAGTTGTTAAAAAGGAAGCCCTTCCTGATGCAACCCTGTCTTTGAAAGGGAACTTAGGGAACCTAGTTAGGCAGCAGCATCGAGGGTCCGCCTGAGGACCCAATCTGGACGGAGATCAGGACACCTTGAGATTGAACCCAGGTCTCGCGTGGTAGCCCCACACTTAGCCCACTGAGCCATCCATCCGTTACTGAGCAACTGATAAGTGGATCCATAAAAATAATGAGTGTGAAATGATAGAACTGTAAGTACATTGAGTAATGTGTTTGGAGCATTGGTTTTGAGATAAACAAGAATTGGTGGAAAAAGCTGAAAAGAACTTTTAAAATCATAGAAAAATAAATGTAATGTTAGTTTTTTCTAACTGTTTTTGTGTACCTGTACCATTTAAAAAAGAAAAAAATCAAAATACAAAGAAATCTTGAAAGAAAGAGTGATTTTACTGTCTTCAGATTCATTTTTTTTCCGTTTTGACATCTCTGTCAGCATTGTTGAATAAATATATATAACTCAGCAGCCTTCTGAAACCTTTGTCCTACGCTCCCATATGGGTTTTTGGGTTGTCTGGTTCTGTAGAGGGTCATGGATGCTAGTAATCAGAATAAACACCTGATCAGAATAAAAATGCATCAGAATACTCTGACCCGGTTAGACTAAGATCCAAATTCCTTAAGTTTGGTAATACTGATTGCTGATCATGTGGTCCATGTAAACACTGATTGTGAGTAATTGTTACGTCAAGCATTGAGGGTGTGGTTCTCCAGACGAGGCTTTGGAGCGTGAACAGGACCGGCTGAGTGCTCTGCATGAGTAAACCCTGTCTCTGAACACACTTTTTCTTTTATGAACCGGTAAGGGAGCTTTGCTAGAGTGTATGCAGGGCTTCAACGCCTGGTTCACACCAGACGCAGAGCGCCGCGGTCCTGCGTGGAAGGCTCACGCCGAACAGCAGATCGTTTCAGCCTCTGGTCAAGAGATCCGCGTCAATTCTGGCAGGAAGTTACATCAATATACAAGAGAAAATCCGGTTTATTTTCAAAATACAACCAATTTTTAACAATAAAACACAGCGATCAATAAATGCGATCATGTTTTTGAATCTTAAATGAACATACAAGCACAACAAACACAAAAAAACATTATAGTGGGCCGACTCCAGAGCGGGGGTTGGGCTGGGTTTTGGTCCTCTCTCTCTGGAGAGAGCAGGTGTCCGCGTGCGTTTCGCTCCGTGTTGCTTCGCGGCGCTTCCGCATCCAGAGTGAACCTAGCATGAATCCCAATCCGAATCTTCCCTTCTCTCTTCCCTTCATACAGCCCTTTCAAATGAAGAGTTACGAAAAAACACTGTCTCATATTTTGGGCGTCACTTTCATTCAATAATTGTCAGTCTGCTAGCTTTAGCGCAGAGCTTCCAACTGTTTTATAACTTTAAAAAGCTCATGCTACAACAAAAAGTCATTACTTATTTGAAGAAAAGAGCTTCTCAGTGCGACGCCGTTTAACTTAGTGATGGAAGAGTTTCTATCTCTCCTTCTGGAGGGTCAGAATTAAAAAAAGAAATATAATAATAAAAGCCCGCTCAGAAGATCATCTCACTCTATGCTGTAGCTTTGCTTAGAACTCTTCCAGTTCTTCTACAGATGTTTCTGCTTGTTAGAAACTTCTGTGCATGTCAAAATTATTTATTCTGAGTGAACATGAGGCATATGTAAAAAGATCAAGTTTTCAGGGTCTATGTACAGTTCTATTCTAATTCTCATTTTCTTATTCTTTAATGTTTGGTTGATATTATCTGACTTTTAGACCCACAGAGTTGAGATCAAACCAAAAACAGTAGATTCCATCATTCAAAGCACCCAGGACTTCCTGTCCCTCTGAATAAAAAACCTTAAAATCCAGTTTTAGTTCAGAGAAATGAAGACCACAAGCCCCTCCCATCTGTTTCTAATGTTTATTACTGAAGTTAAAGCACATACAGATCTGTTACGAAATGCATTCATTTTAATGAAGTAAATCCTTAGCAGGAAGTCAAGCAGAGGTTTTTAGTCTGCGGAACAAAAACAGCATCTTCAGGGAGGGTTTTCTGAACCCGTGTGGGCTTCAACACGGAAGACACGCTCTGCCTGAAACCGCCTTGTGGTTGGAAGTCGGGCGCCGACAGCGTCGTGATTCATCTGATGGAAATACAGAGCGTAATTTACATAAAGCAATAGCCTGGAAACAAAAGGGAGGGAGCGGCTTTTTTCTTAACATTAAGAGCATATTAGCCCATCTGTCAAATGTGGACCTGGCAAAAAAACAGGCTAGAAGTAGGAAATTTAAAAACACGAAATGGAAGTTCGAGCATGCAGGAACCCCCCCCCCCCCCCTCCTCACAGGGCAGCATAACTGCCCCAAAAATGCAGCAAAAAAGTGAAAACATTCAATGATTTCAGAAAATATTGACATTTTCAGAATTAAAATCAAACTAATGCACTTTAAGTTGTATGTGCATAAAGCGTAAAGATGCAAATCTGCAAAGAACCCCGTCGTGGAATCAATCCCACCCCCGTGGAGGGCAAATCTCTTCATCATCCACTTCATCAGCTTGATTGTCCTCACGAGGGTTTGCAGTTTGTGGGGTTTTTACAGAGAGAGGAGCGCTCGCCGACATCACCAGCCTGAGATCCAAACTGTCCCTTTCTGTGCGGGGGGCGGAGCTACAGCGGGAGGCAGTAGCATTTGCCCCCCATGTTTAGTTTTAAGTCTAATTTTAATGACAAATTAAGAAATAGTCTATAAAATTAATATTCTTGTTAACATTTTATTAATGACAATAAAAATGCCATTACCCCACACTTTAAAATGCTCTGTCCCTTTCTGTGTGAAAATTAGACAGCAGACCACACCTCTATTTCCTCAATATTTCAAAATAAAAGCTTCAATCCCAGGAAAATTATTAATTCTTGAAATCTCAATTTTGAAAAGCTTCTACAGAAACTTTTTTTTAAACATAAGAAAACTTGAATCTGAATTTAAATTAAACACAATATTAATAAAATGTTGTCATGGAAATCAAAAGTGTTACATGATTAAATTGTGTTACAAAGTATAAAAATCAACTGATTGTGGAAATTGTTTCTTCTGCATGCAGGGGTGAGTGAACCTTCTTACTTGTGGAGCAGATTTGTAGCAAAAACATGCCTTAGTCTTGATTAAAAATGACTTTAAAACAGAATATTTTGCAAATTGTGCTTTTCGTTCTTGTTTAGCGCCATTTTCAGCAATGTGTTGATAACTTTCAGGAAAAACAACTCAATCTCAGGGAAATGCTACATTCATGTGATGTTGGAATAATCAGAAAAATGACTTGGAAATCACACGTGAATATAAAAAAAAACAACACAATATGAATGCAGAATGACTTTCTGCACCTGAATAAAGATGGATTTACTGGTAGTGCTTGCGCCGCCTGTGAGGATTAACCTGAATTATACAGAGACGATGCACTTTAAGACTTAATTTCATTTAGGAGGTCTTTATTATTTCAACAGGTTAAAGTTCAAACTGATGTTAAGGTGAGATGTGGTTCAGATTTTAGAGTAAAATCATGGAGTGAATGGATTAATGAAGTAAAAAATGTATTTTATTTTGAAGTTTGAAACAAATTAAAAGTAAATTCATGGATTTACTTGGATAAACATTGAGTTTTCAAGGAAAGGCTTTGAATAAACTTCTGCCTATTCCTTATTGTATTGGTTGTTTGTTTAGACTCTGTAGTGTTAATGGTAAAAATGGAAAACTAAACCAATAAACATGAATTACGAGTAAAGTATGATACTAATAAAATCATGTATTCCAGTTTTTCAGGCCAGATAAAATCATATAAAAAGTAAGTTTTTTAAATCCTTTCCATCATTTGAAATGATTGGACCCCAATGACCAGAGGCAGAGAATGAGTAAATGAAGGCTTTATCTGGCTCAGGCAGGACGAAGAATCATGGGGGGGACAGCCTTCGGTCAGCAGGGGGGAGGAGAGAAGTTAGGAACGCAGGCAGGAGGAGTCGTGGAATCAGACAGGATTAACGTGGAACTCGTGAACGGTGGTCAACAGATGGCGCCACAGTGGAGGTGGAGGGGTGAGGTTGAGGGTGGTGCTTGAGGATCTCCTTTAGGCTGTCCAAGTAGAATGAGGGAATGGCAGGTCTCGTGGGTTGAAAGGTTCCGGTGCAGGGGGTTTCTCAGACAGATTCACAGGTCAGTCAGGATCAAGGGTTCTCAGGAACAGGGTCGTAGCTCCAATGAAGGCTTGAGACAAACTGACAGACTGCAGGGCAGCAGCTTCTAATAACGGGAGGTAAACGGGCGTCAGTCATCATCTGATGACTGTGTGGAAGAGGGAGGAGCACAGCCATGACATCATTCAGCATCTTCTAATCCAGGAATAAGCGCCATTTGTGGCCCTAAAGTTGCTAGTTATTTTTTTCCACAAAGTCACTATTTGCACGTATATCTCAACCCGAGCATCCAGTGCTGTATGAGGTTTCATTTGGGCTAAAAATGTGTCTTTGGTTCATTGTCATTATCAATGTCCACTGAACAAATGTATAGAACATGAGTTCATGACTAAGTAATATGATCTGCATGTCCACACTTCTTTGATGACAGTTTTCTATTAGCTTTGTGATGCTTCAGCTTTAGGCTTAAAACTTTGCAATTTCTATTGTTGTTGTCAGAAAAGTCCTTAGCAACTGTTGCTAGCGTCGTTAGCTCAAGTCGTTTCACAGAACATGCAAAAGATATTGCTTAGTAATACATAGACATGAGAAAAATATTCAAAAAACTTTTTCAGTAGACATATACCAAAGACATAGACTCAGCCAGACTCTGAGTTTGAGATCCACGTTATAATATAATCTATTCTCAAAGTGTACCCAGTGGTCTTTCAACTATGATTTTAGCCAAAATCTAAAAGCCTGTAACCTAGTTTCTGCAGAGCAGCAGCAGTTCAACAGTAGTGATGCTGTGTTCTCATTAGGCTTGGAAACACGCGATTCTACGAGTCTACGCAACCTGCGTACATGCGTGTACCTTCATGTATCCCTACACAAGTTTTGAGTCTACATACACAACACACCGTAATTGAACAGCCTGGACAGTTAAGATCTTCAACATTTCAAAGAACACATTCTTGAAAGCGGCACACATGACCGGTGTGTACGTGGTGTGGGCGGGACCTCTGCCGCAAAACAACCCTTAGCTGAGAGCTTTCTGTTTACATGCTCAAAGCTTACGCATTGATATAGCAACAACATAATAGCAGTCCTGACTCCTGGCTCTCATACGAATGGCTTTACCCGTAAACACCAGAGCTATCGTCAGCAACAGCAAAACAACAAACAACATTTGATCCACCATCTCTCTTTAATGTAATTCCAAAGGTTCTGATAGTGAAATGCAATACTTTACTCACTTTACCAAGTCAGAATTAGCTGGTTTATGTACTGTGTTACTGTGAAGTGTTGCATATAGGGCTGCCACGATTAGTCGACTAATCGATGACTAATCGACTATTAAAATAGTCAACAACTAATTTAATAGTCGATTAGTCGTTACTTTATAATATATGGAGTCAGGCTGTAGTGAAGTTGAAAGTTATAATGACATTCTGCTAGCTTTTTAGACTATTTTGGCATTTATTAAGGGTTTTCAGGCTATTTTGGAGTTTAGCTAATATTTTAGCTTCATGCTAGCTATTTTGGCTAATTTAGGCTTTTTCAGTTTTTTAGGCTAATTTGGAATTAAGTTAATATTTCAGCTACATATTAGCTCTTTTGGCTAATTTAGGATTTTTTCAGTTTTGTAGGTAAATTTGGAGTTTAGCTAATATTTCATTTACATGTTAGCTAGCTAATTCTAAATGTTTACAGTTTTTTAGGCTAATTTGGAGTTTTTCTATTATTCCAGCTACATGCTACCTATTTTGGCTAATTTGGAATTTTTACAGTTTTTTAGGGCTAATTTGGAGTTTAGCTAATATTTCAGCTATATGTTAGCTATTTTGGCTAATTTGGGATTTTTACAGTTTTGTAGGCTAATTTGGAGTTTTGCTATGTCTTCAGCTACATGCTAGCTATTTTGGCTAATTTGGGATTTTTACAGTTTTTTAGGCTAATTTGGAGTTTTGCTATGTCTTCAGCTACATGCTAGCTATTTTGGCTAATTTGGAATTTTTAGTTTTTTAGACTAATTTGGAGTTTAGCTAATATTTCAGCTATATGCTAGCGATTTTAGCTTATTTAGGATTTTTTGTATTAAAGCTAATCATATTTCAGATTTTCTTTACATCCACTTTGTCCATGATCCGATTAGTTGACTAATCGGAAAAATTAATCGATGATTAGTCGACTATTAAAATCATCGTTTGTGGCAGCCCTAGTTGCATATCACTGCAAGCTGCTTTTCTCTGCGACAACATTCGTTGGAATTACATTAGTCAGCGAGTTAAAGAGTTAAGACAAGAACTATACGGAAGTGCTATTTATTGTAAGCTGAATTTTTTTTAGAAAGACAGAAAGAAATCTAGAGAAAGGATCATGGAGAGGGGAGGGATGCAAGTTTCCATGACAACAGCATCCATCCATCCATCCATCTTCTTCCGCTTCATCCGGGACCGGGTCGCGGGGGCAGCAGTCTAAGCAAAGATGCCCAGACTTCCCTCTCCCCGGCCACTTCCTCCAGCTCCTCTGGGGGGACCCCGAGGCGTTCCCAGGCCAGGCGAGAAACATAGTCTCTCCAACGTGTCCTGGGTCTTCCCCGGGGCCTCCGCCCAGTGGGACATGCCCGGAACACCTCTCCAGGGAGGCGTCCAGGAGGCATCCGGACCAGATGCCCAAGCCACCTCAACTGGCTCCTCTCGATGCGGAGGAGTGACTGAACTCCTCACCCTATCTCTAAGGGAGCGCCCAGCCACCCTCCGGAGAAAACTCACTTCAGCCGCTTGTAGTCGGGATCTCGTTCTTTCGGTCACGACCCAGAGCTCATGACCACAGGTGAGAACTGGAACGAAGATCGACCGGTAAATCGAGAGCTTTGCTTTCTGGCTCAGCTCTCTTTTCACCACAACGGACCGGTACAGCGACCACAAAATGGCGGACGCCGCTCCAATCCGCCTGTCAATCTCACGCTCCGATCTTCCCTCACTCATGAACAAGACCCCAAGATATTTAAACTCCTCCCCCTGAGGCAGGAGCACTCCACCCACCGAGAGAGGGCAAACTACCTTTCTCCGATCCAGAACCATGGCCTCAGATTTAGCGGTGCTGACTCTCATCCCAGCCGCTTCACACTCGGCTGCAAACCGCTCCAATGCATGCTGGAGGTCCAACAGAACAACATCATCTGCAAAGAGCAGAGAGGAAATCCTGTGGTCCCCAAACCAGATCCCCTCCGGCCCCTGGCTGCGCCTAGAAATTCTGTCCATAAAGACTATGAACAGAACCGGTGATAAAGGGCAGCCCTGCCGGAGTCCAACATGCACCGGGAACAGGTCTGACTTACTGCCGGCCATGCGAACCAAGCTCCTGCTCCGGTCGTACAGAGACCGGACAGCCCTCAGTAAGGCTCCCCGGACCCCATACTCCCAGAGCACCCTCCACAGGACACCATGGGGAACGCGGTCGAACGCCTTCTCCAAATCCACGACAAATCCACGACAACAGGCTCTGCTTAATGCACCTTCAATGGATTGTTTTGGTCGAGGGCGTGTGCCCTTGGCTCGGGAGTCCCCGATTAGAGATTCTTGTTTAGGCGCAGGCATTATTAATTCGCTCCAAGATGGTTTCAACTTCAAGGGAGGCTTCGGTGTGATTCATGGCTAACAGAGCCTCAACCTCGGTCTCCAATCCGTTCAGTAGAACAGACTCCATCTGTATAATGCAATGACAACATGATACAAACACCATTTTCTCTGGTGAGCTGTTGTTGTTCCAAGAAACATGAACAAAAAAATACGGGAACTTTGTTTATGAAGTCAGATTTACTTTTTTTAGTGTATCCAAGTATTCAATTCCTCCAAAAGTTTCCTCTCTAAACATTTACATTCTTATAAACTTGTTTCTCAGTTTGTTTCTGCAGTCTTTATGACCGCAAACATCTTTTCCTTCAGGGACAAACAAAGTAGATGAATAGGAAGCGGTCTCCATCAAGTGCAGTATTACTACCTTACTTTGGCTTTTAGCCGCCGTCTTCTGTTTAATTTGCCTTCAGATTGTGTGGCCGTCTGCCTGGATGCTTTATAGATGTTTAAAGTGGTTTTTGAGCCTCCAGCTCCAAGTTATGTGGGATTTTTTTTTTTTTTTTTTGCTATCTGCTTGAATACACTTTCCAAATGTTTAGGAGTCAAACTTTGGTCAATCTGAGTTCCAAAAACAAACAAATGTTTTTAAACACGAGGCATGTTTCCAGCTGAGTCACCGGGAAGCCCTGAGGCTCGATTTTCCCTCGTATGTTTGTATTTGACAGCGTTTCTCAAAGGATGCATAAACACCATAAACGTGACTCTGCTCTGATTGTTTTCTGTTTCCTCTAAATGTAATTTAACTGAATCCAAAGCTCAGAAAGCAGCGACAGCCGCGTTTGCTCTCTGCCGCCCCACTCGGGGTGGGAATTACCCTCCAGTGGTGGCGAACAGAGGTGTCACTCCCTGGCGGGACGCTCTGCCGTGGCACATCTGTCTACCTGTCAGGCTTACAAGCCCATCAATCAGGAGCGTGAGAGTGTGAGGAGCAACGAGGGTCCATTAATCACTCGGAGACAAGAACACTGCTGGGTGGGTTCAGGTATCGTCAGCGTATGAGAAAAGTTTGCCTTTCGCTGCAGAAATACACAATCCTAACAAACTTCAGTCACATTTGAAATCCTAGCAAGGCTAGCTAGCAAGACAACAGTATTTGTAAAGCCTCCACCCTTCACACTACAGTTTTTTTTTCTGTCATTTGTCCTGCAGCTGAACTAACAGATCAGAACTTAAACCCGGTTGTGTTGGACAGATTTCACTGTTAGGAATCCTCGGACTCATGAGGCGAAAATTTGCATAAATCCTTTTAGTAGTTGAGGCTTTATTTACAATGATTATATATCAGAAAAGAGATGAAAAACAGAGTGGTATACTAGAGATGGGGTACATTTTTCCCGTCTCCCTACCCCTACATTCAGGCCATGTCCACACGTAGCCGGGTATTTCTACAAACGCATATTTATATTTTATAAAAACGGTTGCGTCCACACGTTATCGTTTTCAAAATAATTCCGTCCACACGTTCCCGCATACTTGCGCTGCTGGGCGATGTAATGAGCATGCCAGAACAGTAGTTGGCAGTGTTTTCCTAAAAGTCAGTGAAAATCTCCGAGCAGGAGGAAGCGATATTTGTTGTAAAATAGCCGACTGCAAAGCGCTTACTCTCCTTTGTTCCTTGACAAGAAGCAGTAATTGTGTTTGTAAAAAAAGCAAGTATGAAGCATCTGTACCAGCGTAATAATTAACACACTCTTCGGGTCCATGCTGAGCAATGTAAACAGCGGCGCATCTATGACGTGTATGCACTAATCGTCGCAAAGAGTGACGTTTAAAAACGTAGATCTCCGGTTACGCATGTCCACACGCAGACGCGAAAACTGAGTTTTCCAAAATCTTCACTTTAGCCGGAGTTTTCCAAAAGCTCCGTTTTCAGTGACTTAAACCTTCGGTTACGTGTGGACGATAGGCCGAAACGGATAAAAATATATGCGTTTTAGCAGATACCCGGCTACGTGTGGACAGGGCCTTAGCCTCCAGACGGGCCCTACCCCGCGGCTGGGCTTCTTTCACCTTGTATTTCCCGTGGGAGATTCTAACCAATCAGGTTTTAGCCCTCACTTGTTGCTAGGTTCATTAAAGTCTGCCTTGCGCTTACACAGTCAGTGCTTCCGTCTTCACTTACAGTTTTTTGGCGGCTTTCCATATAATAAATCTGCTGAATAAACTATAGCCTTTAATGCACACGTGTCAAAGTCAAGGCCCGGGGGCCGGATCCGGCCCGCCGGGTAATTCTATCCGGCCCTCCAGATACTTTTATTTTATCGTTATATTATCTTGCGCATATTTCTAACTCGTATAATTTTGACAAAATATACTAATATTTAGAGTAAAATATTAAAGTTTAGGGTGATTTATTCTGGAATATTCCTGCCTTTCTATTATTATTATGTTAAGTTTTGGTTTTTAAAGTTATAAAAAATTAGCATTCCGCTAACTTTTTGGAATATTTTGGTATTTTCTAAGATTTTTTTGGCTATTTTGGCACTTACCTAATGTTTCAGCTACATGCTAGCTGTTTTGGCTAACCTAAGTTTTTTTGTTTTTCTGTATTTGTTTTATTTTTAGGCTAATTTGGCTTTTAGCTGGCTATCAGCTTCAGCGTTTTCATCTATCAGCTTCAGCTTTTTTAGCTTTCAATTTCAGCATTTTCAGCTAGCATCTCCAGCGGTCAAATTCAGCTTACAGCATTCACACTAGCATTATCGCAGGGAATGCTATATATCTAATTCATAATGATGTTAAAAAGTTACGATTAAAATTTTTAAAATGTAGTTTTAGAGTTTTCAATAAATATTTATCCTTTTCGGCCCGAGGTCTAAGGTGTGTTTTGTATTTTGGCCCCTTGTACGGTTGAGTTTGACACCCTTGCTTTAATGGATTTACCGCATTGAATCAACCAATCAGAAAGTCTTTGTAGCTTCATGATGACATAATCCCCTCTGATTGAAGCTAACATCTTCTGTACTTCAGGCTGTCTCTGGTGTTAGAAACATGAAATAGTTCATATTGACCAGTTTTGGCAGAGACAGACAGACATGGACCTGTAAGAGGTTCTACTGACTGTGTCCAGAGTGGAACAGAACCATTAGGGTTCTTAGAAGAGTTGGTTCTTCTTGGTTAACAGGTGATAATTTGAGTGTTTTTTCTGGAAGCTGAATTTGTCAAGCCCGTACCATCATTCCTCCATTTGTGGGGTTTTACTCTATATTCTGTGTTCAGATAGACAACTTTATACAGCACTTGCATGATTTAAGGAGGGCGCACAGACCTTTGCAGGTTAAACAATTTAAGGAGATGAACAAATAGAGGGAGTTTTGCTTTCACTTCCTTCAGGTGTGAAGTTTGTCTTTCCCAGCCAGCTGCAGCAGTTTGTGTATGTTTTATTAAAGATTCCTCTGGAGGTATACCGTCTTCCTCACACAGCGCAGCTCCACCGGCGTACTTTGTATTCCTGGCACGCACCAGCGACACACGCGGCATTTCAAGTGAATTAAAACAGCTAAATGTGAAGCTTAATGATGTGGGAACGCTGCTCCAGTGACTGGCTTATTTAACATTAGGAATATTTGCTAAAACCAACGATAAAATGGAAACGTAAGAGCTTTAAATGAAGGTATTAGGAGTACAATGAGGATTTGTTCCTTTTTTAGTCGATTCTACTTCAGGGGTAATGATGATTATTGGCAGACTTCTACTAATTCCAGCTTTCCAAAAGCAGTCTTCATAAATGTGTGCCGCTCTAAAAACACGTGTCCTGTCAACAAGCAAACAACTGCTAAGCAGCGCAGCTTGAAACCTCCGAGCAGCGCAGCTTCGTGAGTCAAACCTTTTCCCTTTTTTCTGAACTTAACAGCCTCGATCTGTGTTTCTGTGAGAAACAAGAAAAACTCAGAAGCAGCAAACACAACGGAATTAAATTCAACCATCCATCCCAGTTTATTCCTCTGGCTCCTCAGCTCACAGATTGGAGATCGAGTATGAGCCTTCCTCCAACAAGTCTAAGCCTGACCCTTGTTTTCAGTCTGCCAGCTTACTCTGGCTGCAGCAGAGCAACAGAAAACACTTTTACATTCAGACGGAGTCTGGGAAAGAGGAGACGACATGAAGCACTGTTTGAAACGCTTCATAAGAAGTTCCTGAGGGACTCTCATTAATGACACTGTATTGTAATTAAAATCCCAGAGTGTTAAACCATGTTGGTTCTAACCGCAGGTCCTCGGTATTTAGTTCTTCCATACATTTCAAACATGCTTTTGTTAAAGAGCAAAAACGACGAGGTCAGTAAATCTGATCCAATCGGATCCACAAGATCATAGTCAGCTCTATGAATCCGTAGAAAGAAAAGGAAATATTGTTGCATATTTTTTATGGACATGCTGCAGTGATGGGTCATAGTGGACACTTAAAAAGCATGAAAGGGTGAAGCGGGCGTGGCTTTTTTCTTATTTTAATCCCGCCTACCATATTTTCCAGAGTTTTCGCACTGAAGTTTAAGCAAAAAATGTCTAATCAAGAAGAAGAAGATAATGTATAAACCGCTCTGAAGTATAGCCACGCCAGCGTAGCTACAAATAAAAACAAGAATAGTAATATTTTCATCTGTAGAATAAAAACATTCAGATTATCTTCCATGTTCGTTCTGGACGACACTTCCTCTCCTCAGCTGTCAGCAGCAAATACTTTCGATGTGGCACCCTCTAGTGCACACGTGTCAAAGTCAAGGCCCGGGGGCCGGATCCGGCCCGCCGGGTAATTCTATCCGGCCCTCCAGATCCTTTTATTTTATCGTTATGTTATCTTGCGCATATTTTTAACTTGTATAATTTTGACAAAATATACTAATATTTAGAGTAAAATATTAAAGTTTAGGGTGATTTATTCTGGAATATTCCTGCCTTTCTATTATTATTATGTCAAGTTTTGGTTTTTAAAGTTATAAAAAATTAGCATTCCGCTAACTTTTTGGAATATTTTGGTATTTTCTAAGATTTTTTGGCTATTTTGGCACTTACCTAATGTTTCAGCTACATGCTAGCTGTTTTGGCTAACCTAAGTTTTTTTGTTTTTCTGTATTTGTTTTATTTTTAGGCTAATTTGGCTTTTAGCTGGCTATCAGCTTCAGCGTTTTCATCTATCAGCTTCAGCTTTTTTAGCTTTCAATTTCAGCATTTTCAGCTAGCATGTCCAGCGGTCAAATTCAGCTTACAGCATTCACACTAGCATTATCGCAGGTAATGCTATATATCTAATTCATAATGATGTTAAAAAGTTACGATTAAAATTTGTAAAATGTAGTTTTAGAGTTTTCGATAAATATTTATCCTTTTCGGCCCGAGGTCTAAGGTGTGTTTTGTATTTTGGCCCCTTGTACAGTTGAGTTTGACACCCTTGCTCTAGTGGTTGTTAGAGGAAACAACCACTACAGGAAAACTGGTGTTTACTGGAAAAATAAATATATGAGCATATTTATGCCAAAAGAAAAACACGAATAAGTCGTTCCTGAGTATGTCGCCCCCCTTACTAAACTATGAATAAAAACGTGACTTATACTCTGGAAAATACGACAAAAGACACAAAGATCTCACAAAATTCTCTTATTTTCAGTATTTAAAAAAATCTTAATCTTAACTTGAGAAAACATGTTCTAGAGACTGTTTTGTTTTTTGCCTCGTCATATTTATGCCTAAAGAAAAACACGAATAAGTCGTTCCTGAGTATAAG
Source organism: Oryzias javanicus (assembly GCA_003999625.1). Classification (NCBI taxonomy): domain Eukaryota; kingdom Metazoa; phylum Chordata; class Actinopteri; order Beloniformes; family Adrianichthyidae; genus Oryzias; species Oryzias javanicus. The sequence continues at coordinate 25,657,210 of CM012438.1, forward strand.
TCGCCCCCCTGACTAAACTATGAATAAAAACGTGACTTATACTCTGGCAAATACGGTAAACGACACAAAGATCTCACAAAATTCTCTTATTTTCAGTATTTAAAAAAATCTTAATTTTAATCTTAATTTGAGAAAACATGTTCTAGAGACTGTTTTGTTTTTTGCCTCGTCAAGAGGGTTTTCCACTTATTCCTTGGCCTATTTTTGGAGGATATTTTCCAGAGACGTCCCAGCAGCACAGCTCCCACTGACCCTGACCGGCGTTTCACCCTTGTCTTCAAAAATCTTCAAGAATCCTCCGGGATCTCTTTTCTGTCCTCAGAAACCTGCGATCCTGCTCCAGACGAGCTGCTCCTCTGACAAATAAAGAAAAGCAGGAATCGTTAACAATTCACGCTTGCAGCGTTTACATTGCTCCTTTCACAGAGCTATAAGTTATTCATCTGCATGAATATGATGGGGAGGCATTTCCCATGGCAGCGGCATTGATTTTAGCAGGAGTTTCTTAATAGCGGTAATGAGACAGTGACTCAGTGAGACAGAATTCCTGCTGCTGCTGCTCACCCTCCACCTCCACAATCGACAGCTAAATACCAGCGAGGACGGCCGGCAGAGATTGATATTTTTCCACATGAATAAATTATTTAAAAACAAACAGGGCTGAACTGTAGAACGAAACCTCCAAAAGCAATTAACTTCTGCGGTAAGAGGAGCAGTAAACGCTGTTTATTAGGGATGTAGAGCACACCGGGGCTGGGGACGAGTCCCTGTTCTCCAAATTTTTTTAGGGGATTATTCCGATGGATTACGGTGACTTTATGGCCTCTGTAAATGTCAATCTGCTAAATGCATGAGAAAAATAAAAGTCTCCTGAGGCTTTTACTGCAGAAAATACACTTTCTGCTCGTGAAGCGGCACATTTTTATAAAGAAGATCCTCACATTTTACTATTGTTTTAATTTTTAATACACGATTAATGTAATTCCACTGGGGCTGGGCCCCTTCTAGTGTGTGTGTGTGTGGGGGGGTTTAATCTGTTAGTGTGTCTTTGAAACTTTAAGGATGAAAAAGCAGCTAAACAAGCCCGCGGGGACAGCTTTAAGGTCAAAAAGAGGAAACAAGAGGAGGAAAAAACTGACTCAAAGCAGAGGTTTGTCTGTTTTATTTACATTCAATTGCTTGTAAATGTACTCCCCTCCCCCCATTTTGAAATATATATATATTTTTGGTCGTAAAAGAAGAACGGGTTATTTGCTAGACCTGCTTCCAGTTTGGTATATAACCCCTCAGTCATTTCCGCTCGTTTATGTGGAAATATTGAAGTATTTGGACTTTAAAAGAGGTTTTCTGGAGCTACCAGGAGTCGCTATCAACAATGTGTAAGGACGAGGCAGAGGCGGCGTGTGGATCCATTTGCAACAGTTTAATAAAGGAACCAAAACAGGAGACGAAGAGCGGAGTGAAAGACAGGCCAGGGTCAAAACGAAGGGACGAGGCGGAGAGCGAAGAAAAACAGGCTAGAGGTCAAAAACACGAGAAGGTAATCAGAAACGGAATGCTTAATCTGTTAGTGGAAGGTAACTATACGAAACTACGCATAGATGATGGTGGTGGAGAAGAATATAAACAGTCCAGGTGATGAACAGGAACTGGAAAGTGACGAAGGAAGGGTTAATATTCTGGAGAGAGCTCCCTCTGGTGGTCGGAGGAGTAAACGACAGGCTGAGTCCTGACACAATGTGTGGCCCATCGTCTGTTTTTTACGGAGCCCCTAAAGGGACATCGAACAAAAAAAAATAATAATAATAAAGTTTAAAAAAAAATTAAAGTAAAAAAAAAAAAAAAAATTCTAACTCGTGGCCACGACTTACGGATATGATACGCAGTTGCAGCCCATTCAAAACAACAGGAGCGGCTTTTAGGTTTCGTTTTGATCACGTGGTCGGATGTTTAGGTTTCTCCGGATCACGTGACTGATCACGTGACTTTTGAGTTTCTGCCGATTTCTGTCTGACAGCCAGCTAACAATATGGCGGTAGATCCACTACTTTTTTGGTGTAAAATCCCTCAGAATAAAATATTTTGTGGACTAATCTTTATTTTGGTAATATTTCTAGCGAGAAATGTACCCGTTACTATCACGACATGCATTTATTTTGGACATACAGTTCGTAGTTTGTCTGTTTTGCTTGACTTTTCGGGCTCAAAAATCGTAAAACAGCAACGTCTGGGGTTCACGGAACAATCACGGAACCGGGCAATCAGCAGGATTTGGGACCCGACCCGCATCGGTACCGGGTCAAGGTTAGGGTTAGGGTAGGTTCGGAGAAACCGCCCGGAACCTTTTTAAATCGGGCCCCGAATGACTTCTGTAAAGCTAGAATGTGTTCAGTCTGACCACTTCCGGTCCAGGAGACGGTCAAACGTGATCCCGAAACGAAGAGTATCAAGCATCAATAATGTTTCTTTAATTTCTGCCTCATAAACAAAAACAAATGTCGGTTATTTTAAGTGACGATAACGAGGGATGCTTTCAGACAAAATGAAGAAAGATAAACACATAAAGTCACGTGATCCGGAGAAACCTAAACATCCGACCACGTGATCAAAACGAAACCTAAAAGCCGCTCCTGTTGTTTTGAATGGGCTGCAACTGCGTATCAAATCCGTAAGTCGTGGCCACGAGTTAGAAATTGTTTTTTTTTTTTGTTCGATGTCCCTTTAGGGGCTCCGTAGTTTTTCTAACAAAACACTCCAAAATGAAATGCAATAATTGTTTAAAATTGTATATGTTGTCCTACATAGCAAACTTTGAAGGTAACTTGTTAAAGCTGATGTATGGTCGCACATATTTTAAATGCATCCAGAGCTAAACGTTGTTACTAGTCGCATGTTTTTAACGTTAGAGTCCCGTTAGCTGATACGCTGCGAGAGCTCGGGAAACTTTTGGTGCATTCACCCAAATCTGCGGGGGGTAATTTCATCATCTTTTTCTCCCGGGTAAACGGGTGTATTAATACAAACTTGAACACTTGTTAATACTGACTTGAAAGAAATAAAACATGATGGTTCTCTGTCCCATTTGAAGCTCGTCTTTCACACTACACTGGTGGACAGTTACAGTTTATTCACATTTAAAAGCTGATAAAAGGTTCAAATATTGTCTTTGAGAGTTTCCTAAAGTTTAGGAAATGTTCGCTTCCGGCTAGAGATTGATTCTGGCGCCATCTTGCATGGGACCAGAGGCGAGTCTCTCTTGGCTCCACCCCTTCACCAACCTAATTACCAATCAAAGTCAAACAATAAATCTTAAGAAACAGACGTTCTAATGTATTTACCCCTAATACGTTTCCAGATAAACAGCTATTTCTAAGCTAAAAGGAAAACATTTGAACAGATATAATGAAGACTTTATATAGTAAAGGAAGGTTTTTTATAGTTTTAGGCTACATGTAGTAAAGTTTATTTTATATTCTGTTATTAACACATTGAGAGCTCCAGTGTCTCATCAACCACAATGAAGAATCGTTTGTTACAACGTTGGCTCGAGTCAGATACGTTTGTACAATTGTTGTATTTTATGAGTCTTCAGACCCAGAGATCTCTGTTCAAGTCGATCCAACTATTATTAAATTAAATAAATTCCAATTGAGTTTTTTGATCACTTTCTTCATCATCGACGAACACACAGAGGTTAGCAGAGAGTTAACCTCACAATCATGATTTACACGATCATGAAACCAAACAGGAAGGACTTGATTTATCCTCCATGATGACTTGAAGATAATAGAACAGCTCTTCCTCTTCGTAAGTTCAGTCTGTTCATCTCCCTGAAAGGACAGGAGTCACACAGGAAGTCAGAGGAGACGAGGACATCCTCTCGCCGTTTATAATTCAGTCTGAACCTCTGAATGGATGTTCTGCCTCTAACTTGAAATGAGCTCCACAGATCAAGACGCCGCTCCTCGCAAATGAAAAGAGGTTTTTGAGAACGCGCTGGTGTTCTTGACATTTCTAAAGCTGAACATGCTTGAGCTTTTGGCAGTGCGGGGCATCGTGACATTGACTTTAAAGCTATATTTTAATCACACTTTGAGTCTAATAAAAAAGCTAAAAAAAGATATCGTGAATTTACAGCAGCAAATAAAAATGTCCTGTGGAGTCTGTGAAATCCCTTCCATGAAAGTTTTACATTTTGACTGTAGAGAGTAGAAACGGAGCTAAAATAGACTGAAGGACCAGATCATTTCTACTATTCTTCTTTTTTTCTGACCACACATGGTGTGTAGCACCAATTATCCAGTGACAATGAGTGTTTGACACACTGAATGACCCCTCCCCCGAAGAAAAACGGAAGACATCCGCGGGAGAAACCATCAAAAAGTGAACGGGGCAAAATCTTTTCTGAGATCCACCAATGAAACCAGACAAACACGTCGAGGATATCCAAAGGAAGTTTATTATGGGATGGCCACATGATGTAAGACTTGACGGCAAAGTGTAAAATTTTGCAATTTTCGTGGAAAATTAAACTGTTAGTTGAGCGAACTTCACTTTATTTCACACACGACATCAGGTTAGGCCTACCGAAATTCTGTTGACATGTGACCTCAGGATAAAGACGCCATCTTGAATTAAAAAATAAAAATATGTATATGTTCCTAACTCCTCAAGGATCATTAGGAAGCTACTTTAAAAAAAAGTGTGGCATTTAAAATAGTATATTTTTATCATGGTAAGCTAGCTAAAGTGACTTTTTTCCAATGGTTGCGCTTTTTAGCTATTACATAGCAAAAATGGAATACATGAATCGTTAGCTCAAGCTAATGGAACGATACAACATGAACATGTAACAAATATGCTCATGGTTAACAAAAAATCTCCGTTGCCATAGAAATCCAAAAATTTACTTTTCACGATTCTTCTAAAAATGACTTAGATCTGTTCGTCACGCCCAGACAACCAAAATATTAAATGGTTGCTATGAAGATAAAACCACCAAAAAGCTGCCATTTTGAAAAAAAATAAAATGAATTTGTTATGTGCAGGGGAGAGGAGGAGGAGGGGCAGGTAGCAGTTGATCAGCCAATATGGGGTGCCGTTTGTAAATCAGAGATGTCAAATTTTTACATCAATGTTTTCAGATATTTAGCGTGTTTTAGAAGAAGAAAACAGGTTTTGTTTTTCAAATGCATAATCTCACCCTTTAAATTAATATATTTATAAATGTTACATTTAATAACTAAATATTTAGTTAACCAACTAAATATTTAATTTTAAGCTAAATATTTAGCCTACAAACTAAATATTTAAGTTTTGCAATTAAATATTTAGTTTAATCTGAACTATATATTTAACTCAAATCTAAATATTCAAATCCTAACTATATATTTAACTCAAATCTAAATATTTAAATCTTAACTATATATTTAACTCAAATCTAAATATACAAATCTTAACTATATATTTAACTAAAATCTAAATATTTAAATCCTAACTATATATTTAACTCAAATCTAAATATTTAAATCTTAACTATATATTTAACTCAAATCTAAATATACAAATCTTAACTATATATTTAACTAAAATCTAAATATTTAAATCCTAACTATATATTTAACTCAAATCTAAATATACAAATCTTAACTATATATTTAACTCAAATCTAAATATATAAATCTTAACTATATATTTAACTTAAATCTAAATATTTAAATCTTAACTATATATTTAGCTCAAATCTAAATATTTAAATCCTAACTATATATTTAGCTGCAAAACGTATATATTTAGTTTGAAAAAATAAATATTTAGGTTAGATTTAAATATTTAATGAGCAAACTAAATATTTAATTGCAAAACTTAAATATTTAGTTTTTCGGCTAAATATTTAGCTTAAAATTAAATATTTAGTTGGTTAACTAAATATTTAGTTATTAAATGTAACATTTATAAATATATTAATTTAAAGGGTGAGAATATGCATTTGAAAGACAAAATCTGTTTTTTTTTCTCCTAAAACACGCTAAATATCTGAAAACATTGATGTAAAAATTTGACATCTCTGATTTACAAACAGCACCCCATAAGCCAATGAGAGCTGGTCAGAGGGGGTAGTGAGGGTGCCTGCATGCAGTCTATATCTGCTTTTTCTGTTTGTTAATGCAAAAACTACATTACATCAAGATAAATGAATTGTTTTATTGTCAATCAACAGAGATATAAAATAGAGATGAAAAGAAGGTTCCTACTGGAGTTTTGCTCTGTTTTAAACAATTTTTTTTACATTTCAACCCCAAGTTTCTGATTAAAACCTCTAGTTACACTCAAGTTATTAATGTTTTTTCCTTTGAAATCAAATGGAATGTATCAATAAAGCCTTAAATCAATTAGGTGACAGTAGGACTCATTAGAGCGTGTTGCTATTCTCACGCAGACGTTCGAAGCAGCTGATATCGGAGCGTGAATCATCCGGCAGACGCTCTGCATAACAATGGAAGAGTCTGTTTATGGATACATGCAAATGAGCCTGTTGATGTCTGCAATGTCCTTCGATCACAGATAGCTGCATGAACCGTAGAGCTCCTCCTGGGCTCCAGAGGGACCAAACGGGCTTATCTCAGCACCCCCCCCCAGCTTGATGTTTGGCAGAAGACAAGTGCTCGCTTGCAGACGCAGCTCAGATAAGTTAAATCGTGCAGCTCTGCGGTGAATGCATCATCAGACGGAAGGGTTTGGATCTTTTTAACCATGTAGTGATTCATGAAAGCAAACTCTGACGGTCAGAGTTTACTTTGATGGAAAGTCTGGAATATCAAATATTTTATGTAAAAAAAACCTGCAGCTGGTGTTGAGATTAAACCAAATAAAAGTTAAAACAGATGCCAACACTCTTTATTTCATGTTAGCATCAACTAAAAACTGGAGAAATCATCAAATGTTACTATATCCTCTTTTGCATATATTTTTATTGCCACCCATTAGTGGTTTCAATGGTTTTTTATTGCTTTTAAATTAAAAACTGCAAACCTCTTGGCTCCTAACCACATCTCATCAAAACTTCAAATGTTTCCTGCAGAATGATACTCTAAAAATGTCTCTTTAACGGCTAATGAGCCACTATCTTTCTTTGCGAGCCATTTTTCACCACAGTTTATTCATTTTGCTGCAAGTGAGGAAGAAAAGTCAAATGCAGACAAATATTGACCGTAACTTCTGCAGTTAAAACGGTCGATTCATCTGAAGAAACTAAAATGGATCATTGAACGGCTGATAAGTTCAGCTGTTACTGAGCCTCGTTTCATCCCATAATGACATCTTCACATTTAAAACCCTTTTAATCTGTCCATAAAAAATGATGTAGCGCTATATTCAAAAATAATTAATGAAAAACAGAGAAAAATACTTTTTTGGAGCAAGAATCTGAGGGGAGGAAGAAAGGGAAAATTCTAATTTTAGATTTGATGGATGTGGAGTCGGCGATGAGTAAATCTTTTAACGAGTTTAAGAAAATGAGACACTAACCAGTTTTTATACTTAAGAAAGACAGGAGGAGAGGAAGGAAGGTTTAATTGATAGGTAGAGTTGGGCGTCGTCTGCAAAACGGTGAATACTGATATTACATTCACAGAAAATAGGACCAAGAGATGGACGATGAAAAGAAGGGGGCAGAGGACGGAAGCCTGAGGGACACCAGAAGTGACGAGGAAAGGTTGGAGCCATTGACTGTAGCTGAGAACTCTGGGAAAATGGTTCACTTCCAGTTCCAACCAATTGAAGTCAATTCAATCACCATTTTTTGCACTATGGACTTCACTACTTTGGAGCCAGACGTCATCAGTCATTAGTGATTAGTCTGAGTATGTTTCTATGGAAACTACTTTCTCCAATTAGGAGTGAGCTTGTTGGTAGGCCACACCCCTAGCACTTGAAAGTGGGTTCCAAGAAATCTGTCAATCAAACGTTTGAAAATTGGATGTGGGAGTCAACAGGCTCCACTTACTTTTATTGAGCTCCCTGATTGGTCAGTTTATGACTTGAAATACCAAAAAAAAATCATCAAGAACATCTTAAATAAAAGGGGAACAGAGCAAGAATGGTTAGTCTGACCAATATACTGGAGGCTACTTCCTGCTTAGAATGCCTGAGGGGAGGGGCCACCCAATCCAGTTCTCGTGTACAGTCAATGGTTGGAACTTAAAAGTCTTTGGTTGAATGAACTGAGAAGTAGGATGGAATCCAGTGGAGAGAGGGGGAAATGATGCTGAGGGATGAGAACCAATGGAGGCAGATGCTGTGAGATACGGTGTCGAAAGGTCGCAGCCAGATTGAGGACGACAAGTCCAGAATCATCTGATAATAAGGATGTTTGGGATTTTCCATGATTTTTCATGGATTAAAAGAAAAAAGAAAATCAGCTCTGACATGTTTTTATGCAGAAAAAACATCTTCTGCTCACAGCTTGGAGGATCTCCATTTCTAACATTTAAAGGGCCCTACCATAATTTTCTTCATCCTTTCAGAGTGAACTATATCCACATATATGATCATATATTACATTTGGACCACTAAAAAACAAATTATTTATGAAATATTAGTTTTATTTTGTGAGTTTGTTCAAACCAAGAAGTAAAACATCTCGATTCCTGAAGCTCCGCCTCCCACTGCTGCTGTCCACTTCATGACGTCATCCCAGACAAAATCCATGTCTCTGTATTTCTCCCACGAAAATAATCCAAACTGCTGCATGACTGTGCAGGAAAGGGTGTTGGGAGGGGGGCTGTCCATAAGGGAGCGCCGCGGAAAAAGTAACAAACTCCTGGGATTTATTAAAGACAGGACATAACTGGAAGATATACTGTATTCTGCATCTAAAATTAAAGCTTTTTCACTAATTATCACTGGTAAGGGGATAAATTGAGTGTTGTGTAAGCCGGGGGGCGGAGCTTGAAGCTCAGATTCTTCCTGGAGGGAGCTGTTGGCATCGATCTTACATCAGCACGTTTCCAACCGCTCGTTTTGGTGGGTATGGGAGGGGCTGCTGCAGACAGAGCAGGTTTTTAGAGGATTACTCTTAAATGCATGAACAGATCAAAATAACGGAACAATAAAATGCATTTAAAACCTCAAAAAGTAGAATATTCGTGGTAGGGCGCTGAAAAACGATGTCTCCGTTTGTGTTTCGAGGCCTAAACTGAAGGAGTTTGTTGTGATTCCGTCTTGTTGCTGCAGATCTGAGGCCATCCAGCCTTTGAAGTCCCGCTTGATGAGGGGGAGGAACCAGGAGCGGCCCGGCCGCCGCGCACCCAACCGCAATTTGGTTTCGAGTGATAGAGGCGTTATCTCGCTAATGCACGCAATACTTTACAACCGGGGGGTGCAGGAGACAACAAGTGACGGCTGCTGGCTTTATTTACAGCTGCTCCTGAAGAAGCAGCTTCTCTTTTATGAGGCTGCAGCCCATCTTGCATCCAATCAGTGAAGATTAAGGATAATTAATTACAGAACAAAGCCTTATGCAAATTAGAAACAAAAAGGCTTTAAAAATATGTCAGATGTGGCGTCTGCAGCTGATTCGAATGCCATCAGAAATGTAATCTAAGAGGATTCAGATCCAGATTCAGGAGCCAGGTGTAGGTCATCTGGTTTGTTTTAGGTGGTTGTTCCATAAAAGTACATTTCTGAAGTAGTTACACTTAAAAACTGTGTTTAAAAAACTGCCAATAACTGTAAACTTCTGAGTTAATTCATAAAAAGTCCACAGAGTACTGTCAGTATCATATTTAAAACCAGATAAAGCCTGAGAACCTAAGAGATGATCAAAATGTTATTGGACACGGCATGAAGAAAAATGTCAGTTTCTGTTGGATTCAGCAAATAAAGTTTAAAACAGTGACATTTCACCTAAATGTCTGATAATAAAGGCAAAAGAAAAACATGGCTCACTCTGGTCTCCATGGACACGGACCAAAAAAAGCCTCCTCAAGTAGAAGCTTCAACCAGCTCTGAGCATCAGCTCTGTCTTCAGAATGCAGTTCTGTTTACCACATGAACAGAACGGAGCATTAATAGAAACATCAAGTACTTCTTTTATTTAGTTTGTAAAGACTCTGGACAAAAAAAAAACTTCAGAAACTTCTCAAACTCAACATCATGTTAGTTCTTTTAATTTATGGACGAGTTGCAAAGATGAAAAGTAGAATAAAAGACAGAAACAACACGGTTCTTATAAATATATCACAAATAAAAGATTAGAACAGAAAAATAATCTCATCCCAGACCTGAGTGAAACATCTGACCGGTTCGTATTCTCAATCTAGACATACTTTTCCTAGATTTGTCCTTATTATAGTGGATGTTTGTGACTGTGTTGAAGACAGAAGGATCTTCCACACCTCAAACACATTTGAGTTGCTCTTGATTTTCCAGATTTTTCCCTTTTTTTGGGTTCTCGGTTGGATTGTGTGAAGTTCTTCCTGAGGATGTGACGGAGTTTTGATTTAAGATAAATAAAAAAAAGAAAAGAAGAAGAAATGCAGACAGTGCAGCCAGAATGGTAAAAAAATGGGTTCATTGTATTGGTCCTGACACAAAGACAAAAACATTATCATTTATTTCTGCTGGAGCTACTTGTTACCGGCTGTGTAACTAATAAACTTAAGTTCTCGTTACATAAGGCTTAGCTCCTCCCACAAGAACATGTCATTATTTTTCTAGATAGATTTTTACCAGGTAGCTCAACCCTTCAATAGCACTCCTTCAGCTCTACTGTTTACATTCTTTGAATTACTGTAACGCTTTGACCATTTATGTAAAAACTTATAAAAATACTTACTTGGTGTGTGTATTGGAAAGACTCTGGCCTTTTGATGTGTATCCCGATACATGTCTCAATTCAATTCAATTTTATTTATATATATTTGTATTTGTGATGAAAATAAACATACTGGGCAGAGCCACAAGCTCCCCCCCATTCTGATGCATTCACTAGCTGACATAGATCCATGAACGTCTTTGGTTTCCTCGTCTGGATAGCTCTAATATTACTCGCCATTTTTGTTGCAGCGCTAATGTTAGGTCGGGGATTGTGAGGGGCTGTAAGCTAGCAGGAGAGCGCATAAACATAGACGTCTCAGTAAGAGATGGGAAGGGGGGCGGGGTTGTTGTGTCCCGCCCACAACTTAGGTGACTCTCTAAATAGCTCCTGCCACTCTAGAGAAACTATGTCCCAGAAAATGAAGTCTTTTATTATTTTGGCTCAAAACAGAATAATCCAAATGAAAAGACAACTGAGAATGCTTTGAAAATAGATGAAACGAGGACGGAGTCGGGACTTTGTCTGAAATACGACAATAAACTTAGTTAGGAAACACAAATGTGACATGACTTCTGGTTTTTGATGCAACTTAACTTATATAACTTAATGGTGAGTTCAATGCTATTTAGGAGTGAACAATCTTAACTTCAGACCAAACTGACACGACAAAATTGTGTGTTTCCATGTCTAGGCACAAACAAAAGTTCAAAAATTGAGTCTCAGTTGGTTTTAAGTTTCAAATGTATCCGTCTAAATAAAAGTACTGGTGACACTATTACCACTGTTTGTGGTTTTGAACACGACCATAACATTTTCTTGATTCTCTAATTAGAGTCTGACCCACATCGTTGGCTCCAAAAAACAAACTCCTTTGGAAGCTCACAGGAAAGTCCCTGCATACTCCCAGCTGTTCCAATTTCCAATTAAACGAGTCTGAACTCAAATTAATAAACGGAGTTTCTCAAAGGCACGATTACCGCACAAACACACACCCACAAATTCAACTGATTTAGCCCTGAGGTTAACAAAAATGGCCATTTTCAACTTTAATTAGATGCTGTTTGATGATATAATAAAGAGAGCCACGCGCCGTCGTGCGTTCCCCTTTTTCCCTTTAAGGTTTTCATTAAGTCTTCCTGAGTTTCAGGCTCTGCTAATTCGGAAAAGTGAAGTCCAACCCTCTGCAGTTCCCAGCCCTTCTAACCCATTTAAAATAATATTAACTGACATTCAGAATGACTACTTATTTCAATAAATACCCTTCATCCAAACCCAGAGTTGTGTCTCAGTGTGCTCCCTGATTGGCTGATTGTCTGCAGCCTCCTGCATGAATAGGTGAGACTGCGGTTAAAAAGGATCGCCCAACCTGCTGGAACGCGTTGACTATGATTAATGACCGCAGGGGAGGTTAAAACAGTGATTACACACCAGCTGGAGCGCCTCCACTTTTTTAACATCAGCCTTTGTTCATCTGTGTCTGGGGAGTGGATCGGCAATACTGCTGGAATGTGGAAAGAGAGGAGAACGGAGACTGAAGGAGAACGCCGGCTCCAGTGGAGCTGAAAACTCACTGATTATCACTTTTCTGTCCAAAACTCATCGTTAAATGCAGATTTTTTAAAATAATATGAGTGTTGCTGGGATTTAAACATGTGTTAATGAGGAAAAGAGAACTCCTAAAACCTTGGCTACATGCACTCGTACGGGTTGTGGCTCAAGGAGGTGTTGTGGAGATGGGTGTGGTGGTCACTAGACACACACATGTGCAGTTGGAAGAGGTTTGCCATGAATGTCAGAGGTTAATTCTGTCACAGCTCCATTCTGATTAATCAAAGACTTGAGGTCACACGCCGCGTTTAAACATGGAAGCGCCACAAAGCGGAATGCGCTCAGACTAGCACAGACAGTCCTCATGAAAAGTTTTCAGTCTATCGTTCTGGATTTTAAAGAACGTATGCTGAACAATACTCTGGTGTTCTAGTGTACATAACATGATCAGAGGAGTGTGGATTGGTAGGGAATATGCTTGGGCTGCTTCTTTGTATTTGTGTATTTGGAATATTCGCGGAGGTCTCCAGTCATAACCCCCGCCAAGGGGGAAGACTGTATTTTAGATAGTTTAGATACAAAAATATGATTGCTTTTGTCAATAGTGGTATTTAATTGTAAAATTGGTTATATTTAGAAAATTGAGTGGATTTTCTTGTGTCTCGTCGTAACTTTCAGACAGAATTAATAAAAATAAAAATAGACCAGACAGCGCGAGCCGGTTGCAGATCACACCAGACACCAATCCTCCATGGAAGACCGTGGCGTTCTGCATCTGGTGTGAACTACACTAAAGGGTAACAAGGGCGCGGAATGGAAGCGGTGTCCGTTCCGCGGTGTTTCCGCATGTGGTGTGAACCTGGCCTTGAGTATGTTAAACCTGGTTTAACTTGCAGAATGGGTTCAGTAGCCATGCTCCTTGAACGTAGAGGCCAATTATGGTTGTTGACACTTGTAGAGTATGCCTTCCATTAGAAGTTGCTGGTTTGAGCTGGTCTTCCAACTGTTTTGCAGTTGTCCATCCATCGATCCATCCATCCATCTTCTTCCGCTTCATCCGGGACCGGGTCGCGGGGGCAGCAGTCTAAGCAAAGATGCCCAGACTTCCCTCTCCCCGGCCACTTCCTCCAGCTCCTCTGGGGTGACCCCGAGGCGTTCCCAGGCCAGCCGAGAAACATAGTCTCTCCAGTGTGTCCTGGGTCTTCCCCGGGGTCTCCGCCCAGTGGGACATGCCCGGAACACCTCTCCAGGGAGGCGTCCAGGAGGCATCCGGACCAGATGCCAGATCCACCTCAACTGACTCCTCTCGATGTGGAGGAGAAGCGGCTGTACTCCGAGCTCTCTCCAGGTGACTGAGCTCCTCCCCCTATCTCTAAGGGAGCGTCCAGCCACCCTCTAGAGAAAACTCATTTCAGCCGCTTGTAGTCGGGATCTCGTTCTTTCGGTCACGACCCAAAGCTCATGACCATAGGTGAGTACTGGAACGAAGATCGACCGGTAAATCGAGAGCTTTGCTTTCTGGCTCAGCTCTCTTTTCACCACAACGGACCGGTACAGCGACCGCAAAATGGCGGACGCCGCTCCGATCCGCCTGTCAATCTCACGCTCCGATCTTCCCTCACTCGTGAACAAGACCCCAAGATATTTAAACTCCTCCCCCTGAGGCAGGAGCACTCCACCCACCGAGAGAGGACAAACTACCTTTCTCCGGTCCAGAACCATGGCCTCAGATTTAGCGGTGCTGACCCTCATCCCAGTTTTGCAGTTGTATTGTTTTAATCTAATCATCTTTTTGTTTATGTGTCTTCATCATCCTCTCCTCTAACACCATCCACCTTCATGTCTTCATTCTCTGCATCCAGAAACCTCCTATTTGGTCTTCCTCTAGACCTCTAGACTCAGCATCCTTCTACCAATATCTTCACTGTCTCTCCTCTGAACATGTCCCAACCATCTCAGTCTGGCCTCTCTGACTTTATCTCCAAAACCTCTAACATGTGCTGTCCCTCTGATGGATTCATTCCTGATCCTATCCATCCTGGTCACTCCCAAAGAGAACCTCAGCATCTTCATCTCTGCTACCTCCAGCTCAATGACAACTCTCTCATTTCCAGGGATGCTCATCATCACTTCATCGAGGTCCAACCAGAACTTCTCCTTCTCTTCCAGCTCACATCCTACCTGTGGGGCATACCCACTAACAACATTGAACATCACACCCTCCATTTCTATCTTCAGACTCATCACTCTATCTGACACTCTTTTAACCTCCACAACACTCTTGATAAACTCCTCCTTTAAGATAACTCCTCCTCCATTTCTCCTTCCATCTCCACCATGATAGAACAACTTGAACCTGCTCCTAAGCTTCTAGCCTTGCTACCTTTCCACCTGGTCTCCTGGACACACAGTATGTCTACCTTTCTCCTCTGCATCATGTCAACTAACTCTCTACCTTTTCCTGTCATAGTTCCAACATTCAAAGTTCCAACTCTCAGTCCAACACTAGTGACTTTCCTCTTCTCTCTCTTCCTATGAACCCTCCTTCCTCCTCTCCTTCTTCCACCAACAATAGTCCATTTTCCACCGGCACCCTGTCGGTGAACAGCACCGATGGCGGTCGTTGTTAACCCGGGCCTCGACCAATCCGGTATGGATATCGTAGGTCTGATTCACATGTTTGATTTGGCAAAGATTTTACGTCGGATGCCCTTCCTGACACAACCCTCTGGATTTATCCGGGCTTGGGACCGGCACAATGAGACCCTGGCTTGGGCTTCCTCAGGGCTACTTTTGATCTCTGTGAGTGTGATTTAAAAAAAAAAAAATGATTCTAATGTCTTTTACTGAAAAATATATTGTTTTGCTTTCATTTATTAGTCATTTTTTACAGGTTAAAAACAGTAAGATTATGACTGTTGGCAATCACAATCATAAAAATACTAAATGACAGTTTAATTAACGGGTAACTTCCTTCAAGTCGTAAATTACAGTAAAATACCCACAACCTAATCTGCCAGGTTATTTTACCATAAAAATTAATAAATGTCTTTGTTATTTTTATAGGTGGATTTTGCCATTTTTATAAGATAAATTTGATTTTCCTATAATAGAATATCATACAATTTTAAACAAAAGACTGTAAAATATAACTAGAAAACATTTTAACCTAATATGATAAAAAATGCCACTGAACATTTTACGGTAAAATTCAGGTGCCACTTTTCCACTGAAAAATTATTGTATGTCTTTGCTAATTTTTCAGTGTTACACTTTATTTTTCATAGGGAAAAGATGCTATTAACAGTAAAAATGAGAAAAAAAACCTTACCATAAAGTAACTGTAAAAAAAATTAAATAATAAAGTAAGACCTTACATCTTATGGTGAAATTCTGGCTACTAATTTCAGCGACCAGAATTTTACTGTAAAATGTAGAAGATTCTTTAGTGTTTTCTTTGATTTTGGAGTGGAAAGCTTCAAGCTTGACTTTTAGTTTCTTTTTAATAGAAATGTTGTTATCCGTTTATCCTCAATTAGAAGTCTAGTAATTAAAGTGTTGACAGACATTAAACGTTGACTTTAGAGAAAAGATACTTTTATTAAGCTGCTATGTCTTTCTGTTGGTCACCAACAAGCTGTATGAAATCCACTGTTTACAGAATTAGGATTTCTAGTTTTCCTTTTTAATAAACACAAACTGAAGTCTAACATATAAACACAGTTCCAAATTGTGTAACTCCTTTTCTCTTTGTATTGTATTGCTGGTGATTCTAAACAAAATGTGAACAAAATGTATAGAATCAACAAGAGTTTGTTAAAGCAAATGTTATTTTTTTCTCCAACCTCAATATGATTCATATTCTAATTGTTATTTATCTATTTATTTTTTCTGTCCACTGCATAGTTTCAGTTTCAACCGTTTCCCTTTCTAAAACTGGTGTTATGGTTGTCCGCTGCACCACAGCCTGAAGGTTGTAGTCCCATCTTTGTTTAATTTTGTGTCTTAAATCATTTAATTTCGCTTTTCCCACTTTCCAAAACTTTGTAGAACATAAATGTCGTTGAATCCATTTATTAAATCAGGAACTGAAATCGATTAATTCTATTTTCTTCTGTTGTAACAGATTTAGTCATTTATTGAGAATTATGAATAACGTATTTTCTAGTTATCAATACTTTGTGTTGGATATTCATTGAGAGGTTCCCTGTGTGTCTCTGCCTCAGAATCCTGACTAAAGAGTTGTGGGTTTGACTCCCATTGTTGGCTCTTTGGTGTATCAGTGACAGAAACAGAGAAACGATGTACAGTGAAGAGAGCCGAGTCTGAATGGGGAAGACTTTCCATGTAAAAGTAATTGGAGGTGATGTCAAGCTCTGACAGGCTCTTTATATGTATAATTAATTGACCCTTTCATTCTATTCAGGCTTCATTCTGCGGGGATGAAAGGGAATAAAACTTTCACGCGACTCTTGTGTCCAAATGCATCTTGATTGTTAGCAATTTCACTGCGAGTGAAAAGTACAGAAATCCATCAATCAAAGTGACAGAACTTTTGTCTCTGCGTTGGAAAAAATGTTGCAGATAAACTGAAAACATGCAAACACGAGGTTAAAATGCTCTATCAGAATAAAGGCTTTATTTTCTTCACTTTACGCTACAGAAGATTGTAACGGGGAGTCTGACACCACAACACCTACACACGCATGTCAGTATGTTGACATGCGTGTCAGAGCAGGCAGGAGGTCAAGAGTTCACTCACTTTGCTCTGTATAACGCCCCATTTACACTGGACGCGAAAGCGCCGCGGAACGGAGTCCGCTTCCATTCGGCGCCCTTGTTATCCTATGGCGTCGTTCACACAAGGCGCGGAGCGGAGCGGCGCGGAGGGCCCGCGCGGTGCCGCGGATTGTTTCCGCATCTGACCTATTTTGTGCGCGAGCCGCGAACGTTCCGCGTCAATTCTGGCCGGAAGTTGCATCAAGATACATGAGAAAATCCGGTTTCTTTTCAAAATATAACCAGTTTTTCACAATAAAACGCCGCGATTGACAAATGTGATCATGTTTTTGTATCTAAACAGACGGTAGACACGGATATAAACATACAATCACATCACAAACGTGCGCGCGCAAGCATAAAAACACACAAAACAGACAGACACGCACACTTTTTTTTTTTTCTTTTTTCACAGACACGTACACATGCAGATCAACGTGGATAGACTCCGGTGCGGGGTGAGGAGTTTCTGGAGTTAATAAAACGACAACAGAGAGACAGAGAGCAGCTCATCTTAGCAGAAACAGAAGGTAATATTTATAAAACACGCACAACTCTAGTCGCGTTTCCATTAACTCTGAAATTTCGAAAAACGGAATTTCGATATTAAATTCTCCTAATGGAAACACCACAATTTCGAAAAAACTCGCCTTTTTCGAAATAAAGTTTTTGCGCTTCGAGGAGGTGGTATTTGGGCCGTATCGAAACAGTAGTTTTTCAAAAAACTGTAATGGAAACACTTTTTTTCGAAACAAACGGGTCACGTGACCATTAACCGATATGACGTTTCGGACAGGAAGCAGGAAAAGCTTTTTCACAGCAACTGGCTGCCTTGGGCACCGCACAGCGGGCGCCACGAGAGGTCCCACAGCGTCGCACAGCTCATCAAAAGTTGAGCGTGTCATGCGAAAATGCTGAATCCACAGCTCTTCGGTGAATTCTTCAACAAAAATGTTAGACTCTACGTCGCTCCCACGTATAAGGAGCCTGCCGCTCCGAGGCTCGGATCAGACGTAGACGTCTTCTCTGAATGGAAGGATGAGAGCTAGCGCCGTGGCAGAAATGTGAATGAATCTACTGCACATCAAAATAGTGTTTATATCCGTCGCCATGTTTTTTTTAATGACTTATCGCGGGAATTACTTCGAGTTTTTCGCATAATCATGGTTTAATGGAAACGCTGTTTTTTCAAAACAGTGTTTTATCGAAATTCTAGAAATTTCGATAAAGTTTTGCGCAAAAGTGTAATGGAAACGCAGCTATTATCGTTCCTTATTGAGTCCTGACTAAACCGTCAGAGCTGAACTAGTTAACCACGACCAGTATCTGGTTATATTTTCTGTTTTAAGGCGTTTCATGAAACTGTACCAGGTTTATGTGGTTGTTATGATTCAGTTCTGTCTGAATCATTGTAGTAAAACTAAAAAATATCATTTAAAAACTGAACATGTGACCAACAGATAACTGGAATGGGTTAATTTCTGCTCAAACTGGTGCTTCAATATCCAAAATCATCACAGGTTGAATGGTCCTGACTCTCTCTGACAGTCTTCAGAGCGCTGCGTTTCCATTTTCACACACTGAAGTAAACACTTTTCCCCGCTCATCGCCACGGCGACGCTCTATTTTCAGAGCATTGCACAGGTCACTAAATTAGAACATTTTTGCTGTGAAGTTCAGAGAAACTTTCCCCTCTGCCATTTTGACTAAACTAATGGCCACACCCATTCTTATATGAGCCCGCCCACAGTCTCTGAAAAGTAATGCCGGGCAGATCCATCCAAAAATATTGATAGTTTCGATTTTAGGATGGTAACGGTACTGGATCAAATATTTCTCTTGTTTGATACTTTTCTCTACCTGAAAGAAGGATTTTATCGTAAAACTTTTAGATTTATTTACTTGTTTCTTTTGGTTTATTGACTGTTTTGCATTTAATTTAAAATATTATTCAAATTTTGTTATAATTAGCAAAAAACATACACAGCAAATACAAACAATTAAGATTTGAAGGCACTCGTCAAATCCACTGCATTTTCTAAGAATATCAATATACCAATTGATTGAGGCGATATTGACAGTTATAGGATCAATACCCAAAGGCTCAGTATTGCCCAGCCTTACCGAAGAGGTAAAATGATTGTTCAGAACGGGAAAGCAGACATGATTGTCTGAAATGAAGCACCAAAATAAAGAATACTGTAAAGGTTGTAATATCACACATATCGGATAAATAAGCCAAAAAATAAAATAAGATCACATTCATGTTGGTTTTGGACTCCACCCACTGTTTACATCATCAACACATCAGAGCCGAGCTCCTGATCTGCTAAAGCAGCGAAAATTCTTCACCAGAGTTTAGATATCTAAAGTCTAGAAACATCATGTTACGAGAGAAAAGCCTTCCAGCTACAGCTGGAGCGTTTCCTGAGGATTTAAACCTCGTTTACTAACCTGTTCACTGTGTGAACGTGGCTTAAAGCACGTGTGTCAAAGTCATGACGGGTTATTCTATCTGGCGCTCCAGATCAATTTATGTTATCTTGCTCTTATTTCTAATTTTGACAGAATAGAGAGTAAAATATTGAAAGTTATTTAAGGTTTAAGTTGATTTATTCTGTAATAATATACCTGCCTTTTAATTATTCATAATTATGTTATAAAGTTACAGTTTTAAAGTTTTACATTACATCTACATTCTGCTAGTTTATTGAACTATTTTGGCATTTACTAAGATTTTTTAGGCTACATGCTAACTGTTTTGGCTAAAATAAGTTTTTCTTTAGTTTTTTAGGCTAATTTGGCATCTAGCTAATACTTTAGCTGGGTATGAACGTTTTTAACTATTAATATTATCTTCAGCTATCAGCATTAGCATCTTTAGCAGTGAAATTTATCTTACAGAACATGTAATTCATATTTATGTTCAAAAGTTACAGTTTTAAAGTTTTACATTACGTGTACATTCTGCTAGTTTATTGGACTATTTTTGCATTTACTAAGATTTTTTAGGCTAGGCTGGAGTTTAGCTAATATTTCAGCTACATGCTAACTGTTTTGGCTAAAAGAAGTTTTGTTTTGTTTTTTAGGCTAATTTGGCATCTAGCTAATACTTTAGCTGGGTATGAACTTCAGTGTTTTTAGCTATTAACTTTAACATTTTTAGCTATTAATATTATCTTCCGCTAACAGCATTAGCATCTTTAGCAGTGAAATTTATCTTACAGAACATGTAATTCATATTTATGTTCAAAAGTTACAGTTTTTAAGCTTTAAAAATGTAGTTTTTGAGTGTTAAATGAATGTTCGGCCGTGATCTAAGTATGTTTTGGATTTTGACCTCTTGTGTGATCGACTTTGACTCTCCTGATTTAAGGTGTAGAGTCATTTTTGTAAGATATAAGAAAACAAGAAAAGAGCATCTTTCAGACGTGTTTGTCGTTTTTCTCTTCTTGCATGATTCACCTGGACTGGAGCAGGTGAAGGATACATGCAGCCTGTCTTTTATAAGCCACATCAAACAGAAGTCAATAAAACACAGGACGAAGGCGCTGGCAGGGAGCTGAGCTCGCCATGAATCCACGTGGGAGCGCCGCTCCCTGAGATTTACAGCAACACGACACGCATAGACGGCGAGGGGCGCGAGGACAGAACAGGACTCTGACAGCCGCCGCTTCCTCGCCCTCCCCCCTCCGGTCCCCTCAGAGGAACCGTCCCCCCGCCCAGCGGCATGTGGACGTGGGTAATGGAGATGGATGGCGGCTGGCTCCGTCGCGCCGCCGAACAGACGGGCTCCTCCCCAAATGCCCCGCCTGCCAGCCCCCATCAGTCTCCCCGCGACAGCCTGCCGGAACGCAGCCCAGGTTCAGGCCGGGCCCTCTCAGGTGTGAGCGCGCGCCGCCGACATCTCCTGGAAACACGTGTAAAATGACGGCGGAGTCGGCTCCCGTCAAACAGACGTGGAGCTGGAACCAGCAGGAGGTGGGTGATCCTCGGGGAGGTCGCCCTCCCGGCCGGGCCGCCCCGTCCAGCTGCTGCGAGGCGCAGTCACTGTACGCTCCAACAACTGACACTCAGGCCTGTTTAATTAAGCCGCTGGATCAATAAACTCTTTTTTCCTTTTTTCCCAGAATCCCATCTGTTTGGCGTGAGTCAGGTAACACCAGCACAACCTTAGAAACATCCATTAAAAAGCCATTAAAGAAGTAAAGGTAAGAGACGGCGGTTAAAATGGCAGCAATTAGATCTTCACGTTTATCACTCTGTCAGTGAATCTCAACCTGCTGCTCCAATAATCAACAGAATTTTCATGTTTGTACTGAAGAAGAATCTCACACAGCAAATGTCAAAGCTAAGAATTTAGATGAGAAATATTCTATTTGATCGATTCATTCAATGGAGGTTGTCTTTGCTGTTCATAAATCTTACATTTTATTCTTTTATTTTCCATTTTTCCTTTATTCTTGTATCAGCTTTTTTTTAATAAATTTCTTTCTTTCACTAAACAAAGCAGAAATGGCGCCGTCCTGATCCAACGCCGTCCAGGAGTCCATGTCTAATGGTTCCAGTCATTAGAGCTGCTTCACGGTTTACCCATCATCCTCTGCTGCCTCCCCAGTCGGAACTGCTGACGCCGCACGGACGGGGAAGTCACACTCCTGCCGGACAGGTGATCGATAGCCTGAAAGTTACTGTGGAGTTCTGTTTGGCTGGGGAAGGGGAGAGGGGGCGGATCGCACCGACAAGTGATTGGAGGTTAATTACGGTGACTGGCTCCTCCCTCAGAGGCTTTGAACGAAATGTTTCAGTCCTCCTCTGAGACGATAAAGGTCTAAAAGATGATTTTTTTTTTTTTTTTTTTTTTTTTAAGGGAGCAACTTATCATCACTTTAGGTCTCATTTGATCTAAAAAAAAAAAAAAAAAAGAAGTCAGAAACTTTAAAAAAAAAAGTTTATCTAAACCCCTGAAAAGCCCATTTGGCTGCAAATTTTTTTTTTTTTTTTTTTTGAGGATTAATTACTGAACTTAAAATAAAATAAATAAAAATCAAAGGAACTTAAAACTGTAATTATTGAAAATAAAATCTTAAAATGTCGTTTTCAGGACTCATAGAAGAGCTGAAAATGTTTGATTTAAAAAGTTAAAGTGGTTCACCTCACAGAGCTTTTCCTCTATAGACTCACTCCAATAATGTTTTCAACATGTTTTTATTGTTCTCATGATGGAGGACATTCATAAAAAGGTTTTACTCTGTAGTATTTCTTTATTCAAATCTGAATCTAAACTGGAAAGCTCCAACATTGCTGCCATTTTAGCTGCAACGCTAATGTTAGCTTGTTGAAATGAGGGGCTATAAGCTAGCTGTTTTGTCTAATTTCAACTTTTATTCTGAGTTTTTCAAGGATGTTTTGGAGTTAGGCTAATATTTTCACATTATTTGTTTAGACTAGTTTAGTTTTTTGGGGATATTTTGAAGTCTAGCAATTTTTTTTCAGCTAGATGCTAGCCGTTTTGGCTAATGAGGCATTTAGCTAACAGTTTAGCTAGCTTTCATCTATCAGCACTAGCATCTTCAGTGGCCAAATTACAGGTTGCATTATCACAGGTAATTCTATATATCTAGTTCATAATTATGTTAAAAAGTTAAAGTATGTATTTTAAAGTGTTCAATAAATGTTTATTCAGAATCCAATGGAATTATGCTAATTATGTAAATGGAGGACGACACAGAGAATCATCACTGGAGCTAACGTTCTGGTCTCAAAGAGTTTTTACACAAAGTCCACCGACTGCAATGAGGAGACGAGACATTTCAGGAATTGAAAGTAATAATGATGCCTTATAAAATAATGAAACCAAAGTTCATGATTTTGTTTTAAATTTGTATCTTTTTTGATGTTGTTGTGCTAAGTCTTTGTCACGCATCTGCTGGAGGATTTTGGGTTGTCCGGTCCCCGGAGGATCATAGAGAGGAGCAGCTGCATCTGAATGGGAGCACAGGTGTGTCTGCAGTTCCTTTAAAGTCCCCCTCCAATGAAAATCCAGTTTTTTTGGAGTTTTTATCATGTATGTGAGGCATTTTTCTTCTGAAAGAGAAAACATATCAGAAGAAATCATTTCTTGTTTGCATTTCCGAGTATTTCTCCTTTTAAGTCGCTGTTATGTGAAGTGCCAGAGAAAAACTCTGAATTCCTGCGGGTGATCGCATTATCCAAATGTATTTTAATTGTGTCCAAGACGGGACTTTTTTTTAAGTTAGCCTCACGTATTTAAAAAAAACTGAAAGTAAAATATCATTAGCTGTCACAAATATGCTGTCTGCGTTTGATCCAATCGCGGAGGACCGAACCCTACGACTTGGGAACGACACCTCTCGTGGATTGAGTATGCCCAAAACTACCAACTGTCTTCTGCAACGGTGTTTTATGCCCCTCGAGGTGTCCTAGGGGTACCAACCCCCTCTTTTTCCATCAGAGGAGGTTGACATTGCAGTCCCTTCGGTTCAGCACCATCAGGAAGACATGGAAAGATGCCAGAGCAGCCCTTCTCCGGACCGCTGAGACGAACAGTCGCCTAAGCGGACCGTCGCAGGATGCCTGCCTCAGTGTACAATGTAGGACAATCAGTTTGGCTCTCCACCAAAGACATACCCCTGAAAGGAGATTCGAAGAAGCTCCAGCCTAAGTTCATTGGCCCATTTTCCATCAGAAAGATCGTAAATCCTTCTGCCATGGAGCTCTCCCTGCTGCCCTCTGTGAGGATTCACCCGGTTTTTCATGTTTCCCAACTCAATCCTTCATCTTCCAGTCCTCTGAGCCCTCCTGATGAACCATTCAGCTTGGTCTGGACTTCAAGCTACGGAGCCCCTAAAGGGACATCGAACAAAAAAAAAATAATAATAAAGTTAAAAAAAAAATTAAAGTAAAAAAAAAAAAAAAATTCTATCTCGTGGCCACGACTTACTATCTCGTGGCCACGACTTACTATCTCGTGGCCACAACTTACTATCTCGTGGCCACGACTTACGGATATGATATGCAGTTGCAGCCCATTCAAAACAACAGGAGCGGCTTTTAGGTTTCGTTTTGATCACGTGGTCGGATGTTTAGGTTTCTCCGGATCACGTGACTTTATGTGTTTATCTTTCTTCATTTTGTCTGAAAGCATCCCTCGTTATAGTCACTTAAAATAACCGACATTTGTGTTTGTTAATGAGGCAGAAATTAAAGAAACATTATTGATGCTTGATACTCTTCGTTTCGGGATCACGTTTGACCGTCTCCTGGACCGGAAGTGGTCAGACTGAACACATTCTAGCTTTACAGAAGTCATTCGGGGCCCGATTTAAAAAGGTTCCGGGCGGTTTCTCCGAACCTACCCTAACCCTAACCTTGACCCGGTACCGATGCGGGTCGGGTCCCAAATCCTGCTGATCACCCGGTTCCGTGATTGTTCCGTGCACCCCAGACGTTGCTGTTTTACGATTTTTGAGCCCGAAAAGTCAAGCAAAACAGACAAACTACGAACTGTATGTCCAAAATAAATGCATGTCGTGATAGTAACGGGTACATTTCTCGCTAGAAATATTACCAAAATAAAGATTAGTCCACAAAATATTTTATTCAGAGGGATTTTACACCAAAAAAGTGTGGATCTACCGCCATATTGTTAGCCGGTGATAGACCGACAGAAACTCAAAAGTCACGTGATCAGTCACGTGATCAGGAGAAACCTAAACATCCGACCACGTGATCAAAACGAAACCTAAAAGCCGCTCCTGTTGTTTTGAATGGGCTGCAACTGCGTATCATATCCGTAAGTCGTGGCCACGAGATAGTAAGTCGTGGCCACGAGATAGTAAGTCGTGGCCACGAGATAGTAAGTCGTGGCCACGAGATAGTAAGTCGTGGCCACGAGATAGTAAGTCGTGGCCACGAGATAGTAAGTCGTGGCCACGAGATAGTAAGTCGTGGCCACGAGATAGTAAGTCGTGGCCACGAGATAGTAAGTCGTGGCCACGAGATAGTAAGTCGTGGCCACGAGATAGTAAGGCGTGGCCACGAGATAGTAAGTCGTGGCCACGAGATAGTAAGTCGTGGCCACGAGATAGTAAGTCGTGGCCACGAGATAGTAAGTCGTGGCCACGAGATAGTAAGTCGTGGCCACGAGATAGTAAGGCGTGGCCACGAGATAGTAAGTCGTGGCCACGAGTTAGTAAGTCGTGGCCACGAGATAGAATTTTTTTTTTTTTTGTTACTTTAATTTTTTTTTTTTACTTTATTATTTTTTTTTTGTTTGATGTCTCTTTAGGGGCTCCGTATCAAGCAACCTCTCCATTACAATAAACAATTTGTCTTCATCACCCATTTATCTTTTTGCTTCTGACCATGACATTAGGATGTGGATTTTTTGTTAAACTTCAGTCCTGATTAAAACCCCACTGGGAACATTTAAAGAAAATAAAAATTATTGTTGGGGGACTTGAAGGCTCAGTGGGTAACCTCAAGGGACGTCATGAAAATGGAGCGTACCATTGTGGTAAGTGTATCATGAAGTATTGGTAAGGATACTGAAAGTTACAGGTAATCATGACATACAGGTGATGCTGTTGTATGTTAACCTAACGCCACACGTAAGGTGTGAGTACTGACACCTTACAACACATCCTCATCCATATCTTTATGGGTTTGACAAGTGGGCTGTTAGTAACACCCAAACACAGTACAGGACCCGAACCAGTAACAGACATGGTACCAAACCCGAACTGGATGCAGTACAGGACCTAAACTGGTACCAGATGCGGTACTGGACCCAAACTGGTACCAGAGCCGGTACCGGACCAAAACCCGTACCAACAGTTTCCAAACGCAACTGTGTCTGCTGCTCTCCGCCCCCATGGGGGAGGAGTCAAAGGCAGACAGAGTTATGACACATCACCTCTAAATGTTCAAACATTTGGTGCTTTTTAGCAAATAATTCTCATTTTATTTGTTTATAACAACTTAAAAAATGATAAAACCCACTAAGAACTTCCTGTTCATGAAAACTCAGATCTGCTGGAGCAAATCAGAGGACTTAAACCTGTGTCTTGGGAGCTTTTTCTCCGTAAACTCAGCTTTAATAGGCATTAATCGGTGTTGGCGCGTGAAGAAGCGCTCAGATGACGGTTGGTCTTCACCGCTGATCAACCACAGATGTTTTTCCCTGTCATCATTTCCATCTCTCCTGCTGAAAGTTTAACCGCTGACAGGTTATTAGCATCAAGCTGCATTGTCGCCGTCCAGAATGGCTGTTTACTTCACACACTCTTCGTGTTGAAGCCGCCTGATTATCAAGATTTTTTCCTTTTAGGATCCCTTTGTAACCTTCTTTTTTTAGCAATCAAGCCCATATTTCAGAGGGATCTGCAGGCCGCAGAGCCGAGCTGGTCATTGATTTGTTCAATCAAACATCTTCAACCACTGTGATTTAGATCAGCCCAACTTCTGCTCTGTTTGTCCAAAAGCACAAGTTTGTCAATCTAATAGTAGAAAAAGATCTTTTTAGGGTTCTGAGACAACAAAGAATGAATATCTGACTATTACACCCAGAATATTACATTTTAAAGTCTGTTTCTCTTGCCTAAAAGTTTTATTGTATTATTTAAGGAAGTTTTTTTTTTTCATAACTTAGCTCTGCATGATCACATTTAAATAAAATAAAGTGTTTGCTGATTGCAATCAACAAACTGCGGACAAATACTAGAGTTTTCCCCCAAAATCTATCTGAAGGATAAAAAAAAACCTAATTTTTGTTTCCTCTCAGGATGATTTAAATCAGTCAAATCAGAGATCAGACTTCTATCCTTTGAGAAATGTTCTTTTTTTTAGACCAACTGTTTAGATTAATGTGGAAAACAAGTTAAACAGCTACATTTATTGTTATCGATTTTACTCAAAACTTCAGACCCGGACTGTAAAAATGTTTCTTCTCAACTAAGAACTGAAAAAATAAATTTAAAGTCAAAGTGTTGCATTCCCTTGTGAAAGAAGTTGTGTTTCCACGCTCTGCCCTTTGCATTTTTAAACGTTTCCTGGTATAAAAGGAGAGTTAACAAGCTAAAAACCGGTCTTTTCTTCCTGCTGGTTCCACCTGATGGAGGTTTGGTGGATTAATGCTGCGCACACTAATCTGTACAGAACTTCCAACCTGCAGACCAAAGAAAACGCTGGAGGTCAAGGATTAGGCTTTTAAATCACAGAGCTGGGTCTCCATTTCAGTCTTATGAACTTGCTTTAAGACAAACTTTTATTTCTATTTCACATTCCAGATAAATGCTGCTGAAGTATCTCAGTCTGTATTTTTGTAAAAAAAATAAAAATACCGACTCGTTTGAATGAGAAGGTTGAAAACATTCATTTTTCTTCAACTTTTACTAAACACTTGACAAAAAGAAAGTTATGCTGTTGATAAAAGAATGTTAAATGTGAGGTAACTTTGAGTCAGACGACTTCAGTCAGTTTTATGAAGAACCTTTTGTTCTTTCACTGAAACCGACATGAAAATGTTCTAAATAAATCAGGATCATAACAAATGTTCGGGTTTTAATTGGATCTGGTCTCGTTAACACATGAATGAATTACTACTGCCTGGAAGTCAACATGGTGAACGTGGAGAAGCAGAACTGCACCCTAACCTACGGTGGCCGGGAAGTGCAAAACAATAATACATTTAACCAAACACATTTACAAGTTCATCGAAACACATTTACATTTCGACCGAAACACTTTTACATTTCGACCGAAACACTTTTACATTTCGACCGAAACACTTTTACATTTCAACCGAAACACTTTTACATTTCGACCGAAACACTTTTACGTTTCGACCGAAACACATTTACGTTTCGACCGAAACACTTTTACATTTTGACCGAAACACATTTACATTTCGACCGAAACACATTTACATTTCGACCGAAACACTTTTACTTTTTGACCGAAACACTTTTACATTTTGACCGAAACACTTTTACATTTCGACCGGAACACATTAACATTTCGACCGAAACACATTTACATTTCGACCGAAACACATTTACATTTCGACCGAAACACATTTACATTTCGACCGAAACACATTTACATTTCGATTTACATAAACGAAACATTTACATTTTCGACCGAAACACATTTACATTTCGACCGAAACACTTTTACATTTCGACCGAAACACTTTTACATTTTGACCGAAACACATTTACATTTTGACCGAAACACTTTTACATTTCGACCGAAACACATTTACATTTCGACCGAAACACTTTTACATTTTGACCGAAACACTTTTACATTTCGACCGGAACACATTAACATTTCGACCGAAACACATTTACATTTCGACCGAAACACATTTACATTTCGACCGAAACACATTTACATTTCGACCGAAACACATTTACATTTCGACCGAAACACTTTTACATTTTGACCGAAACACATTTACATTTCGACCGAAACACATTTACATTTTGACCGAAACACTTTTACATTTCGACCGAAACAC
This sequence comes from Oryzias javanicus, assembly GCA_003999625.1. Taxonomy (NCBI): domain Eukaryota; kingdom Metazoa; phylum Chordata; class Actinopteri; order Beloniformes; family Adrianichthyidae; genus Oryzias; species Oryzias javanicus. Next base: position 25,685,901 of record CM012438.1, read on the forward strand.
ATTTACATTTCGACCGAAACACTTTTACATTTCGACCGAAACACTTTTACATTTCGACCGAAACACATTTACATTTCGACCGAAATACATTTACATTTCGACCGAAACACATTTACATTTCGACCGAAACACATTTACATTTCGACCGAAACACTTTTACATTTCGACCGAAACACTTACATTTCGACCGGAACACTTTTATATTTCGACCGAAACACATTTACATTTCGACCGAAACACATTTACATTTTGACCGAAACACATTAACATTTCGACCGAAACACATTTACATTTTGACCGAAACACATTTACATTTCGACCGAAACACATTTACATTTTGACCGAAACACATTTACATTTCGACTGAAACACTTTTACATTTCGACCGGAAAACTTTTACATTTCGACCGAAACACTTTTACATTTCGACCGAAACACATTTACATTTTGACCGAAACACATTTACATTTCGACCGAAACACATTTACATTTTGACCGAAACACATTAACATTTCGACCGAAACACATTTACATTTTGACCGAAACACATTTACATTTCGACCGAAACACATTTACATTTTGACCGAAACACTTTTACATTTCGACTGAAACACTTTTACATTTCGACCGGAAAACTTTTACATTTCGACCGAAACACTTTTACATTTCGACCGAAACACATTTACATTTCGACCGAAACACTTTTACATTTCGACCGAAACACATTTACATTTTGACCGAAACACATTTACATTTCGACCGAAACACATGGCAACACTGTTTGGGTAAATGTATTATTGTTTTGCACTTCCCGGCCACCGTACTAACCTGAGAGCTGTGGCTTTCTAATGTTTGTGACAAAGTTAGAAACCTTGGTATAACGTTAGACTCAGACATTAGCTTTGATGCACATACAAACCAGGTGATTAAGTCAGCTTTTTATCACCTGCGTAATATCTCTCGAGTCAGACTCTTTCTCTCCAGAGCCAGAGCTGAAATTTTAATCCATGCTTTTATAACATCTAGACTAGATTACTGTAATGCGCTCCTCTCTGGTGTAAAGAAAAACACAATTAATCGGCTGCAGTTGGTCCAGAACGCGGCTGCACGCCTTTTGACCAAAACCAGAAAAAGGGAGCACATTACACCAATTCTGAAGTCCCTGCACTGGCTCCCCCCCCGTCAGCTTTAGGATTGATTTTAAGATTCTTTTATTAGTGTATAAGAGTATTAGTGGTCTCGGACCTTCTTATCTATCCGAGTTACTTTTAGCCTATGAGCCTCCAAGAACCCTCAGATCCTCAGGTGCAGGCCTGCTAAAAGTGCCTAGAGTTGGAACAAAAACCCATGGCGAGGCCTCGTTCCGGCACTATGGGCCTCGCCTGTGGAACAGCCTGAGGAGGTGAGGACTTCATCAACTGTGGAGGTTTTTAAGAAAAAACTCATCTTTTGAGGTTAGCTTTTAACTAGCTTTTAGTATGTGTGTATGTTGTATGCGTATATACATTTTATTGTGTTAATTATAATTTTATACATAGTATCTTTTCCTACTTGTTTTTATGAATTATTACTGTCTTTTATCTTCATTAGTAATTTTTTTTTATTATATATTATTATATTTAATATTATATTAATCATTGGTTGTTTTTTTTACTTGACATTGCTTTAAACTAGTGTCTTCTCACATTTGGCTGGGTCGTCTGCTTCCTGGCCCACGGGACATGGCCCTGATGTACCCACTGCTCCTTCGCCTGGGGTTTCTCCTCGGCTGGTGGGAGGCTTTGGGGCTCTGGCTCCTTGGCCCAGGAACTAGACGACCAGCTGACTGGAGGTTGGTGTTGACAGCGTCTTCAGGGTTCTCATTTAAGAAACGTGAGGGTTCCTATGTATTCATATTTTATCATTTGTTTTATTTTGGTGCACTTGTTCTTATACATGGGATTAGGGCAGGGGTGTCAAACTCATTTTGGTTCGGGGGCCACATTCAACCCGTCTGATCTCAAGTGGGCCGGGCCAGAAACATAACAGCAAAATAACCTTTGTTTAACGTGTTATTTTTAGCTTTATTTTTGTTTTGTTTATTTCTTAGTTGCAAAAACTGTTTCAAACAACCTAGTAGTCTAATCACTTATTATTACATTTTTATTTACTGAGTCCAAAGCATTTCAAATAAAATGGATTTCACTAAAAAAAAAAAAAAAAAAAAAAAAAAAAAAGATTTATTTAATTTTATACAGACTGAATGTTTTACATCTGACATTAAAGCAATCCCCATTGTAAACTAAAAATATAAATGTTTTAATCAATGAAAAATCAAACTAAATGAACCCTCTGGAACCGACGGACGCCCTCAGACGTCCTGCTGTGCAGCTGTGAGATCAACGGGATAAAATAAAGTTTATGTTCGGGAACTGATATTTTATTGAATTAAAGGCAAAATATGGCCTTTATTTTTAGTTTTTGGACAAAAACATCATGGAGCTGTGAGGTCTGTCATGTTCCTCTACCAGCACAAACTCTTCATATTTGTGGCCCAAATGAGGAATCTGGGAATTTCACCTGAAATTTTCTTTTGCATTTTCAGTCAAAAATATGTTGATTAGTTTGTTGACTAAATTTAGTTTAGTGGTTTTTATGAAATTACACCCAAAACTGTCATTTTATGTTGTAAAAACAGTTTGTTAAATATTTTGGGGGTTTTCCACAGCAAAATAAATCCGATGTTAATTTCTGGATCTTTTGAGTTTCATTTGCTCCCCCTAGTGGTTAAATTGCGCATTGCATCCATTTCTTTAAAGAACCATAACTCGCCACAGGAATGGGCTAGAAACTTGCTTTCTTTTTTGAAAATTCTTATATAATTTTTTCTTCATAATTGGGCCGGATTAAATCCGTATGTTTGACACCTCTGGATTAGGGGGTTTATTTGTATCTTTAACAAGAGGGTATTGTGTTGTTTTCTTTATGGACAGCACTTTGAAATGTATTTGTTTATATGAAAAGTGCTCTATAAATAAAATCAATTTGAAATTTGAATTTAATGCTGCGTTCACAGCCAGAACACGCTGGACACGGACTCCTTAAGCCACTCCCCCTCTGGCAGGATTTATGCTGCAATGTTTCCTTTTCTTCTCTTACTTAATTTAGTTTTTATTTATTGATGTAAGCACCATCATCACCAGGACAAATTCCTCGTATGTGTAAAATCGTACTTCTGATTCTAAAATAGTAGCATTTATTGCATTAGAACAAAAATCACAGTTTGGTTTCTATAGCGATTTTAATCTCAGTTAAAGTCTAATTTCATACTTTTGTATTTTATGAAACATCCATACTGGAATAAATAGAGACAGATAAATTAATGATATTATTCCATGTTAGTTTTTTTATGGAATCAAACAATCTGAACTCAATTTCTATAAACATTTTAACCCTTTCTACGGCCGTTTCATGTCTTCAAAACTATATTTCCTCTAAACTTTCTGGACCAAAGACTTTCAAATCGAGACAGATGGTTTTATAAGACCATATTTGGATCTAATTTGAGGACACTTTTCCTCCTAAAACTTTAGACGCATATTCAAAAGTCATAAAGTATGTCTGATTCTCTGTCTTGGTCCAGCATGAAGCTTTTATGCTGAAAGAGCAGCAGCTCCATCAGAACTGGGCTTCCCTTTGGCTAAACCCTCCAGGGCCCGCCTTTCTCTGGGAGATAAGGTAGAATAACAGGAGTTAGCCCGAGGAGCTGAATCCAAGGTGAACCGGCTGAACCGTCCATCCATCTGAACCCAGCAAGAGAAAATCTATATTTTATTCACTTTAGTGAAACATCACAACCAACAAATTTATCACAAATGCTTTTATTCTGAAAATGTTCAGTCAGACCAACAGCTTTTTACCCTTTAATTACGATTGTACTGTTTAGCCAAATCCAAAAACCTGTGTCAGATTCTAGGACATAGATCTGCAGAGCAGCAGGACTTCAGTAGAAATTCACACCTGAGTTGTGGGCGGGACTCCCCCCTCCCTGTTGCATGAGAGCTCCATGTTTACAGTCTCCCCCACTAGCTTACAGCCCCTACCATCTCTAACTCTACATTAGCGCTGCTACAAAAATGATTTTAGCCAAATTGGAGTCATCCAGACGTCCAGTAGGTGTCACAAACTCCGTCACACGTTTCTTTTTAATTAATTGTTACTTCATGAAATCGATGACGTCATATAGAAATACAAAGGTAGAGTAGTGAGCATCGGGTCCAAATGACCAATAATCCAGGACCCTATACAGTCCTGCACTATATACTGTAGTTTTTTAGTAGTTAGGGATTAGGGGGGGGATTCAGACACAACCAAAGTCAAGGCCCGGGGGCCTGAACCGGCCCTCCAGATAATTATATCCGGCCCTCCAAATCATTTTACTTTATTTTTATTAACGATCTGATGTTATCCTGCGCTCATTTATAACTTATTATGACAAAATATGTTTTATGGAGAGTAAAATATTGAAGGGGTATGGTTTAAGTTGATTTATTCTGGAATAATATTCCTGTGTTTTTAGTATTGAAAATTCTTTTAAAAAATAACCTTTTTAAAGTTTTATAAATGGGCATTCTGCTAGCTTTTTGGACTAAATAAGACTTTCTAAGATTTTTTAGGCTATTTGAGAGTTTAGCTATTTTTTTTTAGCAACATGCTAGCTGTTTTGGCTAACCTAAGTTGTTTAAAAAAATAAATAAATAATTCAGGCTAATTTGGCATTTGGCTAATGTTTTAGCTGGCAATCACCTTCAGTGTTTTCAGATATCAGCTTCAATGTTTTCAGGTATCAGCTTTAGTGTTTTTAGCTATCAATTTCAGCTATCAGCACTAGCATCTTCAGCAGCCAGATTCAGCTAACTGGTACGGCTAGAGTTCAAGAACCCAAATGCAGAGCAGGCTTGGACGCAGAAGGATAAATCAGACTCATTTAATGTTCTTTATTTAAACAAATAAATCACCATTGTTGACGGGGAAATAAGGGGAAAGCTGCTTAGAGGAAAACTACAGAATCACATGACAAGGATAACCTAGAACAGCAACTTTTAAGAGTAAAAGAGTCATTTGGCCTTGTTTTCTACTGATCAAAACCTAGAAGGAGCCGCATTGACTTACGTTATTAGCCTGTAAGAAATTTGGATTTGCATTCATGACCTTCTTTTTTTTTTTTTAATATGAATAATTACTATTTTTGGAAAAAACAAAAGTAAAAACATATATAAAAGAAACCAGCATCTCTCAAAAAAGTTTTTTTTTTTTACATTTTTAACTTTAGTAGCAAAAAAGCTAGCTCGTTGCTTAATTACTAGCTTAAAATTAGCATAACATTTCTCTGTAGATTAAATTGGCCAAAAAGTTAAGGATGTTGCTGCAATAATAGCTAAACTCAAAATTATCAATAATATATATATATATATATATATATATATATATATATATATATATATTTAAAAACCTAGAAATTAGCTAAAAGTGTTAGCATACTGCTAAAAAATTTGCTAAACTCTTAATTAACAAAAAAATAATTATAGGCCAAATCTGACAAAAGAAAGCTAGCTTGTTGCTTAATTACTAGCTGAACTCCAAAATAGCCTAAAATTCCAAAGTAAACTAACTTTGACAGAAATGTTAGCATGTTGCTAAAATAGAAGCTAAATTTTAAATTATCAAAAAAAATAAATCAGTAGATAACTGATTAGCTGAAAAGATCAGCATTTTACTAAAATATTAGCTAAACTCCAAATTAGCATAAAATTCTTCAGTAAACTAAATTAGTCAAAAACGTTAGCATGTTGCTAAAATAGAAGATGAATTCAAAATCATCAAAGAAAAAAAAAATCAGTAGATAACTGATTAGCTGAAAAGATCAGCATTTTACTAAAATATTAGCTAAACTCCAAATTAGCATAAAATTCTTCAGTAAACTAAATTAGTCAAAAACGTTAGCATGTTGCTAAAATAGAAGATGAATTCAAAATCATCAAAGAAAAAAAAATCAGTAGATAACTGATTAGCTGAAAAGATCAGCATTTTACTAAAATATTAGCTAAACTCCAATTTAGCATAAAATTCCTCAGTAAACTAAATTAGTCAAAAACGTTAGCATGTTGCTAAAATAGAAGCTAAATTCTAAATTATCAAAAATAAATAAATAAGTAGACAACTGATTAGCTGAAAAGATCAGCATTTTACTACAATATTAGCTAAACTCCAATTTAGCATAAAATTCTTCAGTAAACTAACTTAGACAGAAACGTTAGCAAGTTGCTAAAATAGAAGCTAAATTCTAAATTATCAAAAAAAAAATCAGTAGATAACTGATTAGCTGAAAAGATCAGCATTTTACTAAAATATTAGCTAAACTCCAATTTAGCATAAAATTCCTCAGTAAACTAAATTAGTCAAAAACGTTAGCATGTTGCTAAAATTGAAGCTAAACTCTAAATTAGCCTATAAAACCCCACTAGAAAACAAATTAGCCAAAAATGTTAGTATGTTGCTAAAATAATAGCTAATCTCCAATTTCTTTAGAAAATTACTATTTTATTTTTCTTCATTTGGATCTGGAGCCGCAGGTTGTAGACCTCTGATCTAGACACTTCACAAAACGCTCCAAGACAGAGAGATGAACCAAGAGAACTTAAATAGGCAAACTAATAAATGAACTGATAGGGTGCAGCTGTGAACTCCTCCAGCAGGAAGTGGGCGGGGCAGCAAGGAGGAGCCACAGCAGACTGCACAAAACATGACAGAGTAAAAATAAACACACAGAGCATGTCACTAACAGCATTATTGCAGGTAGTGCTATATGTCTGAATATTGAAGAATTTAGCACTAAATGATTGTGGCTCCATAAACCACTTTTTAATGAAATTACATTTGCAGCACATGGTTACCCAGAATCCTCTGCTTTCTCTGAGTGAGTCGTAAGTTTTTCATGGTTTTATAACTAGAAAAGAAGCTGATGGAACCAAATGACCATGTAGAGCAGGGGTGGGCAAACTACGGCCCGGGGGCCACATGCGGCCCCTTAAGCTACTTAATGTGGCCCTCCAAATTAAAATCCATTGAATCAAAAATCCTAATTATTGTTTTCTTTTCATTGTATTTCTGGTTTCTTCCCATGAATGGTGTTGTTTCTCTGACGTTCGTGTGTGTTCCTTTCTGAGTCAGATGGTGATCTTTCGGATTATTCCTACACCACATAAATGCAGCATTTCTTTGAGTTCACATTTTCCTCTGAAGAACATCAACCCATTGGATCACCCAAAGAGAACCAAAAATCTAAATTTAGAAATTAAAACTCCCAAATTTTCTGTTTTTAAATTAATATATGTGAATTTGAATCCAAATTAAAGCATGTTTTTCTCTAAATTCCATATTATTTTTTTAGTTTATGAGGTTCATTACCCAATCTCTCCTTCCATTTGCTCCTTGTCCGGCCCTTATGCCAAATTTTAGAACCCTATGTGGCCCACGAGTCAAAACAATTGCCCACCCCTGATGTAGAGAAAGCACCCAAACCCTCCAATCCAGTCCAGCCTGAACACTCCACCACTAAGGACGCTTCTTTTCCTCCGTGTGATTGATCGTGTTTTCTTTGTGGTTGTGCCACCGCTCCTATTGTGGATTTTACCAACCGTCCCATCAACACAAGGCTCCATTATTCTTTCAGAGCCTCTTGTTAAAGTTCTTCACAGGTTTTGACTGTGATGTTTCTCCGGCCTGGTGTTGACTACATTTCCGTTCAAAGAAAAGCTCCCTCTCTTTCTGGTACAAATGACGCCCTTTCAGCGGCGAGAATGGGACAAATTAGACGGCGTCTGAAAGAGCACGCCACGCGTTTCTGGGAACTTATTTCACTGAATGGCGGGCTGGCAGACGTCTCAACGCCAGTCTGTTATTAGTGTCGCGGCAACGGCCCCGTTGAACGCGGAAAAAGCTCCTTTTTTCAATTTGCTTTTGAACTAAATAAACTCTAAAAGCGCGGAGGAACATGCGCCATTATTGGCGGAGCGGCTAAACGAAACCAATTTGCAGGAATGCTGGTCCGGAAGCCTGTGGAGTCGCAGCAATTTATTACGCTTCTGACACCTACCAACGGGCAGCAGAACTTTTTAAATGAATACATGCGATCAAAACGGTCAATTGGAGCAAAAGAAAAGCTGTGTTTTTTCTTCAAGTATCACTCGGAAGTTTATCTGTCATTTATCATGTTGCCAAGCCAACCAATCCTCAAAGATTAGTCCCCGTCTGCATTTGTCGATGGAGAAAAGAGTGTCTGTTCCTCTGGTGTGGCTGTCATTGGACCGACCCGATCCGAGCGGAGCGACTTGTCTTATCCTCAGAAGAAAAGAGGGGGGGCGGGGGGTGACCGGGTCGGGCTTATCGCTGACCGAGGATGAAAACATCCGGCGGATCAGCTCAGGGGGAAGGAAGAGGATCAGCGCTGGTGGAATAACTGACAGCGAGGTTCTGCAGGACTCAGCAAACGGAAGCTTATCAAGAACAAGTGATGTTCAAACCAGCCGGGGAGCGCCGGGACTCCTGGATGCGCCTCCGCTTAATTGGTAAAATGTGACATTTGGAAGTGGTGTGGGAGGATGTTGTGCCGCTCAGGGCGAGTCCACAGAAGGTGTAAAGGTGACCTCTCCCTGCTGCTCAAAGACGAGCCGGACAAAGGGCCTCCAGCACGATGACGCCACTTTCTCCAGCAGAAAAATGCTTTTGGATTACGCTCCATACGCCGGTCAGGAACCACGCGGGCTGACCTTCTTCCATGTCAGGGTTCAGACCGTCCTCTAATAGAAGAAGCATTAAGGAGGGAACAGAAACGTTAGCACAGGGATGTCAAACTCATTTTGGTTCGGGGGCCACATTCAACCCGTCTGATCTCAAGTGGGCTGGGCCAGAAACATAACAGCAAAATAACCTTTGTTTAACGTGTTATTTTTAGCTTTATTTTTTTTTTTTGTTTATTTCTTAGTTGCAAAAACTGTTTCAAACAACCTAGTAGTCTGATCACTTATTATTACATTTTTATTTACTGAGTCCAAAGCATTTCAAATAAAATGGATTTCATTATACAGACTGAATGTTTTACATCTGACATTAAAGCAATCCCCATTGTAAACTAAAAAGGGGGCTACGGAAAAAATATAAATGTTTTAATCAATGAAAAATCAAACTAACGGACGCCCTCAGACGTCCTGCTGTGCAGCTGTGAGATCAACGTGATAAAATAAATGTTTTTATGTTCTGGAACTGATATTTTAGGCAAGGCAAGGCATGGCAAGGCAAGGCAAGTTTATTTGTATAGCACATTTCATGTACAGAGACAATTCAAAGTGCTTTACATAAAACATTAAAAGAAACAATCAAAAGAAATAGTAAAAATGTCATTCATTATTCAAATCATTAAAATAAAATTAAAAGAAAGTAAAAAGATTTTAATTTAAAACAAGCATAGATAAAAAGTGCGGACGTAAACTTTTGAATACATATTAATCAAATGCAACTGAGAACAGGTGAGTCTTTAACCTGGATTTAAATACACTGAGTGTTTCAGCAGATCTAAGGTTTTCTGGAAGTCTGTTCCAGATCTGTGGTGCATAGAAGCTGAATGCAGCTTCTCCATGTTTAGTTCTGACTCTAGGAACTGATAAAAGACCGGATCCTGATGATCGGAGAGGTCTGGCTGGTACATACTGGGTCAGGAGGTCAGTCATGTATTTTGGTGCTAAACCATTCAAAGCTTTATAAACCAGTAACAGAACTTTAAAGTCTATCCTCTGAGAGACAGGTAACCAGTGTAAAGACCTCAGAACTGGACTGATGTGGTCTACTTTCTTGGTCCTTGTGAGAACCCGAGCAGCAGAGTTCTGAATCAGCTGCAGTTTCCTGATGGATTTTTTTGGTAGTCCTGTAAAAACACTGTTACAGTAATCAAGTCGACTAAAGATGAAAGCATGCACTAGTTTCTCCAGGTCCTGCTTAGACATCAAATCTTTAATCCTTGAGATATTTTTGAGATGATAATAGGCTGATTTAGTGACTGCCTTAATGTGTTTATCAAAATTTAAGTCTGTGTCTATCACTACACCCAAGTTTCTGGCCTGGTTGGTAGTTTTTAGTTGAATAGATTGAAGCTCTGTAGTGACGTCTAACCTTTTTCTTTAGCCCCAAAGACAATAACCTCAGTTTTGTTTTTGTTTAATTGAAGTAAGTTGTGACACATCCAGTCATTAATGTCCTCAATGCATTTACCAAGAGCCTGTACAGGGCCTCGGTCTCCTGGTGTCAGTCTAATATATATCTGTGTGTCATCTGCATAGCTATGGTAACTAATGTTGTTGTTCTTTATAACCTGGGCCAGTGGGAGCATGTAGATGTTAAATAGAAGTGGTCCCAGGATGGAGCCTTGGGGCACTCCACATGTAATTTCTGTTGGCTCAGAAGTGAAGTTACCAATTGACACAAAATATTTCCTGTTTTCTAAGTACGTTTTGAACCAGTTTAGTACTGGTCCAGTGAGACCCACCCAGTTTTCCAGTCGTCTGAGTAGTATTGCGTGGTCGACTGTATCAAACGCAGCACTGAGATCCAGTAAAACTAGCACTGACATATTTCCACTGTCTGTATTCAAACGTATGTCATTGGTCACTTTGGTCAGAGCCGTTTCAGTGCTGTGGTTCTGTCTGAAGCCGGACTGGAAGACATCATAGCAGTTGTTATTTATTAGGAATTCATTTAACTGATGGAAAACAGCTTTTTCAATGATCTTACTTAAAAATGGCAGGTTTGATATCGGTCTGTAGTTGTTCATTTGAGTTTTGTCTAGACTGTCCTTTTTTAGGAGAGGTTTGATTACAGCTGTTTTCAGTGGTTCTGGGAAAACACCAGATGTTAACGACAAGTTGACAATCTGGAGCAGGGCTGGTTCCAGGATCTTTGAAACTTTTTTGAAAAAGCTTGTGGGTAGAATATCCAGACAGCAGGAGGAGGAGTTCAGTTGACATAGAATGTCCTGCAGTTCTTTACTGTTTATGGGTTGAAACTGAGCCATGGGGTTTATGGTTTCTAGTGGATAGGTTCATATCCTGAACTTGTAGTTGATGAAATAATTGTTTGTCTAATGTTTTTGATTTTGTCCCTGAAGAATTTGGCAAAGTCATTACAGGCTTTGGTGGAGTAAAGTTCTGGTGCCACTGACACAGGGGGTTTTGTCAACCTGTCGACTATATTAAATAAGGCCCGAGCATTATGGGAGTTTTTGGTAATAATTTCAGAAAAATAGGACTTCCTTGCATTGCTCAGTTGTAAATTATATAAGTGAAGTTTCTCTTTATAGATGTCATAGTCTACCTGTTGTTTAGATTTTCGCCATCTGCGTTCAGATTTCCGACATTCTCTTTTTCCGTTCTTTACCAGAATGGAATTTCTCCATGGAGATTTTTTCCTACCAGAGATCACCTTCACCTTACTGGGAGCAATGCTATCCATGATATTTGACATGTTGGAATTAAAGCTATTAACAAGTTCATTGACTGAATCCCCTGAGGGGGAGGAGTCAGAGAGAAAATCTGATTGAACATCTCACTAGTATTTTCAGTTATAAACCGTTTTGTGATCTCCTCCCTCAAAACATTTTTGTGTACTGGAATTGTGCTCTCACAGAAAACACAGCAGTGATCAGACAGACCTAAATCACATACAGTAACCTTAGAGATGTTCAGACCTTTGGAAATCAATAAATCAAGAATATTCCCTCTGTTGTGTGTGGGCTCTGTTACATGTTGAGTCAACCCAAAATTGTCCAGAGTGTTTTTCAGGTCCTTAGTCCCTTTGTTCTCAAGATTTCCATAATGGATGTTAAAATCTCCAGCCATGATTATACAGTCAAAATCAAGACAAATTATAGACAGCAGTTCACTAAACTCAAGGTTAAATTCTGGACTATATCTAGGGGGTCGATAGATATTGATAAATATGGTTTTGAGTGAGGCCTTCAGCTGTAGGGCTACATATTCAAAACATGGAAAGTTTCCAAAAGATAACTTTTTACACTGAAACATTTCATTAAACAAAACTGCAACCCCCCCACCCTTTCTGCTTGTTCTTTCCTCACTGATAACACCATAATTGGGAGGAGCCGACTCTGTGAGAACTGCACCCCTACTATTCTCATCTAACCAGGTTTCAACTAAAAACATAAAATCAACTTTGTTCTCAGTGATAAAATCATTAATTAAAAATGTTTTCCTGCCAAAGACCTGACATTTAAAAGTGCTAACTTGAGAGGTCTAGGAGTAATAATATTTTCATTTACCTTCTGTTTCTGGAAATGCGCAGAGGAAATGTTTACCTCTTTTAAAGTCCTTTGTTTGCGTTTTGGGCAGATTACATTCCTCCTGTTGGTGACAAGTACAGAAACGGTGTGTGTTTCTAGAGAACAGGGTCCCAGGTTTTTCTGGAGAACATCATGACTGTTGTTATATCCACAGCCTGGACCCTCAACACATCAAACATCTGATTGCATGGACAGGATATGATGTTGTACAGGAGAGGGTGGGGCTTTACGTCGACCCTTCGAACGTTCTGGTGACAGAGTTATGGGGGACAAAAATGGATTGGCCAGAGGGGTAGATCGAAGCCCAATCCCGACTCGCTCCATCATCTGCTCAGTGAATTTCAGGTGGGGTGAAGAGGGTGAAGAGGGGGAGGGGGAACCGTCAGGAGTTTGTTGGTTTGGTGGTGTTTGGGGGGTCCATCTTCCTCGTCGTTTTTCCTCTTCCGGTGTTCGGAGGCAGGTTTCCCGTTTCTGATGTTTTCCTCCGGTGGGGGCAGCTCCGTTCCTTGTGTGGATCCAGTCTGTGTCTGGCCTTGACACTGAGATAAATTTATCTTAGTCTTGGCATGACGCAGGGAGTAGAAGAGATTGGAGGAGAACAGTTTAACTCCTGATTTGTTTAAGCTGAATCCATTTTCTTTAAAAAGATGTTTGCGTTCCAGAAAATGTGAAAGTTGTTGATGAAATTAATTCCTGTTTCACCACATGTCGTAGAAAGCCACCTGTTCAGTGCCAACAGCCTGCTGAATCGCTCTTCTCCTCCTCGAATAGTTGGAATGGGACCGCTGATAAAGACAGCTGCATTCATGGAGCTCACAGTTCTTATCAGTCCAGTGAAGTCTTGCTTTAAAACTTCAGATTTTTGCTTGGACACATCATTTGACCCTGTGTGTAGTACAATGTTTTGTACTGATGGATACTTTGCCACAGTTTGCAGAATTCTCTCCTTCATGTCACTGACCATGTCGTTTGGAAAACACAGGACTTTAGTGTTCCAGCTGCAGAACCACTGAACATCTTTCACAGTGGAATCACCCACAATCAGAGTCTCAGGCCGAGCCTTCAGCTTTCTTTCTGGCCGTTTACCTTCTGATGGGTTACAGGTCCTCCTCGTGCTGCTTTCCAGTGGATGGTCGTCGGGTAATCCGGGGTCATCTGACAGTGGAGCAAATCTGTTTTGCAGGGTCACCGCTCCGTTCATGCTTGGCTTCTTTCCTTCTTTCCTCCGGTGTACGGGAGTAGATGAGGTCCTCTGTCTCGTAGAAAGAGAGGGCCATTCAGCCTCAGAGGCGTCGGCTGTCTGCGGGGGGTCGGTCCTCCCATGTCCTCCAATTCTCCAGCTGTTGGACTTATTCTTTGGCTTTGCTCCAAGATGGTTCCAGGGAGGATTATCTTTCAATTGTTTATTATTGTCCACAGATGTTGTCTTTCTCCCGTAGAATCTGTGCCATTTAGCTGCGTGTTAGCTCTCTCTTCTCTGCTGAGATGAGGTAGTGGCAAAGTTGTGTTGTTTCCATAGAGTCCATTTACCTCCACATTCACTTCTATGTGGCGAACCTTAGTTTCCAGCGCCGTGATCTTCTCCAGAAGGTCTTGGTAATCCTTTGTAGAAAGGGAAGGCATCTTGCTGCTAGTTAGCCTTGTGTTAGCTGCTGCTCCGTATATCAGGCTTCAGCTGCGTGAGGGCCAAGTACACGTAGTGCTCAAGATAAAATGTTTTAAGAGGAATGCAGGAAAAAATCCTTTTGTTTAAAGTAAAAAAGAAAAATAAATCCGACCCGATGGTTTAAAAGTATTCAAAAGTTATTGCTGGTGTGATTAAAAAAAAAGAAGAAAGGAAAATAATCAGCGAAAATTAAAAGCAGAAGGGGGAGCAAAGCAATGTGCGTCCGCACTCTAGCAAAGCAGGAAGGAAGTCTTTTATTGAATTAAAGGCAAAATATGGCCTTTATTTTTAGTTTTTGGACAAAAACATCATGGAGCTGTGAGGTGTGTCATGTTCCTCTATATATTTGTGGCCCACTTGAGGAATCTGGGAATTTCACCTGAAATTTTCTTTTGCATTTTCAGTCAAAAATATGTTAATAAGTTTGTTGACTAAATTTAGTTTAGTGGTTTTTATAAAATTACACCCAAAACTGTCATTTTATGTTGTTAAAACAGTTTGTTAAATATTTTGGGGGTTTCCACAGCAAAATAAATCCGATGTTAATTTCTGGATCTTTTGAGTTTCATTTGCTCCCCCTAGTGGTTAAATTGCGCATTGCATCCACTTCTTTAAAGAACCATAACTCGCCACAGGAATGGGCTAGAAACTTGCTTTCTTTTTTGAAAATTCTTATATATTTTTCTTCATAATTGGGCCGGATTAAATCATCTAGCGGGCCGGATACGGCCCGCGGGCCGTATGTTTGACACCCCTGGTCTACAGCATTTTATTATTGTGTTTAGTGAAAATACAACAGAACTGTGTAACTGGTGCTCCATGTTGACACCCCTGCCTTAGCATGTTGCTAAAAATAGAAGCTAAATTCTAAATTATCATAAAAAAAGAAAAAAAATCAGTAGATAACTGATTAGCTGAAAAGATCAGCATTTTACTAAAATATTAGCTAAACTCCAAATTAGCATAAAATTCTTCAGTAAACTAAATTAGTCAAAAACGTTAGCATGTTGCCAAAATTGAAGCTAAACTCTAAATTAGCCTATAAAACCCCACTAGAAAACAAATTAGCCAAAAATGTTAGTATGTTGCTAAAATAATAGCTAATCTCCAACTTCTTTAGAAAAAGAAATTCAGACCATCCTCTAATAGAAGAAGCATTAAGGAGGGAACAGAAACGTTAGCATGTTGCTAAAAATAGAAGCTAAATTCTAAATTATCAAAAAAAAAAAGAAAAAAATCAGTAGATAACTGATTAGCTGAAAAGATCAGCATTTTACTAAAATATTAGCTAAACTCCAAATTAGCATAAAATTCTTCAGTAAACTAAATTAGTCAAAAACGTTAGCATGTTGCCAAAATTGAAGCTAAACTCTAAATTAGCCTATAAAACCCCACTAGAAAACAAATTAGCCAAAAATGTTAGTATGTTGCTAAAATAATAGCTAATCTCCAATTTCTTTAGAAAAAGAAATTCAGACCATCCTCTAATAGAAGAAGCATTAAGGAGGGAACAGAAACGTTAGCATGTTGCTAAAAATAGAAGCTAAATTCTAAATTATCAAAAAAAAAAAACAGTAGATAACTGATTAGCTGAAAAGATCAGCATTTTACTAAAATATTAGCTAAACTCCAAATTAGCATAAAATTCTTCAGTAAACTAAATTAGTCAAAAACGTTAGCATGTTGCCAAAATTGAAGCTAAACTCTAAATTAGACTATAAAACCCCACTAGAAAACAAATTAGCCAAAAATGTTAGTATGTTGCTAAAATAATAGCTAATCTCCAATTTCTTTAGAAAAAGAAATTCAGACCATCCTCTAATAGAAGAAGCATTAAGGAGGGAACAGAAACGTTAGCATGTTGCTAAAAATAGAAGCTAAATTCTAAATTATCAAAAAAAAAAACAGTAGATAACTGATTAGCTGAAAAGATCAGCATTTTACTAAAATATTAGCTAAACTCCAAATTAGCATAAAATTCTTCAGTAAACTAAATTAGTCAAAAACGTTAGCATGTTGCCAAAATTGAAGCTAAACTCTAAATTAGACTATAAAACCCCACTAGAAAACAAATTAGCCAAAAATGTTAGTATGTTGCTAAAATAATAGCTAATCTCCACTTTCTTTAGAAAAAGAAATTCAGACCATCCTCTAATAGAAGAAGCATTAAGGAGGGGACAGAAACGTTAGCATGTTGCTAAAAACAGAAGCTAAATTCTAAATTATCAAAAAAAAAAAAAAGAAAAAAAAACCAGTAGATAACTGATTAGCTGAAAAGATCAGCATTTTACTAAAATATTAGCTAAACTCCAAATTAGCATAAAATTCTTCAGTAAACTAAATTAGTCAAAAATGTTAGCATATTGCCAAAATTGAAGCTAAACTCTAAATTAGCCTATAAAACCCCACTAGAAAACAAATTAGCCAAAAATGTTAGTATGTTGCTAAAATAATAGCTAATCTCCAATTTCTTTAGAAAAAGAAATTCAGACCATCCTCTAATAGAAGAAGCATTAAGGAGGGAACGAAGTGCAGTCTGTGGAGGAAGCTGTTGCCCAGTTACTCTGAAGGAGACACGCGGCGGCGGCGGGCGGGTAATCAGCAGGTGAAGGAAATGACTTCCTCTCTGGGTTACTTCAGAACACGGCTAAAACTGTTCTGAGATCCAGCTGAGAATCAGTTTTCCAGCTTTCAGGTGACATTAGGATCTGTTGAAAAGCAGGAACAGAAATTTATATTGTCAAGTAAATGAATGTGAACTCTGTGGGTTGATTTCCAGGTCATACTAAAAACATTTGATGCTTTTTTTTTTTGTATATCAACCAATGTGTAAAATGATCAGAATTAAATTAGCTTCCTGAAAACCCTCAGACCGTCTGTCACCTCTAGTGACGTGGTGTGGATGTGACCCCCTGCTGGTCATACGTGGAATTACAAGGATACCATTTTTTTTTTTTTTATTTTAATTCAAAATTTATTTAGATAAAAACGATGACGGCACCAGACAGGAGACAGAAGTTTTTACAAAACCAGACCTGATAAAACGAGGCACCATTTGAATAGAATCTAAAAAGGTTCCAGGCGGTTTCTCCGAACCTACCCTAACCCTAACCTTGACCCGGTACCGATGCGGGTCGGGTCCCAAATCCTGCTGATTGCCCGGTTCCGTGATTGTTCCGTGCACCCCAGACGTTGCTGTTTTACGATTTTTGAGCCCGAAAAGTCAAGCAAAACAGACAAACTACGAACTGTATGTCCAAAATAAATGCATGTCGTGATAGTAACGGGTACATTTCTCGCTAGAAATATTACCAAAATAAAGATTAGTCCACAAAATATTTTATTCAGAGGGATTTTACACCAAAAAAGTAGTGGATCTACTGCCATATTGTTAGCTGCTGTCAGACAGAAATCGGCAGAAACTCAAAAGTCACGTGATCAGTCACGTGATCCGGAGAAACCTAAACATCCGACCACGTGATCAAAACGAAACCTAAAAGCCGTTCCTGTTGTTTTGAATGGGCTGCAACTGCGTATCATATCCGTAAGTCGTGGCCACGAGATAGTAAGTCGTGGCCACGAGATAGTAAGTCGTTGCCACGAGATAGTAAGTCGTGGCCACGAGTTAGAAATTGTTTTTTTTTTTTTTACTTTAATTTTTTTTAACTTTATTATTTTTTTTTTTTTGTTCGATGTCCCTTTAGGGGCTCTGTAAGAACATGCTAGAATAAATAATGTATATTTATATATATATATAACATTAAGAATGACCAACTGACCAACAGAATAACTGAGGGATCGCCGTTTATTTCTCTATTTGGTGACACTTCCTGTTTGGAACACTGGGAAGGAGGGCTCATTCAGTCCAGTTCTCACATACAGTCAATGGTGTCAGTACAGAGGACCTTCCAGGTCGTAATGCTCCCTCTGCTACATTGAAGTCTTTAATAAGTGCGCAATGATGCAAGCGTATGGAAGAGTATTTACAGCTTTAGAATCGTACTGGTTACCTAGGATACCTGGAGGTAAAACTATGAGGTTCATAAACTGATCTTTATCACTTCAACTCAAAGTGGAACCAATGATAGAAACATCAACTAAGAGAAAGTGAAAGTTTTCTGCTTTTTGACTATTTGTACATAAACATGCTTTAAGAGAGTGTTCGGTCAAATAGAGCAACATAGCAAACATTTAAGCAGAACAGTGATCGTTTGATCATGCACAGACAGAATTCAGAAGCTCTGATTGAACTGTAATCAGTGAATTTAAAGACCGGTGTTCAGCTGTCACGTGTTCACTGGAAATCTTTCATTGCTCTTCTACTAAAAGATGAACAAACAAGTTTCATGAAGGAGAATCAAGAAGCAGCTGCAGAGGAAACTTCTGGAAGCATCTTTGGATGATGACTCCAGCTTCTGTGAAGCTGAATTCTGTCAAAGGAATTCATTATTTTAGATGAAAGCTTTCTCTCTTTCTACCAGCTGTATAGATAGAAAAATGTTGTGTTTTTGTTCTAAATCGTATAATTCATAAGCTTGGTCTGTGTGACACCAGACCCGGACAGTTTGAACCACTTGAACGTCCTAAATGCTCCAGGAGGTCAGAGTCGAGCTCCCCTGGAGGAGAGCGGATCCGGCTCCAGCTAATTGCTTGAATGGAGATCCTTGTGTTAAATCATTGATATTTCAGCGCAGTTTCACAGGCCCAGGACTCTGAATTATTAAACAGATGTAATTTAGCGGGGTGAGACCACACTGCTCACACAAGCCCGAGTGTGTAAAAGTCAAACTGTGCTGTTCGCCGACCGTTCAGCGTTATGAAAGTGACACAAAGAGGAAAAGATCAACCGGAAGAGGAGAACGGTGGTCAGGTGGAACTTTGAGAGGGCGGAGTCTCAGTCCTAACCGTCCTTATGGGTGGATACAGGCTGTCTGAAGGGGAAAAATGGTCAAAAATAAGACTCTGCTCCTGTAGTGAGGACACTCACTTTTCCTATGGGCATGCTGCGGGCGACAAATCCTGTGAACTGTGCAAGGTTCCCGTTAGTGCTGTTTACTGGAACTCTCTCTCTAGAAAGACTCACACCATCACTTTGGCTGGGTAATGTTTAATAGATAAATAGTATTTCTCACAAAACACAGTTCAAAATATGATAACGTGATAAATTAGAGCAGTTATTTTTTATTTTTAACTGTGGTTTATGTAAGAAAATGGAAAATATAAGTATAGGAAGATCCTAAAAACAGGATTGAAAATGAGAAGAAAAAAATCCTTAAAAACTTAATGATACAGGAGGTTTGTATGGAAGTTTTTTTAGGTCAAAATTCAAAGTATTATGCATTATTCAATTGACAGTTTGCAAATTCATCATGCAATTTGAAAATGTATTTTTCAATTTGCAATTCATTATTAATTTCAGGCTTGCAAAATGACAATTCATTTTGCAATTTACAATTCAATATTAAAATTACAACTTCAATATCACAATTTTTTTAAAACAAAATATTGAATAAAAAAAAAAATCAATTGCATTGCATATTGCCATGGGTTTTTGATGTCATAATTCAAATGACAATGCATTTTTCAATTTACAATTTAATATTCAAATTAGGCTTTAAATATGAAAATTCATTTTGCAATTTACAATTCAATTTTAAAATTTACAATTCAATATTAGAGTTTTAAAAAACAAAATATTGAAGCATTTTGCAAGCCTGAAATTAATAATGAATTGCAAATTGAAAAATGCATTTTCAAATTGAAAAATAAATTTTCAAATTGCATGATGAAATTGCAAACTGAATTGTCAATTGAATAATGCATAATACTTTGAATTTTGACATAAAAAAACTTCCATAGGTTTGATCTTTGGTCCATCCATTCCTGGGAGGCTTTACTCACGGACCATGACACTCAGAAAAATGCAACATAATGATATTCATGTGAATACTTTTACTCGGGTGAAAATCCCCCGGCGACAGTGCTCGAGGGTTAAGTGGTCGCTTCCAATGAAAAGTCCATGTAAAGATATTTATATGTGAGCATTTTGGGTTCCCAGATTCAAAACGTTTGCATTCACACCTCGTCATGCTGGTTTTTAACCCTTTAACAACCCAAAAAAAAAAATTTGAGAAAAATGTATTGTTTTCTGTTACTTATTAATTCTGTATGGAACCCCTAAAGGGACATCAAAGTAAAAAAAATAAAATAAAAAATTGAAGACATTTCTTTTTTTCTGAAACTACTAAAAAGCTTTTTTTGGTTAGTAACTGATGCACACCAGATAGTAAATGTTGCATAGCTGTTACTATCCAGAATTTAATTTTTTTTTACTACTTTAATTTTTCAAAAAAATGTCTGTTAGTGGTGCACACCAGATACTAACTTTTTTTTATAAAAATTGCGTATCCAGGCTAGTTCACTACAGGCTGCGCCTGGCGTGGGGGGGCTGTGTGTATGGACCTCTCGTCTTTGTAAATCAATACTGCTGATTTTTTTTTCAGATTAGTCAACTAATTGATTCATGCACAAACTGGATGTAAAGCACACATCTTAACCAACTAACTACAAACTAGAAATATAGCATTACCTGAGATAAGTGTGAACGCTTTAAGCTGAATTTGGACGCTGAAGATGTTAGTACTGATAGCTGAAGATGCTGAAATTAATATCTGAAAACACTGAAGCTGATTGTCAGCTAAAATATTAGCTACATGCCTAATTAGCCTAAAAAAACGGAAAAAAAAGCCTCAATTGGCCAAAACAGTTATTGTGTAAATATTAGCTGAACTCCAAAAACAGCCTAAAAATACTACTAGAAAATCCTAAATTAGTGATACCAGGAATGAAGCTGAAATATTTGCTAGACTCCAAAATAGCATAAAAAACAAAAATATCCTAAATTAGCCCAAACAGCTAGCATGTAGCTAAAATATTAGCAAAACACCAAAATAGCCTAAAAAACTGTAATAAACACCAAATATTCCATAAATCTAGCAGAATATTATTATAACTTTTAACTTTACAACACTCTGACTCCATTTAATATGAAGTAACGACTAATCGACTATTAAATTAGTCGACTAATTTTGGAAGTCCTGATGTAAACTGAGACACTTTAGGATCACCAAAGAAGAGTGATATGTTAAGGTGCTGATTGGACAGAATTATCTCATAATACAGAAGATTCATAAATACGTAGAAAACAAGGATTTTCGTACTTTCACATGAAGGGAATCCTGCCTGAAATAGAGAAAATCTGTAGGTGTTTTAATTTTTTGCATTTTTTAAAATATAAATATCATTTTTATGAAATTCAACTATTTAAAATGTTACTAACTTTCACATACTTTAAAAAAATTGCCTCACTTTCTTAGAATGTTGTTTCTGGCTTAAATAAATTGGATCAACTTTGTTGTTATTTTTCATTTCAGTGTGCGGTTGTGAACTTTTTCATGTTAACACTGAGTGGCTAACATTCCTAATGTCCATTATGAAAAAAAAAACTAATTTTTAAAGCCAGACTTTTAAGATAGCATGAGACTTAGCTTATATTTTTACAGAAAACTATTTCACTTTTTCATTATTTTCAACTTTTAACTGTTTTTTTAATGTTTTTATGACCATGAGAGAGAACAAGAATACTCTTTCCATCAACTTGTTTTGACAGGTGCCCCGCCCCCAACCCCGCCCTTCATCTCCAGTCAGTTTGGCACAAATGTGTAAAAGTTGAAGGCAGCTGTGATCTGAAAGTCAATGCAACTTGTCGACTCAAAGGTCAGCGCTGCTTTCCTTATGAAAAAGAAAAAGAAACGCGGCTCCTTTTCTCCTGGAACAACTATTGACGGTTGCTTGTAGCGTTTTAAGAAAACAGGCTTTTCTCCGGTTCCACGGAAGATGTGAAGAACATCCTAATGATCCCGCTGCTCCGCCTGAGAAGGAAGCTTTAAAGCTCCGTCTGTTTACTGCTTTCAGAGCCGTGAATGATCCTCTCCAGGAAAATGAGGTTTTGTAATTACCATTGTGGCTCCGACCTGAGGCACAAACGACATGCTAATTAGAAATAATTGAAGCTACGCAGATTGAATAACTGAGTGCGGCTGTTTATGACACGAGAGTTTATCTGATGACTTTGCTTTTGGACTTAAGGGAGCCGGCCCGGCAGACACTGTGGAAAATGATGAAATGCAAATATATACTATTTGTTGCTGATTTAACGGCGAGTACGCAGGATCAGAGCGCGAACACGGAGGAATCTGCTATCAGGACTCTCTCAGGGATTTGAGCATCACATCTGATTATATTGGGATAAGAATTTTCAAAAAAGAAAGCAAGTTTCTAGCCCATTCCTGTGGTGAGTTATGGTTCTTTAAAGAAGTGGATGCAATGCGCAGTTTAACCACTAGGGAGAGCAAATGAAACTCAAAAGATCCAGAAATTAACATCGGATTTATTTTGCTGTGGAACCCCCAAATATTTTAACAACCTGTTTTTACAACAATAAAATGACAGTTTTGGTTGTAATTTCATAAAAACCACTAAACTAAATTTAGTCAACAAACTAATCAACATATTTTTGACTGAAAATGCAAAAGAAATTTCAGGTGAAATCCCAGATTCCTCATTTGGGCCACAAATATGAAGAGTTTGTGTTGGTAGAGGGAATGACACACCTACAGCTCCATGATGTTTTTGTCGAAAAACTAAAATTAAAGGCCATATTTTGCCTTTAATTCAATAAAATATCAGTTCTAGAACATAAAAACGTTTATTTTATCACGTTGATCTCACAGCTGCACAGCAGGACGTCTGAGGGCGTCCGTCGTTTCCTGAGGGTTCATTGTGTGAAAACATTCAATGCATTCACTCTATTGTTTTTCACCTATTTACATTTTCTTCCGTACGTTTTTTGACACGTAAAAACTCAAGCACACTTCATGCAATTTATGCAATCTTGGTTTCAAAACGTTCAGCTCGTTCAGGACATTACTGCTTGTATTTTTGGTTTTCGCAAATTTTACGGTTTTCGCGATTTTGCGCAATTTTTAGCCCATGTTAAGTCAATGGGGAAATTTTTTAAATCGTTATAAAACTTTGTGCACTTTTTGTAAACTTATGTAATATTGGTGTCAAAACGTTCCGCAAATTTAGTACATTCATGCCTGTATTTTTGATATTCTCAAAATTTACGTTTTTTACGCAAATTAAGCTAATTACTAGCCTCGTTGGAAATGAATGGGAAATTTTCAAAAATCTTAGAAACTTTTACAACTTATGCAACAAAACGTTCAGCTTGTTCAGGACATTCATGCTTGTACTTTTGAAATTCGTACACTTAACGATTTAACGCAATCTATGCTAGCTAGTTACTAGCTCATTGACAATTAATGGACATTTTAAAATCGTTATAAAACTTTGTTGCACTTTTTACACTTGTGCAATATTGTATCAAAGTGTTCAGCACGTGGAGGACATTATGGCTAGTATTTTTTGTTTTCGCAAAATTACGTTTTTTACGCAAATTATGCTAATTACTAGCCCTATTGAAAAGGAATGGGAATTTTTCAAATCCTTTAAAATCTATGCATTTTAGTAACGTGTTAGCTTTTATTTTTTTGGGCCTAATTTGGAGTTAAGCTAACATATTAGCAAGTGTTATCTTTTTGGCTAATTTGGCAACTTTTCAAGGTTTTTTTTGGCTAATTTTGAGTTAAGCTAACATTTAGCAACATTTGGCTTTTTGGCTAATTTGGCAACTTTTGAGTTTTTTTGGCTAATTTGGTTAAGCTAACATTATTAAGCAAACGTGTTAGCTTTTTTGGCTAATTTGGCAACTTTTGAGTTTTTTTGGGCTAAATTTGGAGTTATGCTATCATATTTTTTAGCATCTTCAGCTACCACATTCGGCAAAATGCATTCACACATGCATTATCGGAGGTAATGCACTATTCTAGTTTAGTTTGATTTTTCATTGATTAAAACATTTATATTTTTTCCATAGCCCCCTCTTTAGTTTACAATGGGGATTGCTTTAATGTCAGATGTAAAACATTCAGTCTGTATAAAATTAAATAAACCGTTTTTTTTTTTTTAGTGAAATCCATTTTATTTGAAATGCTTTGGACTCAGTAAATAAAAATGTAATAATAAGTGATTAGACTACTAGGTTGTTTGAAACAGTTTTTGCAACTAAGAAATAAACAAAACAAAAATAAAGCTAAAAATAACACGTTAAACAAAGGTTATTTTGCTGTTATGTTTCTGGCCCGGCCCACTTGAGATCAGACGGGTTGAATGCGGCCCCCGAACCAAAATGAGTTTTACACCCCTGCTGTAGATGATGAAGGACAAAAATAAGCTGAAAAGGCTGGCTAATATTAGAAATAAAGCAGCACATTCCACACAAAAGTCAAAGCACATGCTTTTATTTTGGAATAAAAAAAAGCATCTTTATCTTAGATTTTAAAGTTGAGAACCAGAGCCAAGAAATGTTGAGAAGGAGCTGTCACAGAAAGGCAGAGCGTCTCCTTTTGGTGCAGAGAAAGCGCCTCAGGAGCTTTCACAGAGATGGAAGAAACAGCTGATGGCTCCATAATTACATCAAAACCGCTGTTGCAATGAGAAGCTCAAACGTTTACTGCTTTACAGGGAAATACAGCACAGAGGCCTTTCCAGAAGCCTCAAAATCCTCGGATTTAATAGAATTCTGTTCACTTCAACCGGGATCCGTTCTCAACAATTCATTACTGAGGTTTTATTGAGTTCAAACAGATCCAAACAATTTAATTCCAGATACTTAAATGAGTTCTTTTTTGGTTGATACACATGAAGATGTAAACGTACGACGTGAAATAGAAAAACCAATAAAATATCTCTACATGTTAACCTGATTTTATCAGTTCAAGAATTTTAAATTATTCTGTTTAGGTGTTTTTCTGGCTGCAGAAAACAAAAGAAAAAAAACTACAAATTGATTTTATCCATGTATTTCTAATCTGATTTTGAAGGAAGTTTTATTTTGAAAAACTGTTGAAATGTATCCAGCTCATTCTTTAGTCGCATGTCAGCGGATGTCAGTGGCTGCTCCAACCGCTAAGCTAACAAAGTAAAAAAAAAAAAAGACGTATTTTGAAAAGATCCAGAGAGGAAACAGAAAAATCTTCAACTTCAAAATAAAATAAATCTGCGTGTAACAAAGACAAACCAGGAGTTTTTACTTTAATATGGATTAAAGTTGTTCCTACAGACCATAATAATCAACCGGCTGGCTAACGCTGCTAATAAAGTTGCTCAAATGATGGATTCAGGTGACAAAATACCAGTTTAATGATTGTTTTAAAAATGTCATCCGTCACACCTGAAGTTTGATTTTTTTTACTTTCCACTTTGACAAGTTAAGGTTAAAATCTAGATGACATTTTAATGGTTCCTACTCGAAATCTAGAGTATAAATAAAGTTTAAAGCAGCTGCAGATGTTTTACAGAAGATCAACTTTATCCTCAAAAGTGAAAGAAAACTGAAATAAAAACAAAACTCTGATCTCCTGCTTTAGGCTTGTACTGATCGAAAACATTGACATTGAACCGCTCTGTGGCCTGAAAGAGTTTGGAGATCTCTGGAATAGAAGATGGGATTCTTGGTGTGGACGTGTGTTACGGGTCCCGAGTGCGGCAACCACGAAAACAAAAAGAATGTAGTGTTTCTGGAAAAGAAAAGGGGAGTCTCTGAGCAGGAACGACACGAGCACTCACTTCGTTCTCCAAAGCACTTCTATTAAATCACATTAACAAAAATACAATTTCGATTCAGTGCATTCTTCTGGTCCAATGTACAGTTTTACCACAAAAGTCTAAATAAATATCTGATTAATATCAAATCAATAATTATTCAAATTCTGCATTCTATTTTCATTTCTAATACATTATTCAATTCTAAAAGAAACACTTAATAATCACATACGTTTAATTCACTTTGACTTTTGTAATTGTAATGTAAACAAAATAAATATTGCTTTTTACTATTATTTAGCTTTCTTAGCTTTTAAATGTTGGACATTGCACATTTAGAAATAAACATTTTCAACAATAACAAAATAACATTTACCTTTTAATTTAATATCTCTTTTTTAACTTTTACAAAAACTATTTATTTCAGTTTTGCGTTTAAACATGTCAAAGTAAGGTCAGGATTTCCACAAATATCATTAAACTACATGCAGAGCTATAAATGTAAACAGTCTACATGGCCGCCATTAGGCATGTTTGAGATCATGCAGGCGGACGCGGCGCTGCGCAGATCGCCTGGATTGCGGTGCATGCTGGTTAGTTTCTGTCACAGACGTCACATTTGCGACGACATGAAATATCGCGAGAAAGGGGCGGGTTCAAGGCGCCTACCTAAGCCAGCGCAGCCAGAAAATAGGTACTGCGCTGGCTGCGAGCCGCCTTGAAGACTACAAAACAATGCATTGTGGGAAACGGTGTCCTGGAAGTTTTTGTAGTTTGGTGTGTAATAACTGGCGCTAAATGAAGGAAATATGTGTATGTTCTTACTTTTTCTGGAAGGTAATGAATCGCTGATGAAAAAATATACAAGATTTTAAATAATCTGTGGTTATTTGTGTCATAGTTGTCTTTAAAATGAACTTTAATTATTATTTTATCTATTTATTTGGGATTGTGCACATGTAATGAATCCCCCGACTATTTTTTTTATCTGTTTTACTCTAAGAGATGTAAAAAAATACTATAAAAGACATAACAGCACAGATCACACTAGGAGGAGTGGAGTATTCAAATTCAGCCGAATGTTGAGGACAACCCCCAACTCCTCGTTCTCGTGCAGTCTCGTCGTCCACCCTCATCTCAGGCGTCTTTCTCCGCCCCCTCCTGCAGCAGCTTGGTCTCGTCGACGATGCAGGCGAGGCGCAAGTCAACTCAAACACGCCTACTGACTTACAACCCAAATCACATCATCCCGACAAAATCTCGCGAGATCACGGGCTACTTCCCGTTCGACTTTCCCGCCGTTTCTCGCCGAAAAACTCTTAAAGATTGTCGGTTTAAATAAAAAATACAAAACAAATCATGCTGACCTTTATCTGGGAACAATCCCAAGGCTTAGGGCTTTCATTTCTGGGGTTTTAAACCGGGAACTAACCTGAAAAAGAAAAGGGGAGTCTTCTGACGGAAACAGGAAGTTGACCCGTCTTCAGCCACCTGGAGGCGCTGCAAGAGTGTCGAAGGTTCCGCTTCCAGACTCATAACTTAATTCCTTTTTTTTTCACAGGCTACATTTAATCAATGTATAAAATAAAATTATATTTTAATTACTAAAAATGAATGGCCTTCAAAATAAAATACCAAATGTGGATGCACATTTTTGGGTGCACCACACGTGCATGGTTTTTGTTTGTTTATTTTAGAATCAGCTGTTTTGATTTTATTAGTACAGACTGAGAGGCATCATTTTGATTGGAAGGTGGGTGGACCAAACAAAAGTGTTCAAATCAATCAAAGTTAACTATCAGAACTTTCACACCACAGACGTTTCATAGATCAGGGGTGTCAAACTCAATCTCACGAGGGGCCCAAATCCAAAACACACCTTAGTTAGATCAAACAGGATAAACATTATTGAACGCTCTAAAACTACATCTTTAAAACTGTAACCTTTTGACATAATTATGATCTAAATATTTAACATTACCTGCGATAATGTTAGTGTGAATGATGTAAGCCACAAGTGTCAAAGTCAAGGCCCGGGGGCCGGATCCGGCCCTCCGGGTAATTATATCCGGCCCTCCAGATCATTTTATTTTATTGTTATTAATGGCCCGATTTTATCTTGCGCTCATTTCTAACTTGTATAATTTTAGCAAAATACATTTTTTATTCAGAGTAAAATACTGATAGCCAGTATTTCAGATACACACTAGCAGTTTTGGCTAATTAGTTAATTTAGCTAGTTAATTTCTAATTAATTAAATTAATTTTTTATTTTGAACTTTAGCTAATTTTCAATGGCATGCTAGCTGTTTTAGCTAACCTACAATTTTTTTGTTTTTTGGTTTGTTTTTTAGGCTAACTTGGCATTTAGCTAATCGGCTTCAGCGTTTTCAGCCATCAGCTTTAGCCTTTTTAGCTAACAATTTCAGCATCTTCAGCGGCCAAATTCAGCTTACAGCATTCACACTAGCTTTATCTCAGGTAATGCTATATATCTAGTTCATAATTATGTTAAAAAATTACAGTTTTAACGTTTTAAAACTGTAGCTTCAGTGTTTATTCTGTTTGGCCCGCGGCTTAAGGTATGGTCTGGATTTTGGCCCCTAGTGCGATTGAGTTTGACATCCCTGATGTAAGCTGAATTTGACCACTGAAGATGCTGAAATTTATATTTAAAAATACTGAAGCTGATAGCTGAAAATGTTGAAATAGCTAAAATATTATTTAAATATTAAATTGGCCTAAAAAACTAAATAAATAAATAACAACAACCCTGTGATTTTAATAGTTTGATTTTAGGTAAGACACAACTACAACCCATTAAGGAACATTTATTCAGAATACTAATAACTAAAAAAGCATTGATTAGACACTGGCTCCTCCCCACCGTGCTCAGCCCAGACAATTGGATAGACATTGTTAATGAAATCTGTCAGATGGAAAGACTAACTCACTCATTTCGGATATTTGTCCAAGTTCCTTAAGATATGGTCACGATGGATATTCTATGTTAATTTTTTTATTATTATTATTATTTAGCCCCCTAATAATGCATCCACTGTTCCTTTTCTTTTTTCTTGTTAGATGTTCAGTTAAATTGTTAGAAAAAAAAGAAATTTCGAGAATGGAGATTTAAATCAAGAGCCCAAAACTGGCTTGAAGTGAATTTGAATGTAATGTTTCATAATTTTCTCCATGTTTTTAAATATAGATTGAAAAAGAAAACAACTTAAGTAAGCCAAAACAGCTAGCATGTAGCATAAAAAAATAGCTAAACTTCAAAATTGCCTAAAAATGTGAAAAAAGCCTAAATTAGCCCAAACAGTTAGCATGTAGCTGAAGTATTAGCTTAACTCCAAAATAGCCTAAAAAATCGTAGTAAACACAAAAATAGTCCAAAAATCTAGCGGAATGCTAATTTTTAAAACTTTAAAACTGTAACTTTTTAACATTATTATGAATAATAAAAATACATGAATAATATTCCAGAATAAATCAACTTAAACCTTAAATAACTTTGAATATTTTACTCTCCATAAAAATATATTTTGTCAAACATATACATGCCATTCAAATGATATGGCGGTCCCCCGGATGCGTGCATCCAAAAATGAGACACAAAGACAAGAAGCTGCTCTTCCTCCCTCCAGTCAATAAACCCTTTCTTTGAGCTTGCTTACATCACTTCCTGTCCTGACATGGTTCTCCAGACAGCTTTGTGTGTTTGAACCAGAATTCTGAGAAACGAAACCGCTACAGGACGTCCAGATGGGAGGAGGCAGACCTGACAGAAATCTGAAAGAAACGTCTTTCTGTTCTCTACATTCCTGGAGTGTGTTCATGCTGAGACCAAAAAAAGATCAAATTAAAAATCTAAACAGTTTTCTTCACATTTGTGGCCAATAAAACGGACCACAATAATGAGCTACAACGGATCTTCCCGTAGAATTCCCCGTTGCATGAAACTCCTCTGCAGCTCTGATGAATAATTTTCCTGGATGAACGCAGAAGAACCTCCATCTCTGAACTTCACTGTCAGTTTTATGTGACATTCATACACGTTCAATTGCAGTGATTGAAAACCCCGAGAGTCTCGCCTGCGTGAATCATGGCGGCACGGATCGTTGCCTCAGAAGGAGGGCGGCGTGCCGACAGCGCAAAGAGGCGGGTCTGTTTCACACGGACGGCTAAAGACCGCCAGACGGAATTAACGCTTTCACGTCGAGTCACTCGTGTGTGCAGCTTTGGATTTGACATTTGTCAAAATGTGAGGAATGTTCCTCCAGGAGAAGAAAGATGTCTGTGGTTTAAAAAAAAGAAAGATGCTGGATCAAAGATCACAGATACAGTTTATAGACACAATTCTGCTCTGTTTAATCCATAAAATAAGATTAAAACAAAGATAACAGACACAATATGATGAGATGCAATATGAATAGAGATAAGATACGATGGGATAAGATAAGAGATAAGAAAAGAGATATGATATGATACAGTAATACAAGATAATAAATACAATATGATAAAAAATAGGATCCATAAGATAAGATATGATAAGAGATAAGATACAAAACAATACAATACAGTTCGATATGATACGATAAGAGATAAAATAAGATAATAGATTCAATGAGATGACATAATCCTTTATTCATCCTGAATGGTGAATTTCCAACATTTGTACAGGTCAAAAAGATTAAAAATGTCACATATTTACAAAGTAAAGAAAGTAAAAACTAAAAATTGTGCCAGTGGGTAAATTAATGTGACTAAAAACTGCAAATCTTATTCTGAAATAACAAACATGAAAATGTATTATAGTAGATTCAAGACTTCCTTCTTGAAGAATTCACTTTATTTAATGCACATTGTTTGTTTAGTTCACTTTTTTGTGTTTTGCTTTGTGGAAACTGTAGTAATCTTTTACCAATGTTTGTGGTAGATCAAGTACTTTTGTAAATTATATTTTTCTTTTTACAAAATTCAGTAACATTTAAACAAATGATGATACACAGTTGTTAGAAAAAGTATGTGACCATCATGCTTAAACAGACAAGTGTTTCTTTTTTGTTATTGTCTTTGGACTAAAGTGTTATCCTGCTGCATCTTCCAACGCGTCCTTCTCCATGTGTTCTTCTCCATGAGTCCTTATCTTTGCATCCTTCTCCATGCATCCTTCTCTTTGCGTCCTTCTACATGCGTCCTTCCCTATGTGTCCTCCATGCGTCAATCTCCATAATTCTTCTCCATGCGTCCTTGACTTTGCGTCCGTCTTGCGTCCTTCTCCATGCATCCTTCTCCATACGTCCTTCTCTTTGCATCCTTCTTCATGCGTCCTTGTCTTTGCGTCCTTCTCTTTGCGTCCTTCTCCATGCATCCTTCTCCATGCATCCTTCTCTTTGCCTCCTTCTCCATACGTCCTTCTCCATGCATCCTTCTTCATAAGTCCTTCTCTTTGCATCCTTCTCTTTGCGTCCTTCTCTTTGCATCCTTCTCCATACGTCCTTCTCCATGCATCCTTCTCCATATGTCCTTCTCCATGCGTCCTTCTCTATGCGTCCTTCTACATGCGTCCTTCTCCATACTTCCTTCTCCATGCATCCTTCTCTTTGCGCCTCATTTGTGAATCAGCAGGTTGCTCTGTTTTAAAAATCCTATTCTGGCTGAGAACAAGAGTCTCCGTCTGAGATTCATCAATCTTACAAAGAACAAATCAGCCTCTTGAAAAATACATCATAAATCTGTCTGCTTCTTCAGGGAGAGTTCAGAATGAAATACAGAAAAAAGCGCAGTTGTTCTGCTTCAGGTTGCATTCGTATGTTTGTGTTCTTGTAATGATGGGTCAGCTGGTAGGTGTTGTTTTATTTTTTTTGTTTGGCTGCTTCCCAACATGAAACGCTGACAGCAGAAGACCTGCAACCTGTCCAGCTTCGTTCCTCAACCTTTTCCCTCCATCTTTGCTCCTTTTGCTGTGATGACAAAGTCATTTCTAAAAGTCTGTTTTCAATCAGATGTTCCTGTCAAACTGGTGAGTAAATTATCCTCTGGAGCTGCAACAACCAAAGTCATGAAGTAAAACTGTTCGTATTTTCCAGAGTAGAAGTCACAGCAGCCAAAAAAATGAACAGTATAGACCATGGGTCCACAACTAATTTGGAGAGAGGTCCAGTACCTCTGTCAGCTTGGTAGACCGGGGTCCGAACATGCAGAAACATTCAGACAATATTTGACCTCTCTGTCCTTTATTTAATTACAAAGTGTAGTTACATTTGCAAAGAACTCTTTTAGCTTATCGTCTCAAAAAGTATTACATTCATTTCTAAACAAAAATACATACATGTACATACAGTAAAAACAAAAAAATTGCACATAAACTTTCTTTCTTTCTTGTAGTGCAATGTGTGCTCTTTCACAAACTGTAATATTCTGCTGGATTTCACTTAAAAGCAACAGGTAACATTAATGTACCTCAAAAAACATTCATAATTAATCTATTTTCTTGTGCAAATGTTAACTTTCTGTTCTACAACTCTTAAAAGTAGGTGTCAGGGATGTGGTGGAAGACCCAAATGCAGGAGACCAGACTTGGTGGCAGAAACATAAACATTTACTAACTCAACTTAAACATGACAAAACCAGGAGAACAAACCAGTGAGGTGATAGAACATAGAAGAGCAGATGACCTGACAATGAGAAACTGAAAACCAGACACTGAAATACACTGAGGACGATTGACTAAATGAAGACAGCTGTGGATGATTAACCTGAACGTGGAGAAACTGACAGAGAAAACAGAACATGACAAAACCTAAGCACAGAATCATGACAGTAGGTTGTAAACAATGCTACATATTAGGGATGTCCCAATTTCTGATCACGTGATCAGAAATCGGGTCCGATCACGTGGTTGAAGACTCGATCAGAATCGGGCTCCGTTGTCCGATCAAGATCGGCTATTTCATTTATTCTAATCATGATAAGCGCTTTATATTTCAATCTTATTATTCCGGATAAATCCTCCACTAGAAAAATGATCTGTGCTCAAATAAACACCCAGAACTTTCAACCCTTCTGTTTCCCAACCCAGGTTTCCTGGTAAGAGTGGGGGGAGGGGGTGAGGGGGGGGGGGGGGACGGTCCACCCACCGACCTACCTGAAGAAGCTTTTTGGAACAAGTCTAAGCAGTCACACAGTAGGGGAACGTCTCTCTGTGAACTAACAAAAATGATGACATCATCAGCATAAGCAGAGACTGCAATAACGCGCTCGTGAGCGGGACCAGGAAGAGCAAACTTGGAACGAAGACCGTACAGGAACGGTTCAGTGGTCAGTGTGGCCAGGAGGCCAGAAAGGGGACACCCCTGTCTGATACCCCTCTGAAGTTCAACAGAACTAACCCCTCCACCTATCCTAACCAAACGAGTGAGTGGAGAGAGAAACAGGCAGAAGAGCCAGTTTGAAGCCAAACACAAATATTCAAATGAACTGCAAGAACTGTCGGACTTTTTGTGTCATTTTGTCTTCATCTCTGTTTTTTTTTTTTTTGAACACCCCAAAGACTTCATTAAAAGAAAGAAAACAATAGAATCTCTCTGGGTTTTTCCTTCTAGTTTTTGATGTTTTTATTTTGGACTTCCTCAGAGATTCCAGCGACAGTCACATTTTTATGAGAAAAGTACAAAGCATCTGAACCACTGCACCGAGCCCGCTCTAGTACTGCGGTTCTATCAAACATGGATCTCTCTGACTCGTGTCAAATGAGACGCTCAGCGCTTGTCCAAAAGTGTGTTTATGAACCAGATGTGACTGTATAGCTCATTTACAATGCATGATCTGGTTTATTTATGTTAAATAACTCTGCAAAAGCATCTGTAATACATCAACAGCGCCCTCTAGAGGAAACAACCGCTGGAGGGAAACCGAACAATAATGAATGTACAGTATGAGTCTTTATTTATGGTTTACATCACATAGAAGTCGATTCTAAGTATGAGTTACACACATGACCAAACTATGAAAAAGAAAAAAACTTCTTAGAGGTCATAACAATTTTATTCCACTATCTTTAAAGTCTAAAGTTTCTTGAAAATCCAATTAAAAAAAGTAAATTACCAAAAAAATTAAAAATTAAATCCCATTAACCCGATTAGATGGACAGAAATGGAAAATAATAACCGAAGCTTCTAGATTATACCAACAAAGTGATGCTGGAATTTGACTCATTTAGCCATCAAGCACAAGAGAATCCTCCAGTTCTGTCTGGGCAATCAGGGAGAATTTTTAATAGAAAGCCAATGGATTTCATTTAGATACTACAGTCCAAAATTACTACTAATGCGACCATTTTTACAGACAATTACTTTTCATGTTTGATGGCGAAAAATTAGATTAAGTTCAGCTTAAAGTTTTAGGGAAATCAACAAATGAAGGTTTCCTTCCAGAGCCTGAAGTGTGACCTCATTTCTATGTTCTGAATGGCTTTTCCTGAGGTTTTTACCAAGGTGTTGCATGAAAGTTGAAAGAGAATGAGCGCAGAGAAAGCTGAATCCCGCGAGGGAAACACGAATTGGACTGGAAGGAAGAATAGCGCTCTGATCTTCTGAGCATCTGCATATTTGTCTGAAATATGAAAAGGGTTTTGTCGTGATCGGCTTCTTCCAGCAGAACGGGACTTTCTATTAGGAACGGGCTGAACAGGAGTGGGAGGAAAAACATCAAACGTGACATTTTTCACATAGAAATCAATAAATGTTGAAAAAAAACATGAATTAGAGGATGCTTTCTGGGGTCTTTTCCTTCAGAAACAAATCAACTTTAACGAGGATCTGTGTGTGTTAATTAGGGGTGTGCCAAAATATTGATATTGCGATATCGCAATATCGATATCGCAAAATCGATATTGTGATATCGCAATATCGATATTGCGATATTGCAATATCGATATTGCGATATCGATATTGTGATATTGCGATATCGCAATATCACAATATCGATATCGTGATATCGCAATATCAATATTGCGATATCACAATACCGATATTGCGATATCGCAATATCGATATCGCAATATCGATATCGATATTGTGATGTCAATATCGCTATTGCAATATCGCTATCACAATATCGATATCGCAATATCGATATTGCAATGTCACGATATCGATATTGCTATATCGATATCGATATTGCGATATATCGCGATATTTAGTCCCACGGTTGATTCTCGATGGTTTCTCACCAAGTATCGATATTATACTTTCATTTTACGAGGCTGTTGCGTCTGAGTCGCGGACCGGAACTATTGCGCAGTTACTCGCGCTGCGTCTGACATTTTTTCCCGACGCATGGACTTCATTCAGGAAAAAACACCGGCAGGATTCTGGCTCGGTATCGCGTGTATAAATCATGTCTACCTGTTCTCAATGATCATCCATCTGTAGAAAAGTCAGCCGGTAAGAAGTGAGTTTGTCTGAGCGCTAGAATGACCGCCATCGGTTATTTCCTGTTTGGTCGGCGCGCTGCGGGAACGAGGCGCGTGCTTCGTAGTTGTGCACTGATATTTACCCTTCTGGAGTACGGTGCAACTTTGTTAATTTTAAAATTTATGGTGTAAGGTTTTCAAATGAACGTAATGACTTTTTGCTAATGTTAATTTAAAGTCATTCTTAAATAAAAAAAATGCAGATTTGATGTGTGAACTTAAAAAAAATGTAATTAAAATAAAGTACATGAATTCACGGTAAAATAAGGAAGTTGCTAATTAATTGAAGCACTTAAAATTGTATAAATTATTATAGATTAAAGTTGTTTATTGCTAATTTAAAATAGAATTCGAATTTTTAAATATTTATTGCCATTATTATGAGTGTTTTACCTGTTTTTACCTTTTTACCTGACTATTGACTGACCAAATAGAAAATAAATAAAGATTGGAGAAATAATCTCAAGTATCAGTCTGAGTAAATCAGCCTTTAATTTTGAATGCTTAGCCCTTTTCAAATGTGAGAAAAGTACACACAAAAAATTATGTAACACTAGACAGAGGCTGTAAAACGTTATATTCATCATCCTTTGGTGTGACGTTCCTTTGGAGGTTGATAACTGTCACCAATTTGAATTATTTAATTTTTGTTCTGTTGCTAACAGTAATTCTGTGGCATTGCTGATCGTGTTTACGATTGTTAACATGGAATTTTACAGATAATTCTGATTTAATTGGTGGTAAGTTATAGTATTCGTGATTTTAGGCAACGTTAAACAAAAGTGTCTATAATTTGTTGCACAAAATAAGACATAAGTTGTTTATTACGATTGTGTATAAGCTAAAAAAAAAATAAAATGGGGATATATTCCCCCCCAAAGAAAGTGTTCTTCCATATAATATTAGTTATTAGAGAGGATGTTTACCAACTATCGCAGTATCGCGATATTATCGATATCGTGAGCCATGTATCGCGTATCGTATCGTGAGGTACCCAGTGATTCCCAGCCCTAGTGTTTTTATTTGACGTGGATCATTGGATCATTGAGTATCAAACCAGAATCAGGTTTACAACAACCGACGTTTCTGCTGGAACTTTCTAACCAACCAGAGGGCTCGCTGACGATGCTAGGCGGAAATTATAGGGGAGGTGAGGGACCGCGGTATATCAAACGGCACAGACGTGTTTCAGAGCAGCCTGCCCTTTTGTTGGAGTTATTACAGCAGAAAAAAGGCTTTTCTTTTTAAAGCTTTCAGCACTTCTGAAAAACTGCAGCTTCATCCAAAATAGACAATAATAGCTCAGATGAAGAAGAAATAGCAGTTAATTCCTCTCTGATCAGAGACAGAGCGGATAAAAAACAAACATGGTGGAACAGGATCCATCCCAGTTCATCTGCAGCTCAGAAAGGTCATTAAGGAAATGAAAAGCATCATGGGAGTTTACTGTAATTCAGACGGTGAAGCCAAAAGCTCTTGAAGTGCTCCCTGCTCTCCGTTCACTGTGTTCCTCGCACTGATTCGTTTGATGTTGTTGAGTCGAGAGCGTGAAGAGCGAGGCGCTGACCTCAAGTCACGAGGTCATTCTTTTGTTTGAGCTCAAATGTAGAAATCTGAAAAACAGAAAGTGAATCACTACATGGTGACGGTAAGCCTTCGATCTTCTGTCTTCAGGTACGAAAACGGTCAAACCCGAACGGGTCACAGCAGGAAACATGAAGTTTACATCTATGGGCATGCTGCGGGCGACAGGTCGGAGTCAACACTTTTACAACACTTAAAGCTAAATAAGTTGTACTAATCTCGTACAGATTTGTCTTTTTTCAAGCTTTCTACATCCTGTAGATCCGGAGTGTCAAACTCAATCACAAAAAACGCCAAAATCCAAAACACACATTTTTTAAAATGTAACTTTTTATCATAATTATGAAGTAGATTTATAGCATTACCTGTGATAATTCTAGAGTGAGCTGAATTTAGCTGCTGAAGATGATAGCTGAAATAACTGAAACTAATAGCTGAAAATGCTGAAGCTGATAGCAGCTAAAATATTAGCTAAATACCAAATTAGCCTAAAAAACTAAAAAAAAAAAAGGACAAAAATTAGGTTAGCCAAAACAGATAGAATGTAGTCAAAATATTAGCTAAACTTCCAAATGCTCATAAATAATTTAACTACTACTAATAATTTAACTATTTAACTACATTTTAGTTTTTTTTTTTCTTTTTTTTTTGTTCTGTTTTAATTTAATATTGTTAATATGTGTCTCATGTGATTGTATGCACAGCTATTGTTGGAACTGATTATTGTTTTGTTGGGTGAAGGCTTTCATACAAACCCTTTGGGGTTTATTGCTTCTTCCTGCTCTTATTCTACTTGAACAAGTTTCTTTGAGTCACTTACAAATGCTGTATATGTAAAAAAATAAATAAATACATTTTAAATATCGATGTTAGGCGTCCCCAACTCGCTTTGTGTTTTCACGAGCGGGCGGTTCATAAAATCAAGACTCTGCAACCCCTGGGACGTGGTACCGGATGCAGACCGGTCCTCAGGGCGCGTATGGTACCGGTACCCAAACCTGGTACCCTCACCAGTTCGAGATGCAGTACCAAATGCAAACAAGTACCAGGTTAGGGTATTAGTACCGGGTTAGGGTATCAGTACCGGGTTAGGGTATCAGTACTGGGTTAGGGTATCAGTACCGGGTTAGGGTATCATTACTGGGTTAGGGTATCAGTACTGGGTTAGGGTATCAGTACTGGGTTAGGGTATTAGTACTGGGTTAGGGTATCAGTACTGGGTTAGGGGATCAGTACTGGGTTAGGGTATTAGTACTGGGTTAGGGGATCAGTACTGGGTTAGGGGATCAGTACTGGGTTAGGGTATTAGTACTGGGTTAGGGTATCAGTACCGGGTTAGGGTATCAGTACTGGGTTAGGGTATCAGTACTGGGTTAGGGGATCAGTACTGGGTTAGGGGATCAGTACTGGGTTAGGGGATCAGTACTGGGTTAGGGTATTAGTACTGGGTTAGGGTATCAGTACCGGGTTAGGGTATCAGTACTGGGTTAGGGGATCAGTACTGGGTTAGGGGATCAGTACTGGGTTAGGGTATTAGTACTGGGTTAGGGTATCAGTACTGGGTTAGGGTATCATTACTGGGTTAGGGTATCAGTACTGGGTTAGGGTATCAGTACTGGGTTAGGGTATTAGTACTGGGTTAGGGTATCAGTACTGGGTTAGGGGATCAGTACTGGGTTAGGGGATCAGTACTGGGTTAGGGTATTAGTACTGGGTTAGGGTATCAGTACCGGGTTAGGGTATTAGTACTGGGTTAGGGGATCAGTACTGGGTTAGGGTATCAGTACTGGGTTAGGGTATCAGTACTGGGTTAGGGTATTAGTACTGGGTTAGGGTATTAGTACTGGGTTAGGGTATCAGTACTGGGTTAGGGTATCAGTACTGGGTTAGGGTATCAGTACTGGGTTAGGGTATCAGTACGAAGTTAGGGTATCAGTACGGGGTTAGGGTATCAGTTCGGGGTTAGGGTATCAGTACCGAGTTAGGGTATCAGTACGGGGTTAGGGTATCAGTACGGGGTTTGGGTATCAGTACTGGGTTAGGGGATCAGTACTGGGTTAGGGTATCAGTTCGGGGTTAGGGTATCAGTACCGAGTTAGGGTATCAGTACCCGGTTAGGGTATCAGTACCGAGTTAGGGTATCAGTACGGGGTTAGGGTATCAGTACTGGGTTAGGGTATCGGTACTGGGTTAGGGTATCAGTACTGGGTTAGGGTATCAGTACTGGGTTAGGGTATCAGTACGAAGTTAGGGTATCAGTACCGGGTTAGGGTATCAGTTCGGGGTTAGGGTATCAGTACCGAGTTAGGGTATCAGTACGGGGTTAGGGTATCAGTACTGGGTTAGGGTATCAGTACGGGGTTTGGGTATCAGTACTGGGTTAGGGTATTAGTACTGGGTTAGGGTATCAGTACGGGGTTTGGGTATCAGTACTGGGTTAGGGTATCAGTACGGGGTTAGGGTATCAGTACGGGGTTAGGGTATCAGTACGGGGTTAGGGTATCAGTACGGGGTTAGGGTATTAGTACTGGGTTAGGGGATCCGTACCGGGTTAGGGTATCAGTACCGGGTTAGGGTATTAGTACTGGGTTAGGGTATTAGTACTGGGTACTGGTACGCTCTGTGTGTTAGCAGTGGAGCGGTTTTGGTTTTGCGGCCTGGAGGGTTGGAGACCGGTGATTTAATGGGAACATCCAGCACGTTTGGAACACCCAAAACATCAATATGTGACGAGTCGGGGTGAGAACGTGCTCTCCAAAACTTCTCCAGAGTATGAAAACCAGACAAAGCCTTTCTTTCCATCAAGCTCGTCTTATTATGCTAAACGGATACAGTTTGAAGTCCCACAAGCAGAGATTCCTGTGTTTCACAACAGCGTTTCTTCACCAAAGCTGCATCATTGCTGCCAAATTCTCATATAAAGTTGGTAACAAATGGCAGCACGTCTGCGGTGTGACTGAGATTCCACCACAACTGATGACAAACTGTCAGGGAAAAGAGAGGAGCTGCAAACACTCACAGAGTTTTTTAATGCTGGTTGAAAGAGTTTGGGAATCGCTGGGAGTGAAGGTGAAGAATCTGATGTGCAAAGAGTTTGGAAGTGTCAGGAGTGACACGAGCGTAACCAAGAATAGAATCAGAAGGTGTTCCAGACGGAGGAGAGACCAGCAGAGCTGAAGATGAGGATGAGGATGAGGAGGGGTGGGATCAGGGACCAGAACGGCTTGAACTTTGTCAGAGAGGAGAATGTATCGGTGGAAGGAAAACATGAAGAATAACTAAAGAAGAGATCTATGGATGTAGACAGAACACGTCAATGTCAGAGAGGAGGTAGTTTCTATTTGAATTGATTCGTTTTGGTTGGAATTCTGTTTATTCTTTTTAATTTTTGCTTAGAAAAAATTATTTCTTCCCTAAATTGAAGGTAAAGTTCTCTGGTGATCTTTGTTTCAATATTATATCAATAAAGATTATTTATCAAAAAAATAAATAAAATTATCAGAAGTAACATAGTGGTGTTTGTCGCCTTTAACCCTTCAAAGCACGTGTGTGAAAGTCAAGGCCCGAGGGCCGGATCCGGCCCTCCATGTAATTCCATCCGGCCCCTCAGATCATTTTAATTTATTGTTATCAACGACCCGATGTTATCTTGTTCTTATTTCTAACTTCTATAATTTTTACAAAATATATTTTATGGGGAGTAAAATATTGAAAGTTATTTAAGGTTTAAGTTGATTTATTCAAGAAAAATATTCCTGCCTTTTTATTATTCATAATTATGTTCAAAAATTACAGTTTTAAAGTTAAAAAAATTAGCATTCTGATAGATTTTTGGACTATTTTGGCATTTACTGAGAATTTTTAGGCTATTTTAGAGTTTAGCTAACATTTCAGCTAAATGCTAGCTGTTTTGGCTAACCTCAGTTTTTTTTTTTTTTTAGTCAGCTTTGTCATCTAACTAATATTTAAGCTGCTATCAACTTCAGCTATCAGCACTAGCATCTTCAGCAGCTAAATTCAGCTTATAGCATTCACATTAGCATTATCACAGGTAATGCTATATATCTAGTTCATTATTATATTAAAAAGTTACAGTTTTACAGTTTTAAACATTTATTATTCCATAAATGTTCATCCTGTTCGGTCGGCTCATGACCTAAAGTGTGTTTTGGATTTTTGCATCCTGTGCGTTTGAGTTTGACAGTCCAGGTTTAAAGCTAGCTTCACCTGGGCGTGTGTTCACACACCGGACAGCCAGGGAGAAAGGATTCTTCTTCTTTTATGTTTTTACTAACTCTAGTCCGCCGCCTACAGTTGGAAGAGGGTTGGTGCAAAGTGTCAAAGCTCTAAATCTTGCTCCAGGCTTTTCCTTCCTCAGCTCCGCTCCGATAAATCCAAGTCATGGTTTCACAGAATTCCGTCCAGAGAGAAAACAGCAACGATCAAGTTTACAACAGCTGCACATCTGTGTTTTGAAGAGGACGCCGTCTACAAATCACTACCGGATCGAGTCCCACTGGCTAACATTCAGCTGTTTTTCAAATTATCAGGTAGCATGTTGAATTTCCAAAACAAGAGTGTTATTGCGTTTACGACTTTTCATTCATTTCTCCTTCTGGATCAATTTTCATATGGTCGACACATTTGTGGATTAAAGGTTGTTACCACCTAATCGGAGTCCCTCATTGGTCAGTTGGTTCAACTTGAATTTTTATTCAATGACCTCCTAAACGGGAGAGTTTTGAAGACAGAAGTCTGGAACATGCGTGTGTTTATACAGACTTCTCATCAGAAGTGAGTGATCATGCAAATCACAGCAATGTAGTTTGGTTGAAGTTGATGCTTAACATGATTCTTCCATTCTCTTTTTATTCACTAGATATTAAATCATAATAAAACACTGCAGTGAGCTGGCGGAGCCTCCATCTCAGTTGGCTTTTCCTCTGTTTAGTAGAGCAGGTTTAGAGGATGGCTGGAGCACAAAACGGCTAAAATACTATATATGGATTCTAGACAGAAAGTCCTGTTCATTGTTTCCAGAGTTCAGCATGATCTTAAGAGTTTAAGTTTTCAGAATCCGTCCTCTTGTCGTGTCAGAAGTCTAAATATTAGGAAAGCTTTAGAGGAAGTCTTTTGGACGAAGCGTGACTCTGTTTTGGGCTAACTGGGCATCAGCACACGTGTTAGACTCGTGTCCAGCAGCAACCTAAGTGATTACACGCCTTCATTGTGAATTATGACAATGTCCCAGCATGCTCTGGAGCTCGTGGGTAATTCTTTACAGATCCGGCAGGTTTAGGACGCGCTTGAGCCAAACTGGGCTTTTTGTGCCGGAAGATTTGGATTCTACACGTCGCAGAAGAACTTCAAGAGAGAGCTCACACAGCAGCTGGAGGATGTGGAGAACACCTCTACGGCGTTCACGTCGCCACATCGCACGTGGCAGTAATTGTGGGTTTAAACTTTGCCGCGTTGGCCGTGCGCAGACGTGTGCTTTGGCGCCGCCGGTTAGAAGAGGCAAACAACTCCAGTTGGCGGAGGAAGTTTTGGGCAACTCTCGAACACCAGCTGGGCTCTGAGGAGGCTTGGCACGCGGCGTCGGCTTAGCTTCACATGTCGGGGATTGGGTTTTACATCTTAGATATTTGCTTAGACTTTCAGAATCCATTTTTAAACAGAACGCAAAAAGAAAACAAAGCTTTTGTAAGATGGAGCGAGACAGAAACATAACAGGAGCAGGAACTGATGATTAGACATGACACTGAAGGACAGTTTATGAACGGAAATTCATTTATACTGTGGAAGTTTCCCAGGATTCATAGTGTTCTTCAGAAAGACACTGAAGCCCAGATTCCTCCTGGTTATAGGTTGCTCCAGTGCCACCATCAGTGTGGTAATGTATGTGTTTATGGTAGAGAAGTGTTATAGAAGTACACACCATTTACCATCTATGCTAGCATAGATCACTGAGTGACATCTTTCATATTTCTGGATAAAGTTTAAATTAAATGCAGCAGTTCTGATGTTCTAGACTTCCCTCAACATTCATTAAACTATCAATCTGGAACTGTGAATCAGAGGCCAACTACAGAGTCATGTGATCAGTTTCTCCTTCATTTGGATGTGTGAGCTGCTCCGTGTGTGTTCTTGTGTTTTTCTCACAGCAATTCTTAACATGAAAAACACAAAATAAATAAAGAAGAAAACACACCTACTCTCTACATCTAATATGAGAAATTAGAGGATAAAATTGGATAATTGGTAAAAACTGATAAAAGTGTATTTATTTGTTTCTTATTTTTATTATTCCTAAAATAGGCAAAAAAAAAAAAAAACAAACAACAAGCTGATCTGTTTATGCTGAAATTGTTTGATTTCACAAACGGATGAACGGACAGATGGATGGATGGATGAATGGATGATGGATGAATGGATGATGGATGGATGGATGGATGGATGGATGAATGGATGGATGGATGGATGGATGGATGGATGGATGGATGATGGATGATGGATGGATGGATGGATGGATGGATGGATGGATGGATGGATGATGGATGGATGGATGGATGGATGACGGATAGATGGATGGACGAACAGATGTATATGGATGGATGGATGGATGGATGACGGATAGATGGATGGACGAACAGATGTATATGGATGGATGGATGGATGGATGGATGGATAAATTAATAGATGGATGGATGGATGGACGGACGGATGGATGGATGGATAGATGGATAATGGATGGATGAATGACGGATGGATGAATAAATTAATAGATGGATGGATGGATGGATGGAGAATGAAGTTTCTCCTTCATTTGCATGTCTGAGCTGCTCCGTGTGTGTTCTTGTGTTTTTCTCACAGCAATTCTTAACATGAAAAACACAAAATAAATAAAGAAGAAAACACACCTACTCTCTACATCTAATATGAGAAATTAGAGGATAAAATTGGATAATTGGTAAAAACTGATAAAAGTGTATTTATATGTTTCTTATTTTTATTATTCCTAAA
This sequence comes from Oryzias javanicus, assembly GCA_003999625.1. Taxonomy (NCBI): domain Eukaryota; kingdom Metazoa; phylum Chordata; class Actinopteri; order Beloniformes; family Adrianichthyidae; genus Oryzias; species Oryzias javanicus. Next base: position 25,729,767 of record CM012438.1, read on the forward strand.
ATAGGCACAAAAAAAACAACAACAAGCTGATCTGTTTATGCAGAAATTGTTTGATTTCACAAACGGATGAACGGACAGATGGATGGATGGACGGATGGATGGACGGATGGACAGATGGATAAATTAATGGATGGATGGACTGATGGATGAATGGATGGACGGATGGATGGAGGGGATGGATGGATGGATGGACGGATGGATGGATGGATGGACGGAGGATGGATGGATGGATGGACGGATGGATGGACGGATGGACAGATGGATAAATTAATGGATGGATGGACTGATGGATGAATGGATGGATGGATAAATTAGTGGATGGATGGATGGATGGATGGATGGATGGATGATGGATGGATGATGGATGGATGGATAAATTAGTGGATGGATGGATGGATGATGGATAAATTAATGGATGGATGGACTGATGGATGGATGAATGGATGGATAAATTAGTGGATGGATGGACGGATGGATGGATGGATAAATTAGTGGATGGATGGATAAATTAGTGATGGATGGATGGATAGATGGATAAATTAGTGGATGATGGATGGATAAATTAATGTATGGATGGATGGATGGATGGATGGATGGATGGATGGATGATGGATGAACGCACAGATGGACGGATAGATAGATATTAAACGTCTAATAACGATTGTTTTTAGGTTTTAAAAGTGAAAATAATAAAGGATTGATTGGCTTTACCTCCATTTAGCGTCTCTTTTCTCTGCTGTTTCCTGAGAGAAACCCTCTAGTTTGCACCACAGCTGCTGTAACAGTAACAGTCAAGTTGGATTCATTTACATTATTCTGTGACTGTATGTCATCATCCTCTCCATCTTCATCGTTGCCCTTCCCCTGGCACCATAAACCTGGCAGCTTCTATCTTTTACTTCTCTCCGGCGCCGGTGATTCTTGCCAATTTCCCCTCGCCGGTGTTTAAAAACAACATCAAAGACAGCCGTCTGCAAACGTGTGGCTGACGACAAAGTGAGGACTTTAAATTGGGTACATGTTGAACAAGGCAGCTGAATGAAGAGAAAAGAAACATGTCAAAAATAATGACTGTGGCTGTCTGATATTTAGAGAGACGCAGGACCCATTACGGCTTTCTGGGTGGAGAAAAAAAAGCAGCAAAATGTCTGTTTAAAAATCAGGAATTATAGTCTTGAATAAAGTTTTTTTTTTCCTCTTACACCTCAGGTGAGGTTATATCTCCAGTGGGAGTGAATAAAGCCCGTGGCTTAAAGATGTCAGTCACCCGGAGAGAGAAAAGTGCCTTAAAGTCTGGTTCTTCTCTGTAAAGTTGTTTTATTTTTGAACTTTATGTTGTGGATTTAAATTAACGTATGTCTAAAAAAAAAGGATATTTGATGTGACAGTGATTTAAATTGATGTTTTGGACACTTTCTGCACACATTTACCCTGAAGATGTTCATGTACATCGGGCACCTCCCCATGAGGAATGACTTCATAGTTCACTGCAAATGTGGAATATCATCTGGTCCAGATGACAGCTCTTTGGTTTTCCTGCAAGTGAACCCTGGCACGGTTCACTTACATCAGGGGTGTCAAACTCAAGGGTCCAAAATCCAAAACGCACCTGAGGTCGGACAGGATAAACATTTATCGAACATTCTAAAACTACATTTTAAAACTTTGAAAACATAACTTTTTAACTTAATTATGAACTAGATATATAGAATTACCTGTTAGTGTGAACGCTGTAAGCTGAATTTGGCTGCTGAAGATGCTAGTGCTGATAGCTGAAACCGCCTAAGCCGGAAAAAAACAAAACTTTGGTTTGCAAATAGCTGAAAAAATAGAATTAAAAAGCCTAAATTTGCCAAAACAGCTAGAATTCAAAAGAATATTAGTTAAACTTCAAAATGGAGTATATTTC